>JANRMT010062791.1:147330326-147404046 GCA_026402145.1 Polypterus bichir lapradei | reverse complement strand
GAACACATTTTATTTATATTTCCAGGTTTTGTTATGCAGCATGTTCATATTTGAATTTGTATAATTTTGACAGGATATATTTTTATGGAGAGCAAAATCTTTTGGGATATTTAAAATCTAAGTTTATTTTTTATATAAAATTACATAAGAGTAAAGAAATTTGAATGTTTGTTCTTTTAACGTTTACTTTATTTCTAACTTGTATAATTTAGACAGGATATATTTTTATGGAGAGCAAAATATTATAAGTTGTTTAAGGTTTGAGTTGATTTATTCAGGAATAATATTCCTGTCTGTTTTTACCATTCCTACCAAAGATATTTCTGTCGACTAAATAAAAATTCCTTCTATTTAAAATTTAAATAGAACTTGAACAGATACGATTGTTCATAATATCCACGCAGACTTGCACGTAAGAGCAGGAGTTATCCGTTTTAACAAGCAGCGTATTGCACTGATACGAAATAGCTGTGTATGTATGTATGTGTATATATGTAGATATATATATGTATGTATATATGTGTGTGTGTGTATATATATGTGTATATGTATAGATATGTATAAATATATGTTTATATGTGTGTGTGTAAATATATATATGAGACAGCAACACTCATTACTCACAACAGTGACAAAACAATTACATTGACAATCATGTTACGTTATTTTCAAAATGTTTCCTTTTCTTTTTCATTACTTCATTAACACACTACTTCTCCGCTGCGAAGCGCGGGTATTTTGCTAGTATTAAAAATAAGAGCAGCTCACTACTCTAAATGGTAAATTTGCCCAGGAGCTGGTTTCGAACTCATGACCTCTGGATTTCAAGTAGCCAGTTCTAACCACAGCACCACGGAAGCTGTTGTATCGCACTTGCACCTTTTGTGAAAGTGTTTATTTGATATTTGGCCATCAGCCTTGACACATTATACAGTTTATGTCTACATTTTGTTATTTATTACAAAAACATTTAACAACGTGTTTACATAGATTGTTGTAGACACAAAACACATATCAAATTATTTCCCCTTACAATTCTGGGTAGCTCACTCCCAGATAATCAATCAAAGCAGGAACGGAGAGAACTTCTTGCCCGTTCTGAGGCAGTGGGGGGGATGGTACAGCAGGCTGCTTGCTGCTTATCGGCACATTTAGAAGACAAAAGATGCTGACGGAGAGGTGCGAAGGGATTTAAGGTAGGCCGGAATTACGAGTTTTTTCATTGGCTCTGGTAATTCTAGTGTTAAAAGGATCAGACCTACAATGGGTGTGTTGTCAGCTTCTTACAGATGTTTTTTGAAACACCATATGATACCTGACTCTCTGTAACCCCTTTTCACCTCAACTGCTGGGCTGAGTCCTAATTAAAACATTAAACTAAGCCTGGCTTATGATATTTTCTGACCACATTTGTTTTTCACTGTGAATCGCAATATCCACACACAGGATACAACATGTATGTGTGAATGTACTAATGTCAGAGGATCCTACAGTCTTCTTCTTTCGGCTGCTCCCATTAGGGGTTGCCACAGTGGATCATCTTCTTCCATATCTTTCTGTCCTCTGCATCTTGTTCTGTTAC
This sequence comes from Polypterus bichir lapradei, assembly GCA_026402145.1. Taxonomy (NCBI): domain Eukaryota; kingdom Metazoa; phylum Chordata; class Cladistia; order Polypteriformes; family Polypteridae; genus Polypterus; species Polypterus bichir. The sequence goes on along the minus strand of JANRMT010062791.1, from coordinate 147,402,464 downwards.
ACCCATCACCTGCATGTCCTCTCTCAGCACACCCATACAACTTCTCTTAAGCCTTCCTCTTTTCCTCTTCCCTGGCAGCTCTATCCTTAGCATCCTTCTCCCAATATACTCAGCATCTCTCCTCTCCACATGTCTAAACCAATGCAATCTCGCCTCTCTGACTTTGTCTCCCAACTTGAGCTGACCCTCTAATGTACTCAATTCTAATCCTATCCATCCTTGTCACGTCCAGTGCAAATCTTAGCATCTTTAACTCTGCTACCTCCAGCTCTGTCTCCTGCTTTCTGGTCAGTGCAACCGTCTCCAACCCATATAGCATAGCTGGTCTCACTACCGTCTTGTAGACTATCCCTTGTGGCACTAACAACAAATAAAAGGGAGCAGAACTTATTTATTTTATGCTAAATGATTCCAACATATTATGTATATTAATTTATGTACTTTGTACATAGATTCCACAATTTTGACAAAAAAAAAGTAAAAAAGACTTTTTTAAAATATACAGACTAGCAGCGTTTGAAATTTAGCTTTGAACCATGGGAATTATGTCAATTACTTAAAGGTACTGAATGATTTAATTTAATGAAGAGTGAAAAAGCTTTGTCATTTTTATCCCCATTATGGAATTAGTTCAGGAATATAAATACATAAATCGTGCCCTTCATTTAAATGAAAAAAAGAAAAGAAATTATATGATATTTAAGATTAATGGCTTTCTAATGCAGCACAGTTCAAAGCCTTGAGAAAGGAACAGAGACTCCACATTTATACTGTAATATAACAGACACAGCTACAATACACCCATTCTTTTTAACTATGCTACTGAGTGCACTGGATGTGAGGCATACACTAATCTTGGACAGGTAACATGCTTACGTATTTCCCCATTTACTCATACAGGGCTAATTTAGAGTCATCAGATAATCAAGCCTACCTTGGAAAACTCCACACAGGAAGTGCCGATTACAGCTGAAAATTAAGACAAACTTCAAAATTTGTGTCCACCTTTGTATCAGTGGCTAGTTAACAATGGTGGCAAAATAACCTGCTTCAAATGTTTACTCCAAAATGAATTTAGTTTTCTGTTAAAATTTTCCACACTGGCCAGACTTTCATGTGGTTCAGCGCATAATAAATTGAAGCAGCTCTTAAATAATATGACATATAATTTCATAAATGCACAGTTAGCAGGGATACTAAAACAGCTTACTTCATTGCTGTAAATGAATCCACAAACACTAAATTTACTCCATTCACTGTTTTTTTTTAAAGTAATTTTCATTAGTATAAAAACTAAACAAATATGATGAACACATTGAAAGAACATATAATACATTTAAATGATGTGTACACGATCAGGATGTTTTTTCCATTTAGGATTAATTATGTCCATCAAGTCAATGGATTGCTACACAGGCATAAGCAACAACAAATTCTAACCACATATGTGAGGCACCTTGAAAATCTCAGAGTTCTGAAATTACTCATTCTTCACTTATAATTTTGATACGACAAAGGTAGCCACAAGTTGGGACAAAGGTTGAAAAAAAGTACAAATTTGAAAAATTAAATCGCACATTTTTTTATATCTGAAATATAAATTACTATAAGACTTGCTCATTCAATATTACGCTTCAGCAAACCTAAATCAAATATCAACAAATGTCAAATACCTGACAAAGTGATTTTCTTGAAATATCTTATTTGAAAAGTATGTTGTTATATAAAAAGAACTTTAAAACATTTATAAATATCAATACAGTATTTGTTGAATCTGGGTATTTACTAATTTATGTGGTATTGACTTTAAAAAGCATTTATTTTTAAGTTGCTAAACAGAAAATGTCAGAGAATAAATGTACTATACGCATTTCGCTTTTGCTTAAGTATGCTATGAAGCAAATTTGTTTACACAAAGAAAGAGCTACTCGCACTATGAACAAAAAGATGTCTTGGGGGAGTGCAGATCATTCCAGAAGAACTGAAGCAGCTCTGCATTGGGGATGCAGGGCCGGCACTAAGGTAAAGGCGAAGCTTGTGAACAAATGCAGGAAATATAAATCATCTGTTCCATCAGTTGTAATGGGGAATGTCACTGGTCAACAAGACGGATGAGCTAGCAGCACTAACTAAAAACCATCGGGTCTATCAGTAGTGCAGTTTGTTGTGTCTGACGGAAACATTGCTAACCGACAGCATTCCCGATGCGAACATGGACATTCCGGAATTCACAAGTGTAAGAACCAATAGGGACAATAAACACTGTGGTAAAAGCAAAGATGTGTGACCCAAACTGTTTATTAACATTACATGGGGTAACCTGGGGCATGTAACAGCTAAGAAAACAATCTGCTGTTGGGACAACGAACTGTTAGCGGCAGGTATACATCCACACTACATGCCCAGTGAGGTTTTCTCACGCCATCGTTGTTGTTCAAGTTCCTCCATGGGCAGACGAAGGGAAGGCATGTGACATCATACTCGCTAGCACTGCAAGACTTCAGAAGCAACACCCAGAGGATTTCATTGCAATCTCTGGTAATTTCAATCATACTAAACTGGACTCGAGTCTGGCTTCCTTTTTTCACTATGTTGATTGTCCTACCAGAAAGAATAAGACAATTGACCTTCTTTATGCAAATGTAATGGATGTTTACCAAGCCAATCCCTTCTTCCACTGGGTAAGTCTTATCATAATTTTGTTTACCTATAGCCTCAGTACAAATCTCTATTTCAAAGACAACCCACAATTACTCACTCCTTCAGGAAATGGTCTCCTGAAGCTGAAACCACATGGAGAGGATATTGAGGGGATTAGTAACAGACAGACACTGACAATGCTGTCCCTGTTAAAACTGTATGTTGCTTTGCTAATAATAAGCACTGGATTACCAGTGATATTAAGACCTTCTTAACAAGAAAAAGGGAGCCTTCACAAACCAAGGACCAGGCAGAGCTGAGGAGTGTACAGAAAGATCTTAAGGTTCAACTAAGAGAGGATAAGGAGTCCTACACTAAGAAAGTAGAATACAAGTTGCAGTAAACTAACATCAGGGAGGTGTGGGATGGTATGACAATCATCACAGATTATAAGCAAAAGAACAACTGTATAGCATAGGACCATGTGGAGAGAGAGAATGAGTTTAATCTCTTCCAGAACCGGTTTGACTGCCCTATATTACCTGTCTCAAACTCGCCAGTCAAAAACGCAGCTACTCGCCCATCCCACCCCCAAGCTGTCAGCACAGATCTTGCAGCCCTCTCCACCCAACACAGTTCTCAACAAAACGTTGCCAGATGTCCGAAATCGCAGCAAATCTGTTGTTTTTCACATGTTCTGCATGGGTGTCTTTGTTGTCAAAGCACAAATGCGGTCATAGGACAACATATGTTTGATTGCTGGTACAACAAATAGTTCTGAAGAGGCGTCAACCACAGCACCAACTGTGGTCACCGCTGCTCTTGTGAAAAGAATGGAGATAAATGGCATCAACGCAGACAGAGAGAGAGAGAGAGGCAAGTTCGTTGTACCGTATGAACGTCACTGAGAGAATAAAACTGAAAAATAAAAAAACAAGCACTAACTTTTACAAGTAGCCAAAATTTACACAGGGCGTTACTGACTCAAATCAAATGTATGTTTTTATTGCATTATAGTAATAATAATAGCAGCAGCTCAATACTTGGAGCGCTGAGACTCAAACCCGGTACCTTTGGATTATAAGGGAGCAGTTCTTACCTCTGCACCATTAAAGAATACACATCAACTTCCTGTCAATTGACATTTGAGCTTGGGTTTTTAACTCATTGACAGCAACATGTAAATCGAATGATTTTTTTTTCTTTGTTAATACTCTTGAATAAAAGCGCACGTGTTTATTTGATACTTGGACTAAAGTCTTCACACATTATACACTTCCCATCATTATTAATATAACATGAAAAAACCCTTGTGACCCTGTAGTTAAAATATAGCAGGTTGCATGATGGATGGATGTTTCTGCTTTAGGTATGTGTTCAGCATTTCTTACCTCACATTTCCTTTCACTCCAACACTTACCCAGCTCTTTGTAGACACAGAACACACATGAAGTGCATGTATTCCAAATAATGATATACTATATTTGTTACCCTATACATTCCAGGCACCTCACACGCAGACAAGGAGCCTTGGCTTGAGCTGGGAGAACTTTTTGCCCGAGTTGAGCTCCGTCAAGGCGGGGATGGGATAGCAGGCTACTTGCGCTGATCGACACATTTGCAAAACAAAAGATGCTGACAGAGAGGTGTGAAGGAATGTAAGTTTTTTAGTAGGCTTCAGAAATTCTAGTGTTAACATTCCATATCATGAAAACCTTGGGGCAACTACTTCTTCATCTCCACAGACCACAACTGAATCACACATTATCACCTTGCAGTTTACCTACTGAGAGAAGGTGGGTGTGGACGATGCCACTCTCTACCTCTACCGGACCCACTAGCACCTGGACCAAGTGTATAGTGCTGCGAGGACCACGTTCTTGACTTTTCCAGTTCCTTCAACACAATCCAGCCCCTTCTGTTGATGGACAAGCTGATTGGAGTGGACTCATACCTGGTGAACAGGATTACAGATTACCTCACTGGTAAACCTCAGTTTGTCAGACTGGGGAACTGCACATCACAGCCTGTAATCAGTAGCTCAGGAACTCCACAGAGGACTGTTCTTTTCACTTTCCTCTTCATCTTGTACACATCAGACTTCAACTACAACTCACGAACATGTCACATGAAGTTCTCAGATGACACTGATATTATCAGGGTGAGTCTGGGGTAGACAGAAGGAGGCATACAGGGGTCTAGTGAATGACTTTGTGGAATGGTGTTGGTCAAGCCAACTGCTGTCGAACACTTCCAAAAACAAGGAGATGGTCATGGACTACCGTAAGGCTAAACCTCCACTGAGACCTGTCTTCATTAAAGGGTCTGATGTGGAGTGGGTCAAGACCTATAAATACCTTGAAATGCAGTTGGATGACATGCTGGACTGGTCAGAGAACACAAAGGCTCTATTCAGGAAGGGACAAAGCCAACTCTACTTTCTAAGGAAGCTGGGCTCCTTTAACATATGCAAGAAACTCCTGCCAATGTTCTATCAATCTGTGGCTGCCAGTACTCTCTTCTATGCCGTGGTGTGCTGGGGGGTAACTTGAAGAAGAGGGATGCTGATTGTTTTGACATGCTGACCAGGTGAGCAGGATCTGTGGTTGGGATGGAAATGGACTCTCTGATGGCAGTGGCAGAGAGAAGGACACTATACAAGCTGCTATCTATTATGGACAACGTCACCCACTATACACTTCCATAATTAAGCAGAGGAGCTGTTTAGTGGATGGCTGCTATCACAGAACTGCAATACAGACAGATACAAGAGATCTTTTGTCCCCAGAACAATTAGACTCTTCAACTCTTTACAACAAGGGTGGGGAGGTCATTGAGCATGGAACCTGATACTCCTTCTCTGCTCATAAGCTATATTAGATATATTAGCTATGGACTACATACATCTGATATCTCACTAGTTGGTCATTACTGTATAACCTTTTTTTTGGTCGATATTGCCCAATCAATATAAGCCATGTCACTTTATTTTATTTTGACATTAACTCATTTTAGTATCTGTCACTTTGATATTGTATGCCGCCAGTCACTTTGGTAGTTGTATTATCTGCACAATTCTTACTGCACTGGCATTATTATATGTACCATCTAGTGTACTGTGATTGCATTATTTGTACAGTATTTGTTATTTGCGTAGTAAGTGTACTTAAATGTTTGTATTTAACTTGGTATAATTAATTCATGGCTACTGGTACTTGAATTTCCCTCGGGATCAATAAAGTATCTACCTACTTATCTATCAGCCTATATTTTAAGTGCTTATGTATTCAACTTAACTGAAGCTACTAACACCACCACTACCATTACTATTTCTGTTCCTCTTCCTACAAACTGAACAGTTTGAATATGAAAAGTGAAGGGTAAATGTGGAACAAAAATAAAACAGTTGAAAGATGAAACTTTAAACTTTAATCAATGACAAGGCTACTGTGAGGCATGCTGCAATATATCAGCTAGTCAGGAAAATGCAGAACTACAATTCCCAAAACAGAATCTTCATGCTTTGCATAGTTGCTGCTCTTTATCTAATAACAATGGCCAGAAAATCATTATATTTTGGAAATAACAGCAAAAGAAAAACAGAGGCATTCTACGGTAAACAGTTCAGCAAAATATTTAACCCAGGGATGGACAAAATCTGTGTTCTGGGTGCCGAGACTATCAGTTTTTAATTGTGGAGAACCAAACTACAAGCTCACAAAGTCCAGTGGACTACCATATGTTTTGTATCTGTGGTCCATGCAATGTATTCCTATTTAAAAATAATTTGATAAAAACAAAAAACACAATTCTTCCTGCATGATCATAACTTTTGAGCCACTTTTAAAGACAGCTGCATATAGTGCACCAGACTGCCTTAACCCCCGTCTAAAGCCTGGTTTAAACTTGATGTGTCCATGCCAGTTGCAAGGGCAGCACAGCAAAAATCACGCCAGATATGGCAACATTCACTGAGTTAGCGCAAAGAAGTTGTTTTTCTGAATGTTAGGTTATGTGCCTGCAGGACCACATACCCTAAAGGGTGAATTTCAAGGACAGGTTAGCTATGTGGGTGCCAGAATGATAAACAAAGGGCTAAATATGAAGCAGTAGGTCATCAAAGTGCAAGGAAGACATGTAGAAATATTTGAAGTGCATGTCCTCATCATATATATCACCCATCCACTATAAGAATATTATACTCTACTAGCCATGTGCGCCCAACTACGTTGCGCGTGTTTAAGTTGTCTGTGAAGGGCTCCCTGTTTAAACGCGGCTGCCAGTCATGAACTGGGCCCTTCGTCGCACAGCATTATGATTTTTTATAAGGGAAACAAAATTACAAAAGAAAACACTTGGATATTGATTCGATAGGAACGGCCTACTTGGAATCACTGTCCGAATCGTAATTATGTGATGGTGTAGGAGCATTTCTGCTTCTGTCCGTTCACAGTCCGTCTCGTTTTCACGACGCTGTCGTTTCCTCTCACGATCTCTTCTCAACCTTTCTCCAATCTCGCAGGTTGCTTTGTGGCAATCCAAAGAGTAAGGCAATATACACAGAGCAATGGTTATAAAAGGGGGACACATAGGTATCCAGGCTCTTTAAAGCATAAATAGGGATCACTTCACTGACATGTGAGCAAGCCACGGTACAACTGTGAGACGCGCAGCACTCGCCAGCTACAATGTAACAATAATAATTTCCGGAACGTGCTGTTACGTTGTCATTCATTTTACCCACTGTCTTTCTTTCATTAATATGTTACGTAGGCACATACCTTTTATCTTCGGCAATCTCATTCTCTAACCAGGCCTCAGGAGCTAAAACACTGTCCACCACCCATTTCGTTATTCCGGCAAATTGTTGACATCCATGAGTAACAACAACGTACTAAACTGGAAGGTGGTCTACGCATGCGTGGAATTCGCGGACAAAGATCAAGATCTAAATGAAGATCTCTTTAGTTAATTTAAAGCACAACAATTTGCTTAGTTTGAATGTCTGTGTTTTGAGGTTTGACTGGCGTACTACAGTCTTCAGTAGTATAAGCCTGGAGGAGATTCTTAATGCAATGCCTATGTTTTAGCTGTCTCTCTACTGCCATCTAGTGCTTCTTCTTCTAATTCATTCACGGATAAACAAAGATCAAGATCCAAATGAAGATTATATATAGAGATATCTCGCTTGGCAGCTTTTATTTAATGGGTCTGCATGCACAGACTCACTAGAGGGCAGTATAGCAAAATTGTGCAGCAAGTCTACAAAGCAAGCAAGAGAAACAATGGCGGTAGCTATAAAGCAACTGAGGCAGTGAGGGCCATAATGACATAAGTTTATCATTTTCCTTCATCATGTACTGTGATATAAATAAAGTAAAAATCAACAAATGCTTGTTATTTATTTTTTTAAAAAAGGGGAGTAGAGGACAAGGTGAAGCGCTCCACTACTGCTTCTATACCACTTACAAGTGAAAGGAATCATAATTACAAGCATCATTATGACAAAAATAAATAGAAAAAAAAAATTCAAACACTGAAAGAAAATTTTTAGAAGATAAAATCTGGAGGATAATCATAAAGCAGAAATGACTTCAGGGAGGGGGCAGCATCACAACCAAGTCAGAGACTATACCATGCTGTATGCTGACGGCATTTAGAAACCACGTGTAAAAGCAATCCTTTGTTTTCAAGATAAACTAATTTTAGGATTGAAACTGTGAGAAAGCACAGTAACACTAGACTGTTTACTAGTCAGCATGCAATATCTAAGAAATGCTGATGCAGTGCCAAGTTATTTCATTAAATGTACAACTTGGAATAAAAAATATACACTGATGCAGCATTTAACTCTTTTCAAGTGATAGGTCATTTTCTTAGAGGTGGTAAGCTCTAACATATTCATCAGCTTGTGGTGGCTTGATCCAACATTGCTCCTGTCTCAAAATTTCAATTGGACATTATCCTTTCAAAATCAGAAGGCTCCATTATGAGAAAATCTTGCCTTATACCATTAGAGAGGAATCTCATTAAAAAAGTAAGATGCTCACCACTAACCAATATGTATGTACTCTGGTCTCCTAACAGGTGTAATGGAGGTTGTGAAAATGCCTCTTATTATTATTCTAAACACTGCAGAGAGTGTGAACATGACTTTTGAGGCTTACACCTGACCTTTACTAACATGAGGACCCTCTTAATGGTCCACATGACAAATTTTAATGCAGCTGTATACACACTGACTGTGGTCATCTATAGGTGTATGACACTTAAAAGACTTAATAAATTTAAAGACTTAATAAAGGTCAAACTGATGATTTTTTTTGACACACAAGCTATTTGGTGGGGCCTAAATTAGGTGTGAAAGCAAAATTTGAGAATACAAATATTAATGTATTATTTCAGTTAATTTTTGATAATATATTTGTGTGTACATTGGAAAAAGAATACACATCACCATGACATAATCCTTTAAAGATCATTTGTTTGCTAAAACATTCTCTTTTAAGAGGAAGATTATGATTATGTTTATATTGTGACAAAAGAGCGCTGTGAGATGTTGAAAAAGTTGCAGATAACCTCCGCCCTAATAAAGCTGGGTTACCAGAGGGCATAGGTTTGACAAGCTGGTAGCCCAGGCACACTACCATATGCATTTACAATTTGCCTACCCCGAGACCTTTTCATTTTCAGATGCTATATACCAGCACAGATCATTAGCCTCAGAGCCACCACTCCGAGTATGTTGGAAATCAACCTCACACACACAAAGCTGTAGAAGTTCTAGTGTTTTCCTTTCAAAAGGAAACATCACACATGCCGAGTACATACACACATGGGGAAAAAAGTACACTATCCTTCAGTTCTGTGATTTTATTAATCAGGGTCTAAATCACAATTGTGTTGTCGTTATTAACATAAACAGAGTAATCTAATCTTAGGTGACAAATAAAAAATAACAGATTTCAAAAAGTTATTTTTTCCCCAAAATAAAGCTAACATTCAAAAACCTTGTGGGATAAAATAAATACACTCTTCCATGTACCATAATACTAAAAACTGGGAGAGTATTTATGTGTTACTAATTAAATGTACAAACTTAGTTAACGACCTCTTTAAAAAAAAGCTAAACTATTGGCAGTTTTGTGTTCTGGAACATTTAGGGTTGTGACCAAATCATGCCAAGAAGAAAGGATATCAGCCATGACCTCAGTAAAGTAACTGTTACTGCTTATCAAACTGGGTAGGGTTATAAGGCTATTTCCAAACAATGTGAAATTCATCATTCTTCAGTGAGAAGGACTGCTTCTAAATGTAGACCTTTTAAGACAGTTGCCAGTCTTCCCAGGAGTGGATGTCCCAGAAAATTCAGTAGATCAGACAGTTTTAAACTCACAGAAATCATGAAAAACTATAAACTACACCACATTATCTACAGACCTTATTAAGCATGTTAAGTGTTCATGTCCATAACAGTACAATTAAAAAAAATGACTGTACAAGTATGGCTTTCATTGAAAAGTGGCAAGACAAAAGACTCTCTCCAAAAAGAACATGGCAGCACGGCTTAGGTTTGCTACATTGCATCTGAACAACCAAGAAAAATTCTCAAAACAATATTTTTTGGACTGGTTAGACCAAGATGCATTAGTTTGGTCACCAAGCACGGCAACATATTTGTGGAAAACTAAACGCTGCACGTCATCACAAACACCTCACCAACTGTAAAGCATGGTGGTGGAGTGGTAATGATTGAGCTTGTTTTGCAGCAATAGGACCTGCAGTCATCGAGACAACAATGAACTTCGGTTTATATCAAAATATTCTTGGGACAAATTTAAGGTAATCTGTATGACTGCTTAAGCTGGAGTGAAATTCGTTCACGCAACAGCACAATGATCCCGTGCACACCAGCAAATCAAAATCCAAATAGCTAAAAAAGAAAAACAAGATTTTGAAATGGTGAAGTGAAAATCCAGACCTCAATCCCATAAAGATGCTGTGGCATTATCTTTAAAGAGCTACGCATAAACAAATTCTCCAAAATATTAATGAACTGAAGCAATGTATCTATCAATGTAAATGAGTGGGCCAAAATTTCTCCAAAACACTGTGAGAGACTGATACACTCCTATAAAAAAAGGTTTACTTCAAGTTATTGCTCCTAAAGGTGGATCTAAATGTTACTAAATAATAGGATATACAGTACTTATTTTTCCCACATGGTTTCTGAATGTTTGTTTACCTTTTAGAAAAAAATAAGAACATTTTATTGCATTTGTCACCTAAGGTTAGATTTGTTTGTTTATAGTCGTTAGTGGTGACAGCACAACTGTGATTTAGACTGATTAGTATAAAATCACAAAATTGAAAGACTGTACAGTACTTTCTTTTTCCCCTGGACTATAGTTGCGTCTTGTTCTTGGGCCCTTTTCTAGGGGTGCAGCATCCCAGAAGACTATCAATTATTGTCTTTAACATTAAGGCATTTTTGCAGTCTTGAATTATTAGCCCTACTTGTCCAAGTTTTGTTTGAGAGTTCTCCCCGTGGCTAAAATGTATTATAAGATTTTTACAAATCAGATTTTGACAAAGAATGATAACATATACATACAGTATCCTGGACACAAAACTCACTTTTTGTTTCTGCCTTCATTAGTATTCTACTATTCCATTTTTGCTATGTTGATTAAATTGGTAACGACAGACAAACATCTGACCATAAAACAGTGTAAACATATACAACCATAGCTTTAAAAGATATATTTTTTTTTCTCCAGCCGTCTGGAGTTTTTATTTTGTTTTTTCTGTCCCCCCTGGCCATTGGACCTTACTCTTATTCGATGTTAATTAATGTTGATTTATTTTGTTTTCATATTGTGTTTATTTTTCTATTCTTTATTATGTAAAGCACTTTGAGCTACTGTTTGTATGAATATGTGCTATATAAATAAATGTTGTTGTTGTTGTTGTAAAAAGTAGTTAAGAGATTAACCTAATTGAACAGGGACAACATTGAAACAAGAGTGCATAATAGTTAAAAACAGAAAAGCTAAAGTCTTGAACACTTTTGAATTGTAAAAAGGGTATTACTTCCCATTTTAATTGATAGCTTAATATGGTGTGTGGCATGCATGCTAGAATATCCACTAAAGTATTCAAATAATGTGCTTCATATCAGAGTTTGGTTTCCTGCTGGCTTAATGAAAAAGTAAAATATCAATCTAGTTCAAGAAAATGCTAGAAGCTGTACTATAAAGCCATGGACAGACACTTAACTCACAGATAAAAACTATGGAAATGCAAAGCCCTAGCAAACAAGTGTATTGTGGGCTTAAATACACATTTATAATAAGTTTTTTACTAGCCAATTCTGGTTACTTACCACCATCCTTACCTATTAGGTCATATACTCAAAGAAGCTCAAATAATCAGTGCATATGGGACTCACTTAAAAAGGGGGGATTCCCAAAGGGATTAACACCTATCAGCATGCCAAGGCAAACTATAAATAAACCATGTTACAGTGTAGCAAATAAAGAAAATGTAAAAAGGTATCAATGAAAACAAGCATAGATTGGTATCTTGACAATGGTTATTTCTATCTTTTGGTTCACAGATGAAAATAGATACAACTTCAAACAGAAGATGGCTAAAAACAAAAACAGAAGAACTTATATCTATTGATATTTATTACATTCACAACTATTGGTAAAAAAATATTTTCAGGGGTGCTTTGCAAAAAAACAAGTATAAATAGAGGACAAAATGAAAAAATGCTGTACACATAAAAGTTACAAGGGCATCTATAGTACAATAAGGATCATGACATGTCTTAAACCTGGCTTTCCAAATTTAAATGCAAACAGCCTATAGGTCAGACATGATCTGAAATGTTTCAAGGAGGTGTCAAAATCATATATGTACTTGGCATGACTAATCAACAGAGCTCTCAAATGTTAATGGGCAGCCTAAGTCTATCTAATCTACTCTATATATATAAAATCCTAAGCCTAATAGTGCAACAATTTTATATGACGTTTTTACGTTACGTTTTTTATCACGCTTTAAACCGGGCTTATTTTAAAACCTACATATATATGTTTGGTATCATTCTTTTCAGAATTTATTGAACTTTAATGTGATGTTACTAGATTTTCAGATTCTTATTCCATTTTTAAATTATAAACTAAAAAATATCCCACGAGACAAGACTTTGTGCCAAAAGATTTAACCACGCCCGGGGCCAGAAATAAAAGACATAGAGTAGATGACAAAGACTGCTGCTGTACAGGCTTTTACATGTTCGAAGCGCTGCGCAGATCATATGGCAAGGCAGCAGCTGATCGAGCAAAGAGGAGGTAAAAAAACAAAAAAAACTATTTGTTTTCCATTGAATCACTGTCTAAGAGGGTGTTTCGGAGGAGCGATCGTGTCTCCTTGAGATGCGTTCATCCCTCTCTTCACAACACGTGTGAAGTGGCTGGCGCATAGCGCAGGCAAGGGCGGTTGGTGAGCAAAGCGACCGGGGGTAAGCCCCCTAGTATAGAATAAAACTCAATACAATTATCACTAGCCCCATATTAAGTCTTTGTCCTATTAACTCAAATAATTATGCTCATTTTCCTTAAACATGGCTTATCCTGTAGCAGTTTGATATCAGACATCTTTAGCTCTCAGGGATGTGAGTGATTACTTGCTCAAACCAGAGCAATATGATAAAATTGATCACACTGTGCTCTTTTCTTCCCATTAAAATAAAACATTTCATAAACTGTTAATTCTTCTTCTTCTTTCAGCTGCTCCCATTTGGGGTTGCCACAGCGGGTCATCTTTTTCCATAACTTCAGAAACTGTAATAATGAATTAATATCCATATTCTTACTAATAAGCAAATGAAAGACACAGAAGCTCCAAATTCAAACTTTACCCACTCTTTTTGTGTCTTTATGGCTATTTCTCTGAATACTTCAATTTTACTTCAACATTGCAAAGAAATTGGTTGTTTAATGGGAAACTCTAAATCAGCCCAATATTACAGAGTGTGGGTGCACGTACAATTCACACATTGGTTCCTGCTTTGAACCAGATTTTGCATACATATCCAACCAATCTGTGCATGATGCAGTGAAATTAGGTCTGAGCTTTATTTACCATCACCTTGATAAGTCAGGGGAATATGTAAGGATCTTGTTTGTGGACTTTAGCTCCGCTTTCAATACAATCATCTCAGACCTCTAGATAAGAAACTCACCCAGTTCAACCTGCCAAGTTCAATAAGCCATTGGATCACAGGCTTTCTGACAGATAGGAAACAGTATGTGTGGTTAGGCACACACATCTGACCCATTAACCCTCAGTGCTGGTGCATCTTAGGGATGTGTCCTTTCCCCACTATTCCTTTTACTTTATATAAATGACTGTACCTCTGGTGATTTATCTGTCAGACTTCAGAAATGTGCAGTTGACATTACACCAATTGGCCTCATTTCAAATAATGATGAATTTCAAAAATATTGGCACCCCAAATTTCAGCACTATGCAAATGCATCCCCTTTTTGGCAGGTTTTCACCAGTTCCATGCTTTTCAAACTTCTTTACTATGGCCCCAATTGTACTTGCAGGTAATTTCAACTAATTACCTATTTTTTGTAGCCATTCCCCAATCTTTGCAGCTTTCTCATTTGAGAGGAGAGCCATTTGGTTTTAACCATGTTGATGGATCACAAAATGTTTTTACCTTTGTATCACCTCATATTTAGACCCCAGTGAAACAGGAAATAGGCACAGACAACAGTAAAGTTCTTAGACACTAAATGCAACATCAAGAAAAATTTGTTTCCCAAAGACACTAATCCCTATGGCTTTATTTATAGTATTCTTCAAGGGTGTCATAACTTTGCCACATGTTTTAGGCACAATAAACTATTCAGAATATAAAAGAACACTTTTGTAGGTTTTGGAATTTACAATCATTACAGTATATCTATTATCTATATCACATTAATGTTTCTGCTCACTTATTTGAGGGATGCAATTTTTTTTTAGAGTTGACTGTGTGAATTTTCTAAGTTCCTGCAAATTATGCCATCCACTAAATGAATAATTACAATATGGACAAACAAACCAGTTATTTAATGAAAGACTGCCTTAATTTTATAAAAGAGAAGTGACCAGTCATAGTGCTTTCCGACTTCCTGGAGCAAAACAAACCATAGCCATGAGAAGTAACATTGACATGTTTTAAAAACCATGAATGATTTTGTCTATATTTATTATAAGCTTTTTATTAGAAGTGTTTCTGGCTCTGCTTTCTCCTTGATCTCATTACTGTGAGGGCACAGAGAGTCCCAATTTGTGATGGTCTGTGTTCTCAAACATCACATTTTTTTCAAACTTCATGTGCATCATTAAACCAACAATGCAACATTCATATGCACTTAATAGCATTACAAAAGAACACATCATTGTGAAAATACAAAAATGCAATACAAAAATATATTAAATACATAAATGGTATACCATCCATCACCATACATTGATAATTTCAAAAAGAATTTGTAATATTAATTTGTTAATGATTTATTGTTACATTACTACGGTAACAGCCAGAAATGCACGCACAACCATTTTGTGTTGGTAACAGTGATGAACACCAATTCAAAATAAAACACAATACACATGCTTTGCTCACGTGTTCCGAGTCAGACTATTTGAAGAAAACAATGCCATCTGAAATTTATAAGTTGTGAGGTAATGCTAACCTTTCACTTCAGTCAAGAATTTAAAATTAAAAATACAACTTGGTCAGAAAGAAATAGCATTTTATGTAGTCAAACTGCACTGGAAGTGATGCAACACTTTTAATGTTTCATTATTTTCATGAAAAAGGAAAAAAAATACAGCATACCTTAAGTGCTTTTTATTGCACACCATGTAATAAAATCAATAGTGACCTACGAGTAGGACTTACACCTAGTCTAATTTTACATGAATGCACTTAAGTGTGAAAGTGAAACGTCAGTCATGATCTACAATTAAACTAGTAAAACTGAAAAAAAAATCATTATTACTTTGCAAAAACAGGTACAGCTGATATTAGGTTATCAGTGGTTATAAATCCAGGGTTAGGTCTTGGATGAATTATGTTAGAATGGTTTCATTCAATAGTTCACAATGATTTAGATCTGAAGTTCTGTTGCATAATTGAAGCCTCAGAAGGCTGCAGCACAGTTTCTTCAACAAATTTGGGTCAAGCAATATTTACATTCAGGTTAAGACTGGCTTGTAACAATTCAGTTTTTGTTTAGTGTTTTTTCTTATATGCAAAATTAATCAACTAATCAATCAAATACTTAAATCCTGGGTATATTTACATTATCTGTCAAATAAAGCTCTGCTCACCATGTCAATGGAAATAGTGTGATCTTCTTCTCAACTTACTGAAGTGTAAAACACTGACTCAGTTTTTATAACATTCACTACACCATTCTTACATTCTTATGAATTCTGCATTTAGTTTATATACCAACATATACAACACATACTGTAAACATATACAGGTGTGCTATATAGTGTTTATATTCTTATAAAGCCCTTTATGGTATTCTAGTTTACATTTTTGTAATAACACACTTTGGAACTTTTGAAGTGCTGAACTTAATTTGTTATTTTCAGTTAAATACATTACTAATGCAGTATCCCAAAAAAATTAAATAAATAACCAATTAATCATCAGACTAACCAGTTCACTAATAAATTGCCAACATAATTGATGGGGACATCTGTAATTATAAGTAAAAATACCAAAAGGGGAGGCATTTTTTTTGGTTGAAATTGCTTTGGTGCTGAGATACATATGGAGTATCCCTAATCTGAAATGCCTGGAGCTAGAAGTATGTTGGATTTTGGATATTTTCAGAGTTTGGAAAAAACTTAAAAATTTTGCATGATTGCATCTTCCTAAAACACCTTCCCTCAGTTCCTCCAGACTGTGCACTTTAAACCGTTTAAGGAAGAAAGCAACATAAACTGATGCTGTGGGAAAATAAAATGCTAAAACAGCAACGATCCATTCAGGATCTCAGAAGCACAAGCGACTCAAGCTTAATGATTTAGTTTGTACACTGTAATGAGCATGGCAACAGAAGATACAGGCAAGCAGACAGACACTGAAATGACTGCAGCTACTTGGATCCACGTTTGAGAATTACTTCCTTATTCATTTAGACATGCAGTCAGAAGTGGAAAAGCGTTGTGCTTCTATTTTACAATTCAGATTTTCACAAACATAGCTGCTAATTTTTTCAACCTTACATGGTCTTCTATACCATTAGTTTAGGATTCTAGAGCATTTCAGATCAGGGATGCTCAACCTGTACTTTTTTGTGTTGCCAACTGCATCAACAACATACTGTATTCTACAAACACAGCCAACAATAGTCCAGCAGAGATCTAGGTTTTAAAATTACATTCTAGCAATTTCTAGTATCAATAAATAAACATACATACATTTTCGACATTACATTGGCCCTCTCAACACCACCATAAATCTAAACCTTATTAAAAAATAAACTTTTACTGGACCACACAGCAGATGTAAACTATAAATATACAGAAATATTTTGCATGTGATGTATGCTATGATGTGTTCTTTTGTTTGTGTGTGAGTGTGTATTTTGATGGTATTGCATTTATCATCAACATAGTAATACATGTTAAAATTCCATAGTACTATGTACACAACACTAAATTTGAACTTAAATAAAGCTGTATATCCAGGGCCTACGGATATTTCAAATTAAGTTACAGAATTACATCTTTATACAAAAAATTACTGGAATAGACAGCTGAGTGGATGCCAGATCCACTTGCAAATGGGAATGAGGGACTACTAGCAAAATTTGGCATCTATCTACTGATTTGAAAAGAAGTAAACAATTTAGGTACAGTTCCTGACAGCCTATCAAATTCTTAAGGCAGTGTTATAGAATGAGATGGCTAACAGTATCAAAAGGTGAGGTTAAATCATTACATTCAACACTCTTAAACAAGATTAACCCAATTCAGATTCACAGTGGGCTAGAGCCTATCCCAAAAACACTGAGCACAAGTCCAGAAATAGTCGTAGGCAGGGCATCAGTCCATTGCAGAGCTAACATTTTTTCACAAACACACAAACTTAATTTGGAATCTTCAATCAACCTAAACAGCACCTCCTTGGGAATGTGGGAGGAAAAAGTATAGTACAGTATATGGAGGGACACTCACACAGGGATGGCAAGATGTGAAAACTCTACACATACATTAAACAAGGGCAATATTTCAATCCAGAATGTTGGAACTGTGAGACAGCAGCTGCATTACCCTGCACTTAAATTCAACAGGATAATGGTGCAGTATTTCTTAATTTAGTAAGTATTACAATGGATAAAAGGAAACATTCTCTGACATTTGTTATTCACCATTTCAAACTGAATACAGGCAGAGCTGCAGCATGTTTTTAACAATAACAGACTAAAACAGAGAAAGCAAATTTAGAATTTACAGTACAAACAGGCTGCAAGGAATTTTTAGTATTTATGCTGTACCTTATAAATAAATAAATATGCCGTCACTATTTACCAGGGTAGCAAGGACATCCTTAAAGTAAATTGCTTCAGTGTCTAACAAGTGTCCCAGGCTGCAGAGTCGGAAGCAATTATTGGGTTACTATAGTCGGAGGCAGTAAAAATGTACAGACTCTAACTAAATGTAAATTGTAATATATTGCGCTAAAGTTTTCAAATTCACATATACTAATTCAATTAAATTCTCTTCTTAGAGACATCTGATAAAAATGCAGCAACTATTTTAATTTTGTAAGTTTAGTATTATGTTTAATGTTACTAAGTGTTTGTAAGCCGCAACAACACTTTTAAACCTGACCTTTAACTGATTAGAGTGAGGAAATGTAGCCTGATGATTCACATCGGCAGTGATAAAAGGCCTTGTATCTTGTAGTCGTGTGCTTTTAATCAACACAGTAAATATATTAGTCTAATTACAAATAGAGGAGTTGGAGGTACCAGAAATTGAGGAGTTGGGAGTCAAAGGTTTTGTGTCCTGACTCCACAGCCCTGGAAATTCGTTCTTGTTGCCAAACAAATTATTGATTCAGAGGACTAACTGCCATAGGACAACTGTTTGGCCAGACTGGCAGAAAAATACGGAACTGGGGTAATTTGCTTCAGCAAACCACCTACCACTTCTGTCTTCCTATAGCTCTCAAAACCGTATTTGTTTAAACAACAAAATATGTAAAGTGGGGCATATTTCCAATACAAAACACATTATCAAATGCCTACCACTACCTGATCCCATCAATTAGCATCGCTCACAATAGCCACATAACCCCTTTTCTCCTCAACTGCTGGGCTGAGTCCTAATTAAAACATTCAACAGAGCCTGGCTTATGATATTTTCTGACCGCATTTGTTTTTCATTGTGAACAGCAATAGCCATACACAGGATGCAACATGTATATGTAAATGTACTAATGTGAGGGGATTATATAGTAAGTAACAAAATTATCACATTTGCATTAAGTGAACAATGAGACAAGGAAGAAAACTGCAGTATGTTGTTGCTGCCATATGAAATACTGTATACTCAAACTTGTATTACTTTAGAAAGTGAACTAAATATTCAAATATCAGTAAAAATCACTCGCTCTTCTCACCCTGTCACAGTCTTACTAACTGACCTATATTCCTTGTGATCCTTGTCAGGACAGCGAGCCATAAAAGCAGCCATGAAAAGGAGCATAAACCCTCACAAGTGTCATGTGCTGGTGACATGTTCCACTGCATTGTTATTTTTTTACTTTTTTCCCCCCCGCTTGTGGTACTTCTGCAAATCACAAAGTGATTATGGAAATGATGGAAATGTTGTGTGGGTCTTGTAGCAGTAAGCTGGGGTCCCAGTGCTGCAAATGTATTGTGACATATATTTAAATTACTTTTTTTTCTGTATTAAATAAAAAGAAATCATGTACAAATGTGCAGGTATAATACCTAGAATTATTAAATTAAATTCAAATAATTTAAACATTTTTTGGAATATTTGTACCTTACTTTTTGAATCATTTCACAGCCCTGATTAGCGCAACAGCTACTATCAAGACTAGACAAAAACTAGCAGTCTAAGAAAAGAACACATCCTCTACAGGTGATAGTACACTCATGTGAAAAAGCAAGTACAACAGTAAGTCTAAAAGTCTGTAAAATTAATGGAGAAAGTTGTTCCGCCCTACTCTATGCAGAATTCTATCAGCTGTTTGATGTTTGAGGTATGTCGTGCATCCACAGCCCATTTCAAATTCCCCCACAACATCTTGATGCAATTTAGATCTAGGCTTTAACTTGCATTCCAGAGCCCTATATTTCTTTTTTTTTCCAGCCATTCCATGCCACATTTACTCATATACTTTAGGTCATTGTCCTGTTTGGACTGAGCTTTAATTTTCTTACAGATGGTATGACATTATCCTCTGGTAGAGTAAAGAATGCCCACATTCTATGATGGTGAACTTACCCAGCTCTAATACAGTAAACCAGCCTCAAACCATAACATTTCCACCCCCATCTATTACAGTTGGTATTGGGTTGTTCTGGTAAAATACTGTGTTTGGTTTTTGCAAAACATGTCTTCTGTTACTGTAGCCAAATAACTCTTTATTTGCTTTATGTGTGCAGAGCACATCATTCTACAAGTCTAGGTTTTTGCCCAAGTGTTCTTGGGTAAACTTTTGTCTTGCCTTGATATTTTTTCTGGATAGCAAATATTTCTTCCTGGCACAACTCCTGTGTAGACTTAATTTGTGGAGCCTCCTTAGAATTGTTGCAAGAGCTACTTGTAGGTCCAATGACAAAGTTCTGGGGTTTGTAGAGACTTCTTTCAGCATCTTGCATTCTGCTCTCAGACTGAACTTGCTGGGAAGTCCTGGCACAAACATGTTGGGAGTTTATTGAAGTCTTCTCCACTTGTAGATGGCCTTCCAGACAGTGGAAAGTTGATTTGAAATTTCTGGAGATTTCTTCAAATACCTCCCCAGACTCACCAGCATCTAAAACCTTCTTTCTGAAGTCCTCCGAGAGCGCTTTCAATCTAGGCATGGTGACAAGACACACTTTAACAACAAAGTTCAAACCAAACCAAATGTCTGAGGTTTAAATAAGACAGATTCAGACAACATCTTCTCTAATGATGTTCTAATCATTGGCACCTGATCTGGTGCACCTCATGAAGGAGTGCACTTGCTTTTTACACAAATGTGAAATTTGCATGTATGTTTATTTAAATTATACAATGGACTAAAAAATTTACATGTGGCAAGAGGTTCCTTATATTACCTTTATCTACAGATACTGTTTAAATAAAGATCAAATATCTTAAAATATGCCAAAATATGTTTAAAAAAAAAAGAAAAAACAGTTCATGGAGTGTACTTTTTAAATGACTGTACAGTATAGCCAAAATGCTTTGTGAAACAATAAGTTTATAACCTACTTTTCACCTTTACCAATGTGCTTTTTTCCCACAGATGAAGACATTTTGATTATACTAGAAAAAGCGCCTAAAAATGGCAGATTCTACATAAAATAATGAAGTGTGATTTTATGCAGTCAAAAGTATTGGAGTAAGAAAATATACAAACAGTGAATGTCCAAAATAAAAAAAAGAAATAGGAGCAGAGAAAAACATGCATATACAGTAGCTACACTACTTACTGGACTAATTTATGTAAATAACTATTAAACAAAATAATAGAACTTGAGGCACTTGCTGACTGCATTTATATGGTTTTAAAATTTTACTGTCACTCTACACTCATTTCAGTCTGGAAAAAACTACCTGTAGCCACACTGAAAAGCCTAAGTGTGACAAGACAGTAGGTGTTTCTGGAATTAAAATTTTTCATCGTACTGCTAATAATGATAATGGTGTTCTGGTTCCTTACACTCTAACAACTGTTTGTTTCAAAATGTTAAATAAGCATTAAATGTTACGTTAAAGCCGGGCTTTCGATAATGTTTAAGTATAATGCCCTATCTGTGCAGTTAGTAGTAATAGGCCCACGGCAAAACACATCATCAATAGCAACCAAGAAGACTTTTGTGCTTTTCAGGTCACAACAAAAAAATGACATTTTAGACAAAACAATAACGCAAACATAGTTGGGGATCCTTATAGCCTTAAACTGGACAATGGGGATGATAAATGGATGCTATTGACACTTTGATGTGGACTCTAAATACTCTCATCTATTTCAAATTAATGTTTAATTCTAACTGTAATACTGACCTTAAACGATTTATAAATATATTTAATCAAATTTCTGTTTGTACAAGAAAATACATAGACAATATTTTCCCCAAATGTCTTAAGTCAATACATATAGAAATTATAAATGGAATGCTATGCAATAGAAGGTACAAAAGAAAAGTTTCATTTTAATTTCATATATTGAAAAATCTGCTCTCCAGCAAAAAGTTTATATATATTTTTTTTTTTATTACACCCATCTCCGAGATGTGATGACTGAATTGTAGATAAAATGTGACATTTCTGAAATTCATGCATGACTATTTTGTATAAAAGAACGCGACTGCATTTAAAACTATTTAACAATAAACCAATTTCCTTCACCTCAGTTTCCATTTGTTTATCTTGGCAAAAGTCAATTTGACAAAACCAAGAAGCCCTTTCTCGAGTCATAGGAAATCCCAAAAATAATCCCTAGAATAAGTCCTCTCTCTCCTTTCATTTTGACCAAGAGAAGCTGTTGTTTTATTCTGAGATCCTTCTGTATAGCTAAGCTCCTCCTCTTGAACAGAAACTTCACTTTTCTTGCTTGTACTTCCTCCTCTAGTCACTAACCAGAGCTCATGATTACAGGTGGGCACAGATACATAGACAGATAAAAGCCAAAGCGTCATCCAATGACTTAGATATAACAAAAGAATTACTGATACCAATGCACAAAGATTTATTGCGCAAACTCATGAACACCTCTTTCCACTTGTAAATAAGACCCTGAGATACCAGAACTCCTCTACCAAGGTCCACTTCTCTTTCCTAACAAGAAGACAAAAAATTATGCCTTGCAATAAAGGACCAGAACCTTCAATTAGCAGGTCGCCTTTAACATCCAGAGTATGTCGCAATAAGCTGAAAACCTGTCCTGTTCATACTGGACATAAAGTCTGACATGGCCATGAGGACAACATTACCAACAAACTGAAGGAATGAGGTAAGACATACCATTGGTAGGATCTTATACATAATTTAAAAGTACTCAAATTAATACCAGGTATGCATACACCAATTCTTACTCTTGAAAAATGTAAATGAAAAGGCACCCAGTAGCTCCCATCAGAACTCTATACCAGAGGTCTCCAACTCCAATCCTGGAGAGTCACGGTGACTGCAGGTTTTTGTTCCAACACAGTTGATTAATTAGAAGTCAATCATCACCAATAACAGATCTTACTTAATTTCACGGCTTGTTAGTGTTTTAACGGTACCATGTCAGTTCATTCATAAATCACAGATTTTTTTTAACAAGCAAGTCAACTAAAATGAACCAGAAAAATGTCACTTGAGCAATAAGTGCTTCTTCAGAAATAAATTTCTCCTGAAGCAATTGGGTTGAAACAAAAACCTGAAGCCACTATGCCCCTCTAAGACAAATGTTACTCAGCCCTGATTAAAATGGTCTGAGTCTTAAACAGTAAATAAATTAAAATGAAGCTAATTAGTAGCTAAAACTAGTCACTAATTAAGAAAATAGAATGAAAACCTATAGCCACTGTGTCTCTCCAAGATCGGAGTTGGCCTCCCCTGCTCTATACTCTTATCAGCCCTACATAACATGATTTACAAGCATAAGTCCTTGCCAAGTATACAAAGCATATGCAAAGCAGGAGAAGTCTGTTTCAGTACCTTGTCATATTTGAACACAGCTTCTTTTTCACCTTTTTAAAAAGAACTTCTGTCAGTCACAGGGTACTGCCCCTGGCTTATAGACAACATTGAAAAGGAATAGTAAAGACACCCCCACAATACTCTGTGCTTTCAGCATTTCAGACCAGAATGTATCCATCCAGTAGCATTGTCACTATGAAGTACTTAATCAACTCAATGACACTGATTTGGTCCCAATCCTGCACTGACTTGCCCCCACTTCAATTTACATCAAGTCAGTATTTACAAGCCTCCCAGAAACTTTTTGCCCACAAAGTTGCAACACATATCCCAAATACCAGTTTTCTCGGCAAAAATCTAGTTGGTCTGGATCGGTTCTAATCATGTCTATCACATAGCCGGCATTGTACCCTAGACCAAGTTTTCACCTGCTAGATGATAACTCCCAGTTGTGGCCAGAATATTAGTAAAATCTGTACATGTAAAAAAGAAAAATTATTATTTATTGGAGTTAAAATCATGAAATTCTATAAATATGTAAAAGAAAGTAAAAAACATGAAATGAGAATAAAATATTTACTCTCTTACCGACTGGAGTATTCACGTTAAACTGAGATCCACTATACTCAATGAGTATTTATAAGAGACTAAATAAACAATCAATTCGTTTTAACTGACATTCTTATAGATAAAAAAAACTTTTTTTAAAAAAATGGCTCATTTAAATAACAGGAAAAATCACATGAAAACTAAAGTGGTATGCAATGGGTCATCGTAACTCGACACCTTCAGCTAACTAAATCACCTAAATACAAACATTGGTGTTATTATTAGAATTTTTTTTTTTTTTTCCTGTGAAAGAAAGTTTACTCGATCAAACTTAAAAATCACGACTTTCTTGATGTTTTAAATTTAATTTAAAAATGTAATAAGAATCTGAAAATCTAACATCACATTAAAAGTTCGATAAATTCTGAAAAGAACAATACCAAACATATACATGTAGTTTTTAAAATAAGCCCAATTTAAAGCATGACAAAAAATGTGACATAAAAACATCATATAAAATCATTACACTTTTAGGCTTAGGATTGTATATATTTTAGTGGATTATGTGACATGAATTATGTGACGATTTCTTCTCTTTTTTCCATGGATATTTTTTACATCGTTTGCCATCGTCTCCAAGAAAACATGATATTAAATGTTTATTATCTGCCATCCCTTTACCAAACTATTTGGTAGGTAATATATAAAAATACCACTTTTGGATGGAGTATTCCTTTAGTGTTTACAAACTTTGCTCATCTCCCCAAGGTGTTGTGATTAAGAAGGTGCATGTTGTCCTTTCCTTGAACTTAACCTGCACCTCCTCTCACAATTTTAAAAAAATATATCTGAATGTTGACTGACTACTACAGTTTAACCCCTTGTGAGAATAGCTGTCTGTGAATGAGTAAGTGTGAAGTGTAATTGACAAGTACGTATCCGCGGTCTGTTAAAGTCTCTTAACCATTAGAGTGAGGGCAAGTATTCAGTTCACTATAAAGCTGAATAAACGAATCTGATACTTAAATGGACTGAGAGACAGATTAATAAAAGTTAACTAGTTTTCTAAGTGCAGTCTATACACTAAACTCTTATATTAAAATTGCTATTATCAATTTTACAAAGAGCAGAGTGAACTAATTTTTAATTATTTAATAATAAAGTTAAAAATAAGACAGTATAAATGACAGTTCATGAGGGGTTCTAGAAACAAAGTTAATGAATGGTGGCTTTAGCTGAAAGGAAAGGCTAATATAAATAAAGACAACACCTGGAACAGAAAAAACTGTAAACTTAAAAAAAGGAAAGAATTCTGCCACCATCTGACTCAAATAAACCATGGGAAAATAACTTTGGCAAATACCTAGGTGGAGGAGAAGGTAGCTCTGGTCATCCTAAGTTACAAATTAGTCATACAATACTGAAACCTAATGAGAAATGCAACTAAAGTCATTCAGTTCCTATCTGGTGCTGAAGTAAGTATTAAATACCTAGTTCACAAGCATGACTTTCCTAAATACAAAGCAAGACATCGTGATCACAAACATTTGCCCTATATTAACGACTTAGACCAAGTGAAAAATAATTACCGACTTCACAGTAAAGACAAACAGCACTGAAATTAGGTAGGAATCGGGACAGCAACATTCCAAATAGACACCAAAATGGCAAATTGCTGGATAAGAATAGTTTTGGTCAGCATTTTTCAGCCGTGTATGGTGGACGCTGATGTCTTCTCCTCAGAGGTCATCATGGTGGACGCTGCTCCGTTGTCCCAAATGATGATCTTTGAAGATCATGTGGCTTTGGTTCCAAATTAAAATACGAGGACTTTGCCGACAGCTCCTTGGTGATGTATGCAGAAATGTTCTGCAGCATGAACGTGGTAAACATAGACATCACACACCCAGCTGATTTCTTTCATTCAACTTGCTGACCCCCCGAGGTGTCGACGGGGGAACGGCGTACCACCAAGGTCCCTGCCACTCCTGCAAAATATTAGCAAGGGACACTGCGGCCAGCACTCCAGATGTGAGCACTGGACGCAGCTGTTTGCTTAGATGGTCTTTGGTGATGCGGATACGACACCTATGAGACAGGCTCCCCAAAGCTTGCATTGGGGATACCCTCGGGTGCAAAGGGGAACGCACAGCTTAAAACGCACCGAGGCCCTGCCGCAGAACTAACACATTGCAGAAGATGAGGCAAGACTAGCATCAGCTAACGCTCTGCAGTACATGTTTTGTTATAAAAGTCACACACAGACGAGTGCACATACATACCGTGCAAGGCGCTAGTCCTGCCACATGCATATTTTAATAAAAGCACGCTGTTCCTTACCTGCTTCCTCCAGAAATCCGTCATAAACACACGGTACTGTCAGCGGAGTGATCGCACGCACTCACGCAAATACGTCACTGAGGTCACGTACTAAGGAGGTGGATTGACGTATTACCACTCACCCAGGGCTGAAAAGCCGCAGTATCCTGCCGCGGTTAGAATTCCCTCGTTAAATAGGCTCAGTAGTTTTCTTCTCAATGAAAATCCAGAGATCACTTTAACAAGGACTTATCTGATGTGTTTCTGAGTGGACGTATGATCTTTGTTACTGTTTCCTGATAAACAACAAGAACAGCAAAAATAAAATCACTGTGACATGATTAGACAACAAAACAATATTAGGTGGTATAGTAAATAGAGCTCTAGTTAGGGACATGAACTAAAATCTTGGGCATTTTGATGTTTGCCTGTGTAGTTTGCAAGTGGAAGGGTATTCACAAACAGCAGTGTATCTAATTTGCTGTCTTTACTGTCTTTGTGGGAGTCTACATCCCAGTTCTTTCAGGGACATGGAGCACATGGTTGGTTGGATAGCAGTTTGGTTAAAATTCCTCTTAATTGTTTACATTATGATTCTTTCAGCTGTCAAAAGAACATTAGCTCCTTTCTCTGTGACACAGAACATGTGTTTTCGGTGTTTTCTCTAAGTACTCCGGTTTCCTTCTGCATTCCAAAGTTAAACTGTTTGGTTGCTCTAAACTGGTCTAACAAGAGCAAATGTGTACTCAGGTCTGCTAGTGGGCTCTGCATTGAAGCGGAAGCCTGTAAAGATCCAGATCTTGTCTTATGCCTAGCGGTGTCAGGACTGGCTCTGCTGAAAATCTGCACTGGACAGACAAGGCTCAGGATATAGGTGGGTGGGTAAATGAGGTTAAAATATCAGTGCAAAAGCAATCAAGATGATTGCATTAGATTAATTTGAGCGAGTGTGCTCACCAGGGTTGATTTTTGCCTTGTAACACATACTGTAATGTTCAAGTCAGGGAGGAGGTTTTTAAAAATACTGGAAATACTGTATTGCTGTCATGGAGGTCAGTAAAAGAGATGTGGAGAAATCTTTGCAACAGATTAAAACTAAGAAGGCATTGGGGTCAGATGGCACATCAGGTTGGCATCAAAAGTTATGTTTCAAGCAGCTCTCTCCAGGTTTTCATTTGTTTTTTTAAGTGGTCCATGCGCTGTGCTTGTATACCTGAACTGTGGAAAACGTTAATCATTACCCCAGTTCCTAAGGTCCCTAAGTTATACAATTTGAATGACTAGAGACCAGTTAACCTACATTCCAATGAAATGCTTTGAATACTTGGCAAAAAAACAGTTTAATCACATCCATCCATCCATCCATCCTCTTCCGCTTATCCGAGGTCGGGTCGCGGGGGCAGCAGCTTAAGCAGAGAGGCCCAGACTTCCCTCTCTCCAGCCACTTCTTCCAGCTCTTCCGGGAGAATCCCAAGGCGTTCCCAGGCCAGCCGGGAGACATAGTCCCTCCAGCATGTCCTGGGTCTTCCCCGGGGCCTCCTCCCGGTTGGACGTGCCCGGAACACCTCACCAGGGAGGCGTCCAGGAGGCATCCTGATCAGATGTCCGAGCCACCTCATCTGACTCCTTTCGATGCGGAGGAGCAGCGGCTCTACTCTGAGCCCCTCCCAGATGATTGAGCTTCTCACCCTATCTTTAAGGGAAAGCCCAGACACCCTGCGGAGGAAACTCATTTCAGCCACTTGTATTCGCAATCTCGTTCTTTCGGTCACTACCCATAGCTCATGACCATAGGTGAGGGTAGGAGCGTAGATCGACTGGTAAATTGAGAGCTTTACCTTACGGCTCAGCTCCTTTTTCACCATGACAGACCGATGCAGAGCCCGCATCACTGCGGATGCCGCACTGATCCGCCTGTCGATCTCACACTCCATTCTTCCCTCACTCGTGAACAAGACCCCGAGATACTTGAACTCCTCCACTTGGGGCAAGATCTCTCCCCCAACCCTGAGAGGGCACTCCACCGTTTTCTGGCTGAGGACCATGGTCTCGGATTTGGAGGTGCTGATTCTCATCCCAGCCGTTTCACACTCAGCTGTGAACCGATCCAGAGAGAGCTGAAGATCACGGCCTGATGAAGCAAACAGGACAACATCATCTGCAAAAAGCAGTGACCCAATCCTGAGTCCACCAAACCAAACTTGGTGGACTCAGTTTAATCACAGTGACTAAGTAATTTCGAGATAACTACCAATTTGTTTTTTGTGCAAACAGAAGTGTGGAAGATGCTCTGCTGGTTATTGATAAGTCTAATTCATAGATCAGAGCAGTACTTATGGGTTTTTAGTGTTCAGAAATATCCAACCTCACATACTGACTGATAAATTGAACAGTATGAATTGCCCACCACTGCCTAGTTATTCTGGCCCCCTAATCATCCCCTATCTCTAAGTGGCTGTCTCTCTCACCACTTCACCACCTAGCAACTAATATGTGGTGAGTGTACCGGCTCAAAAATGGCTGCCGTTGCATCATTCAGGTGGATGCTACATATTAGTGATGGTTGAAGTGGTTCCCCACTCACTGAAGCGCCTTAAGGAATGTGAAAAGCACTATATAAAGGTAAAGAATTATTATTATTATTATTACTATTATAATAATTATTCTTCTTCTTATTATTATAAAAGTCTCTCAAATACAGGGACTCCACAAGGATGTGTTTTGTTTTCATTATTTATACTGTACACAAGTTACCTGAGACAGAACAATGACCACTTTTCCATTATCAAGTAGGCTGATGACACCTTGCTGATAGTATACATATCTGCAGAGGATGACAGCCATTACTTAAGACAAGTGGACTATTTAGTAAATTAGCACAATAAAAATTCTCTTAATTAAAATGACAATAGCAATAAATGAAAGATGTTTATTTAAAGAGGTAGAATTTCGTTATGTTAACCAATCATTGTTCTGGAGGAGGAGCTAGAAATAGTGACTTAATATAAATACTTAAAAAGTACCCTAGATAATAATCTTAATTGGAAAATAAATATAAAAACACATATGTACTGTAAATGCAGTCAGGGCTTGTTTCTCCTCGATTAATTTAGACAATTTAAAGTGGGCAAGGACCTAATGTTGTCCTTTTATCACAGTCTACTAACATTTTCAGCTTCATTGTCTGACTTAGTAATCTGACTAGCCAAAAATTAAAAAAGAAAAACTCAAGCAGATTTGTTTCACGTTAATAGATGCCTTTTTCTCTCATTTTTATGGATGTAGCTGTGACTGGAAAGAGAGGTCATTTGCTGGTGCCCAACCTTCTCAGAGTGTTTCAACTCTTAACTACAACACTCTCCAGTTGGCAGATCAGAAGGGGTGGCCAAGGCACCTCTCCTCTAATGCAGTTAGTGTTCTCCTTCATATGTCAGAGCCAACAGGAGACCCCTTGTGCCACCTCTCCCAGCTTCTGGTCTTTTGTCAGCAGATTCCACACAGATGAGGCTGGTAATCCTTGACATCCCACTTCCACTACAGATAGCCATGTTGTTCAATCTTTTTCCTGACAATCCTAGACAAGCTGTTGGTTCTTGTTTTTCTTTCTCTTTGCTGCTTCCCCACAGCCCTCTTCCCACAGGACTGTTAATTTACCAAGATGAGTTTGCATCCCTCAGAAGACCACATAATGACATCTCGTCTGAGAGTTGTGGACAGTACCATCTCTGGAAACTGGGGTGTTCTTATCCCTGAGATTTTAGACTGGCTTCAATCTGTACAGCCAACATCTGAGTCTCTTTTGCAGAGGTGATGGTGCACAGAAGTGGCTTTGTTTTGGCTGGGTATTTTTTTTCTCTGTTCCTACTCCAAGATGTCCATGAGCGTTGTTCCTCACTTTGTCATGATGCCACCTATATGTCCACTGGGTCAACACTGTTTTGCGCCCTGACAATAGTTATAATATCATAATAGAACTTATACAACTTACCATAATGCAGATAGATAGATACTTTATTAATCCCAAAGGGAAATTCACATACTCCAACAGCAGCATACTGATAAAAAACAATATTAAATAAAAGAGTGATAAAAATGCAGGTAAAACAGACAATAACTTTGTGTAATTTTAACGTTTACCCCCCCCCCCCCCCCCCAGGTGGAATTGAAGAGTCGCATAGAGTGGGGGAGAAACGATCTCCTCAGTCTGTCAGTGGAGCAGGACAGTGACAGCAGTCTGTCACTGCAGCTGCTCCTCTGTCTGGAGATGATCCTGTTCAGTGGATGCAGTGGATTCTCCGTGATTGCCAGGAGCCTGCTCAGATCACGTCACTCTGCCACAGATGTCAAAATGTCCAGCTTCATGCCTACAATAGAGCCTGCAGAATCAGTGGGAGCCCTGAGCTTGTTTTCCTGCAACCAGATGATCCCATCTGGGAACGATGGAAGACAGTAACACATGAAGTGTGCTGCTTATGTTCAGAATACTCTGTAATCTTGTTTTGTTTGCTGTCATTGCAGAAAACGCTGCCTCACAAAGATAGGATGTTGGAAGTGGAAGCAGACTTTTCAGTACTTTTGTGGCAACCTCAGGATATTGCGCCTTGACTTTAATCCAAAACGTATGGAGATTTGAAGTTGTCTCAAGCATACTTTTAAGGCCACCATCATTTGCAACCTCAAGCAGTTGATCCTCTTCAAGCACAGACAAAGTTGATTCACCTGGCTTATTCACAAATGGGTCATGGATCCATTCCTTACCATTTCGGGGTCTTTTGTGGTTGGGAATAATGCTCAAACTCATTTGAAAGCTGAGATAGGTGATTATACACCAGCTGGGAGAAAGAAGGCCCTGGCTTGGTATCTTTAACAACCTCTGTTAACGTTTGAAACATATCAAAAATCCCAATGTTCACTCGTCGGCCCCATAAATCAAGTTTGGCTTTGAATGCAGCCACTTCATCTGCCACCTTGAACAATCTTTTTCCTCTACCCCACATGCTGCAGCTCCACCACTGCCTCAGATTTTCCTCCTCAGGCTCCTCCAGCACTCCTCCAGCCTGGCTGGATACTGAGTCTACAGAGTAGGTGAAGGTGGGGGGCCCTATAGTGCCTGTATGCCTGTTGATATTGTGAGGTTTCTGAACTCTTTTGGGATCCCCTGAACCAAAGACCTAAAGGGAATGTCATGCAGAAGTGTGTCCCGAAGCGTTATTGCTGTGTCTGTGTAAGATTGTTTGTCCGTTGCCGGGGTAGGGCAACAGCAGGCTCACAGTGCTGCAGTGAAGCGCCACAGAAGCGAATCTTAAAAGATCGGGGTCATGCTATAAGTCCCTGTCTTACACCCCAAAACATGAGGCTGAGTCTCAGTACTTTAGCAAAACCAACTTTATTCAGCTTGAAACAGGAACAACATGGTTATTTATTGTAGCGGGAGCTGCCACTCTCCTATAAACAGACACAGCAGTCAGGCAGGGATGTGGCCAGGTTAGTGCCAAGTTCAGGTAATCCTGTTTCCTGCATTTACAATGTTCCTTGCATCACCCATCAAGATCTTTTCTGTTTGCTTTGGCGGAGTGACCCAGCAGAGCTGTGAGCCTGTTGTTGCCCCGGCAACAGATAAACATACTTACTCAGATGCAGTGCTGGCACTTCGGGACGCTCTTTGGTGTGTTGTCCAGTTGACAGAGG
Organism: Polypterus bichir lapradei; assembly: GCA_026402145.1. Taxonomy (NCBI): domain Eukaryota; kingdom Metazoa; phylum Chordata; class Cladistia; order Polypteriformes; family Polypteridae; genus Polypterus; species Polypterus bichir. The sequence continues at coordinate 147,370,301 of JANRMT010062791.1, read as the reverse complement.
ACCCAAGAGAGTTTAGAAACCTCACATTTTCTTGAATGAGTGCCACATTAATAGGAATGTTTCTTAAACAAGCATCACTGAACCACATACTGTAAAAACTGTCTTCAAATGCAGCAGTTCGCATGCGTTTGCAACCCGAGATTTTTCTTCCTTTTTTGCATATAACAAAAACATATGCATTGCATTTGTCATTCCAACAGATTGCACATCACAAACATTAACAATGTTAGCATTTTTTTGTGTTTGCTGTTTCTATAGGAGGGTGACAATAAGTTAAATTCCAGTGGATGTTTTTCAAATGTTGATGAGCAATAAGCAAAAGGTATCACTGAAAACCATCGAAAACAAAAACAGCAAAAGAACAGTACACGCAAAGTTCGAAGAAAGAAATTTCTTTTACAATGTTTCTGTCTGGGGATCATTGTGCACAACTGAGCTGCGACCACAGAACTAACTGCTCTGTGGATGATTCATTCAGGCACTTCAAGGTCACTTCATTGTAATGAAAGTATCTGCTGAATGTACTTCGTAGTAACAAGATTTCTATAGACTCGTGTCATATGGGGAAACTGTCAGGACCATAAAAATACTTCGTTGTAATACTCTTTCACCTCAGTCTCTCTCCTCTCTCTGTGCCACTGCAAAGCCCCGCCCGCTTAGTGTACGTGTCCTTAGTGAAGGGGGCAGCCATTTTGCTGTTGCCCTTCACTAAGTGAAACTCCGTTGCCAGCAGTTCTCTCGCGGCCCGGCTGTCAGACGGCAGGCCACAGACTGGGGGTTGGGGACCCCTGCTCTAGCCCCATAAAACGTGCAAAGAGGGTCCTCCTTCATTCCCCACATTTCCAAGTTGACTGGAGTTGGGAGAGTGTCATATATTGGTCTGAAAAAAAAATTTAAAACATGCAGCTAATGTTGTGGCTAGCATAGGTGATTTGGTAAGTGTGTGTCAGACTGCAATGTTGAAAAAACTGGGACTGTCGCTTTAAAAACACACACAAATCGATCCAGAAATTACTTTCTTCCCAGTGTCATTTTAATAAGGAACATCAGAGATAATAAAATAAATATACAAGTGTAGAGGATTCATTAGTATCATGTAACCATATAGAAAAAAGCTTAAAATCGAAGTGCTAGAAGTAATTAACAAGGAATCTGTTTCACAAATCATGTAAAATTTTAGAATTTCTGTGGAAGTTTTAACTAGTCTTGTGTCCATTTGTTTTATTTTCATTTCTATCTATTATGGGATGTAAATGAGAAGGCACATTTCATACCTGAGTAAACATGAATAAATAAAAACTTTGAACCTTGACCCTTTGTTCTCTGCAATGCTCTTCTAGAAACCTTTTACAACAATGAATGGAGTAATAAAAACAAAACAGCTGGCAATCAATATTTTGTGACAATGCTCAACATGCTAAACTGTTATATAAAACTAACTTCTTGTTCAAAGATCACCTTTTGTAGTTGTACTGATTAGGTCATGGGTGGTATAGTGGTTTTTACTGCTGCTTCATATTTTCAGAATCCTAAGTTTGCCAACAGGTACTCCAATTTTCCTCCCTTATTCCAAAAACATGCAAGTTCGTTGACTGGAAATATGAATATGCTTTTTGATGAAGAGGCAGCCTGTCCAGGGTTCGTTCTTCACTTGACCCAGTGCTACCAGGATAGACATTTTCCTATCCATGAACTCAATAAGCAGGTTAGAAAATGGATAGATGGATGTTACAGCACAAGCATGACTGAGTCTGGGTAAGGGTGAAAATGAAAGTTTAATCTTAGAACTGAGATATGGCAACAGTACAGAGAACCTTGGACACCCAATAAGGGCAGTAAAAGAAGCCTGCACAACAGAGAAGAAAGAACAAAAAGAGAAAAAGGAACTGAAAGAGAAAGGAACAGAGGTTAGTGAAAGAAATAGAAAGAGGCAAGATCGAGGAGAAGGAGTCCATGCGAAGGAATGGAAGCAGGTAGTTGGGAAGATGGCCCCTACAGAAGTGCACAGCTGGCACTTGAGGGGCAAGGTTGCTCCTTCTGAGCAATTTTGGGGAGAGGTTACTGACAGCTTCAGCGGGGCTCCTGCGTAAGGCCAATATGTGGCAACAGGAGTCAGAGGAGCAAGGCTCTGTGCAGCTCCCGGCCGGGAACCTGGGACTTTGTTAGATTTGTTAGGATTGACTGCACCTGTCAGAGGATGTATCCTCTGGCTGCTGAGATCCTATCTGGGGTAAATGGAGGAGATGTCAGCTTTTAGAAAGGCACCACTGTGGTTCAGGACTGTTTTTAATGGAAGAAACCAGGCTCCAATATTTTAACATCTTTTTATGGGAATTACTTTTTTTGGAGATTTTAAATTCCATATTTCACTTTGATTTTATGGATTATGTACTTCTTTATTGAAGAACTTGCACTGCACTTTTGAACACTTTGTTTGGTTTTATATCAAGACACCCAACATTTTGTACAAACTCCTTGCTAACTGTGTGTGCCTTCATTTGCCTGATTCATCCTTAGGTACGTTATTAATTGTTTCAGGTTCAAGAGGCTCATGGAAGTGACCTTGAAGTGTGGAGCTAACCTGGGCCATCAAAGGCTTATATGAAGGAGTGTGCACATGAGTTGGACTTGTGAAGGACTGGTGGCCAGTCCAGGATTGTTTTTTGCCTTGCACCTTGTGTTATTAGAATAGGATACAGGTCCCATATGACCCTGAATTGAATTAAGTGAGTTTTAAAAACTAAATGTGAGTTTTACAGTTTAGTGTGATGTATAGTGTTGGCGTCGCACTGGTCCACAGTTCCGGGTTTGATTTCTACACTGGGTACTGCCTATGTGGAGTTTGCACATTCTCTTTGTATCTACACGGCACCCTTTCTGTAATGTAACTTTCATATCTTCAAGGAGTGCAAGTTTCATTAACTGGTAACTCCAAACTGGCCCTGTGTAAATGAATGCAGGTGTGCATGCAAGTGTAAAACATTATTCTGTCCAAAAATATCATCCTGTTCCAGGCAGTTTCACATCGTACACGCAATGTATTGTCCAGGAATGGCTTCTGTCTTGTACCCAATGCTGCTAGAGGTTTAATCTCCCTACAATCCTTAAATGTATTCATTGAGCAGAAATGGAAGACTGAATGGAGAAATAAATCTAACAATCACAAGCTCATCTCTGTCTGTTTGTCTGAACACCTGTAGATATACTGGGAGTAAGGGCAGCTTCAGAGAGCTGTGGGAATTTGACTATCTGGGAATCTACAAAAAACTATTGAGCAATGGAGATGAAGCAGGAACTTTAACAACTTTTAAAAAGTATCTAGAAGAGGTATTGGGTCACCTACAGTACTAGCTGAATGGTCTTCTGTAGTTTGTCAAATGTTTCTACTGATTTCTTAAACAGCTAACTCATAGCAGACTCACAGGCCTGTCTGTCTGTTGGCCTTCTGTCCTGATTGTACTGTACAGCTGTCCTGCTATAGACTGTGGGTCTGAGCATAGTCAAAGGGGCGACATCACAGGATATCCTCATCTTTTGCCTGTTCTCCTAAAATGAAAGGGTCCCCATTGTTTGTCTCTGTGTCAACAGATCACTATCATAACACTGTTGTTGGCGATGTTGTGATGGGGTGAGCACTGTTAGCTGTACATTGAAGAGGCTGGAGTGCGTAAGAATGAAGCACATTCCTCATGTGCTGCAGAAGAGTTGTTATTTTAAATCTTTCCTGTCTATCCGTGTAAACACACATTCTAAATTCATCCCATGAAAAAAAATGTAGCCTTCCTGATGACTGCAGGAGGACAGGAACTGTAGGCTTTCATTCTAAAGCCGTTTGTTAATAAGGAACTAGTTCTGGTCAAGCTAGTGAAATATGCCAGGCAACATAATTCTTGTACTGATTCTGCCAAGTCAGAAATCTCTGTCAGTGTAGAAAGTGCCTTGTAGATGGTCAATTGCTTTTTCTTTAAAAGTACGTTAATAAAATGACTAGTTTGTGGAGAACACAAATTGATGCAGAGCATTCCTGGTAATCATGATATCCGTTTGCTACAGTGTTACTTGTTTACTGAACACTGCTTCAGGGAAACAAGATTATTAACTTAATTTAACAGCATGGGCTGGAACCAACCAGCTTTAGAAACTGAACGATAAGAGAACTTGCAGTCTTCTATAATCTAAACCTGGCACATTTTTGGAAATTAGTACATTACTGTGATTCCAGATCAAACACATTTGAATGTGGGTGTGTTCCCTGCAATGGACGCATTCTTTGACCAGGGTTGGTGCCTTCCTTACAACTGATACCCTCCAGATTTTCCTCAGTCTCTCAAGACCCTGAATTAGCTTAAATAGGTTGGAAGGCTGTTATGTATGCTTTTCTTTTACACATTTTTATAAATGTTTTCAGTATTTATGAGCACATAGTTTATTGGAAATTTTAATTTTAAATTTTCTTTTGTACATGATAATATGATAATAAATTGCATATATGGTTCTTTTACCTATAAGCTTTCATTTGGTTAATTTACATTTCATATTTAGAATGAATATACCTATATCTATAACTCTCTCTCTCTCTCATGTATCTTAAAATAGTTTTTTATTCCTAAGCTTTCGACAACCTATAGGTGTCATCATCAGAAGAAAATGATTAGACATACAGAAATCAAAGGCAATATACAGCAAATGGGGGGTGTAATGGAGGAATGGATTAACAAGGTGGGGTTTTTTATTATTTAAGTGTTCATCTTTTTAAGCCTGCACATTCTGGGTTCAAGTCCAAGTGTCTGTTAATGGTGTTTTCATTTGATAGCTATGATTCAGCTAGCTCTCTGGAACTCTTAGTATTAGCCATGAATTTTACTTGCACAGTGTCCCAGCTATACACTGTCACACATGAGCACCTAGGGATCACTTTCAGGCCCAGACAAGGTATGTAATACCCCACAAAAGCAAGAGAGGGCACCAATGCTAACAATACCATCTCTTGCCTGCTTTGTAGCTCCAAGAAGTCACCAAGCAAGGGCATCTAAACCATATCTTGATCAAATAATTCACGCCTCTTCCGGTCGGGATGACATAAATTCTTGGGCTCCCAGAAGATGGTGTTTCAGTCTGAGGAACACAGTCCTGTATGATGGAGCTCCCTGACCCTGACCTCCTCAAGAGAGCTGAAAGCTTTGAAAAACTGCAGAGGCTAGGAAGGCAGCTGTTGCATCTTATTTCTGTTGGGCCACCACATGCTTTTTTTTGTTTGGTTTTTCTAAATTGGCCCAGTTGTCACCCCTAGTTTTCTTTTGTTCTCCTTTCCCTCATTTGCATCTTACAACATACATTGTCATAAACAAGAGCCTGGGGAGTGTCTCAAGGATATTGGTTCAGGGAAACCTGTGAGGGAAGACATTGGATGAAGCACAACCACTAACATGGTTTCTTTTCCCTTTAGAGCAGAGAAAAAAACACTGGAAGACGACTCACATCGCTGCCAGTTCTAATGCTGCAAGCCCCACCTCTCTGGTTTCTACATTTCTTAAACTGCAACCTTCCCAGAAGTCAGTGGTCATCAAGGACCTGCTTCCAAAGAATACAAAGTTCCATCTTAAAAGCATTTTTTTAACACCAGCTTATAAGAGCCATCTTATCAACCAATAATCATGAAGTTCTTTGAGAGACTGATGCTCTCAAACAGCAAATCCATCACTCTTCCAAATCTGGGCCACAATCAGTTTGACTACCGCATAAACTGATCCGCAGAGTCTCAATTGCACAGTCTCAGTTGCACTCCATTTGGCTCTGACACACCTATAACCTTTATGTGAAGATCCTAGTTGTGGAGATCCGCTCTGCATTTAATACCATAACTTCCCACAAACCTAAAAATGAATTGGGCAATTGGGTCTGGACACTTCTATACATTTTGACCATGAACTTCCTATTGAACAGACCACAGTGGATCAGGATTGGGAACCACACTTATTTAACTCTCATTCTGAACACAGGATCCTTGCACAGTTGCATGTTGAGCCCAATACTCTTCACCCTCTTTACCCATGAATGGCCCACCATTTACCTGTCTAATACTATACAAGGACAACAGCCTGGTCCCAAACACCACAGAAACAAAGGAGATCATTGTAAACTTCAAAAGAGCTAAGAAGATAGACTGCACACACATACACAAACACACACGCCCACATTTATGGAAAAGTAGTGATGATCCTGTTTGATCCGCTGCCATTTAATAGGCATTACAAGGTGATCCTTTCCCACATAAACAGACTGAAAACCTTTTTTCCCAGAGCTGTGGTCTCCATTACCCCTGAGAACCAATTTAAACCCCACTTTGGACTGTTATTATGCAGACACACAGTTCTTCCCCGAAAGGTTGAATCTATTTATCTACTTAGTTGATATTTGCTCCTTATTTTGTATATATGTAAATCTGGCTTACTATCTTTGGATATATTGCTACTTTACAGAGAGAAGTCATTCCAAAATTCATTGTCAAGTATGCTGACAAATATAATTTCTGTTCTATTTCCTAAGGTTTGTTTGTTTTTTCAACTGAACAGTAAAAAGGTTGCCTCTAGACCCCCAATCCTTTTCTTTGCACTTTGTGCTTCTTTGACAATATACTGTGGAGAGAGAGAGAGAGAGAGAGAGAGAGACGGTGGCGCAGTGGGTAGCACTGCTGCCTCACAGTTAAGAGATCCGGGTTCGCTTCCAAGGTCCTCCCTGCGTGGAGTTTGCATGTTCTCCCCGTGTCTGCGTGGGTTTCCTCTGGGTACTCCGGTTTCCTCCCACAATCCAAAGAGATGCAGGTTAGGTGCATTGGCAATCCTAAATTGTCTCTAATGTGTGCTTGGTGTGTGTGTGTGTGTGCGCCCTGTGGTGGGCTGGCACCCTGCCCGGGGTTTGTTTCCTGCCTTGCACCCTGTGTTGGCTGGGATTGGCTCCAGCAGACCCCCATGACCCTGTAGTTAGGATATAGCGGGTTGGATAATGGATGGATGGATATACTGTATACTGTATATATATATACACTGTATATAGTGATGGATGGCCAGGATTTCAGTCCAGTTGGGACGTCCCACAAATGAAGACAGCAGCCTTTTCAGGACAATACATACCCCGGGACGCTAGATGGCAGCTCCCCTGGATGGAAATGGTTCCCCGGACTCCCGCAGGGCAGCACAGGACATGGAGTCTGGTTCTTCAGCCCTGTTGGGTGCCGTGGGTGCCACCAGGGTGAGCTCACCAAGAACCAGGGGGATACTATGGTGACGTTAAACAAAGTACTTAGGAGTGAGGAGAACGGAAACCTGCAGTACTTCCGGGACAACTGAAGAAGGCGTTTGACCCGGAGATGGAATACTTCCTGGTCAGAGACTTTAAAAAGACTGTGGGAAACCCCAGCAGAGGGAGCCGGAGTTGTGTGGTAGAGGACAGAGCTGCTGGGAGTGGAGGATTGCATTTATTGATTATTGATTGGAGAATTGTTAATTGTGGAGTGTTCGGTGCTTTGGGCACTATTATTGAAGATAATAAAAGAATTTTCTTTGTGCTTTTACAAGTGTGTCTGGGACGTCTGTCTGGTGGGTTCAACGGGGCAACAGTGACCCCTAGCATCCACTATATATATATATTGTGAGAGTAGGGGGCTCTATCGCTCCCTCGAACCCTCAGGTACCACGCCAAACACCAGGTAAAAGTGCTACAATAATTATTTTTATTATAATAATGTGCACTAATCACCCTCCACTCCACACTACTCATAAACACACACAATACTCAATAATAAATCAATCCTCCACTCCCAGACGCGTTGCCCTCCTACCACCCAGCTCAGCTCGCCATCTGGGAGCTCCCACAGTCCTTTTATATTCCCTGACCCGGAAGTGTTCCCAATCCCCAGTCCATGTGATCCTGTATCACTTCCGGGTCAAGTAAAAAGTTCTTTTCTTCACCCGGAAGCCCGTCGCTCTTCCTCTGACGAACTTCCAGGTTATAGGTCACATAAGGCTCCCCAAGCCTCCCTAGAGCGGCTCCTGGTGGCCCCCACAGTATCCAGCAGGGTTGTCCATAAAAACTACAATGTCCATGAGGCTCTGCTGGAATTCGAAGACCTTCCATGCCGCTGGGAGGGCTCCCTCTGGCGGCCTGGGGGTATTGGCCGGGATACAAAGCCGGCCATGGACCACAATATATATATCGTAATAAGGCGCTAATAGTAATAAGACCCGACACAGGAGGCATATATACAAATAAATAAACTTTTATTTTCTTCAGCTGGAGGGCACGTCTTTCTCGTAATCCCTCCAGCCACAACACAGTCCCAAGTACAGTATAAAAGTCACACAAAGCACTCTTCTCTCTTCCACCACCACTCCTCCTCAGCAAGCTTTGTCCTCCTCTTTCCACCCGACTCTGGCCCCTAAGTGGTGGTAGCTGGCTCCTTTTATGGCCCACCCAGAAGTGCTCCAGGTGCTTGATCACCCGTTTCCCATTGCACTCCTGAGTGAGGCTGAAGATTAGTCCTGCTGGGTTCAGGGGTCTCAACTGCAGCACCCCCTGGCAGCACCTGTGGAACCCAGCAGGGCTGCACAAAACTCCCACCTCTGTGAAGCCCTGGGCCCCTGCCACAATATATTACACACACACACACACACATACATAATTCAGTTTCAGTTTGTCCCATAAATGACATCGACCTATAAGCAAAGTATACTGTACATTACAAATACAGCATAATTAAAGTGTAACACAAAATCAAAGGCTTCAACAGAGAAAAAGACATAAAGGAATATATCCAAGTTATAGATAGATAGATTGTCTCAACATGGAATTTTGCTGTTTTTAGAGAAGCTAAAGAAATATTAAACACAAACAATGCCAAACCCCCTCCAAAACACACACAATTACAACATAGAAGTAAAAACTTCTCATTAATTAAAATGAAGAGAACAGTCACAGTGAAGCATTATAAAGCATAATACCATAGGTATGAAGGAGCCCAAGAAGTGTTTCTTGACACACTTCTGTTAAATAATTCATTAAGTGAAAGTAATGACTAAAGTACTATATATATGTCATACTGTAAATATTGATTTGATATTTTTTGATACTCAAAAGTTTGTTTTTAGTCCCATGTTCCATTGTTCTAGTTTAGCTACACTTCATTATGGATCATTGCACAGGCAAACAACAATTACAGCAGAATATCAAATAGATCAAGCAATGGCTCTATCAGTGACAAGGACACATCCACTCTTAGGGTATACCTAAGTGCACTACAGGATGTTGAGATAAGAAAGAAAATAGAAGATAATTGTCAAATAAACAAAAAAAAAAAACTTGTCATAATTATTGAAAGCAATATGAACATCTTTAAGCCACTCTAACAATCATAAGCTACATTAAAATAATCAGTTTTCAGTTTGTTTTTTGTCTGGGAGTGAAGTCAAGCAAAGTGACACCTTTTATTGGCCAACTGAGCAGATTACAATATGCAGTCTTTGGAGGCAGCTCAGGCTCCTTCAGGCAAGATGTAGTAGTCTGCGTCATCTTTGCATTTATTTAAAATCTTAAAATGTTTAATGCATTTTTCATTTTAATGTATTTTTTTAGATAACTGCTTTGAGTGGTACACTCACTGTAAATGTACACATATGCAGTATATTATACAATAAAGTTTGCACCAGGACAAGTGTGACATCTACTGGACTTTTAATATACTACCATGAAATTACGAATATACTCCAGGCTTTCTTTGCCATTGTAAAGCGGTCTGTGCTTTCACACTTGCCTCACTTTTGGCAAAACATAAAATGCACGTTGACCCTACAAGCAGAGTTAACTTTTTCTTCCTTCGTCCGTTTTCATTAACTTCGTTCAACATATGAGACTTGAGTTCTTCTATCATGTAGTTACTTCAAAGTAGGTAGTAAGTTAAAATTGTAACCAGAACAATGAAGCAACATGTTCGCCCTGACTGATGCATTTTAATCTAATGGCTAACATAGCCTTACACACTATACACATGCGCATGGTTTTCAACTGCAGTCCATCTTTAATACTCACTATTAGTTTGAAGTGTGGGCACTTCACAGGACTTCGTAAATGCTAAAATGTTTTGTTGTTAACAGTATCAGCTGTCACACTAATCAATATACAGTACCTTGCTTGTTTGAGCAGACTTTCATTTTGAACACTGCACGCTTATTATTCTTAATGAATGAAGTCATAAAGGCTACAAGCTGTGCATCCCACACTTAATAAAAAAGCAGCTCTTGCCTGTAGAACCACACCTCTCCTCCACCACCACCACCACCACCACTACCTACTTGATTTAAAATAGTTGGAGCCAATGAGACTTGTGTCTCTGAAGTTAAGCTAACTGGTGAGGTACTTGTTAGGACCCAATGTTCTACTGCTGGCTTAACTGAACACTAATAATTTGATGAAATCAGCATCAAATAAATGGACAGGATAGCATTCTGTCTCAGAGTGCAGTCATTCTCATCAGGTCCTTTTAAAGTGCCCAGTTAACATAACACACAACTTAAATATATGGAGTTGGGACATTTTCTTTCTAAAATGCTCAATATTGTCTATTTGTGGAGATATTAATTTCATAAGGTAGCAAGCATTGGTAAATTGTTCAAAGCTGAGACCCCATCGCCTGTCACCTATGCCAATACCTTATAACCTATGTACAAGCCATTAAAGATTTTTTTTCATGTACGTACTTGCATTACCACGGGAGATCACATTTTTTTAAAAAATGCCCATCTTAAACTTTTAGATGACACATCACTTCAGTGCTCTTTAGAATTACAGTCTGAGTTATGTATTGAGTAGTTGCCAAAAAAACAATAGTTGTTTTTTCAGTCTCTGCTGAAAAGTAAATGACTGCACATTGCTAATGTATTTTTGTTTCAAAAGAAATATTGATCAATGAGTAGACAATACACAAATATTCAAATATTTCTCCATCCTACCAATTCCTTTCAGTTGTGAAATAGAGCGGCCCGGACACACACAGGCGGACACCGTTTTAGCCATCACCACACGTTTATTTACAGGCTATTTACAAAAGTCAAGTGCACCGCCACCAAACCCCACAGTCTCCCAAAGTCCTGGCTCTCAACAGCCACAGTCTCCATACAAAATTCACTCGGGCCTCTCCTCACCTCCTCTGCAACGACCTCGTCTTCCTCCTCACCCGACTCCAGCCTTGATTGCAGGGTGGCGGCTCCTTAAATAGGCGGCTGATTGGCGACCGCACCCAGCCACCTGTGACAGTACTCCCCCGCTAGCTGGGACCTCGAAGGACCAGCGGACCATTCCGAGAGGACGTGAATGCTTCAGCGGCAAGCCTACACATTGCAGCCTAGGGCCCGAACCTGCAACAAAAATGGGAAAACAAGGGGCGGGGACGTTGCCCTTACGCAGCCCATCGGCTCCTCTTCTCAGCTGGGCCAACGCTCTCCGCTCCATTCGGCACCCCGATGCTCCCTCCTTCGGCTTCCCCGCTCGAGCAGTCCGCGGTCCCCACCACGGAACAACTAGTGGGATCAGGCTTCTTATCCACCTCCCAAGCTGCGGGTTTCTCCTCTGCGTCTGCAGAGGGCGGCCCTTCGCGGGACGTGCGCACCCAGCAGCACGTCCTCCCATGTCGGAGGAACTGGCTTTCCCAAGCCGCTTCCTCCGCTTACTTTGGGACGCCACGGTGGTTTGGATCTGCCCATTGTAAGAGGGCAGACCCAGCCCCGCTGGCATCCGGAGCTTCACGGGGTCGGTCTCGCTTACCTTCCCCGCTGTGCCTCTCTGTCCAGGAGCTCCCGCAGTACGCCGATCCTCTCTTGCCTGCTGCACTTGATCCGATGCCACTGCCGTCCCTCCTGACTCCAACGTCTCCGCCCGGAGGGCACATCGCTCGGCTGGCGGCGACAGTACAAGGCGCAGTTCCTCTTGCAGCTCCTGTAAGATCACCGCCAAAGAGAGAGAAGCAGCCGGCGGTGGGCTTACCTTGTGAGTAGTTCTACCTACCGACTGCTCTCTATGGGCCTTCCCCTGCGGCCCACTCAGGTTTCCTGGGTGCATGGGACGGACATTCCCTGCTCTCGCCTTCGACCAATCGCCAGTGAGAGAACAGGACACGCGGTCTAATCCCGTGCCTGTAAGGAGGAGGGACTTTTGGTCGGTCTTCTCGCTCTCCTCTCTCACAGGAGAGTGACTCCCTGGGCAGCTCCGCTGCTGCTGCGGCTTCCGCAGCCACAGCCTCTCCTTCTCGGCAGCCTCCTTCCTGGCCCCCGCTTTCAGTGAGCCGCCCCGGAAACACAAAGTCCATTAATGGACCGCACTCCATCGCTGCGGGGTGGGTGCACGCCGCCCCTGCGGCATGTGGGTGAGGTCCCTTGTTGTGCCGGGCCTTTCACAGACTTTTCCAAGAATGCAGGTCCCCACCTTGACCCAGGTGGAGAATCCTGCCGACTACGCCACTGTGAAACAGAGCGGCCCGGACACACACAGGCGGACACCGTTTTAGCCATCACCACACGTTTATTTACAGACTATTTACAAAAGTCAAGTGCACCGCCACCAAACCCCACAGTCTCGGCTCTCAACAGCCACAGTATCCACACACAATTCACTCGGGCCTCTCCTCGCCTCCTCTGCAACGACCTAGTCTTCCTCCTCACCCGACTCCAGCCTTGATTGCAGGGCGGTGGCTCCTTAAATAGGTGGCTGATTGGCAACCGCACCCAGCCACCTGTGACACAGTGCTTAGTCTAATTTCAGTTTGTGGATAATCAGAGCCTAACCCAACAGAGAAGGACAAATTTAGAATCAGAAATCAGATCCATTACAGGAAACATCCAAACTTTGAGACAATTTAATGTCTTCAATCAAGCTGAATGGCATATCTTTAAATGTGAGAGGAAACAAGAAGCCCCAGGGAAAAACTACACATGCGGTGCAATAAGTTTTAGTTAGAACATCACAAATTGGAAACATGTTTGCATACAGTAGATTCAGAAAGTATTCAGACACAATCACTTTCTACACACTTTATTATGTTACAGATTTAATTTTAAATGAATTATTTTGCCATTTTGCCCATCAATCTGCACACAATAACTCATAATACCAAAGTAAAAAATCATATTTTCAGAAAGGTTTATTAAAAATCAAAAACTGAAATCTCTTATTTATAAAAGCACTCAGAACCTTTGCTGTGACACTTCAAATTGTGGTCAGGTGAACCATTTTTGCATTAAGTCTGGACTTTGGATGGGTCAATCAAGAACAGTCAGGGTCTTGCACTGAAGCCACTCCAGCATCATTTTAGTTGTATGCTTTGAGTCTTTGTTATTCTGAAAGGTGAACTGTTGCCCCAGTCTGAGGTCGCATGTACTCTTTCAGTAAGGACCTTCTTCAAGGACCTAAAGATGGCAGTTTACAGATGCTTTCCATCCAATCTAATGGAGCTTGAGAGAATGTGACAGGAAAAATGGGACAAACTGCCCAAATCCAGGTGTGCAATGCTTGTAGAGACTTATACAATCCAAAGAGGCTTCTGCAAAGTACTAAATACCTACATTGTATGAATAAGACATTTCAGTTTTTGATTTTGAATAATTTTGCAAACCTTTTTGAAAACATACTTTCACTTTGTCTTTATTTGGTATTGAGTGTAGACTGATATACAAAAATTGGAAATTTTTAACCTTTTACAATTAAATCTACAGCACAATAAAATGTGCAGAAAGTGAAGGCATCTAAATACTTTCTGAATCCACTGTTAGGTAGTCGTCTTGATGCAAGCACATTGGACTATTTATTAGCCAAAATAGTTCTGGGAATTGATGCCTTCAAATGTTTAAAAAATATGCTAGAAAATGAGCCATTGTTTGAAGAATACAAGGCAACAATGTGGAGGCAGGGAACTGATTTTGACAAATAAAAGGAAAAAGGCTAGTGATTGACTGTTTGTTTGAGTTAGAAACAAAAGTGCACTGTCCAGTAATAAAACAGTGTGAAGCAATGTCCTAATTTTCTCAGTTGCAAAATTTCAAATATTATATCTTTACAGAAAACTCAGCCTATTAATAATTATTTACTCTTCAAGAACATAATGGAATTCCAAAGAGTCTCATGCTGAATTAATGGTGACACATGTCAGACAATTTGTATTTTTGTGATAATTTTGTGATACAAACTCATAATATCTGAAACACACCAGGCATATAAAAACAGTAATGAAAAAATTAATATAGTGCCCTTCTGAAGTGAATACTCCTATTCAGAATGCTTTATATAGATGGAGCATTGACTTGATGAGATGACTCAGTTAGATTCACACAGTGACTCTGTAGCTGGGATTGAAATAAAAGTTATGTGTTTGACATGCCACAGTGCCTGCAATTGTTTTATTCCACCAACATTTATTAATTAATTTTTCACTGTGCTTTTCCTAGTTAATCATACAGTGGAAACACTCCCAGTTTGACAGAAAATACCATCCTATCTATGAAAATGTTTTCCAGTTCCTTCTGAGAAAATTGTTAGTGTCCCCAGATTAGTGATGTAATACAATCCGTCTTTTCTGTCCTGTGTCTGCTCTGGGACTTCTCAAATGTGGAAGGTGTCCAGGGGACATCCTACAGTAACTACATGTTTACACCATCTCACCTATCTTGTTTCAAATAAGGGTGTCTGCACCAAGGTTATCATTTTTCTCCTCCCTATGTCACCGAGAGTGAGCCCAGAAATTTCATTTTGCTTCATGTACTCACAGTCCCATTCTTTGGGGCTTACCCAGAGTCTGTGTCCTCTAGGTGAGGATGAGTATATATGCCACTAGAATCACCCAGAAATGTTCATCCCTTTGTTAGAAATTGATATTTTTTATCCAGATACTGTTAAATTGATTACAAAAAACAGCCAAGCCAGTACTAGAGTTTCTAATGGCTATTACTGCTTGAAATGACTGATTTTTAATTTAATGGTACTGTATCTTGATAAAAAGATAATCAATTTTTAGCAAATAAAATTACATTTCTGAGTGATTCTAAACTTTTGACTGGTAGTGTTTGACCTTTGTCAGTGGATTAATACAATTTGAGCATATCTAACAAATCCTGGATAAGGCACCTGTCCATCATAGGGAACCCACTGGGTTAAGTTACCAGCTCCCATAAACCATAAAACCTAATGTATGTGTTATGCTGTCATTTAACACTGGAAGATGTCCAAAATACAGTCATTTTGGGAGCCAGGAAAAGTATTACATCTTTATTGTCTTATAGTTTTTAAATCCATAATCATTTTTATGGGGAGGCAAAAGAAGGAAATTACTTTTTGGTTTAATTTGAATTACTGGAGTACTAACAAATACCTAAAATGATTACATGAAACAGAACTCTGCTGCAATTGCGGAAATGTCAGCTATGTAATAACACCCTGTGAGATTAATTCCTAACATAGGAGAATCACACACAAGTCTACATTCCTTGTGACGCAAGAACCAAGGACGCAAGAAATCTCAAACTGTTCATACTTATCTGTACAGTCATATAATGTTTGTTTATTTTTTCCTGTTATCCTTACTTCCTTTTATTATTTTACAATGTCTTCTGAATTTGTTTTTCCATTACAACATAACTGGGGGCAAGAACTTATTCTGAAAACACTGTGTACAAGGTAGAAACTAAACCTGGACGGTATGCCATTCTCACTGGTCCAATTAACCAAAACATGTATGTGTATGGGATTTGGAAAAAAAAGAGAAAAAAAAAAACAATCAATGTGCAAACTCCACACGGACAGCTATGGGCTCAGAAACATCTCTAGAACTGTGAGGTCACAGTACTCCAGAAAATAAAGGTGGATTAACTAACATTAAGAAAACAAATTGTGACCTTGCGGGGGCACTCAGGCACCCAGATACAGGAATAATGCCGCAACAGAGCCATTTTACATTTAAATAATAAAGACACCTTTATTGCGCAATAACACTAAAGTATTTTATTGCAATCTTCCTTTCAGACTTTGCTTGAAATAAGGAAAAATCAGCTTTTCCAGAGTAAGTGTTAAAAGAACAATCCTCCGTTTAGAATTCTTTTATAGAATTTAGGATACCCTTTTACTGAAACTGGACAATGTTGTATGAATTATTACCATGCAAAATATATCATTAATTATATATACAAGGGATGTTTGAAAAGTTTCCACACTTTTATATTTTCCTTGGAAATGGTGAAGGCGGGAGGAGTAGTAATTGGATATTAAAAAGTTTGTATGACATTGGGAAAATTGTATCGCAAATGAAGGTGACTATGTAGAAAAGTGATGTCATTTGTTTTAAAATTCTTAATGAAAAGAGTTAAAAAAAGGTTCAAAAACTTTTTGAATGTCCCTCATACATACACATCTATGTGCACAAAACTAATGCATGAATTATTAAAATATATGTTTATGTTGTGATCAGCCCCTCCCCCAGACTTTACATATGCCAGTATCTAATCCTAAAAATGAATCAAACAAATCAAATGAATAAAAAGAACTCATTGAACAGGTAGTTCAAAAGAATCAATTCAGTAAAGAGAACTGAAATGCCCATCAGTTTCCTCTTCCAGTCTGTTCTTTTATACTGAAGCTAGAGCCTTCTGTGACAAGAAGAAACAGGTTGGATGCTTCCTTCCAGGGACCTCATTGGGCAGATCTTTTCCTATGTCCACACATATATAATATAAAAAAACATTAATTTTAAAGCTAATAAGAAGGCAGGCAAGCAAAAAACAGGTGGAGGTCCACACGGTTCAGACCTAACCCCTGCAGAAGAGTTGGCTCTCCAGCAAAATACCCATCTCCCTGTTTCTGAGGGCATTCCAGGGGGAAGCTCCTCAGAACCAGTGGCAGGATGCAGTGGTCACTTCATTTCAGGTAAAGGATGGTCATTGCATATATTTGTCCTCAATGTGTTCCACAGGTATGTTCCATATAGCCCTCTTTTTTTTTTGTTGGGTCAGTTGCAGGGAATGTCATATCCCCAGAACCTGTGTCGGACCAATGAGATATTGATGAAGGTCAAATATTTGATGAAGACACTGTGTCTGATTATTCATCAGGAGGAGAGGTACATTTTCCAAATAATGTTTGATCGAATTCCACTCTGATCAGTCCCATGTGGCCCAATCACATTTGGAAATCCTGGGTAATGAGAATGTTAGGCTGATTGTGAGATTCTTTATGGAACGGTGGGTGTTTTTGCCTGTGTATTACCTACCTACAATGCCATGAAACGCCTCTTTTATTGTTTGCACACGCAGGTGTCCAGGAAATACTATGAAAACCCGAAAGAAATATTTCAGAGTCAAACAGACTTTACGAGTTGCCTGGCAAACTGCACTTTTAGATAGATTTTCCGCATCGCCTACAGTATATAAAAAGTGCCGCTTGCAAAAAACCTCAAAGCAATTCATACAGTCTGTGTGGTTGTGAGAGCCCGACTTCGCCTAGTTTGACTTCAAATATAAGGTGCTAATAAATCTTTGAGGTACAATATTCCCCCTCGGCTAAAGCAGTATCTTTCGAAAAGAATTTCCTCCGGGAGCAATAAAGGATCTTGCCGATCGTGCAAAACCCTCTGTATATGAAATTCTCTTCTTATAATTTGCGCACCGATATCAATTGGTCGTTCATTCATGAACAACGAAGCAATGACTGAATGAATTCCATGCACGGACACTGATTAAGTGTGTGAGCTAATCCTTGTTTATATACAACAAACCTGCTCCGTGCAGGTTTGAGGATTTGGATGCGCTGCTATGACAACACATCCAGGAAGAGTTTCGAGAAACCGACAGATCCAGGATCATGCCAAATCGTCAACAATTACATCCGGCTAAACGAGTAATCCACGTACCAAAAATACCCCCCAGAAACCACAAATCAAAATGATTGTTAGCTAAGAATTATTTTGTGTAATAAGTCTTTAGCAAGGTGAAAAGCCCAGAGTCAGAGGATTTCACGATTTTATATTATATAGGGTTTAACAATGAGGGAGAACAGGGATTAAATGAACAGGTTTACAAATTAGCAGCAGAATTCTGAAGATGATTATTGTAGGAAGTCCAGGCATTTAATTCATTTGAAGGGTAATAAGATTTCTTATTTGGTTAAACTCAGCACTAAGGACTTATTGCAATGTAGAAGGATGATAAGCCAAAGATGTAACGAAAATGTACCATTGTTGAAAATAGTCCCAAGGCGAGTGACTAGGGATGATGCATTAATTTTTAAAGAGGCAAAATTTAGTGACAAACTCAAGACTCTTAACTTGAGCTGGAAGACTAACAAGAAAATATTATTTTATGTTAGTGTTCTGTTGTAAAAAGTTAGTCATTATCCATGAAATGATGTAACCGAGATATAACAGTGAGCTTGGTTAAGTTTAAGTTCAAGCAGTATAAGCTGTATAGATGTGCCACATGATGTTATTCTGATGAATAAAACATCTCACATAACATTTAGATAATGAACATAAGTGAACCAAGCAATGTAACCTGAGGGACTCCACAAAAGAGATACTGTACAGGGCTGTGCTTGCTAAAGAAGACAACTACATGCAACTGGAGAGGTGTGAGTTCATCCAGTGCAGTATGTTACAGTAAGTCCAGTATCATATTTAAGGTGGATGCTGAGGTCATCAGTATCAGTGTTGAAAGGAAGCAGTGACGTCAAGAAGATATTCAAAAGGAAATCTGGCAGTAAGCAGTTATCCATTCATATATCATTTTTCTGAACCTCTAAATACAGTCATACATAATGCAAACAACACCTGTGTCCATGCTTTTTTTTAAGCCCATTGCCAAGACTGAAAGAATTTAAACATTTGATTTCAGCTACTGTAAGTAACATGTGAATGGTGTGAAAACAAAACATCCTAGAGTTTTAGACACTATAGGAGTTAAACTGGCTGACAAAGGTTGTCTAAAGCTGAAGTGAGATCAGTGGAAAACAGGATATGTGTAAGGTACCTCAATGCTCAGAATAATACAGATATAGAGGGAGTGGAAGAGAGAGGGAGGAAGAGGACATACCATACTGACAGCAGTACAGTGCCTCTGTCTGACAGTGTGCATCCTGTTAGTACAGAAGCATTCCAGAAAGGATAAAGAATGTACTGCAATACCTCCCCAGGATGGTAGAGGACAGACACACAAAAATTTGCTACAGAATGGCTGATTTGTTGTGAAAGTATTTACAAAAGGTACTTTAACCTCTAAGGTTCTTTTATATTGGTGAATAAGATACTACTGGAAATGCCTAAACCATTAACCTTCATTCACACATACATCATGCCATACTTGCCTATTTAACATTTCCTCAATAAAGATAACCTCAGATACAAACCAAGAATTCTTCAACACATGGCTACCTCAACATCTATAGCTTATGAAGAACTAGAAGCAGCTCCGCTCACAAGTTGTCCCTGTTGGGATTCATGGTCATGTTGATCCTCCTCAAGATTGCTTCCCCTACCATTGCTCTACCATTTAGACAAACTAAGTGGTTGCCTAGAATGGCAAAATTTGTACCGGGTTTGCTTTTTTTAAAACAATACAAACTCTGATTTGGAAACACTCATACTTACTGACCAAGCTGTGCGCTTAGCTTACTCCTGAGCATGCAACGTACAGTTGGCCATGTGAAAAGCAATCTTGCCTCAAATCTCACAGCTTGGATTGCTGCTGTCATAATCGGTTTGAGTTTTAAGGTTTGTTTCAATTATGTTAGTATTTGCAGGACTTGTTGTGTTGAAGTGACATTCGGCATCTGTCAAGCGTTGTAAGCATACAACCGGTTTCATCGATAACTTCACATCCAGCTTTTGAGAGTTTAAACATTCATAAACATCAAAGTGTCCACTACTGAAATCTTCACCTGTGAATCTAAGATGTTTAAGAGGCATTGGCGGTTGTCCAAAGGTGTAAAATATTTGGCCATTTCGGTACACTTGAAAGCGACAACTGAACAATTCAGCGGCAGCCATCAACTCACATGCAGAACCATAGGTGAATGGCTTAAGCATTTCACTCTTATAGTGCCCCTGTGTAGTATAATTATCTCCTGTACCATCATCAGTCCACACCTTGAACCTGTCCCAGTCATTCAATACATAAGACACAGTGTTCCTCTGGATATCAAGAGTGAGCCTGATATGGCCATGCAATATGTAACAAAGAGAATGGAAAAGGCAGGCGCCATCTCCGGGCATGGAAACCACTCGGTAAGTGACAGTTCTTTGATTGATGGTGATCACCTCGATAGACATGTTAATGGGGGTATGGTTGGAACGATAAAGGAAATGGGTACCTGAACAATGTAAACTAAGTCTAAAATACCTATACAATAACTATAATCGTAATAAATGAACAATAAAACAGCGGAGAAGCCGTGGATTAAATAAAAAGGCTGCAGTTATCAGCAGGGAGACGTGAATACCGTGGTGAAGCAAGGAAGGGAATGTAGAGACTGGAGTGACGGACAGCCTTATATAGGCAGGCAGCCAACAACGTGGGAGGCGTGGGGATGGGGGACCCAGTGCCACCTCACACGGTGACCGAGCTGCAGGCTATGGACGTATATATATATGTACATAAGTAGGATTCAGTTAGCATTGGGAACCCGCATAGCAAATTTCTTGAACATGGGCCCATATGTAACAAACACCGTTGGAAAGTTCAATATGGCGGCCGACAGTGGCGTCATACCACCGAAACAAGTACGTACATCGGTTTCGGTTAGCGCAGGAAAGCCGCCTACAAAATTTCGTGAAGATGGGGCCATAAATAAGAAAGTTTAACATGGCGGACGTTGTCGACCGTTATGACCATTACGTGTAGAATTTCTAAATGAAACCTGCTTAACTTTTGTAAGTAAGCTGTAAGGAACGAGCCTGCCAAATTTCAGCCTTCTACCTACACGGGAAGTTGGAGAATTAGTGATGAGTGAGTCATTGAGTCAGTGAGGGCAACAAAGAACGTTGGAAAGTTCAATATGGCGGCCGACAGTGGCGTCATACCACCGAAATAAGTACATACATCAGTTTCGGTTAGCGCAGGGAAGCCGCCTACCAAATTTCATGAAGATGGGGTAATAAATAAGAAAGTTTAACATGGCGGACATTGTCGACCGTTATGCGTAGAATTTCGAAATGAAACCTGCTTAGACTTCAGATTAACTTAGCAAAAGACAAGAGCTGCTGCAGCTACTCCTGCTGGGTTTTCCTTACCCTGATGGCTACCTTTGAAAAGGCTGCACAGTCTAATAGAAGCCAAGGGCTAATCACTACCCCTAAATGAACTTATTAATAATCATTGGTTACTGCTAAATTTCAGTAAGGAGGACAACTTTAACAAAGCAATACTCAAACTTTCTCAATCACTACTTATTTCACAGTAAAAGAAGGTATATGTTTTTGATATGAAAACATTCAACCTAAACAATTAAAATCAGAGTCACACAGCAAGCTTTGATTTGGGGGGTGGCTATAGCTTTAATTCATGCAGTACTTTTCTTGTTAAGCCAGGTATGATGGTTGTGAGCAGGGGGGTGGTCTTTAGATGAGAAAATCGAACTAAAATGTCTTCTCTCTCTTTCTTCTTCAATTATGAGGCCTCTGAAGATGCTTTTTAAAATCCTGTCTTTTATAGGGTGCTTTTGGCTGCTACGACTGAGTGCCATTATGAGCAATGCTGTACATCCTCTCTCTGACACACTAACACTGAGTATTTTCAGCCAACAAATAAATCAGCAGTGTCAAGAAATGCTACAGGGGCTCATTTATACTGACAGCAATACACCTGCATAATGCATTACTATGACCGTGAGAGCTACATTTCGTTTTAATTTTCTTCTTTGTTCAGACCAAAGTGTGTATGTATATTTATTTACTTACTTATTTGTCCAACTATCTATCAGTTTATTTATTTAAAGAGCTTCTGTAAAAAGTCCGATTTCTCCCTAGGGATAAATAAAGTTATATATATATATATATAGCTACTTTATGTAATATATCAGTTGAAATTGGTTAAACTTTCATGGTCTGGTTGTGTTTTAAGTAAGTATACTTTTTTAAACATGTTGATTTACAAAGTCTTGAGCTCTTATCTCACATCTTCTTAAAAGCATATACAAACTGGTATGTTTATCTAAGCTTAAACATATCCATCCATCCATTATCCAACCCGCTATATCCTAACTACAGGGTCACGGGGGACTGCCATATACATTATTAAAATAGTAACAATACTTAACTTCCCAGAATTCCTTAAATAATTTGCATGCATTTAAAACTTATCCTATCTTCTGAAAAACATCCTATGACTGAGTCATTGTCCTGTGCCTGCATGTGCCATGTAATTTGCCTGTCAGGTTCTTATCTAGAGTAATACTAGCTTTAGTCACACAGTTTATTTATATAAAAGCTACTAAACATTGTAAGTCATATTAAGCATATCGTAAAAGCACATTTTTATGCAGCATTACAATGGCTATCATGAGTTGGGAAGTGAGGTAGGCTGAGCTCTGATTATTGCAGTCTGGTATGATGAATGTCAAGAAAATAAACTCAACCTCTAACCATCATGCAAGCTGAGCACTTTGAATTATTTCAGTAAGCTAATGTTCCTTATTGTTTGAAAGTGCAGGAATTTTACATTGTACATTAGTCATGAAGCTTAAATATACTTCACATTATTAGAAATTAGCGATCCAGCATTTTGCATTTGAATTACACACCTAGTTATTGTCTGTGAGGAGCTGCACTTTATCTCCTGGGTTTTCCTCCAGGTACTGCAGCTTCCACCGACTTTCCTAAACTCGTGCTCGTTTTGTTAACTGGCAGTTTATATTGTAAATATATGAATTAAAGGGGCCTGTGATGTACTGGCACCCTATTCAAGGCAGTTTCCTGCTTTATGCCAAGAGCTGCAAGGATAGGCTTCAGCCCCAACACTTTTGGGTTGCATTGAGTGTATGTGAGAACATTTTACGTTGTTCTTCACTGAGTACAGATTCAGAGCCACAGCACAAATTTACCCCTATCATAATAAGTAAATTGATAAGCCTAACAAATGAACACTTAAACAACATTAAACAAAGGATATTCAGTTTGACTAACAAAAAAGTCATGACTTATCATAAAGATGACTAGCTGATAAAAGAGGACAAAGAAGAAAATTCAGCATTCCTGAAATGATTAATCTCAGGGAGGTCAATAGTCAATTACAACAGACAAATCAGACAAACTAACAGTTCTGATTACCTTCACCAACTTACTGCCCACCACTTCCTGAGGATTCTGTAGTATCACAAGTCCATGCTAGACACTCTAAATGATCTCAAGGTTCTCAGTATCTTTGGTGCCACAGGCTGAAATAGTACTTTGGCAGTGTACAATAGCAGCATAATGCCATAATCAGTTACTGCAAGACTTTTTGTGCAAAGAACTAAAAAACAGTTACTATATAATCAGCTAATTGTCAACTCTTATCAGCTAGGCTAGACTGCAGTAGTGGCTCTTTAACCTAGATATAAATACCAAGACTTATAGAGCACAAGCATGCAGATCTTTCCAAAATGTTGATACCCTGCAGTGAAAACCTCAACCTCCCACTCTTGTTTTATTAGTCTTTGCAGTTTAAAGCAGATGGACATCTTAAAATCACAAAGAAAATTCTGATATGTATGCATTAATATGTTTTGTCAAATAAATAGGACATAAGACATTTAAAGCTTTATATACTTTATAGTGGAAATTATATGGTAATACTTTTTAGTTTTAGTGAAGTAAGCAAATACATAATATGTATAATAGCTTCAGCAACATACTGCACAACATAAAAATGAAGACTCGGTACAGCAATTTATACAATTTGCTTTATTCATTAGTCATTCAGTACTGACTTTGAAGCTAAAGGCAGTTAGGATCTAAGAGCAGATTACAGGCTAACATGTTACAACTCGGTTCACTGAATTAGTCTAACAAATGAGGCCAAAAGCGGACAACCTTTTCTGCTGGTGAAGCTTCTCACATAGTACATAAGGATCTCTCTCAATACTTACAATAAGACCTTTATTTGATGGTGTTAAGGGTTAGGCTGCCAAAACCATAAGCAAGGCTAGGTGATCATACCCATTGCCTCACAAACTCATAAGCAGCACTTTCTTACTCTAACAAATTATTAGACATAAAAACTACGTTTTTATTTATTTATTTTGAGAAAAGCAAAGCAAAATGACACCTTTTATTGGCTAACTAAAAATATAACAATATGCAAGCTTTCAAGGCAATTCAGGCCCCTTCTTCAGGTAAGATGTAATCATTATTTATTTATTTATTTATTTATTTATTTACCACACAACCTTATCCAAGGTGACTTACAAGGCAAGTTATAACACATATAAGGCTAATTAGGTGGAAGCATCAAAAGCAACAGAGAACAAAATAAAAAAAAATCTATGAATGAATGAAAGTGAGGAGTACAGAGATATACCAACATTCCTGACTGTGGCTGATGGTGAAAGGGTGATATCTTTAAGAACAATGCTTAGAGACAAATCTGAGGAAGGAGAATCAGAAGGCAATACAGGATATCTGAGGTTGAAAAGTTAAGTTTAAGGTGATGAGCATTTATTCGGGATGACATGGCAGAGAGATAACTGGTAATCTTGGTTTAAACCTGTAGGTTTTAAGAGGAAAGTAAGAGAACAATCTGTGATTCATCAGCCTAGAGTTGGTATGAGAAGCCATGAGGCGAAATAACTCTGCCTAAGGAGCAAATATAGAGACAAAAGTGGACCCAACACTGATCCTTGCGCCATACCTGTGGAGAGTTTCTATGGAGAAGACAAGGAGTTAGACCAGGAGAAAAAAGGTGGAAAGGTAGGACTTGAACTAGTATGAAGGAGAACCATGGATTTTCATTTTTTCAGGGAAAGTGATAAGCAAGGAGTTTTTAACAGTATGAAAGCTGATGAAAGGCCAAGAAGGATAAGGACATAGTAGAGAGAAGCAGCTTGAACAGGTCTAATAGCATTGGTGACTGAAAGCAGTCTATGTTGAGTGCCCCCTGCAGAATCAAGACTGAAGAGGATCTAGTAGATTGAGAGATAACAGGAGACTTTTTGCTGTTTTCTGTGGTGTGAGAGTTAATTAATTAATAGTTAATTAATCTTTTTTAATTTGCTCCAGAAACAGAGATTCCTTAGTGGGGAAAAAAAAGAAAGGCAGCGGCTGACTTCAAAGCGGTAATAGACAGGTGGTCCTTGTTAAGATTAGGTAAAATTAGGTAAAAGCGGTGATTGTAGCAGATAAGACAGTGAGAAATTAACTACTGGTGGATATTCAGTAAGCAAGTTTTTCTAGATTGAACAGTTCTTAGTGGTCAAAAAAGCAGAGTAGTTAAGAGGGTGACAGCATAAGGGTTCATTAATATGAAGGAGTACAAATGGCGCAAGTGGAGAGCTTTTAAGTAAAGAAAAGGGGAGTGCAAAGTTAGGAGAGGAGTCAAAGAAAAGTAAAGTTAACCTTCATAAAATGAAAAAAAACAGCAGGCAGTCGGGGAGGAGAATATTACAGGACTTTTTGGGGCCAGAAGGTATAAAATGACTATAGCAGTTCTTTTATCTAATTTCTTTGGCTTCCCTTTTTTTTTTAGTTTCTCCATTTAAGTTAAATCATTTAATTTTACTAATAAAAAGTTAAGGCAGTTTTAGTATTCCTAACTCAAATTTTAATAATGAGCCCTGTGCAATGGAAGTCCTGTTGGATGTTGGACTTTTTAGTTGACGGCATGGAGGAGCCAGTCTTCTATGAAGGCTACATCTGCAGGAGATGCCAGCTGATCTAGTACCTGAAGCTCAGGGTCACCGAACTGGAGGAGGAGTTGGCTGTCCTACGTTGTAGCACAGAATTGGCAAACCTGGCCCAGGTGTCCTTTAGAGAGATAGTGTGCACCACTAATGTGGCACAGAAAGAGATTCTAGACCAGACAGATAGAGATAGATGGGGTGTGGTCACAAGGTAAAGTGTGCACACTGTCCAGGGGCTTTATCCCCAGAAATGGAAGTATCAAACCGTTTTCAGGTCTTTGCAGAGCTGAAAGGTATCTCTGAAGATTCTGAGGTGGTAGGCATGTGTGAGGATCTCCAACGGGCCACCTCAAAAATAGTTCCCAGAAAGAGAGAGGTAGTGATAGTTGGAGACTCAATCACTAGGGGGATTGAAGTGCAAGTTTGCTCCAGAGACAGAGAGTTTTGCATGGTCTTTTTCCTTCTGTGTGCACAGGTGGGAGACCTCCCAGGAAGGGCAGATAGGTTCTTGGTGAGACTGGGAGTAGATCTAGTTATAATTTTCCATGCAGGAACAAGCGATATAAATAAGGGTAGTCTTTCAGTTCTGCAATCCAAATTTAAAGAGTTAGGTGCCAGGCTGAGGAGCGGAACTGACAAGATAGTCTTCTTGGAAGTTCTCCCTGTCCCATATGCCAGTCCAGATAAGACTAAGGAGATTAGAAGGCTTTAATGCATGGTTCAAATCTTGGTGTAGGGTAGAAGGATATAGGTTTATGGGGTATTGGGACTCCTTTTGGAACAGATCGACAGGTTACATCTGAACCAGAGGGGCACCAATGAGTTTGGGAGGCATATGAATAGAACAGTCAAGAATTGCTTAAACTGGGGTATATTGGGGGGGCAGGGAGATTAGGACAGACCAGTTTTAGAGCAATACATAGAGGAACAAACAATAGTATCAAAATAAAAATACATAGTAATGTAAATTCTAACCTCACATTTAAATATACAAGTAAAATGAGTAACACATTTAAAACAGTTTGCCTTAATGCTAGAAGTAGCAAAAATTAAACAAGTGAGTTAGAGTTGTATGTAGAGGTAGATAATTATGATATTATAGCAATAATAGAAACCTGGTTAAATATGGGGATGAATATAACATAGAGGGATACACATTTTTTAGAAAGGATGGACAGCATAGAAAAGGAGGAAGGGTTGCTGTTTATGTTAAACAGAATTTAAATGCCAGTCTTATTTAGTTGGATGATAAGGCCCATCTTAGTAAGGACATGTGGCTTTGCCTGGAAAGCAGTAGGGAAAGAGGACTTATTTTAGGGGTATGTTATAGACAGCCCAAAGCACACAGTAATTTAAACACACATCTTTTTAGTAATATTAAAAAGGCAAGTTTACAGGGTATTATAGTCATCAGGACTTTAACTACCCCAGCATTAACTGGGATAACCTTGTAAATAGCAGAGCACAAGAGTATGAATCAAGTAGAAGCAATCAGTGACTGTTTTTTTTAACACAGTATATTTAAGTACTAACATGGGGTGAATGAAGCCTGTCTAGATTGTTTGTAATATTCAGGATACAATTGAGGGTGTAGAAGTGATTGAACCACTAAGTGAACATAGTATAACACAATTCTCAGTGTTTTGAAAGAGTGCAGATGCAAAGACTAAAATGTTAACTTTAAGACCCTGTCCACACATACCTGGGTATTTTTTAAAACATAGATTTTTGTTTGTGTTTTCTTCTTTTGTTCACATGCAAACTACGTTTTTGGTCTTTAAAAACAGAGCTTTTGAGGTGAAGATGTCAAAAATGTTGCCTGCACACTCTACTATTTAACAGACGATGGGAGATTACGCAAGACAGCAGATGCCTATGGGTTGTCAAGTGAGGTGGTTTCTTAAATAGTAAAGCAAGTGTGTGAAGCAACTACAGTCCACTTGGACCCTGTGTATATACAATTACCTGTCACTGATTCTAAAGTAGAGGAACTTGTAGCAAGGTTTCACCAGGACTCATGTAAAAATAAAGCAGCCGTCCACAAATTCCATGGATTATCTGTGAACAGAAGAAGCCACCTGTGATTACAAGTGTTCATTTATTGATGTTGTAGTGAAATGACTGGGTAGTGTTCATGACACTCATATTTTTGCAAATTTCATGCTGAATGGAGTGGGGTGGTGGCTCTGAAGCTAGGGATTTCCACTGGTAATCGGAAGTTTGCCGGTTTAAATCCTGTAAATGCCAAAAGTGACTCTACTTTGTTGGGCGCCTGAGCAAGGCCCTTAACCTGCAATTGCTCCATCCTAGGTATGATGTTAATCTGCATCCAGCACTGCATGTAGGCAATCCAACCTGCAGGGAAAAACCTGGGGGTTGGTGGCAGAATTGGTACTCCGGCCACCATAAAAAAACTCACACTGGTTCCATTCCATCTGAACTTGTGTGGGGCTGAGGTGTCACCTGTTGCATGGCTACACTCAGGTCCCAATCTAGGATCCTGAGTTGGTTCATCATGTGGTGGGTGCGGCCAAAGTGCTGTATCAGTGCGTGCTGTTAACCTCTCTCATGCTGAACACACATTTGAAAATGTGTGATGCACATTAATCTACAGTAAATGACATTCCCTTTGTTATCTATGTCTGTTTCATGCTCTTGACAGGAGATTTTTTTGTTTTCATGTGGATGGAGATTTTTTTTTAAATGGTGCACTGTGGATGGGATTTTTTTAAAACAAAGGAGTAAAACTCACATTTTAAAAAATACACAAGTATGTGTGGACGAGGCCTAACTTTGGTAGGACAAAATTTTGAACAGATGCGACAAAGACAGATCACTAAGGATGCACAATATAAAATGTCGTCATCTTGAAACAATAGTATTTTGGCATAATCTAAACTGAAGACAATATTCTATGAATAATTTAATGTATGAATCTCTTGACAGACTAATCCATCCAGAAACAAGTAGGGCACAATGAATGAAAATACTTTCGCTTGCACCATGATGAGGTTCTTGACAGAGCAAGAAAGACTACAAAACAGCACTGGACTGAGACACCCATGATTACCCTACTAGGGAGAGTCTGGATATAAGCAAATATGAAAATCAGGTTTATACAAATTACACTCAATTATAATTAATTAAAATATAACTATAATGTATATAATTAAAATTATTTGTATAATTGTTATCATTAATTCAATTCTAATTATAATCAGGTTTATACAAATTACACCTATATACAGATGCTGTGCCAGCAGCAGTCTTTTATCAGAAGCCAAGTATTTCTCGCTTTTTTTTCTTTTCTGAACTTATTTACTAGTTACTAGTCTTATTTAAAATTAGAATTGATCTGGCTTCAGGCTCGTCAGTGATAGTAGTCACTAGAAATCAAATAAATGGATTTTAAATTTACTGATGAACTACAATGCATGTAAACCCAGGTGCCAGGTGTTATGACTGCACTTCAAACGGGCTGCAAACCTGGATGGATTCACGAAAAAGACCCGAAGGCTTCAAGGGTATATTAAATAATCTCATAATCGACTACTAGCATTGCAATTGCGAGTGCCTAAGAAGCTCATCTACACTTTACTACAGGAGATGTTTTTCCACAGATGGAAATGGAGATGTACCACCATGAGAATAAAAACTAAGCAAAAAGGTTTTAGAACTGGTCTATCATCTGGGGCAATGTTCGATTGCAGTGTCTCAGGAGACACTGTAAGTAAAGAGACAACAGAGGAAGCTACATGCAGGAAAAGCTGTGGGACCAGACAGTTCATAAGGCCTGTGCTGACCAACTTTGTGGTGTCCTCTGTCACCTGCTCAATCTGTCCCTAAGGCTTTATAAAGCACTATTGCTATGTAAAACATCCTGCATTGTTCCTGTACCAAAGAAGGCAGACACCTCTTCACGTAATGACTACAGGCCAGTGGCACTTAGGTCTCAAATCATGAAGATCTTTGAGAGACTTGTCCTGGACTATATGAGTCCTCTTGTGGTAGACCTCCTGGACCCATTGCAGTTTGCCTATCAGATAAAGACTTTGGTAGAGGATGCAATAATTTATTTGCTCCACAAGGCTTATCCTCACCAGGATAAAACTGGCAGAATTGTGAGGATTATGTTTTTTTTTTATTTCTCCAGTGCCTTCAATACCAACTAGCCATCCCTGTTAAGAGGTAAACTCAGAGATATACAGGTGGATTAGCCTGTGGTGTCCTGGATAACAGGCTGTCTGTCAGGCAGACTGCAGTTTGTGAGACTCAAGGACTGTGTTTCTGATACAAATATGAGCAACACTGGAGCACCGCAAAGAACAGTCCAGTTTCCTTTTTTCTTTACTCTGTACACCTCAGACTATAAATATAACACTAGGTCATGTGACTTGCAGAGAAGGTGTATTGGTAAAGGAGATGAGACAGAGGAGAGGAGTCAAGTGGAAAAGTTTATTTCTTGGTACAAAGAGAATTGTCCGCATCTTAACATCAGGAAAACCAAGGAACTGGTTATTGATCACATCAAAGAGCCTCTGTGTCTAGTGTAGAGGTGGTCCACTCCTACAAGTACTTGGTGTCCACATCAATGACAGGTTAGATTGGTCTCAAAACACAGAGAAAAAGGGCAGAGCAGGCTCTTTTTCCTTAGGAAAATGCGTTCCTTTAATGTGGAAAGTGACACCCTTCACATCTGTGATGGCCAGTATGGCTTTTTTCATGCTTTGGAAATACTAGTAGAGTATCATAGAATATTCTATATATTTTTACCCAGTTAATGTGTAATGTGATAATTGCATTTGGTTCAGGTCAATTCTGTTTTAAATTTCATTTATTGTCAGTTTGTTGATACAATGTGAGGGAATGCTATTAAAGAGAGAATAGCAGTAATGAGATGACTATGATATGACAACTTGAACTTCTGACAAGGAGTAATAGGGACAGGTTCTGCAAATGTTATATAATAGCTAGAATGAAGTCATGACTTCAGCTGACAAGTATGATTAAAATACAAAACTAAGACTTTTCAGAAAGTGCCATGAGATAAAATGACAAGGCCTATATTCCATGTGAGGTATGTTGCCTTTCCTGGGTGAAACTATTTGTTTTCATTAGTGCTTTAGTGGAACATTAGGCTATGGTTATGGATAACCCAGTCCCCAGTGAATATACGAAAGATGGAAACAAAGAAGACCAAGCACCAATGCCTCAAGTTCAAATTTACATTTATCATCATATGTACAATGTGCAATTAAGTCCTTATTGCATGTCTACCACAAGTCAGATCAGGTCAGGTAAGGTTGGGGAGCATTCAGTGGTACAGCATGTTGTCGCACCCACCACACAACGAAACAGGTTGGGGTGCTGGTTGGCAACCTCCCAGGTACACACATGGTCCAATCCCACCGACCGAAAATGACTATCTGCCGCAGCCAGGTGTTACATGGGTGTCCCACTGGCCTGATCAGAGCTTCCATTGACTCCACAAAGATCACAGTATTGTCGGCAAAGTTAAGATCAGTGAATCTTTCTTCACCAGCATCCTGGGTATGATGTTAAACTGCATCCAGTCCTGCAAGTGGTCCTCCAACCACTGTAAAAATCTTCACACAGCTCCGAAGCAGCAGACAGGACTCCTTTTTGCTCTCCTCGGGAGTAGCTCTGCTGTAGCCACCCACAGGAAGGCTGCTTTCATTATGAAGGAGATTGGGGGGAGCCCTTGGGAGCTTTATCCCCGGAAAAGCTGAAACCACTAGAGAGCCAATGAAGTCAGTTTTGCTGGGGATCAGAACTGGTGTGGTGCTGAGGCGTCACCTGCTGCACAGCAGCACTTGTTTCCCAATTTGAGGAGGCCCATCTGGGTAGGAGCGTGGAATGTGTTGTCTTTCTGGCATGAAGATCCTCTTCCTCTGCTGTCGGAGGAGCTTTGTGAACTCTGCATTTCAGTGGTGGCACTCTCTGAGGTGCGCAAACATAGGACTGGCCAGATCTCTGTAGGTAGTGTCACACACATGTGCTTAGGAGGCCATCAAACAGTCTAAAGATGAATGGAACATCGCGAGACAAAATGTTAACATACAGTACTAACCTGACTCTCTCGTTCTTCTCATCAGGAAATCTGAAGAAAAATAGAATACTTACTTCTGGGTTCCAAGATGGCCACCAAGACATCACTCCTGGTGCATACATTGACGATAGCTCTGGCGCTTCCTGATGACGACACCTCCGACTCATTCTGATGACATCACTTCCGGTCCTATGTTGATGACGTCATACCCGTCCCACAGCTTCGACATCATATCCCGCCAACTCATTTCCTGTCTCCATTTTGTTCACTGTATAAAAACACCATTTTCTCATGTACCATTCATCATCTGCGATATATAAGCTTTTGATCACTGCAAAACAGTCTTATTGTGTTTTTTCTTGTCCTACGGACATTATATGGGGACGGTCCTGAAAACTTTGTTATTGTGGTGCTTCTCTTTATTTTTAAAGAAGAAAGTTTATCACAGTAGGTAGACCTTATATTGGTCTGGTCACTCTGATGGCTGTCATACTCAGGAAGTAGCTATTGCTGTGATGGATCAGCTCCTTCCAGTGATGTCTGATGTCACTTCCACAGGCTAGTGACAAAAGTAAATTAGTAACAGAAACTAAGAACATGAATAAAACATTATACATTAAAAGCAATGCTCATTTACAAGACATACTCATGTAATTGTTGGCATAACTCACTGTTGAGAACAGCTAAAAATTGCCCCTGAATCTAGTGATGTGAATGCTAATGGTTCTATATTATTTGTTTGAACATCAAGGGAATAAAAGTAGACTACACACGATGGTGGTGGTCTGTCAAGCAGTATATGTTACATTTGTCCTGAACAGTAATATTCTGAGCTAACTTTACCAGCATCTTTTGTGCTTTGCAGTCCTTCACCATGATATACTAAGAATGAACACAGCCAATGAGGAAGGACTCTATGATGTACCTAAAAAAATGGGTGAACACACTGTTGATGAAAACATTCAGACTTTCCTCAGACATCATAGATCTACTGTATACCTTGAAGGAGGCCACAAATCACAGACAGAGCAGAAATCACTTCACCGCTAAAGAATAGAGAGGCACAAAAACATCCAGATGAAGCAGATTGTAGTTTATCCAAGGTATGATGTATGGCAGTCAACCTACTTAAAGCAGCAGTAAATGCAAGTGCAAGCAATGTAGAAGGAGATTCATGGCCCAATTATTTGTGATATGAATAAAAAGTACTTAAGTCCCTGTGATGGATTCAAAATCCAGACTGAAACATAATTCAGAGAGAAATATAACAAATAGAAATTGAAAGAAAATAGAATAAAAAAATACTTGTGATTTTAAGCACAAAAAGATAGCTTAGAATTTAAAAATTGACCCAGAGATGGGACTACTAGGACAAGACCACTGGGAAAATTCCTGGTAGGTCACTCTCTCTCTCTCTGGGGCGTGCTGTTGGGTAACAAACTGTGAGGGACATGTGAAGTGAGCTGGCCATATTGCAGCTTCAGTGCACCTCTACAATTCTACTAACTCCCAGCCAAACTGATTAACTGAAGTAAACAAGAAGAAAGAGCAACAAACATGAAAGGAGAGTCCAAAACATTTAGACAAATAAATGGAAAAGGGGCAAGTCTAAAAATTAAGGGAAACCCAATTTAAATCACTCCAAGAAGGAATAGCAGTGTGTATAAAACTAGGATACTGAAGGAAAGTCAAACTGTAGAAGTGATCAGGATGGCATGCAAGCCAATTCAGTTTCTAAGGACATTTAAATTCATAGAAATTTGAAATGTTATATTAAGCAGTGATCACTGAGATGAAGAAAATGTGAAAATTTAGTAGCAACTGTATTAACATTTGGTGTTAAACAAGATGTCTTTATAGTTAAAATGTTATTCTTTGATTTAATATATCCTAGTGTAATGCTGACTACTATATAATCTAAACAGATCTTGAGTTTAAATCCCACACCCAAAACTTGCCTAAGTGGAGTTTGAATGTTCTGCGTGGTTAACTTGAGCAAACATCGGTGCTGTATGAGTGGGGTTGTAGATGTACACATTACAGTGCCTTGAAATTGACTACCATGCCCCTATAAGTGTGTTTTCTATCCTGTGCTCATTGTTGTGAGGATAGTCTGCAGGCCCTAGAACCCTGAACTAAATTCACTAGGTTTGAGGATGTTAAACTACACTCACTGTGCAAATCTTTAGGAGCACCATACTAATACTGGGTAGTGTGTCGTTTTCCTCTCAAAATAGCCTCAGTTCTTTGTGGGATGGATTCTTCAAGATGTTGGAAACATTACTTTGTGATTCTGGCCTATGTTGACATCATTGCATAACTTCATTTCTACAGGTTTGTCAGCTGCCCATTCATGCTACAAACCTCCCGTTCTACCACATCCCAAAGGTGTTTTGTTGAATTCAGATCTGGTGACTGGGTTGGCCACTGAAGAATACTGAACTCATTGTTATGTTCATTAAACCGGTTTGAGATGGCTGTTGCTTTGTGACATGGTACATTATCATGCTGGAATTGGCCATTAGAAGATGGGTAAATTGTGTTCATGAAGTGATAGACATACTCAGCAACAATTTTCACATAGGCTTTGACATGTTAGTGATGATTGATTGGTATTAACAGGCCCATAATGTGCCAAGAAAACATTCCGCACACCATTACAGCACCAGCAGCCTGGACTAATGACACAAGACAGGTTGGCTACTTGGATTCATGCTGTTGTCTCCAAATTTCGAATCTACTATCTGTGCATCTAAGTCACAATTGAGATTTATCAGACCAGGATGCAGTTTTCCAATCTTCAACTTTCTAGTTTTGGTGAGTCTGTGTCCACTACAGCATCAGTCGTCTGTTGTTGACTGAAAGGAGTGGAACCCAATTGGTCTTCTGCTGTTGAAGTCTATCCACCTAAAGCTTCAACATATTGAGATGCTTTTCTCCTCGCCGCAGCTGTACAGAGTGATTATCTGAGTTATTGTAGCCTTTCTATCAGCTGAAACCAGTCTGACCATTCTTCTTTGATCTCTCTCATCAGCAAGGGATTTCTGTCCACAGAACTGATGCTCAGTGGATGTTTTTTGCTTTTTGCACCATTCTGAGTAAACTCTAGAGACTGTTGGGCATGAAAATCACAGGAGTTCAGCAGTTTCAGGAATACTCAAACCAACCCATCCAGCACCAACAACCTTCATAAAAATGGTCGAAATCACTGAAATAACATTTTTTCCTCAAGCTGGTATTTGATGGGAACATTAACTGAAGCTCCTGACCTGTATTTTCATGATTTTATGCATTGTGCTGCTGCCACCTGATTGGATGGTTAGATAATTGGATGGATAAGCAAGTGTACATGTGTTCCTAATAATTTTCTAAGTGAATGATTGTTATCTTGTGGTCACAATTTTATGGATGTAAGAATACCATTCTCAGGTTTACCAGCCTTCTGTTCAGTAACCATGTGGTGAAGAACAACCTACATTTAAGCTGGTCTATAATTTTTCATCGTGTCTCTTGATAATGGCAGGATTGGCACTTCAGCCACTGTAAGAAAAAAACCTACACTGTTCAGTGTGGTGCTGAGGTGTTACCTGTTGCAGGGCTGCATTCGGATCTCAATCCAGATGGTTCGCTGTGTGGTGGGTGTGGCAACGTGCTGTAATAAGCGTTTTCTCACAACCTCTGTCTCTCTCACTCTCTCTTTGTAACTGATAATTGTTGTAGTGGATTTTTATGGATGTCTTAAACTTCCAAGTCTTTGTTTGAAAAATGACGTTATATTTATAAAAAGTTTTGAAATACTAGAGTGGACAAATCATAACAAAAGAATGTCAGAATCATTAAATTCAATTTACAGAGAGAGCAGATCCTCTGCCTGCAGTTTAAGGTGCAACCCTGGATGGTGTGTCATTCCATCACATGCTCCACTTAGGCACACATTATCATTGCAATTAAACATGTTTTCCATTAAAGTGTAAAGGTAATGCAGATCTATGTGAACAGGAATGGATACAAAATATTAATCAAGAATGGTATATCAGTAGGTCTTCTAATTCACTCACATTCCACCAATTTAGAGCTTCCAGTAAACCTAACTTTATGCATTTGTGAATAAATAGATAGATAGATAGATAGATAGATAGATACTTTATTTATGCATTTGGGAATAGATAGATAGATAGATAGATATTTTATTTGTTCCCAAGGGGAAATTAAAACTTTACAAACACTCAAGGAAAATAATATTGTATCATATCACAACTTCCCAAACACACACAAGAACTGCACTTTTGGCTTGGATGATAAGAGAGCTGTTGCTGTCTGACAAGATACTTGTAGGTGGGAGTAAGATATAGTCAGATCTCCTCAGTTATCCCACAGGTTACATTTAAAAACATTCACAGTAGGATAGAGCAGTGAAGAGTACCTGGACAAACGACATGCAGATACGGGGTGGACGTACACAAACCATTAAGCCCATATGGTCATTTTAACTGACATAACTGGACCGGCCATGCTTCGGTGCTAAACCTCTGAGCCGTCTTATTTATGTAGATGAGCTCATATATTGAAATTGGGCAGGAAAGGGTGTGATTTCTTCTAAATCTATGAGTTTACATTATTTTAGACTCTTCTTCCTTATGCACTTTGATGTTTCCGCATGCAGATGCTCTCGCTCCTCATCTCCATGCACTGCATTGTAAATTTGCGTTCGATTTGCGGCTCTCGTCAAGTTTACGAGAGAGGCAAATGCTGTTGAGGTACGCATGGTTGGCAAACGCTTTCGTCATCATCCATATTTATTTATTTTTTAAGTTTTTTTAGGTAAATCTTCAGCCTACATCCGCGACTGGCGTTTTGCCCAGAAACATACAATAGTAGTCTGAGGCGGAGCCACTCCCTTACCTCTCTCTCTCTCTCGCCCTCTCTCATTCAAACGTGTAGTACGAAGCAGGAAAAGGCGGCGGTCGAGTTGAGTTACACGGGATAACCCGGAGCGGGATGACTGCACCCTCCCATGGCACGGCGCTCGCGGTCGGGTATGCGACACGCTGCTAGGGCGGGAGCCGCGGAAAGAGCAGCGGGTGCCTTTGTGTGAGCCGTGCGCGTGTACGCCGTATGGTGTTTGAAAGCGGCGGTGTGGAGCCGAAACAAAAGGCAAAGGCTGAACAATAGGAGCGTGGGGACTGCAGGAGTAGAAGGAGGCGGTGGGGAAGAGCCTACACTCCTCTCCAATTCCCCTTGTGACAGCCGAGCCGTTCCATGCAACTAAAGGCACGGAGAGCTTCAGTCATACGCCGCTCGCCTTCTTTTGAGGTGCGGCGTACGAAGTGAATGGACTTGAGTACCTGGGGTGGACTTTTATCTTTGGACAGTGGGTGTCACAGCCAATGGACTACAGAATAAGCACTTAAGAGAAAAATGGACACGAGGTAAGATTTTTTTCTTTTGTGCCTGAAAAAAAGACCTAGTCTGACAACGCATTGTAAGGCATGGAGGCTCGAGTGTCCGACTTCGTGGCAGGGAGTTTAAGGCCGGGGTGAGGTGAGAGTGAGCGTCCCTGCCTTGCACAGGACTATCAGATTGTATTCACAGGACGAAACATACACAGAGTCATCAGTTAGACCCTTCTTATACCACATACAATTGACTAACACACAGAACAATCTACTTGATTTTAATTGTCATTGAAGTGGTACATACTACAGTGTGGCCACTTAATTTTAAAGGTTGGTTCAGTTGTTCTCGTTTGTATACTTTACGTGCTCATGTAGTCGTGTTATTACTGTCAATTGATACTTTCCGTTCCTCAATGGGCGCCGTCCTTTTCTTTTGTGTGACGTTTCCGAGATGCAGCGGATTGGCATTGTTCGACTATGAGCTTGTGCTCGGACCCTCCGGTCGTTTTCCATTTATACTAGACAGCTATACGGTGCTTGTTCAACTATAGGTCCATCCATTTTTAGAACAGTTGAATCGAATTGGAACGGCTCCTAATCCGGGATTGGTTCCTGTTTTGCACCCGTTGCAAATGCGCAAGTCTTATTTGTTTTCTAGATATATTGTGCAGTTTTGAGCAGATAAGTTATCTGTGTGTAAATAAAAGGCAATATCCTCTGCATTATAGCTGTGTGTATTTACTGTTCACCATTACCCGGTTTTAAAAAATTCTCGTTGGGGAAAATTATTTCATTGTTATCAGCCTTTCCAGTTAAGTCAAATCAAGCAATGCATTACATTTCATAAAATATTTTTCCCGTTATAAAGAGAAAATCATTGTAACAAGCAATACCATTCAATGTATCAAGTCATCACTATGTTTTCCTCCATGTATAGGTATACGATACCTGTAATCATTATTATAAAGACAAAGTAGGCAACCAGTTAAGGTTAGCATTTGAGTGTTTAGCGTTTGAGATAAAATTAATGTACATGGTTTTTATAGTAAATGAAAAAAAAATCATACTTTGGGATGGCACAGTGGTTAATTCTGCTTCAAATCCTGGCTATTGGCCATAGTCAGTTTAGACTTGGCACACTCTTAAGTGATTGTGAGTTTTCTTGCACATTCCATAGCAGTGCATAATATTAAGTTATGTGACAGTTTCAAATTATCTATGCAAAAGAGAAAGAGAACTGTAATGGTTTAGATCAAGGGTATCAAACTCAAGGCCTGTGGGCCAGATCCAGCTCTTGGAACCATTTTAAACTGGCCTGCTTCATGAGTATTCAAAACATGTTAAATGTGACCTGTGATGGATGTTTTTTGAAAGATGCCCTTTAACATGCATTTAAAAAAATTGTATTTTAGATATGATTTATTTTTATACCGGGCATTAAAATTCATCTCCAGGGTCTACTTGTCCACTTTCAGTGCAGAGCAGTGCACCACATCAGCTAACCAGTAGTTAAAATGAAAGCTGGCTGCTCATAACGACCAATTAAGAAAAAGTGAAAAGGCAGGTGACACGCCATACTGCTACAGAAAACTTTAGCATTTTAGAATGTTATAGTATTGTGAAGATGATGGCAGCTTGCCTTCACATGTGCTATTGCTACCAGTCTGCTCACTTTTTGAGGCTGTACAGGCATTGGGACTGGCCACCCTTCCGTGGCTTATCTGTCTGCTTCCATCGCCCTACATGATTCTTCTATCTTTACCACTGACTCTATTGTTTGTGGATCGAAAATTAATTTGCATTTCCTATCCTTTTAAATATGATTTTTGTGCATTTCGCATCAACTCTAATTGTACACTTTGTCACAATATATATAGTAAATTCTACAGGAGACTTTATATTGTATGAATAAGAAAAGAAGGAATATTGTCAGCCAGTCTTTATTTTAGAGTATTTCATAGTTCATAGTGGTTATCATCACCAAGTACACTTTGTATTGATAAACATTCAACCAAATACAATATAGGGTGAAACAGAGGTTTGCTGTACAGTGAAGTCTATAAGCCGGTGCGTCAAGTTAAAATGGTAAGACAAAGAAAACATTTTGTCAGAGTTTTTATTGGATATACCACCATTCATTAAGGTTACATTCGCAAAACAGTTCAGATAAATAAATATCACATCCAGCCATCAATTTTATGAACCCACTTTATCCTAATCAATTTTCAGCATGATTATAAAACGTGCATAACAGTAGGGATTGAATGAATAATGAAGTATAAAATGTAGTGTCTTTAATCGTCAGGGTGTAAATGGAAGACTGTTGTCAGTTTGAGAGCTAGTAATAATGACTACAATCTTAAAGTGATT
Source organism: Polypterus bichir lapradei (assembly GCA_026402145.1). Lineage (NCBI taxonomy): Eukaryota > Metazoa > Chordata > Cladistia > Polypteriformes > Polypteridae > Polypterus > Polypterus bichir. The sequence goes on along the minus strand of JANRMT010062791.1, from coordinate 147,330,578 downwards.
GACATGTTTTAGCATGAAAGTTAGCCATGAAAGAATGTGATTATTAAAAAATAGGCATATTTTGTTTTTGCCAGAAATTAATTACTTACTAGTACTTCTTTTTAAATTAACAGCTTGTATATTTTTGTTTTGTTAGGCATATTTGAATGCCTTAATGAATAAAATTACACATTTACAGTGGTGTGAAAAACTATTTGCCCCCTTCCTGATTTCTTATTCTTTTGCATGTTTGTCACACAAAATGTTTCTGAT
>JANRMT010062791.1:147319450-147329926 GCA_026402145.1 Polypterus bichir lapradei | reverse complement strand
ATCAGAAACATTTTGTGTGACAAACATGCAAAAGAATAAGAAATCAGCAAGGGGGGCAAATAGTTTTTCACACCACTGTATTTCAGACTGAAGAAATATCTGTGTTGATTGTCTTTAACCTATTAAAGTAAACATGTTGAGCATGGAGCCAGTGACCCCTAAAAAGCAGACAAAATCAGCTTAGTTGCTTTCAGGAAGACTGGTTTCCTTCTTTCTAAGTCTGCTGTTTTATTGTGCTTAGAATAACATTATCCTTCTGGTCTGTCCTAAAATGACTTGTCTTGAAGTAATATTACTGTCTGCTGATTTAGGCATTATTGCTGATGTAGACTGGAGCTGATGGAATCCTTACAGCTGCCTGCATGGTTTAAAACAGAATGTATGAGTGTAAGATATGAATGTATGAGTGTATGATATTTCAAAGGGAAAGAGTGTGTACAGAGAGGTTTTTTTTTGGCATTTGCAAACAAATGCACTAAAAATGAATATTTTTAGATATGATGACTGTGTATGTCTACATACAGTCAGTATGTGCTGCAGTTCTTTCTGAAAACTTCAAGTGCCTTCATGCTTTCTTGTTATGTCTTTCGTAGGATTTTGGATCACAAATCATTTTATTGTCTGAAAAAAAAAGTTTTGTTAATTATGTTTTGAATAAAAATACAGTAACATTAATTTCAATCAGTTAATCTAATTGTTTTATTAGTTTAGTGTAGAGGTGGGCAGCAGTTTGGCATAGTTGATTAGTTCTGTTCATTGTCTTGGGGTCAAATCTAACAGCTGTTTGTTGTCTTCTGTTATAGATATTGACTTTTTAAATTTGTTTTATACTATCAGTGTTATAGTTGCTTCTGCATTGTGCACAAAGAAGAAGACATTTGCCAACAATTATCTGTATTATATAGGTTTTACAAGCATACAGAGTCTGACAAGACGTTTTATTTACAACATTCAAGCCATTATACCACTTGCACCTCAAATTGATGAGGGTTTGAGGCAGGCCAACAACAACAGTAAAGCGTACTGAAAAAAGACGAGGACAAATGTGTATTATGTAAAGCAAGATTGAAAGCAAAAATAAAGTTTTTTTGCTCACAGGCTTGGTCACTCTTAAGAGTGAGAATGAAATTTATAATTACCGTATATTAGTTATTGTGCTTTCTGTTCCATAATGACCAGGTTTTTATGAATGAATCAATTTTATTCTTTCTTGTGAATAAATCTTTAGTTTTCTGTATTACAACAGCGTTAGTGTTTGTGAATACAAGTGATATAATGATATGACACTCATATAATGGAATTCTAAATAAGGCATTTTTTCATTATCTGTTGGTGTTTGTGTGAAATTCAGCTAGCTCATATAATTAACACATTTAAATACTGTATTTGTCCGTGTAATTATGACGAATATTTGGCAATATAACTGACTTTTGCAAAGTATTGAAGTTGCTAAAAGTAGCAGTGTGTGCCTTTTTATTAAGGGCCAAGTACCTGAAATGGAGCTTGGTTTCTTTTGCATTTTTCAGTTTGAATTTTTTAAATAGTCTTTCGATTTAAATGAAATATATTAAAGTATTAAATTTGGCAGAAGAGTATATTATGTGTTAAGCTGCTTATGAGTTGCTTTTACATTTTCTTTACCATTAGTCTTTCTCATGGAGCCTGTGTGCAATTCATTTTTACGCAGTCCACAATTTTACTCTATCTTGGGAAATATTGATGTTTTTGCAAGAACCTTAACAATAAGTTAGTATTTCCTTTTTTGTTTTGCTGCCTTAGTTACTAAAGATGTGCTGTATAATATTACCTAATGACTACAGTAGATTTTCAGAGCTTCATCTTTCTGTATTAAACTGTTCTTTCATGTTAGTCCTCAGTTCACTGATTATGATTTCTTCTTGTCTTTGTTTCTTTTCTGAAGCAAAATAATTATTTTTTTGTGTTGTACTATTAATGACTGCAGTAGTAATCGATATTTAAAAAGCAATAAACTTGTTTTGTGTTGCATGACAGTAATCCTCAATAATGTGTAAGCAAAGAGATGTTCTCAAATATAGCACCACTTAAGGCTAAGAGCTTCACAGAACATTTTATTTAAATTATACATGGATAAACACACAACAAAAAGTACAAAGCAAAGAAGAGTGAAACAGAAACATGCTGACCTACTGATATTTGTTAAACACTGTCTGCCAGGGGTCTGAGCAGCAGAGACTTTTGGCTAACATTTTTGTTACCTACCCTTACAATTGTGAGCTTATGGCAGCTCCTAAAGGGCCAAATGTTTCGGGTGTCAAATGTTGATTCCCTAAAAGAGGCAATCTGGCATTTTGTGTTTACTTGTGTTATATTTGACTAATGGTTAAATGTGTTTGATGATCAGAAACATTTGATCATCAAACACACCAAGTCAGAGATCATATGCTTCACTGAAGTGAACTAGTCGTCTTTGAGTTTACCATTGATTGGACATCCTGACCAAAACAATGAACTTTTGCTTTCCCTGTCAACTGTAGGTCTTTATCTTACCCAACTTCCATGTGGTGGGTGTCTGTCTTTCTTTCTCTCTCCTATTCTAGATGGTATCTAGCTACAATAACTTCTTTCTGTACAGGGGACACTTATATTTTCTCCTCTGATTGAAAGTAACTGAAAATGAGCTAATCTCTCATGTAGAGAAATGACAGTTTTGGTCTTAATTTTAATAATTGTATACTGATAGTATTCTGAGCACATTTGGATATTGTCAGTTGTTGATTCATTATACCTCTTAAAGGTATAGTTCTTTTATTACAATAGTGTAATACAGTAGGGTATCTTCCAAGTTGAATAACATAAAAAATACATTGTGTTTATATAAATGTTTTTTTCCAAGGTGTTACATATCATGTATTTTTATTTGCTCTTTAATTATGTGCTAGAAAATATTGCCATGCACTGGAATTCCCCTCCGGTATATTCACACAGAATGTTGAGCTCACAGAAAGCAAAATGATTTGGAATTATGTGTTCCTTTTTTGACTTACCTGTATTGTAATTTGCACATGTTTGCCCTATGGTATTTACTAACTCTAAAATAAATCTTTTATGAGTAAATTTTGCAATTACAAAAACAGAAACATTTTATGATCTGGGATGTTTTGGGGACTATTTTATGTATCTGTTTTTACTCCTTTAGGGATATTTGGTGTTCATTTTTTCTTTCATGCTGGAAAAACATTTTTATCATTTATCTTTAGTTTTGATTTAATTTTGTAAGTCATGGAAAGTCATGATGGCAATTTAGCTTGTGTGTGGTGTGTGTTTACATGTGGTATGTTCACCATGTGATGCACTGGCACCTTCTCCAGGGATTGTTCATGGATAGGCTACAGCTCTCCTGTACCCTTGCTCAGGATGAAGTGGCTTAGAAAATGGATGGATGGATGGATGGGGATTTTACATGTGACCATGATTCTATTTTGTGAATTCTAATGTTAAAACACAGGTCATGCCTGCTGGGCTAGGTCCCCGGAAGTCTCATTATGTGACATCTCTAGACTCTTTGCCCAAGATTGTAGGTTAACCTAAAGTTTCTAGTGTGTGTGTGTGTGTTTTCTTTTCCTTCTTTATTTTGAAAGTTACGGTTAGAGATTCTACACTTTGTTTTTCTGACTATGATTTTAGATGTAGCAATTTGTTTATTTATTGGTTTGTTTCGTCTGGTATTCCACATACAAAACTTGCTCACGCTTGGAGGTGCGCATAAGCGATTTGTTATGCAAAAGCTGGGATTTATAAAACATGAACTTGATATGGAAATTGGGTTAAAGCTTTGGAAAGTTTCAGCAACTTTTAGCAGCAGGACAATGAAGTGAACAGAAGTTTGCATTTGCATTGTACCGTGTGTCCCAAATGTTCACATGACTGTCATCATCAATTTCTTCCATTTGAAAGATGAAAACCTAAGGACTGATTTAGAACATCTGTATTAGGTAGAATGCCCAGTGAGGTAGCCCATCCAAGGATGATTGTGCACATACACGCATAAAGACACATACACATGTCAGGAGATAGTCTAGCTTTGCAATTTCATCTAACACACATCTTTTGGGACTGTGGGAGGGAACTGGAGCTAGCTCACAGGAACCCACATGCAAACTTCATGCAGGGAGCACCTAGGATGTGACCTCCAAACTCAAGGCAGCAGCGCAGCCACTGTGTAGCTAATTCATTGAATAACATATTTGCATTAACTTTAGTCTTAAAAACTGAGGAAAATACACTTCTTTTTTAGACTTATTTTAGTAATATATTGTATTAATTAGGTAGGGTATTCAGGGTATGCAGGTGCTTTGGCCACCCCTTAAACTCCACCAATTGTCAATTATACCTCAAGTTGACATTCACAAAAGGTTTGTTTTCTGTGTTCTCCCATGGTTTGAAAGTAAAATCATTACTCGGAATCTTGGCCAAATTTATATGGTCATGAATATTTAAAAAGGGTGTTTTTTTTTAAATCAGCCATGCATGGTTACTGGTGGAAGGTGAAGGGGAACAGCTAAAATCAAGTGCATGCACCCATACTTTTAAGTTGAGTTGAGATTTGTAAAGGAACTTGGTGTGGGGCCTGTCTTATGTATGGTTTTATAAATCTATTTTTTGTGCTTTTGCTATATTGCTTTTCTAGTGTAAGCAAAATTTTAATATGGAATCTAAGCAAAGTTTTATACATGAGGCCCCTGATCCCTTATTTCCAAAACACTGCAACGTTTAGCATCATAGGTAGTACAAAACTGTATGAAGAGATTTAATATGTGTTTTTGAAATATTGTGACGGTAATAAGCATCTTCCTAAATTTTCTTTGGAAAGTAAACTTGGACCTCAACATAGAGAACAGAAGATTGGGAAAATGAAATAATTAGGGATGTTTAAATGATCAATAGATTGTATGCAGCCTAAAATGATAACCACAGATGTTTTCAAAGAACAGTACTTGGGAACCACTGCCTTCCTTTATGTGTAAAATGTATTTGGAAGGTACTCAAAGGTACATTATTACACTTGCTTCTAGTGCCCCAAAGTGGTGTAATTATAAATGACTGCTGAATATACACTAGTCACAACAGTATTTTCGGTGTCATATTATAAAAGTTTCTCTGCTGGATTCATTTAAGGCTGTGTTGTTTATTCCCCCCCCCCCCTCTCGTCTCTTGTCCACATACTGTTTACTGAGAGATCCATGCACCCCATTATTACTTGACTGTATTAGCTAAATAGGTGGATAGATAGAACTTTTTGTCCTGGAAGAATTTTTGGCTTTTTACAAAGGCTCTTCAATGTATTTATCTATCTATTAATTTATTTAAATATCTATATATACACACACAATATGATCTGAACACACACCAGAATGACTAAAAAGAAAGACAACTTCTGTCTTGGCAGTTACAGTAAGGCATTATGGAGGCATATTGGTCTTCGTATAAAGCAGCTTTAGCTGCATTTTTTGACAGACTTCTGCTGAATAATTGGTAGGCTGAAAATCCTTAATGTTAGTATGTCAAAAAAAGAATGTGCAGCATTCCGCCCTTTCTTATGTAGATTTCTCTGTATTGCAAGACAAGTGCAACCTGTATTGATGTGGACCCCAAGTAATTGTAGGAGTGCACCACCTCTACATCCACTCCCTGAATAGTGACTACACATACAGGCTGGTGCAGCGAAAGTCAATAACGAGTTCCTTGGTTTTGCTGATCTTAGGTTGTAGACAATTCTTTCTGCACCAAGAAACAAAATTCTCCTTCTGACTCCTGTACTCTGATTCATCCCCCTTATCAATACCTCCCATAAGTACAGAATCAGTTGAGAATGTCGCAAGTGACAAGACCTGGTTTATATTTATAATCTAATGTGTACAGAGTGAAGACAAAGGGAGACAGGATTGTTCCTTGTGGTACTCCAGTGTTGCTCACATCTGCAATGGAAACACAGTCCTGGAGTCTCACAAACTGTGGTCTGCCTGTCAGATAGTCCATTATTCAGGACACCATAGGTTCATTCACCTACATTTCTTTGAGCTTACCCCTTCACAGGGATGGTTGGATGGTTTTAAGGCACTGAAGAAATCAAAAAACATTATCCTCACAGTTCTGCCAGCTTTGTCCAGGTAAGAATAAGCTTTTTTGAGCAGATAGATAATTGAATCCTCTACTTCAGTCTTTGTCTAGTAGGCAAACTGCAGTGGTTCCAGGTGGTCTACCAGAAGAGGACTTGTATAGTCCAGGATTAGCCTCTCAAAGGACTTCATATGTTAGGTGTAAATGTCTGCAGTCTTTCCACAGCAGCACTTTCTGGTGCCTTAGGGACAGACTGTAGACATGACAGAGGATACCACAAAGCTGGTTAGCACAGTTCATAAGAACTTGAGGACTGATTCCATCTGGTCCTGCAGTTTTCCCTGTGTAGCAGGTCCAGCATGTTATTTCTTCATGTGGAACAAGACACAAACTGATAGAAACTGTTGTAGTTCCTTCCAAATTCACATGGTTGAAGTCAACAAATACAGTATTATAACTGCAGGGTCAGAATAAGTAATTTTTAAAGTGTTGGTGAAAGAGTGAATCATTTCTGTTGTTGACACACCATTTTAGAGAGGGAGGAATATAAACTTTAATAAGGATGATGAAAATAATGGTGATGAATTCCAATACCTAGAATTTCAATGTCTGAATTGCAAACTGTAGTTTTAACTGTACTATGGCTACTTTTTCTTCCATTTCTCATGCACATAGATGACTAGTGCCCCTCTTGTCTTTTTTTTCCCACATTGCACTGGTTCTTCGAGGAATCAGTAGAGGCTCTGTTCGGGGCTCTGGAGATGCTGAGTGAGGAGTCTTGAGTGTCTGGGCTAGTGATTGTTATGAATGAAAACTAAGATCCATGCCTTTAATGACCTCTTGGGTATAGCCATCAGCAGTGTGTCTGTCTGCGGTGAGTGTGTTGACCTTGTCGAGAGGTTTACTTACCTCTGCAGCGACATTCATGTCTCTGGTGACTCTTCCTGTGAAGTCAGTAGAGGGATTGTGAGAGCATTGGGGTCATGAGGTTGCTGGAAAGGGTTGTGGGGTGCACCCAGTATCTATGCAAAAGGACCAAGGTCCAAGTCTTTAGAGTCCTGGTGCTTCCTGTCTTGCTATATGGTTGCAAGACTTGGACCCTATCCAATGACTCCTTTCGGTACTGTCTCTCTTCTGGGCATCCTTGGGTACCGCTGGTATAACTTTGTGTTGAATGAACAGTTGCTCACGGAGTTGCGAATGAGGCACATTACTTGTATTGTGAGGGAGCATCACTTATGGCACTACAGCCATGTGGTGCGATTCCGCGAAGGTGACCCGGTTCGCAGAAACCTCACTGTTGAGGACCAGAGCAGCTGGACCAGGCCACGGGGATGCCCACCTAACACCTGGCTGCGGCAGATGGATGGTCATTTCTGGAGGGTCGGACTGGACCGTGTGTCTGTCTGTTTGCCAACCAGGATCCAGATCTGTTTCGTCGTGTAGTGGGTGCAGCAACGTGCTGTACCAGTGCATGTTCCCCAACCTGACCTGCACTGGGTCTCTGTCTGCTCGAATAAGGTGAAATCCATCCAGCATTAAAACAGTGTCAAGTATATCAGATTTAAGCCAGCTCCTTGTTAAACAGAAAATGCAAATGTACTTGTATGCTTCTTTGCAGACATAAGACTACCTTTGGGTTTTCTTCATAGCTCCATCCAGCCAGTGCAGTCGAGACAAGCATTTGGGTTTGCATGCATTGAAGATAATTGGTAAATTAAAATCCATGTAAAATCCATTTATCTGATTTCCACTGGCTACTCTCAGTAACAAGCCAGAAACAAGAACCAATCTAATATTAAATAAGAAAAGTTCAGAAACAAACAGAAAATCAGTGAGAAATATTTAACTTTTGTAAAAGGTTGCTGCTTGCACAGCACCCAGAATAAAAATCTTTAAAATGAAATAAAAAAAATCTTTCATGAAGTTAACAATAGGATTGGTTTAGCCTTTATAATTAGAGATCATGGAATAATAATTTTTTGCCAGATTTTTTGAAGTGGTTGGAGATGTGATTTTGCCCCCTTTTTTACTGACTTACTCCACTTTTCCAACTTTTGGCCATCATATTAAAGGCGATAATTAAACTACCAGGCTTTATCTTCATTTCTGCCTTGACTTCCTTTTACTTTAAGTTTAGGACCCTAGCTTGCATACATATCATATGGATACTCTACAATTCATAATGAGATATTTTGGTCTTTTGCCAAAGTTAAATGTATGATGGGAGGTTGAGAGCATGTACTTTGCCACACCCAACACACAACAAACCACCTGGACTGGGACCTGAGTGCAGCCATGCTACGGGTGATACCTCAGCACCACACTGGAACAGTGTGAGGTTTTTTACAGTGGTTAACGTTATATTAAGGATGAAGCAATTGCAGGATAAGGGTCTTTCTCAAGGGCCCAACAAAGTAGAGTCGCTTCTGGCATTTATGGGATTTGAACCGGCAACCTTCCGATTGCACAGATCCCTAGCCTCGGAGCCACCACTCCGCCCCAAAGTGCAGCTTATACAGCAGAAAAAAGACAGTCAAGTCCTTCAGTTTAGCGGAAGCACCTCTCTTGAACAAAGGAAATGGAGAAAGGATCTGCTGATGGTGATTACTTTATCCTGTGCAGACATTCAGACAGGATTTCTGCCAGGCTTTAAATTTCTAACATTGGTTAAAAGATGGACAGTCCTGCTTTTGAATATTCTTTCAAATGTGAATACAATAATTATTACAATAGGTGCTAATTTCTGGTAATTTTGGCTTTAAACAGTCAAAATATTCAGATAAAATTAGATTTCCAATTACTTATTTTCTGAACAAACTATGCATTTTGTGGATAGTCATGAGCTAAAACATGTCCTGGCATCTACAGACACAGGTCAGAAACCACATTTGGATGAAGCTAGAGTGCATTGTAGGACAAAATTTTTATGAGCAGTACCAATAAATTCTAAAGTTTTAACATAAAGCATGTCATTAATAAAGAGTAAAGACTTCTAGTTTGTTGTTAGTAGTACAGTATATGATACAGGCTTGTCAATAGATCAAGCAAACCCTTTGGAGTATTTTGGGCCTTCCAGTTTAAGTTCTTACACAGATTTACAACAAAAATACAACTTATGTATTTTTTCTTTTCTTTTTTTTTTTGTTTCACATCTTTTCAGAGACTCGTACAGAGGGGCTATAGCAGTACTTGACAATGTAGCCTGGATATGTGGTGAAAAATTGTTTGAAGCAGTATTAAACAGGGTGCCTCTTAATGTGTAATGCTAATAATACAATTAGTATTTGCTTATGTACTTAGTCTTGCCTCTCTTTTCTTTTAAATGTGAGTAAAGAATGCTCCACAATGACTGTGTGAGGAGAAGTCAGATTATAAACCTTAGGTGTTGCAAACAAACTAACTTTATTTTATGTAAGCACTGTCTTCCAGGAAATCCTGAATAGCTGCAGTTACCATCTGCTTGTCTATTAATCATAAAAATTCACAAAATCTGAATTCTCTGTAGGACTGCCTTAGCTAATTCTTTGCTAGCTGCCAAAGTTAGCAGAGTCATGATTCTCCTCTTGTATGTAAATTGAAACATGATTCCCTTTTTAAAATGACTTTTTTGCACTGATCATCAAAGGCCAAAAGAAGAGATAATAGCACTGGTATCCCATTCACAAGTGTGAATTTGTAAAAACTGCAAATCAATCTGTTGTTTGGTGGCTCACAATCTGAATTATTCACTATGTCGTATTTGAATGAAAAGTCCTGCAGAAGTAAGAAAATGATGCAAATTCTTTAATCACCTTTGGTTATAGAAACACTAATTTATATGATTTGTCAGCCAATTGCAACAGGGCAGACCTGGAAAACATACAGCGCAACCGGAAAGTATTCACAGCACATCACCTTTTTCCACATTTTATGTTACAGCCTTATTCCAAAATGGATTAAATTTATTTTTTTCCTCAGAATTCTACACACAACACCTCATAATGACAACGTGAAAAAAGTTTACTTGAGATTTTTGCAAATTAAAAATAAAAAAATTGAGAAAGCACATGTACACACAGCCTTTGCCATGAAGCTCAAAATTGAGCTCAGGTGCATCCTGTTTCCCCTGATCATCCTTGAGATGTTTCTGCAGCTTAATTGGAGTCCACCTGTGGTAAATTCAGTTGATTGGACATGATTTGGAAAGGCACACACCTGTCTATATAAGGTCCCACAGTTGACAGTTCATGTTAGAGCACAAACTAAGCATGAAGTCAAAGGAATTGTCTGTAGACCTCCGAGACAGGATTGTCTTGAGGCACAAATCTGGGGAAGGTTACAGAAAAATTTCTGCTGCTTTGAAGGTCCCAATGAGCACAGTGGCCTCCATCATCC
>JANRMT010062791.1:147303729-147318204 GCA_026402145.1 Polypterus bichir lapradei | reverse complement strand
TCTTGATTGAAACAGGTGTGGCAGTAATCAGGCCTGGGGGTGGCTACAGAAATTGAACTCAGGTGTGATACACCACAGTTAGGTTATTTTTTAACAAGGGGGCAATTACGTTTTCACACAGGGCCATGTAGGTTTGGATTTTTTTTCTCCCTAAATAATAAAAACCATCATTTTAAAAACTGCATTTTGTGTTTACTTGTGTTATATTTGACTAATGGTTACATGTGTTTGATGATCAGAAACATTTTGTGTGACAAACATGCAAAAGAATAAGAAATCAGGAAGGGGGCAAATAGTTTTTCACACCACTGTATCTAATGTTGTGGAATTCTTAGCTACACTATCATTTAAATTAATTGGATGTGTTCGTTACAAAATGATCAAACACTAAAAACTGTTGTGTCTATTGAAAAATGACTATAATTTAAATATTTTAATTGTATCACGTTTAAATTATTACGCCATTCATTCCCATTGCATTTGTCAATGAGAGGCAAAAGGAAAAGATATAGTAAGGCAAAAAAGATTATAAAACTCTGTTCTGTAAAGTTAATATTGTTAACTATTGAAAGTACTGATTTTTAATCCATAATTATCTCGCACTAAAGGCCATGTCACATTACACAATTTTTCAGTGATTTTTTTCAGTTGCAGACTTCATTTTAGAGCTCGTTTATACTTCATACTCAGAACGCGTATGCGCCCGCATCATGGCTGCCACGCGTTCCCAGCGTTCATTTGACGCATCCTTTAAGCAGGTCCTCAGAAATTAACTAGACGCGTGTGCGAGTTGCAGTACCAGCAAAAAGTCGGGGGGCGCAGTGTGATTAAAGTTGGAAGGTGACGTCAGAGTCTCTGTTTACTATCTACATGTGACAGAAAGTCGCTTTGAGGATCCTCCAGGATCGATGTGCGCGCTTCGATGTTTGATGAATGGTTTGATGTGGTGAAGCAAAATGGCGACATATATTCGCATGCCGATATGCTTTCGTGGTGCTTTTATATTTAAGTGTCACATATTCCCCATCGTAATGACGCAATACATTTTAAAAGTCTCACATACCATCTTTTGTGCCGTCTTTTTTTTGCAACTTCACAACAGCAACCCAATGTACAGCGCTGCATTTGAGCCAGTTAAGGACGCAGTGAAAAGGTGTATTTTGTGATTAAATTGGAGATTTCCGGTTTAATCTCGAAATGTCCACTCTAACCTTGTAGTTTACTTTATCATTAAAGAAGACCATTGTAAACATCATCCCAGTTTTTAATCGCTATGAGCTTCTAGGACTTCCTCCTGACCTAACAGCAAGCAGAAATAGATCACCACACAGAACACATTAAATGATATTCCAACTCTCTGCAAATTTAGAATCTTTAGATTTATACTTGATATCACTTTCATGATGAAATGCATTAAAGTATGTACAGTACGTTACATTTTACAGATAAATCGTTAATTTAGTTTAAATAATGAATACTGTTAATAATTACACACAAGGGGGTGACACGGTGGTGGAGCGGTGGCATAGGGAGTCATGTCGCTTGTCATGTCATGTCGCTGGTATTCCCTGCCTGGAGTTTGCATGTTTTCCTGCTGGGTTTCCACAGTGAGCTCCGGCTTCCTTGAAAAGATATGCAGATTTGGTGACACTAAAATGACGCAAGTGTATGTGAGTGCTTGTATTCAACATGTGATGAGCTGATGCCATGTCTAGGGATTGTTTCTGCTTTGTGCCCAATGCTAGCTGGAATGGACACATCCCTGGATTGATGGATTTAATCATTTCGGAGATATTGCAGTAAGGTGTCATTGGAATTTAATGGCTGTTCCAAGCAATTCACAACACAGTGAAGCCGAACCTGTTTCCACCGTGATAATATCTCACACTGCCACCTGGTGGATTCCTCCAGATTTATGTAAAGTACACGCTCAAGTATAAACGGTACAATGCTTGCGTAGCAGGAGTGTCTGCTGCAGCATGCGTCGCATCGCGTGAAGCGTAAACCCGGCCTAAGTCAGAGTCAGACACGATGTGCTCCCATGACTGCCCTTTATGTTGTCTGACATACGCATTGACTCAGTGCAACCAGTGTGGTGCTCACCCCAGTAAAATCAAAAGATTCATAGGGGAGAGCTTATGCACATGTGAGAGCTAATAACCAATGAGTACTCACGCAGAAGTAGGACTGGATGATATGGACTTAAATTGATATAATTTAAAATATTAGTGAAGGAAGCAGTTGTTTTTGTTATTAAAATCATAACATTCATAAATAGCTATGCCTCAACGAAACCACTCAAATAACTTTTTTTTCTCCCAACCGTTTTTGTTTTATATCCCTTCTTTCCATTGTATGTATTACATCTGTGTCTGCCAGTCAGTAAATAAAGCTCTTGATTCATTACCACATTAATCACTGATCATAATACGTGTTCTGTTTTATGATTAACATCATTTGCAATAGTTCCAAATTATGTATTTGCATAAGCATTCCTTTTCTTGTCTATATTGGTCTGTATGAAGATCAAGTAAGAATGTGTAAGGGGGTGCTTGAAGTTTTGAAGAGGGTGGTGATATTTTGGTGGACACAGCAATTTCATCTACCCAGTGATGAACCTTTCAAACTGAATACACAGCTAAGTGATGTCTCCCTATTAAAATCTGGCACTACAAGATCACAAATATGTATTATTTCATTGATATTTTATTTTGCTCACAAAGTAATTTTGTTACAAATTTGACTTCCTCCAATATTCGTAACAGAATAAAAAAATAACCAAGACTAGTTAGTGTAGTGCTTCTGGGTCTGGACCCTTAGAAGGACAAGTTCTTCAGGTAGCTACAGGTTGTCAGATTGGGTGAGGATATGTGAAAAAGCCATCAAACACAGAAGTAGGAGCTGCTAAGGGGGAGGGGTATGTGGCAGACATAACACTTAAAGAGCACTTTGGCCGGGTGTCCCAGCTTCTAAAGTCCATTGCCCAGGGCGTGTGGCTGCTGGCAAGCCTCGAATGTACTGACAGAGTCAGGATAACCGGAGTGAGGAGAGGCCACCGGCATGTTGCACAGGCATTGACACAGAGCACTCAGGCGTGTGGAACCACAGAAGACATATATAACATGGAGGAGTGCCCAAGGAAGACAGTAGTGGGTTCAGCTGCTGAAGAAACTAACAGTCCTTTTCAGAGTTAAATATTGTCTGCTTTCTGCAAAATGCTAAATCCATTCCTTTGTCTCCTGCACTTCCAGATCATTTCCATCCATCCATTATCCAACCTGCTATATCCTAACTACAGGGTCATGGGGGTCTGCTGGAGCCAATCCCAGCCAACACAGGGCTCAAGGCAGGAAACAAACCCTGAGCAGGGCGCCAGCCCACCGCAGGGCGCACACACACACACCCACACACCAAGCGCACACTAGGGACAATTTAGAATCGCCAATGCACCTAACATGCATGTCTTTGGACTGTGGGAGGAAACCGGAGTACCCAGAGGAAACCCATGCAGACATGTGGAGAACATGCAAACTGCACGCAGGGAGGACCTGGGACGCAAACCGAGGTCTCCTAACTGCAAGGCAGCAGCGCTACCCACTGCGCCACCGTGCCGCCCTCCAGATCATTTCAGTATTTGTAAATGTTAATTTAATTGTAAATGATTACACTATACATTGAATATCCATTATTGTAATTAAAAAGTTAAACTCACATTCTACACAAAAATGTAAATTCAAAACGGAAAACAAAATAGCTAAGATGCAGTTTACCCCAAGTCTGATACACAAAAACTGAGTAGTTTACATGAAAGAAAACTATACAGTTGAGTTTGTACAGGAGTATAGGAACCTGTCATGCATCCTGGGAGAATGAAGTAAATTTAGGACATCTGTAAAACCCACAATTAAAAAAAAAACAACACCTTTTCTGCCTCTTTAAATTTGATAAGGCTGGTGGTGGTGGTCAGCTGGAACGAGAAAGTACATGGACTAAGAAATATTTTGGAAATTCAGAGATGCAGATTTTATTAGTGGACAGAATGGTGGCTTGTTTGAGTAGCATTGTTACTTTACGGATTCAGTGTATTGTGTTATAATTACAAAAGGAGCACGAACAAAGAGAAAAGTTCAGTGTTAATTTTTCACAGTATCTTTCTTTGTCACTTTTCAGTCTTGTAGAAAAAAACCTTTTTCAACAACCAGCTGCTATTTAGGTTTTATAATTCATATAATAGCTCCACTTAAACAAATTATCAGTACATGTTAAATAAGAATTTATAAATTTAGAGGTACAAAACTGTGGTGTCATTCATTAGTTTCGTAAAAATCAAATTTTTTTATCTTTTTAGAAATACTGTAGCTGTCTTGTGGAGGTACATCTGCACTTCCCTCTTGGCTGAGACGGTTTACTTGTGAAGTGCATGATAGGGAGTGGTCATTCTTTTACCTTGAGCTTGACTGTAAAGCCCACCACTGATTTCATGTTTAAACCTGAGTGAGTCATTTATCCTGCCTTTGCTCTAATTTAAGAATATTTTTCTTTTTATGCTGTTTGTTCTGCATATTTGACAAATACCATGATATACCTAATGCTCTTTTTGAATGTTGTGCAAGTACTAAAATGAACATTTCAGTCTCTATATAAATAAAATGGCAAAAGAATACTGCTGGCAGCAAAGACAGGCCATTTACATCAGCTTCTAAAATTAGGTTTGTTTTGCTGTCTGTTGAAATCTGGGTACGTAATAACTGTCTCAGCCTAGCAGTTTTTTTTTTAACATGTAAATATTGCACTATATGTTTTCAGTGCTACTGGTATCATGTGATTGAGATAGATTAATGAGGTGAATGCTTGTGATATGGATCACAGTAGTGCTTGTGGTGAGGCAGCATTAAACCTGGATTAATCTGAGTTTCAGCGTTGAAAATGCTGTACTGAGTTGGGTTACAAAATGCCCTGAAAACTCATACAAGCATCCAGAACAGATGTACTCGATGTTACAACGGGTTTATGTGAGTGAAATCATATTTAACTGGCATACCTGAGTTTTAAGAAGTGGACACATGAGAATCTGATAACGGTACAGATAAGTTATTTTCCTTAATTTAACAAATTCTTTTTCCCAAGTGGCTTACAAAAAGAACTATAAATAAAACAGAAAATACAGTACATTACATTTAATTTCAGTGCTTAGCAAGACATAATTGTCACATGAAAACAACAAATTTTTAGTAGAGTAACGTCTAGCACTGCATTTTGCACCAAAAATATATGGAAATATTTTATTATCAACTTTGACTTTCAAAAATCTTGCATGGAAAACCATTAAAAGACTATAGGAAATGCTGCATGGCTTCAGGAAGTCTACAGCCTAAGGATAAGGACAAAATGTACTTAAAATCAAAAAGCACTGTGTTATTGTACAGGGATCTTTTTTTTTTTTTTTTAAATAAGCCTATGCATAAATGGGCTTATGTGGGGATTAGTGCTGTATTTCTCATTTTCATTTATAGAGATTATCTTGATGAAAATACAGCAAACAAGTAGGCTGAATTTGCAAATGATACTAATTTAGGTGCATTAATAGGTACCCTAGAATCATCAAAATCACTACAGATAGAACTAGACATGCATTCAAATGTAAGTAAAAGATGTCTAATGTAAGCAAATATGATGTTACACATCAGTGTGTGTGTGTGTGTATGTTATGTATATATACGTATATATATATGTGTGTGTGTGTGTGTGTGTGTATATATATATATATATATATATATATATATACACAGTGGTACCTCAGTATACATCTGCTTTGGAATAAGTCCAACTTGGTATACGTCCTGTTTGGACACGAAAAATTATGCTTGGTATACGACCTTTGTTTGGAATACGACTCGCGTGCTAGAACACTGCGCGCTACCCTTGTTTACCACTGTCGAGACAAAGCCACGACTACCCACGAGCGTCAGTGCGCCAGTTGCTAGCATTCAGTGAACAACCCTCGCTATAACTCTCTGTGAATTTTCACGTGTGTGGTATGGTGGGTCCACAGCTCCTGTCAAAGACCAGCTTTAAAATAATCACCGCGCTCATGGCTTGATGAGGGGGCGTGGTGGTTATGTGGCTGAAGGTTCTCAGGGTGATTCGCGATGTGGGCATTTCTCACCTAAGTGCACAGGTGAGAGACAATCTGCATTCGTGATTGTTCCTGGGGCTGCTTATCTTGATAAATAGAAGTGCGAGTCGGCTAGAAGGGGAGGAAAAAGAAAGAATGGACGGAAGGTTGCGAGAGAGAGAGAGAGAGCGAGCGCATGCGCATGAAGTAGCTGAAGTTGGCAGAATGAAGGTCAGCTGCAAGTAGGGCGACTCCCCTGTTGGGAAGCAGGGGGGCCGCCAGGTAAAAAGGCACCAGGCTTGTTTTTTTTTTTTTTTTTTTTTTTTAAAGAATGCTTCCTGCTCTATTTTAACCTCGTTGTTTTTAAGAAGACTTTTTTCTATTGTTTTTAACCTCCACGTTTCACTTCTGATTTTATGGATTATTTATTGGAACTTTGGAGACTGCACTTTAATTTGAACACCTTGTTTTGTTGATTGTTTTAATAAAAGCACTTTTTCACCATCCCCTTGCTTTGTTGTTACCGATGAGCTTAGCAGTGTGGCACATTACCGACGGTGTAGGGTTCAAGGGCTCCCCGACAACAGATGGGAGCATACAGCAAACCCGCATCGTCACAACATGATTTTGTGTTTTTTCACGTAAATTTGAATTGATTGTTGAAAAGTATGAAGGTGGCATGCGTATCCGGGACATGGCTGTTGCATACCGTTTGCTGAGAACGATGGTATCTACGATTGTGAAAAACAAAGACGTTATTAAAAAGTAAAGTGAGGTAAAATTTTCATTTATTTCATCTAATTGCTTTTATATTTATGTATTTTAGTATTAAGCAGTGTTTAAATTATTTTATACAACCCCATCAATGTATAATATGCCAATAACAATAAGATTTTTTTTCATGGGAAAGGATTAATCATTTTCCTATTATTTCTAATGGGAAAAATTAGTTTGTTTGTCCTGTTTGGTATAAGTGAAAGGATCTGGAACGGATTAAGGACGTATACCGAGGTACCACTGTATATCAATATGTATATTAATATATATATATAATATATATATATATATATGTGTGTGTGTATGTATGTATGTATGTATATATGTATGTATGTATGTATGTATGTAAGTATATGTATATGTAATGTTTTTTATATATGTGTGTGTGTGTGTATATATTGTGGAATGAGCCCCGGACACAGACAGACAGACAACGTTTTGTCACCCAACAGACACATATTTATTTACAATATTTTTAGTTAATTTTTGCACAACCCAGTGCCTCTGCACCGATCCCCCAAAGTCCAGGCCTCACTCTCCAGTTCCTTTCTTCAGGCCGCCTCCGCTCCTCTCTCTCTCTAGACTCCCGTCCACTTCCACCCGACTCCAGTCATCGAATGAAGAGAGGCGACCCCTTTTATACAAGCCTGGATGGGCTCCAGGTGCTTCCTGACACTCCTCCACAGACACTCCCCTGTGTGGCGGAAGTGCCGGCTGCGCACTCGGAAGCCCCCCATGTGTCCCCAGTCTTCTTCCCCTCAGCACTTTTGGTGTGGCAGGAGTGCTGAGGTCCAGGGCTGTCCAGGCCCTGGGGCGCCCCCTGGCGGTGACCACAGGCCCCTACAGGGTTGAGCTTCCAAGCTCTGCACCCGTGGTCCCCAGTGCAACCAGGGTAGTTGCCCCCTTGTGGTCTGGAGGAGGCGCGAGCCCTCCTCCGGTCCTCCTGGGCGTCCCGGCTGGGTACTACCCCCAGCCATCTGCCACAGTGCCCCACCACAAGCTGAGACCCCTAGGGGCCAGCGGCCTGTCCCGCAGGGGAAGGTCTTCCGCAATGGAAAGCCAACACGCTCCAGTCCAGGGCCCAGTCCTTTAAAACAGAAAACAGAACAAGGGGCGGAGACGTTGCCCTGACGCCGCCACACGGTGTCTCTCTGCCGTGAATAGGGGCAACGATCCCCCCTCTGACCGGCACCCCAGTGCTTGCGACCTCGGCCTCCCTTTCGAGCCCTCCGTGTCCCCCGTGCTGGGACATCGAACAGTACCGCACACGCTCCAGTCACCTCAGCTGGCTGTGGGTTTTCCCTCTGTGCCCGCAGAGGGCGGCCCTTCTTTGGACGTGAGCGTCCTGCCTCACGTCCTCCCGTTTTAGAGGAACCGGCATTCTTCCCTCGATTCCTCCTTTTCCTCTCAGACACAGTGACGACGGGAGACTGCTGCGGGCTTGGAGCATAGGGCGCTAGGACCCAGGGCACTCATTAGCCCTTGTCCTGCCAGCCTCTGCACTCTCTCTCAACTCACCTCGCGCACAGCACTCAACGCCACGTCCGTTGTCAGAGAACCACCTACTCGATACCGGTCATTCATATCACCGCCAATTTCGGCGGGTTCTCCTTTATGCTGTACGGGGTCGGCTGTACTCACCTTCCCCACCGTACTACTCCGGCCAAAGGCTCCAGTGTCGCACCATTCCTCCGCAGCACGCAGCATCTGTGATGACGTGACCGCCTTCCCCTTCAGCTTTTGCAACTCTGCACAGAGAACACTCAGCACCTGCAATAAAGGTGACTCTACGGGCTGAAGGCACTCCTCCGGCTCGCGCAGAGCCACCGGCAAGGACAGGAAGACAGCCGACGGTGAGCTTACCTGTCCGTCAGCAACAGATGTCGGCTGCTTCCTGTGGGCCTTTCCCTCTGGCCCAATCGGGTCTCTCTCTGGCACGTGATAGACATTCCTTTGTCCCGCCTCCTTTCACTCATCGGCGGGCCCGCAAGACACAACATCCAATCGTGTGCCTGTCACAGGGATGGACTTCCGGTCCGTGGCCATCTTGTCTCCCCCTCTCCTGGTGCGGTGGCATGCCTCCTGGCAACCTCACAGCTGCTGCGGCCTCTCGAGCTGCCACGACTCCATCTTTGCAGCGTCTCCTGCTGCCGCCTCCGCACTGCCGATGGCGCATGGACCAGCATGCCCCTGCCACGGACGCGGAACTGGGCAGTCCCTGCCTGAAACGCAAAGGGTGAGTCCGACCCCGAAGGACCGACCGCCATGGAGCAGGGCACTTACCTCCCGGATCCTGTCACTCCAAGGCGCCAGCCTCGGTGTGGCATTCATCGTTGCAGTGCCAGCCTGGCTGACCTCTGTGACAGCGCGTCTCTCGGAGCTTGCTGCACTCCGACAACTCCTGTTGTCGTTCCTCCGCATCCGGGGAATATGGCCTTTCTGCGGACCGGTGGCGGTCCGTGGAGAGAACTGGTCCCGCGGAGTTGTGCTTGCGCCACTCCCGTGGCGTGTGTGTGGGTTCCGCTGCTGCGCTGGGCCGTCCACAGACTGATTTTCTGATGCAGGTCCCTGCCTTGAACCAGGCAGAGTATCCTGCCGACTACACCACTGTGGTGGTGTGACACAGACAGACGGACAACGTTTTGTCACCCAACACACACATATTTATTTACAATATTTACAAAGTTAATCAAAGTTAATTTGCGCACAACCTAGTGCCTCTGCACCGATCCCCCAAAGTCCAGGCCTCACTCTCCAGTGCCTTTCTTCAGGCCGCTTCCACTCCTGTCTCTCTAGACTCCCATCCACTTCCACCCGACTTCAGTCATCGAATGAAGGAAGGCGGCCCCTTTTATGCAAGCCCGGATGGGCTCCAGGTGCTTCCCGACACTCCTCTGCGGACACTCCCCTGTGTGGCGGAAGTGCCGGCTGCGCACTCGGAAGCCCCCCGGATGTCCCCAGTCTTCTTCCCCCCAGCACTTCCTGGTGTGGCAGAAGTGCTAAGGTCCAGGGCTCTCCAGGCAACAGGGCGCCCCCTGGCGGTGACCATGGGCCCCTACAGGGTTGAGCTTCCAAGCTCTGCACCCGTGGACCCCAGTGCAACCAGGGTGGTAGCCCCCTCGTGGTCTGGAGGAGGCGCAAGCCCTCCTCCGGTCCTCCTGGGCATCCCTGCTGGGTACCACCCCCAGCCGTCTGCCACAATATATATAATATATATATATATATGTGTATATGTATATATGTAGATGTATATATGTATATGTCATTTCCCAGAATTTCCCCAGAAAATGCACCATTTCTCCCAGAAATTTTTTGCAATTACAAATGTTCTGGTATACACATGTTTATTTCCTTTATGTACACTGGAACAAAAGCCAAATCTGACATCATGTCACACAGAACTCCAAAAATGGGCCGGACAAAATTATTGGCACCTTTTCAAACTTGTGGGTAAATCGTTTTATTTCAAGGATATGATCTGTGGCAAGAAACAGGTGCTGGCAATATAGCAATCACACCTGAAGCCAGTTAAAATAGACCACAATATATATATTATATATATTAGATATATTTTTATATATATATATATATATAATATGTGTGTGTGTATGTATGTATGTATACAATAAATATACCAACAAATAAGTACTAACATACAAGTTTAAAAAGCTAAGGAAATGAGGAAGTTCATTGTGACCTAATATAAAAAGGTAGATTATTCCAAAGCTTTGGGGCAGCTACTGCAAAAGCATGGTCTTCTCTAAGCTTAAGTCTAGAACAACAAAAAAGTTTTAAACTTAATCCTGTAGCGAACAGGAAGTGAGTGAAGAGAAGCTAAGACTGGTGTGATGTGATTCTGTTCTCGTGTGCCTGTTAGAAGTGTGGCAGAGTTCTGAACTAGCTGAACACGAGCACGGGATGACTGTTAAGTCCAATGTATAATGAGTCTTACAAGTCAAGCCAAGAGAGACAACGCATGAATTAGTGTTTCAAAATCATGTACAGAAAGAAAGGGCTTGACCATAGCCATATAATTAATTTGTTTATCAAATTTGAGGGCATTATCAAAGATCATCACTTAAATGATTAAATTAAATCCATCAATCCAGGGATGTGTCCATTCCAGCAAGCATTGGGCACGAGTGAGAAACAATCCCTGGATGAGGTCTCCGCTCATCGCAAGGTGAATACAAGCACTCGCATACACTAGCGTCATTTTAGCGGCACCAAATCCCCAAATCTGCATATCTTTGGAAGGAAACCGGAGCACAGTGTGGAATACCAGCAGGAAATACCAGCAACATAACTCCCTGCGAGACAGCAGTGCTATCGCTCCACCACCGTGACACCCCCATGTGTGTAATTATTAACAGTATTCATTATTTAAACGAAATTATATGTAAAATGTAACATACACACTTTAATTCATTTCATCATGAAAGTGGTATCAAGTACAAATCTAAAGATTCTAAATGTGCAGAGAGTTGGAATATCATACATTTAATTTGTTCTGTGTGGTGATCTATTGCTGTTTGCCACTGCTGTCAGGTCCAAGAAGCTCATAGCGATTAAAAACTAGGATGACGTTTACGATGGTCTGCTTTAATGATAAAGTAAACTACAAGGTTAAAGTGGACATTTCAAGATTAAAGCCGAAATTTCCACTTTAATCACAAAATACACGTTTTCACTGTGTCCTTTATTTTTTTCTCAGTGGCTCAAATACAGCGCTATACATTATGTTGCTGTTGTTAAGTTGCAAAAAAAAAAAAAAGATGACACAAAAGATGGTATGTGAGACTTTTAAAATGTATCGTGTCATTACGATCGGGAATATGTGACGCTTGAATATAAAAGCACCACGAATGCATCTGTATGTCGGCATTTTGCTTCACCACATCGAAGCATTCATCCCATAGGATCTACATAGAGGCTTTCTATCACATGTAGATAGTAAACAGACACTGACGTCACGTTCCGACTTTTAGCACACTGTGCCCCCCGACTTTTTGCTGGTACTGCAACTCGCGCACGCGTCGTGCTAATTTCTGAGGACCTGCTCAGAGGACGCGTGAAATGAACGCTGGGAACGCGTGGCAGCCATTATGTGGGCGTGTACGCGTTCTGAGCGTGAAGTATAAATGAGCCCTAAGTATTATTCTGATTGCAATATATATGTTTATACAGGTAGATGTGTATGAGTTAGAATTGTCTCACACAGCGGAGATGGGAGCATCTGTCCATATAACCAGTTTAAGCTGTACACTCCACAGAGTGGGGCTTTATGAAAGAGTGGCCACTAAAAAACCATTGCTTAAAGAAAAAATATAAGAAAATAAGTTTGGAGTTTGCCCCATAGCATGTAGTGGACTCCCCAAACACACGGAAGAAGGTTCTCAGGTCAGATGAGACTAATGTTGAACTATTTAGCCATCATGGGAAATGCCATGTGTGGCACAAACCGAACACTTCTGATCACCTCTAGAAAACTATTTTCACAGTGAAGCATGCTGATGTGGGGTTGTTTTTCATCTGAAGGACAGGGAGACTGGTCAGGGTTGATGGAAAGATGGATGTTCTTAAATTCAGGGCAGTTCTTGGGGAAAACCTGTTTCAGGTTTTCAGAGATTTGATACTGACATGAAAGGTCACCTTCCAGCAGAACAATGACCCTAAAAACACTGGTAAAGCTACACTGGAGTGATTTAAACTGAAACATTTAAATGTCTTTGAATGACCTAGTCATAGCCCAGAGTTCAGTCCAATTGAGAATCTGTGTCATGGCTTTATGATTGCTGTACACCAACGCAACCCATCAAACTTGAAGGAGTTTGAGCAGTTTTGCCTTGAGGAATGGGTGAAAATCCCAGTGGTTCAATGTGCTATCCTCAGCACAGGT
The DNA here is from genome assembly GCA_026402145.1 of Polypterus bichir lapradei. Taxonomy (NCBI): domain Eukaryota; kingdom Metazoa; phylum Chordata; class Cladistia; order Polypteriformes; family Polypteridae; genus Polypterus; species Polypterus bichir. The sequence goes on along the minus strand of JANRMT010062791.1, from coordinate 147,305,413 downwards.
AGAATTGAGGCAAAAGGTGGCTTTACAAAGTATTGACTTTGGGGGTGAATGCCTATGCACATGATTTTGTGTGTTTTTTTTTTTTTTTTTTTTTTTTTTAATATATAAATATCTTATGTGTCACAATAAAAAGTAATCTGCACCTTGAAAGAGGTGGGCATGTTGTGTAAATCAAATGGTGCTAACTGTATCTAAAATTCATTTTAATTCCAGTTTGCAATGAAACAAAATGGACAAACACCTGGAGGGATGAATACTTTGACAAGGCACTGTAGGATTTTCTGTTTTGGGATATTAACAGCACTGATTACAGATTCATAGTGATTGCCAAGGAAATGTGAGATTATTCATGTTTTGGCTTCCATTTCTAGATAAAGTTGACGGTTAGAAAGACAGTTATGTATTGAATGCTGTTTGCCTTTCCTAAAGTGTTGAACTATAGATACAGTATTTGCTGCATAGAAAATAAAACTGAAAATTTACTATAGCTGGTTTACCTCTGCTAGAGAAGGATTTTTTGTCATCGGATGGTTTTGTCTGTATACCTACCAATCCAGTAAATTTTAAGAATGACAGTAAATCTGGTTTACTTATAGGCCGATGTATTTTTTTTCCTTTTTTTTTTTTTGCTCACTCTAACTTATTAGCCTTAGTAATTGTGAGATTCTTAAAGTGAACACAGGCAACACATTATCCTCCTCTCAAAATAGGCACAAAACATTTTTTTATTTCTGAACTCGCAACATAATCAGATAAAGTTAGCAAAAACTGTAGCCTCTTATTTCAGTTTTTTTCCAGGGTCAAAGCTAGAAAAGGGTTGGATGAGTGTTAGGAACCTGAGCAGTTCATAATTCTGGGACTTGGAAAATGAATCAGCTATTCCAGAACTATCATTTAAACCTCCCTTATTATGGAATTAGTTGATGTTTACAATAATAATAATAAATTTTATTTATATAGTGCCCTTCACATGCTCATGGCTTAGAGAAGTTAAAAAAGAAACTCCTATCCAAAATGATTTGCTTTCAACTCCTCAATAATTAGTTTATCATTGACAAAATATGTTGCTACAAATGCTTATATTGAGTGCATTAATATTACACCTGCAGTTGCAAGAACACATTGAACATTATCACACTACAGTAAAAAAGAGAATATCTCGCAAAATGTGCATTATTGTGCACACCATTCATAACAGAAACATAAATAGTCACACAATTCTTTTTATAAAAAAAACTATATGAGAAATAATAAGGTACATAAATTCAAACAAATTTACCAATACCCCATAATACTATTGCTCAATAATAAATATGAATACAGTAATCCCTCCTCGATCGCGGGGGTTGCATTCAAGACCCCCCCGCGATAGGTGAAAATCCGCGAAGTAGAAACCATATGTTTGTATGGTTATTTTTATATATTTTAAGCCCTTATAAACTCTCCCGCACTGTTTATAAATATTCCCCGCAGAGTTATACAGCATAATCCCTTTGTATTCCCTTAGATATTAGGTAAGATTCATTGAAATTATGTATATAAACACACTCTTTATATACAGTAAAACCTAAATATTATTTTAAAGATATTGAGTATCTCCGATATCACATATGTTACAGCCATTACGATAGACAGGTCACCAGCAATAAATACGTACAATGCAAGAAAAATAGTATACAGTAAA
>JANRMT010062791.1:147280158-147303329 GCA_026402145.1 Polypterus bichir lapradei | reverse complement strand
TTTACTGTATACTATTTTTCTTGCATTGTACGTATTTATTGCTGGTGGCCTGTCTATCGTAATGGCTGTAACATATGTGATATCGGAGACACTCAATATCTTTAAAATAATATTTAGGTTTTACTGTATATAAACAGTGTGTTTATATACATAATTTCAATGAATCTTACCTAATATCTAAGAGAATACAAAGGGATTATGCTGTATAACTCTGCGGGGAATATTTATAAACAGTGTGGGAGAGTTTATAAGGGCTTAAAATATCTAAAAATAACCATACAAACATATGGTTTCTACTTCGCGGATTTTCACCTATTGCGGGGGGGTCTGGAACGCAACCCCCGCGATCGAGAAGGGATTACTGTACACTCTTACTAGTGCAGTACCATTAGCCATGTTCCACTTGTGAAATGCTTGAGATTTCGCAGTCTTTAAATATGATAAACGTGTAGTACAATCCATGTACGTTAATTCTTAAGATTTCTCAGATGTGATGTCTCTTTAACATTCAGTGAATGCAAATTTTGCCTCAAACATTATAAACTAGTGATTTATTGATGAGACTTACAATGCGATATTACCTTTAGTTAATAAATGCTGCTACAATTATTTATGTGTGATTTTTTTTTTTTTTTTTCTTTGTCTCAACGTTATCATGTTTTTAGGTTATTAATGTGACTAATCACACCTTATGATATATGGGCTCAATTTAAAGCTTGACAGGTCTGCTTGCCTTAGACACCCATTAAATACTGAATCCTTACATACAGTACCTTATACACTGACTTTGTTCTTAATCTGGCAGCATTACTCCTTGTAAATTGAATGTTCGCTGTATTTTATCAGTTCGTAATTAACTTGTATTTTATAATGTAGGATGTAACAAAACATTGCTGCATAACTTGATATATAAAATAAAAATCGTTTTGGTTGTACTCAAGAGGTCCGCTTTTTACTTTTTGACTTGAAAGCCAATACTAAACAAAGTTGCTTCACTCATTTTCTTGTAAGCAGCTAAAGAAGTAGGATTGGCAAAGCAAGACATATTTGAATTGTTAGCATTTAGAATGCTTTTTGGAAATACAGTGCCTATATTAGATACACAGATGAGAACACTGTACAGTATATTAGTAATACTTTAGTTTATATAAGTACGTTTAAGAATGACCCTTGAAGGAAATGTTTCAATTATTACATATCCAGGTGATGCAAAAGTAGTTGGGTTATGACACAGACAATAAGAAGCATTAAAATGGGCCCATATATCATAAAGGGTGAATTTCTAATTTTATTCCTTGTTATTTATCAACAATAATTTGTATTTAGCTCTTGATTTGAAAAGCAGAGTATTGAGTTGTTTTTTTTTTTTTATTTATTCTTGTTGTCTTAGTATCTCCAAGGAAAATTAGTGTGTTGAACATAAAAGACTGCTTCATCCTGCTCTACAAACATCTGGCAGAGTGGTGGATGGAAAAAAAAATGTGCAAACACCTTTCCGCCAAAGCTGGGAATGGTTAGTAAAGGAGGATCTAACTGTAGCCTGTGCTTCTGGATCAACAGCAGTAAAGCCAACAGCATAAATGATTTTTAAATGATACATGGTAAATATATTTATTATCAGTCCATATTTAGTTAGTTAAAAATCTCTGTGGTACATGTAGTTGCAAAATCTGCGTGGATCACAGAGTGATAAGGTAAACATAATGGGGAAGAGAATTAAAAAAAATAAATAAGCAAACAACAATCGTGAGTGTAGCAAAGTAAAATTAGGTAAGTCTTTGTGTTTTGCTAGAGGCTTGCCAGAATGTATGCTTTAATGCTCTAGCTCAGGTATAGGTATAAGTGTCCCATCCTCAAAATTACAATGAATGTTAGATCATGTAAGTCTGACCACAAAATAGCTTGATATCATAATTTTTAAAAGTCACACAATACTATTTTATTTAATGCCTTTTTTAGGAAATATCATTAGCAAACAAAAAATAATTTTTGCTGTGATCTAAAGTGCCAGCTAGGGATGAATTACACACAGAATGAGGAACTGGGATACTGCAGGTCTTAAGTTAAGCTGTACTTGCGAAGCAACTACTGGAAAGCCCCTTCCTCCCTTACAGTACATAATCCGACATGACACTTGGCTAGCTTCTTTTTCTTGTGTTAACCACAACATTCAGAGCTTGAAGTATTTTTTGCTTATACAATGATGAACTTAATTTAAAAGGAAAGGTGAATCACATCATAGAAACAAGCCAAAAATTATTTGGTACAATTTTTGTAGCAAGTATGATTTTTAAGCTGTTTCTACTTTATTCTGTTAAACTCTGTTACTTTTCAGAATCTCTGTCTTGGTGCTTAGATTAATCATTCAAATAGCTGCATACCGCCTATTATTGTCTGCACTATTGCATAGCACTCTACAAACTTGCAGATAATTACAGTGTTAAAAGAAAAATATCATGGTACTGTGAATTTACATTCTTCCTGCAGTTCTGTATTACATTCACAGGAAATACTACAGAGGGTTAGAATGCTTAAAGGCACTCCCAAGCCATGAATATGGGCAGTCTGAGGTGTCAGAGGTATGCCAGTCAAAGCCTCTACTAATTAGGCTTTGTACAGATCCACATGAAAAGAAGAAGTAATTGATGTTGTTCAAGTTGTGGCACAATGAGGAACTTGTTCTACTGTAATTTGTATTAGGATAAATCGGTTAACCATGATGACTATAATAGAGTATTTCAGTTTGCAAATGGAAGTAATAAAAAGTGAGTAGTATTTTCTTTGACTGTAAGCCATTGCATGTTTACTGAGCTGAAGGAGATAATAAAACATAGGATGACACTGCCGTAAAAAAGCACTGTCAAACATTTTTTACACTGCACAATGAATGTCATATTTTAAGATTATTTCAGAAAAACTAATATGTATAAATAAAGAGGATTACACTACTGAGAAATAGGATTGAGATGGATAAGGGGAAATGTAACATAATTTGAAATATTTTCACAGTCACTGAAGCAATAATTTATCGTTTAGCATTATAAGACCATTCAAACTAATTAAATCTTAAAGCACATGTATTTTTTGCAGTACTTTAAACTACTTGGTGTGAAGTGAAGCTTTTGTATACAGTTGGGGTTTGGGGAATATCCAGTTACAAAAAAATAAAATTGTAATCTAGTGTCAAAAGAAGGAAAATCTCTAAAGTTAATTTTAGAAAATTCCAAGTTAATTTTATTTAATTCTTTTACTTTTATTATTTTTTGCCATTTTTATGGTCAGTGTTTTGTACATAATTATTTAACTGTCTTACTGTGTTTACGTAATGGGTCCCAGACTGTCTTGAAAAATCCAGTAAAGCAAAATGTCCATAATAAAATATGAAACTGAATATGAAGCAGCACCTAAACTTACTATTAAATAGTCTTTTTTTTCCCCTTTTCAGAGTAGTATTAATGTCATCATCTTTGTAATGCCCAACTGAAGCCATAATGTCACTGCCTGATTCTCAATCTCAGGAAGGAAGGCCTCGTCCCCCAGTGAAACCAAAACCTGCTGTACTTTCAAGAGCTGGAATCAATTGTTCTTCAGACATCAATCAGAAAGAGGCAATACCAACCATGCCATCTCGTTGCCTTCCCAGCCTTCCAAGTGGAAAGCATCAAAGCTCTGGGACTGGAAGAGGAAGTGCTGTGCGAATAGAGAGAAAACCACCAAATATAGGGAAAGTTCAAAGAATTGTTAATCAATTTTGCCAGCAAGAGAAAGAAACTGGAAAATGTCCAATTGCTCTTACTAAGCCTGAAAAATCTGGCTGGGGTACATCATCTCTGTCCATACCCAGGATAATGCATAAAAAGAACCACCTAGTTAGTTTTGAACAGATAGAAAAGCCAAATGAAGAAAATAAAGAAGAAAATGATGACCAGTCCTTATCTAGCTGCGAGCAAGGAAGTCGTTCTGGTAAGTCATCACTGTAATATCGGGTTGGATATATCAAACATAAAACCAAAATGTTAATTTTTTGTCATTTTTGTTAAGATGTGATGATTAATTGTGAATTCTATTTAAGGTAAAAAAAAATAATGCATTCTGTGGTTGCAAACTGAAAAGGTAACTTCATATTCATGCAGAAGTCTTGGTGTCATTGTCAACCTATACAAGGGGAATAAATACAAATTGATTGTTTCTTCTTTTGTGCTTATTTCATTGTGCTTTACTTTTTGATTTTATATTTGTTGTTTGCTTCATTCTTTTTATCAGACTGGAAACCTTCATTTATCTTTTTAGAAAAGGATGCAGAGGTTTTGAAAGTTCCCAGTTTGATAGCTTTCATAGGTCAGTCCTTTGTTTTATATTTGTTAGCTTGATGAATTTTAACCTTTTTGAGATTCATATGATCTATGTCATTTTTGCCAGAGATGTCTGAAATAATGAAGTGGCCTTCTTTTTGCATTTAATTCTTTACATTAAAAAAGTATTATTTCCATAGTTTGACATGTAATGATTTTTGATCTTACCTTTAGCATTTTTTTTCTATTTTGCTTCCTTTGTTTTAAATTGACTTATATTATTAGTTATATTATTATAAGAATCCATTTACATGTAATATTTTTTTACAGCTGTTTCTTCTTTGGTTTAAAAGCTATTGATGTTCTCCTCCATGTTTCTCTTTTTTTTGATCTATGACCTTTTGCTATTTTTCATATTACCATTGTTTTTACTTATCATTGACAGCAACAATGAACACATTGGACTAATGAGTTGTTTGCATCCTTGAAGCAAAGTCTAAGGAGTAAAATTGTAAATTCAGCTGCAAAAGTAATGTTTAACACAGGGTAACCCTTTCATAATCTTCTCTTTAATTTAGTAGTGCATTTATAATGTAGTATTAACAAAACATTTAAAAATTAGATCAGGATATTAGAAAATGGATAAATTGGTTGTAAAATAATAACCAAGAGAACAAGAAGGATACAGAAAAAGTAAAATGTGGGCCAAACAGTTTAATATATAAGGCAATAACCTGTAATCATTTTTGTCCAGATACTGACATTGTATGTACAGAAAAAGATATTAATCAAAGAACTGAATTTATATCTAATTTGTAGTTTTTGAAAATGGACAAAGTCATGTTACATTAATAACATGTAAATGAAATACAACATAAGGAGATACATTAATTCTAACTGCCTATAAAAGTAATGATCCAAGTTTTCTGATGGTTGCCCAGGCTGCTGTTATACAGTATTTGTGAAGAAACATAATCTAACTAGACAGAAATATTTACATCCAAATAAAACTATAAAAGGTAACATTTTGATTAAACTTTTTCCTTGATGATGCCTTTTTATGTACATATTGCAGGTGAAGTTCACCACCAGGAAGTATGCTCCATTTTTCTCTCCCATAAATGAACACAATTAAACATGAAAAAAAAAGGAAAAATTAACTATAGTCGATAGAGAGTTATGTCAAATAAATATACAAATGGGAGGACTACTTGCATGCTGTCATATGTGCAGCAGTGAACTACACTTTGTTTTGTAACCAGGACAAAAAAAAATCGGGCAGTAGAATTCCTAAGAACTTTGTTTTAGACCTCCTGAATTTAAAAAAAGAGAGAGAGTTAAATGAATGAAATATGTAAGATATACCATAAATACAGTGAACAACCTAACACCACATTTTATGTGTCTGCCAAATTTTAGACCTTACAGTCCTTTCTGTTTTTTATGTGAGACAGGTTAAAAAGAACAAAAGAATAAAATCATTCAGACACTATGAAAATTATAAGTCTAACTCTGATAAATACAGAAATTGACTCCTTCTCTTATGGAAAGTAAATGCAGGCATTAGTTGGAACATGTACTCACGCCCACTGTGACCTTTAATAAATTGAGCTGAATGTAGTATTTGCATATTAGAGAGCTGCTAACTGAGAAGTAGACTTAAAAACTGCCAGCCTAGAGCTGTAAGAAGAGGAAGACATAATTTTATTCATCCAATTTGATGTACAGAATCTCAGGAGTAGTGCATTACTTTTGATTGCTTAATCAGATGTTGCAAAATGAACAATTCATAGAAATTAGCAGTGTTTGGCAGAATATGTTATATACAGCCATGGTTAGCACCAGGACTAGATGACACCAGTAAAGCAGGACACAAAAGATAGATAAGTTGAGGAAAAGCTTTATGAACTACCCTGTGTGAGTGGTGGAAATTTTTTGAAATCATTGGCATTCAAAAGGTACCTGAAACTCGGTACAGTGCAATAACTCTTTGATGTCACAACCACTGCTATAGCCCTAGGTGAAGAAAGTGTGTTGTCTAGGGTTGACTTTATTAGAGAAAGATGCAGAAAGTAGATGGACAATATTAGAGAATCTCTGAAGAGGTAACTGGGAGGTAGTTCGCATTCAGGGTCAAAGCGTCAGTGTTAAACATAAAAATAAAATAAAAATCTGGGAATCATTTCTGTAGAGGTTGAAAAGAGAAGGACTGAGCAAATAAGAGAGTGAATGCAAATGATATCCTAGGTATGGATGGGCATAGGGTACTGTTTTATCAAACACCTAATTGTGTTTGCAAAAAAAAAAACTCTGTTGCCTAATATAATAGTTCTTTATGACCACAAGGCAGAAATGAAAATGTAGAAGTTACTTTCTTTTCATGGCAGAAAACAGTAAATTGATAGCCTTTTTGTGTGAATGATGAACAAATATATTTTATACACATAGATTTTCCAACAACTTAAATTTATCACAAAATGTTTTCATGATTATGTAGCACTTTATGAAGAGATCCTCTGTCAAATACACTATATACCCAATAATGAACATTTTATTAAGGTTCATGGAAATTATGTATGTGGCATCTTTATACTTAAAGTAAGTGCCCATTCTGCTATGATACTCTCTATCTCTCTTTTTCTTTTTCAATCTACTTTGTAAGTGTGATGGTTGAAATGTAATGCTTAACTTCAAAAGGCACAAACATATTTAAAAAGATTCAGTGGTTTAAAGAAGCAGGAACTGGTAAAATTGAAATATTAAAAAATAATCCACAGATTCCTTGTTTGATATGCATATTGGAAACTCTGTCTGATAAGCACGTGTTGGTGTAGTGCCTTTGTCATAGTTATCGGCTAGCTGTGCAGTACAATGCCCGTATTTCTTTTTCAAAATAAACAGTACCCTTTGTTTTAAACTCAGTTTTCATTGTCACTGTGGAGTTTACAATGGCAGACTGATCTGCTCACCAACCTATCCGATCAAAGATCTCCATACTTGTCAGTTGCAGTATTTACCAATAAAGAGAAAAATACACTGTGTGCCTTATTTTTAAAAAAGGGCTATATGGAGATATCACAGTTTAGTACTATAACATTCTGAAACTTCTTATCCCAATTCAGGATCATGCAGACCACAAAGAATTTCTGGCAACATCAGGCAGAAGACATGAAGCATACCTGAACAGGGTGCCAGACCATCACAGATGCCACTCACGCACTCACCTACTGTACAGTCACACTCACATAATGCAAATTTGGAGTGCCAGGTAACCTAATATATGCATTTTTGAGGATGTTGATAGAAAACTGGAATACTTGAAGGATGACCTACACAGACATGGAGAGCCTTGGTATGGGAAGAAAACATATGACTCTGGACCCACGAGGCAGCAGCATTAACAGCTTGTTGCCACTATGATGTCCAATCACAATATTATAATTAGTCAAAACAAAACAGGCTAACAGGAGACAAAGGTAGCCTAAATGATTCAGGTGCTATTTATGCACTACTTCTGTCTAGGTTGAAGTATTAAAGGCTATGCCCCAGTAATGAAACAAGGACTTTCAAATAAACATTTTTTGCACACTATCCATGTGGTGCCGTCTTCAATAAAATGCAACTTGTACACTCAGTAAAAGGTAAAAGAAAACAGAAGTGTAAAAGAATGCTTCTGCACGCAACCCTCAGTGCATTGTTACTGGTCAGGAAGCTGCAGTCTTTCAACAAATTTTAAATATCCAATGATTTTTCTGAAAGAAATATCCAGTTAACACTTATATGTTAGTACAAAATTAGTTAAAAATGACCATCCATACTTTCATCACTAGTCCTGGTTGGCACCCTTGTGAGTTGTGAAGTACAGGACAGATTTATTCAATAAGACGCATGAAGGAGCTGTGAAATAGGTAGGATGTGTATTATTCTATTGCAGAGCCTGAGATTTCAAGCTCAAAAAGAGATAAAATGGGGACAGGAAGGATATTGTAAAGTAAGAAGCTTGAACAAAGTCAACAGTATATTTTAATGAAAGTAGAGCATTCCCTCATCCATTCATTTTTGTAACTCTCTTGATTCATTTGTACACTCTCTTGGAGCCAGAACTTCTTTTGGCCACATAAGATATGAAGCAGAAACTTATCTTGGATACCTGTCCATCACAGGGCTCACTAACATACCTGTACACATCTGCACAATTTCAGATAGGGAGGACCAATCTTGTAGTTTCAGTGTTACTCCATGTATTAAGGAATGAAAATGTATGTATACACCAAAGTTAGTTAAATAAATGTAATAGAAGGCTTTGATGACTCCACAATATTATGGCAGGTCATTCATAAAAATTTAATTAAACTGAATTTTAAAAAATGCACATCTGGTTTTTATGCATTTAGTACTTCCCAGTACAGAGTGAAAGAATGGATTAAATCCCCATTTTCTTATATGGGTTCTAATTTGGCACTGTAGGTGTACTTTACAAAAGTTATCTGTGATTTTCATACAACATTGCATTTACTTTTACGTAATTTCAGGTGTTTTATCTATAAAATAAGCGCAAACTAAGGCTGACTAGAAATGTTGGCTAGAAAGTATTGTTTTTTGCTATTTTACTAGAAACTGTACTTAATCCAGTAATGTTAGTTTATGATATGATAAATCAATCAATTGAGATTGTAAAATCTCAAGTAATTTTGCCTATTAAAAAATAAAAATGTAATTGTAGTAAGCTAAACACTAAACTGGCAACATTTGTGCTTTCATTTAAAGAGATCTATTTACATATTGTAATAGTTACTTTCTTTTGTGCTGATGTTGCCATTTTTATGCATCTGTAATGTCATAATTTTGAGCAGGATGTAAGGTTGTGATAACTTTATCTTAAGAGTGTTAAGAGTGCAGTATAAAGAGTGGAAGGTCGGCAGGTTGAGTTGGAGAGGTTTGAGCTGGACGAGAGACAATGGGTATCAAGTAAAGCAAAGTTGGAAGTAATGAAAGCACTGGCTGAAAAATTCTCCAAGATGCAGGCAAAACCTTCAGGAGGATAGAAGGCAGAAATAATTGGAAAAAAAAAATCCTGCATAACATTTTTAAATCAGTTCATATAAATACGGACTGCACCAGTGTTGTTCAGTTTGCTTGTCATTCAAAAGCACAAGTTCTGTTTAAGATCTTAATTTTGTTTAGGTGAAAAGTGAATAAAGCAACACTTGATGACATGCTTTATGTTTGTGTGAACTGTGTAAAATTATGACAGGTAGAGGGTAAATTAAATGTAAAGTCAAGCTGCTTTATAAAGGCATGTCTTATAATGAAGGGTATGTTCACCAAGACAGTGAGATTTACATGTGATTTAGGGGAGCTGAAATTTGCTTTATATTGAAAAATAATTACCTTGTCATTCTGCACTTATAATGGTTATAAAACAGGAATGTGGATTGCTATCCCTGGAGCTGGTTATTCCAGTTTGACAACATATGTTTTTAAAATAGACTTCCGTTCAGATATTTTCATCTAATTTACATGCATATCTAACAAATCATTTTTTTTCTGTCTCATTATTTTAAACAGCTACTGGAACAGGAGATACGTATGTTTGTCATTTTGGGTGTGTAAGCATCTACTTGGTTTCTCTCATTTAACATTATATCAGAATATCCTTTGAATAGTATCTTTAATAATTCACACTGAATGCAGAAATGCTGACTAAAATACTGTAACATATTTAGAGTAACAGAATAATCACTAAGAATGTTGTAATTTGTTTGGGCATTAGAATGCCATTTGGCACTTGCAGACTGTTACAGTACTGTCCAGTGTTTACCCAAATCTGCAAATTGTGGTCAGCAAAAAATTCAGGGAAAAAAACTCTCAAATACAACAATGTATAAACAAAAATTACTAAATTGAAATGTTGAAAAACAGATAATTGTTCTTTAAAAAAGAGTGGTGTCTTTTATTTCTTATAAATGCTGCTTTATTTGCTTGTGCTCCATTTAGCATTAAAGACATTAACTGTACTCAAATCCTGTGTTTTCTCAAGCTCCAGCATGGCAAACTTAGCACATTCAGTGGCATGGTTACATTCCTTCAGCCATAGTTGACAGTACACATCATAATCAGTGTTCCTCTAAAAAAAAATTATTAAATAATAGAACAGGTTTTTGCACATAACATTGTATATTACAAATTTTAGATCAATATGTAATTTATTAATTTGCGAAATATTTGCTGACTATACTATTAGAAATTATACTTGCAATATTTAAATGTTTCACATTTCCACTCCCCATCGTATGACTTACTGTAAGCTAACAAAAAGTAATTAGAAAGTCACTTAAATAATTATAACAATTATGTTAAACTCTTGTAAATTTACATAACCACTGACCATGCACATGCACATACACATATTCCTGGTGATGAATTTAATGTGGGTTTGTTAATGATGATTTATTCCAGGTCAAACAAAAGACTAAGTCGTCTCCTGATTGTCAGACTCCTGGTCTCATGGAAATTTTATGATAACCATTTTTTTTTTTAAATAATTGTTTTGAATCACTAGGAAAATAATATGCATATAGATCCACTGGAGTTGTATAAGTACTGTATGCACTTCTTCAAAACATGGATCTTTATGCCTGAAACTTATTAATGTGTGTGAAATTTGCCAGCTGTAAGATTAAAACAAAGAATGTCTTCCCTCTGTAAAGACTAAATCAGAACAAAACTGCTTTAAAAATGCTCTGAATCAGCCCGGCCATTTACAGAGGGAGAGGTTTGTCAAAGGATGCATGATTAAAGTGTGAGATATTGTGTGTCCAACAAAAAGCAAGCTTTATTTAACGTAAGCCTGAGCAGAAACACTGTTGCTGATCGTGTACTGCCCAGCTGTCAATATTACAGCTACAGAAGAACTTTTGGGAATTAAATCAATGCATGGCACAACAACAGGAAAAGAGAAATCTGAAGTAATGTGTAAATGAAATGAAGTTGCCTTGAGACAAACTGGTAGGGATGACAACAGGTAGAGCGCTAGCGATGTGCGATGAAAAGAGTGGATTATTGAGCAGGATTCAGGAGAAGATGTGGGAGGAGAATTGTGAAGGAGAACTGACAATTTATCAAAGCATCATACACCAGGAATCTTTGTGTGGTAAGGCCCTGAAAGTAGAGCATGTAATGAGCACTGTAACACAAGCAGTTAACTTTATAAGAGCCAAAGGTTTAAATTACTGCTTGTCTTTTCTGGAGGAATTAAGTCCAGAAAATGGTGATGTGCACTATCACACATAGGTGCGATGGCTAAGTCAAAGGAAAGTGCTGAATAGATGTTTTAAGTTGTGTGAGGGTATCTGGCAGTTTATGGAAAGCAAAGAGAGAGACCCCACAGAGCCCCAGGATGAAAATTCGCTGTGTGAATTGCCGTTTCTGTTACGACATAACAAGTCATCTCAATGTGCTCAACCTGCAGTTTCAGGGGTGTGATCACGGACATTTACGCTGCAGTGAGACCTTTTAAAGCCAGGTTATGCCTTTAGGAGATGCAAATGCTACAAGGAAACCTGGGTCACATTCTGTGCTGCCAATCCATGAAATCCGTTTGCAGTTGACGTGGAAAGAGCTCCTATGAATGTCCAAATGGACCTGATTGAACTCCAAAGTAGTAACACACTGAAGGCAAAGCAAGACTCTGTGAGTAATGCCCAGCTCCACATACAAGCTGCTCAAATGCTTTATATGTTTGGTAGCACATACATGTGTGAGCAACTTTTCTCTGTGATAAAGATGAACTAAACATCACACAGGAGTTGTCTCATTGATGCACACCTTCATTCAACCTTGAGAATGTCCACAGCCCAAAACATTGATGAACTTGCAGACAAGAAAGATGCCAAGCATCTGGCTTGGGCAAATGTGCAAAAGAGCAGCAAAGAGTGTAATTGAACATTGTCACAAATGCCACAAAGAGCCATAGCAAGGTTTGGGGCAGCCACCCATATATTTGGTTTCCTGGCTGCAAATCGTCGTTTAAATGATAGCACTGCTGTGCACAAAATCGAGTCCAAAACAGAACTGAGGGAATAGGGAAAAGGTGGAGGCTTTTAAAGGGGAAGACGGGAAGCGAGATCAAAGGGGTTGGGCTCATGAAGGTCTTCAGCCATAGGTTTGAGCCCGGATGTGACATCACAGGGGCCGGAGCCGGCAAGGTCTCCTTCCATAGGTTTGGTCCCGGAAGTGATGTTAAGAGGGCCAGGTGGAATCTCCTGTGAATGGTCTACAGGAAAGGGAGAAAAAGAGTAAGTGCACTCTGCCACATCCTGGTATGACTCGAAACTGTCCTTAGTCAAGCCCTTTAGCTGCCTCCCATGCGCACGTGTGTGACAACATATATGTTTTCTTTTTGCGGTTTTCTCCTATAATTGCAAGCTAGAATGTTACTAGCTATATGTTTTGATTTTCATTGAGAAAAATTTTTTGCCTATTTTGATGGCCCGCACTAAAATGTTTTCATTAGAAATGTTTCAGTGAAAAAACTGCTGATAGAGAAGAAGGCATAAGAAATGAATACCACAGATGTATCTTTTATTTTAAATTCATACTCTCATTTGTTTTAATTTAATCAATAAGCTAGGTTTATGAATTCTGTATAAGATGTCTTGGGAAAAGTTAAGTTCATATTTCTGTATGAATAATTTGACATAATACATCTGAAAAATATGGTCAAATTATATCTGTTTTTTCAATACATATTGACCCAGTTTGGCCCTCGACTTGGATCTAGTTTTTAACTTTGGCCCCCTGTGTGATTGAGATTGACACCCCTGCCGCATTAGATCTAAGAAAGCACTTCTGGGGTGGGGCATTGGTCCATTGTAGGGCACACTCATGCATTACATAATAATAAACAAAATTAAAATTAGTTATTGAACACCTTTTTTTTTTCCTACATGTATGATGTGTGCCTTGTGAAGGCAACATATATTCATAAGATGTGCATTTATTTTGGAATAAGTACTGTATATTGTTTTATCTATTGGTTTTAACTATGTGGATGACACTCAGCTATTTTTTTACCACTTTTTGTGAGTTCTTCAGGTTTATGGAACAGGTAGGAAGAGTATTGTTGACCAAGGAAATGGATCCCATCCAGTCTCCGTCATCAAAACAGGAAGAACTTCCTGGATGCCTTCTAGCATGCTATGTGTTTCCCCATCACCCAAATTAAACAGTCCTAAAATAGAACATCTAAAAATTTAATGTTGTGTAAACAGGAGAACATCCTGCACTGCAGCATCCTCAAAGTATTGAGAAGATTTCAGTTTCCTGAACAGTAACTGATATAAATGCTAAGTTTGAAGATACTAATATTTATGCACATGGATTATTAAAAGTCTTTGGGTAGATTGCTCCTTTGTGTTAATAGCTTGTTAGAAAGGGAGAACTGATTAGGGGTTTAGTATTCCAAAGTTTTAAGGGAAGTCTTTTTTTTTTTTTTTACTTAGACTCTCAGAACTAGTATTTTAGTTGTATAACACATATTATAGAGATTCCTATGTGAAAGGGTACATTCTGTTTTCTAGTACATTCTAATTTAATTTTTTTTTTCTTTTTTTCCTCTATTTCTTATATCCATAAGCTACATTACATTCAAGATTGTTGGATACTATTGTATATTAATCTATTATGTCATTTAAAAATAAGTCTCATTTCATATAGTGGATAACTGGATGTTATGAATATTGTCCATATTCGTATGTGTGTTCCATATTTATCCTATCTTTAACACCTAAGCACACAAATACTAACAGATTATCACTTAAGTTTGGTTACTTTGAAATTAAATATCATAATATCTAGCATTGCTTTTTTATATTTACAATGTTTCTTTATTTTAAGATCCTGATGGCAAGGAAGTGGATTCAAGGCCTCAGTCTAACAGTGGTGTGGAGGAACTGAGTTTGACAGCTCTCCCATATATCACAAACTGCAGAGAAGACTGTGGGTGCCTTTGCCACCAGGAACATCCAGGAATGGTACTAGTATGGGTACCATTAGCTCAGGCAGAGCAGAAACTCTTTGAGGAGAATGGACAGGAAGAAGACTTGGAAGATTCTGCTTTGTCAGATGTATCAACAAAGGAGGATGAAACAGTTGGGCAGGTGAAAGGAAAAATCAAACAAATGTTTGTGGTCAACAATCCTCCGGAGGAAGAAGATCCTTCGATTTCAGATAGTTCAGGTGGAGAAGGCTACAACTCCCTCAGTTCCCAGTCTTCTGGAATTCTGGGGAACTTCAGTGACTGTTCAAAAACAGATATTGTCCTTACAAGCTATAAAATGAACAATGAGGAGGAGGCACCGGTGCAGATAGAAGGCAGTTCGGAGAGTCAGGATATTGGGGAACCAGCAGCACATGAAAAATCATTAGATGGGGATTCTGTATATGAATGTTCAATTATTTTGCCTTCAAGTGGAACAGAGAGTGACTCTTCTGGGTCAGTATCAGTTGCAAGAGGATCAGTGGAGCATCAGCCTGTATCTGCAGTCAGGATCCGTAAACCTGTTCGAAGGAGCAAATTACCTTCTCAGGCTTCTCTATCAATTGAAAAGGACAAGGAAGAAGATGTGCCACCGGCTGTGCCCCCAAGGCTTCCCAAAAAGCCACCCAGAACTGCTTCATCTTCTAATGCTAAACAGGTAGTACCAAGAGAGAGCTCTATGGAAGACACACCTATACTCAATGTTGCTGCTGATGGAAACATACCAAATGCTTTACCTCCCAAGCCTTTACCGCCTAAACAAAATAAGGACAAGAAACAGATGCAACATTACAAAGGTTAGTAGCTGATGTCTTAAAACTAAATAATCTTGAAAAAAATGCATTTAAAACAGTGTGTTAACTTAACAAATCAATATATACTTTGATTCTAAAAATTGCACTGTTAGAAGCAGATAAACTACATAAAGCACATTTAAGATGAAGCTGTAAAATAAACTTATCTGAATGGCAAAAAACGTAGTCTAGCCAGAGGCCCTATTTTAATATCTATTGGAAGTTGGTAAAAAAGACTGTGGTGGCATTGCTATATATAATATTGGCCAAAAACATAATGCAGAAATATAGTATTTTTTAGACAGTACCTATATTGTTACCCAAGAGAATGAACCCCAACTGCTGGCTAAGGAAATAAATATGCAGTAGTAATGGTGCAATATTGTCACATGTACAGAGTACAGTGAAATAGCGGTGAAGTGCAAATAGTACATACAGTAATGTGATTTGAATAACACAAATAAACTCTTATAGTTACAGTATGTATTTTAACATGATTATTATAGGTTTCTTGTAACTACTGTATGTACAAAGCTTGTCAATTTAGCATGGAATTAATTTTTTATAACATGTCAACTAATCACAGTAAATCTATGATATTTGAATTACTAAATTATTAATTACTGTACATGTAGTTACAGTGGATTCAGAAAGTATTTAAACCCCTTCAATTTGTGTTGTAGTTTTACTTTTAAAAGGATACATTTTAAATGGATAACTTATTTTTCTCCATCAATCCTTATTTAATAACCAATAATGACAAAGTAAAAACATGTTTTCAGAGAGGTTTAAAAAACTATTAAACAGTCAACAACTAAAGTCTTTAATATCCAGACCCTTTGCCGTGCCACTCTGGATTGTGGCCAGATGAATCCGGTTTGCTTTAATTACACTTCATATGTGTCTAGAACGTTTTTGGAGTACATCTGAGGCAAATTGAATTGATTGAACATTGTTTAGAAAGGCACATTCCTTTATGTATAATGTTCCATGATTCACACTGCATGTTACAACAACATATAGATCAGGTCAAGTATATAAAAGTATTTCTAAAGTTTTGAGTGTTGGCAGGAGCACAGTGTATTCAATAATTGTGAAATGGAAGTTTGAAACCACCAGGGCTTTTCCTAGAGTTAGCTATTTGGCCAAACTGAGTAATGGGGCAAGAGGGACCTTGGTTAGGGAGGTGACCAAGAACCCAGTGGTCACCATAACAGAGCTGAGATGGGAAAACCTGTTGGGAGGAAGACCACCTCAGCAGCACTTAGTCAGTCAGGTGTTTATGTTATACTGGCTAACTCCCACTTGAAGATTACCAAATGCCATTTAAAGGGTTCTGAGGTCATCCTAGTGGTGAAGCGTAGTGGTGGCAGTAACATGCTGTGGGTGTGCTTCTCAGTGGAAGGGATAGGAAGACTGGTTAGAATTGAGGGAAGGGTGAATGCAGCCAACTACGGAGAGGCCCTTGAAGAAAACCTGATCCAGAGCACTTAAAATCTCATACTTCTCTTTTAGCAGGGCAATGACCCAAAGCATACAGCCAAGACAACACTGGAATGGTTTTGGGACAAGTCTCTGACAGTCATTCAGTGGCCCAGCCAAAGCCCAGACTTAAATCCCTCAGAACATGTGTGGAGAGACCTGAAGATAGCAGTTTACAGATGGTTCTCCTCAGGCTCTGTTAGATTGGATGGGATCTGCCAGGAAGAATGGAATAAATTGCCCAAATCCAGGTGTACAAATCTTACAGAGGCTTACTCAAGAACACTTGAAGCTGTAATTGCTGCGAGTTACTTCTACAAAGTACTGAGTTAAGGATCTGCATATTCAGTTTTTGACTTTTAGATAGATATATACTTTATTAATCCCCAAGGGGAAATTCACATCCTCCAGCAGCAGCATACTGATAAAAACAATATTAATTAAAGAGTGATAAAAATGCAGTGCAAGTTAAAAAATGCAAGGTGGTGAGTGCGAGGCAGGTGTAACAGTCTATAATCTTGTATAGTGTTTACGTTTAACCTTATTGCAGATGTTGAAGGATGCCAGCCTTCTAAGGAAGTATAGTCGGCTCTGTCCTCTCTTGCACAGAGCATCAGTATTGGCAGTCCAGTCCAATTTATCATCCAGCTGCGCTCCCAGGTATTTATAGGTCTGCACCCTCTGCACACAGTCACCTCTGATAATCACGGGGTCCGGGAAAGGCCTGGGCCTCCAAAAATTCACCACTAGCACTTTGGTTTTGCTGGTGTTCAGGTGTAGGTGGTTTGAGTCGCACCATTTGACAAAGTCCTTGATTAGGTTCTTATACTTCTCCTCCTGCCCACTCCTGATACAGCCAACGATAGCAGTGTCGTCAGCGAACTTTTGCACGTGGCAGGACTCCGAGTTGTATTGGAAGTCCGATGTATATACGCTGAACAGGACCGGAGAAAGCACAGTCCCCCGCGGCACTCCTTTGTTGCTGACCACAATGTCAAACCTGCAGTTTCCGAGACGCACATACTGAGGTCTTTCTGTAAGGTAGCCCATGATCCATGCCACCAGGTATGAATCTACTCCCATCTGTGTCAGCTTGTCACTAAAGAGCCAATGTTGGATGGTGTTGAAGGCACTATATTTTAATTTGAATAAATTTGCAGACCTTTCTGAAAACATGTTTCACTTTGTCATTATGGGTGATTGAGTATAGATTGATGGGCAACATAGCTAATGTATCAATTTAAAAAGAACTCTACAACACAGTAAAGCATTCAGAAAGTACAGGAACCTCAATATGCTCTGAATTCACTGTACATCTAGGTTTCTTTACAAGTTAATGGCTGTTTTTTGTGAATGGGCACTATCAAACTTGGCTAGTGAAACTTAATGAAGTAGTTTCATTTTGATCTGGCTAGTATATATTCATTACCATTTGACAATTAATAGGAATGACAAAGTGATATTGTACATTCTCAGCACCAGTGTTGGGAATCATGCAGTACCAAGTAACATGTAACCCTAATCTAATTAGATTTCCTAGTAACGAAGTGGTGTTTTTACAATTTAAATTATTGTAATAACATTACAATTACTAACTTAACTGTAATTTTGTTACTTGAGTTAAACATACGATTTTAAGCTAACAATATGTAAATGTTATAAATTTCTTGCAAAGTAGGCATTCTATCACAAAATAAAATTTGAGGAGGTGAGTGTGTCTATGCATTATTTTCACACAAGTACAGTTATTGAATTTTGAAATGCTGTCAGATCAGTACCAAAGATTTGTGTTATTTTACTACATTACTTGAGTAGTTCATTTTAGTTTAAGATTATATTTAGCTCAAATTTCTCTTTATTAAGGAATAAATATTTTAAGTTTTAATCTGAAAGATAATTACTTTTCAGTTTTATGACACATTGAAAGAATATGGCTAGTGGAGAGAATTTAATTTTACTTTAAGGAGTGTCTACTTTTATAGTGTAAAGAGCACTTAGAGGAGAAACCAAAGAGACATGCATGTATACTCAGCAAAAAAAGAAACGTCCCCTGACTTTCAACTGTTTTTAGTTTCAGTAGACTTAATGTGTAAATATTTGTATGAACACTAAAAGAGTCAACACCATAAGACATAAACTAAAAATGTTTCACAATGTGTCCCTGAATGAAGGGAGGCTCAAAATCAAAAGTACCAGTCAGTATCTGGTGTGGCCACCAGCTGCTTGAAGTACTGCAGTGCATCTCCTCCTCATGGACTGGACCAGATTTGTCAGTTCTTGCTGTGAGATGTTACCCCACTCTTCCACCAAGGCACCTGCAAGTTCCTGGACATTTTTGGGGGGAATGGCCCTAGCCCTCACCCTGCGATCCAACAAGTCCCAGACGTGCTCAATGGGATTGAGATCTGGGCTCTTCGCTGGCCATGGCAGAACACTGACATTGCTGTCATGCAGAAACTCACGCACTTTTTGCCACTCCTGTCTGGTCCAGCGAAGGTGGGTTTGTGCCCATAGGCGGCGTTGTTGCTGGTGATGTCTGGTAAGGACCTGCCTTACAACAGGCCTGCAAGCCCTCAGTCCAGCCTCTCTCAGCCTATTGCGGACAGTCTGAGCACTGATGGAGGGATTGTGTGTTCCTGGTGTGACTCGGGCAGTTGTTGTGGCCATCCTGTACCTGTCACGCAGGTGTGATATTCGGATGTACCGATCCTGTGCAAGTGTTGTTACACGTGGTCTTCCACTGCGAGGATGATCAGCTGTCCTTCCTGTCTCCCTGTAGCGCTGTCTTAGGCGTTTCACAGTGTGGACATGGCAATTTATTGCCCTAGCCACATCAGCAGTCCTCATGCCTCCCTGCAGCATGTCTAATGCACGTTCACGCAGATGAGCAGGGACCCTGGGCATCTTTCTTTGGGTGTTTTTCATAGTCGGTAGACAAGTCTCTTTAGTGTCCTGCGTTTTTAGAACTGTGACCTTAAATGCCTACTTTCTGTAAGCTGTTAAGGTCTTAACGACCATTCCACAGGTGCATGTTAATTAATTGATTATGGTTAATTGAACATGCATGGAAAACATTGTTTAAACAATTTACAATGAAGATCTGTAAAGTTATTTGGATTTTTAAAACATTATTGTTGAAATACACAGTCCTGAAAAAGGGACGTTTCTTTTTTTGCTGAGTATATTAATTGGGATATACAATAAACCATGCAGATATCTGAGTCCAACTGAATCAAGTCTCTTGCCTACTACCTGATGCATTGGCAATACTTTTAACATTTGCCTACTTTGTTTGCAGGTGTTGAAGTAGTTAAGTCAATTTTATTTTTAATTATTAGATTTATTTTCTGTTAAGAATTATTTTTGAGAACTGAAAGACTCTACTTGCTGCTTCATGTTTGAATTGGCACAGTACTAATGTAAGCCATGCTGTTTAATTGTTCAAGTGCAGAATTGATGTTCACTGTTATTGGTTATTTCTTCCTTTTTAAAATGCTGAAAGGACATGTGTTTCATCCTTGTACTTTCCATTTGTTACATACAGTATTTGAGTTTGAAGGGCAATATAAAAGTAGAGTAATTCATAATGTGATTACTTTTTTTTCTAGGAGTAATGAGTAAGTATTCCTGTTATAAAAAGTAAAAAAGTAATTAGCAATTTGCAACAATTACTTTAATTTACTCTAATTCTGCTCAACAAAATGTTGTAGTCTTTGAGTAGGATTCTTTATGTTGTTATTTTGAGTTTCAGATGAGGAAGAGGAGATTGGAAGTGACTGGGACTGCCTTGAAAATGAAGTACAGGAGATAAGGTGAGACAAATTAACAAGTGTCTTAGATAAGCAGTCATTAGCAGCTGTGAGTAATTTTAACAGTGTCTAAATGGGCTATAGGCAGAATAGCTTGATGGCTACATGATTGGACTTGAAATCATAAAGTTGCTGGTTTAGTTTTTAACACTGAACCATCATATAGCCATGAACAAGTCACCTGGTCTTTCTTTTAAAAATAAAATATATGTATAAAGCACTTTAGAAGTGTGCTCATTATGAAAGGCAGTAAAGACTGCAGGCACACTTACACTCCTCCATTCCCTGGGAGATTAGACAGTTGCTAAATGAATAACCATTTATTCTAAGTGTTCAGTCTGGAGTAAATGATAACGAAATTTGTTTTTAGTTTTAGTTTAGTTTAGTTTTTAGTATATAGTATCATTTGCTATAAAACAAGTGATCAAATGAGGAGTTCTCTGGAGCTTAATACTGCTAGTCAAATAACATGTATTTTCCAATACCTATAACCAATGTAACTGAGAACATCTGTTTTGTACTTCATTCTTTGTCTTTTATTGTTACTTTTTTCCCAGGTGCATTGAACTTTTTAAAACATTTTAACATTCTCTGGATTTGTGTGTTTTCTTATGTTTTCTTAGTTCTGGCAGCTCCAATTTTGGTCATCGTTTAGTTCTCAGATGAGAACTATATACTGTTTATAGGGGTATTTAAAGCACATACTCATTTTATTCCTGAACTGTACTTTTAAGTGCTTCATAGCTTCTATTTTTTTGTTCTACTTTTTAATTTGTTTCATTTCTTTGTTCACAATGTGATTATTTTTGATGGTATTGTTTCTCCTGTTTAACATCTGTACACTGTGTTTTATAACTTCAGTTTTGTGCATTATATGTAACTGATTGTATATTACCCTCATCCTATAACAATAATATATCTTCTGTTACTTTGGATCTACATTAGATAACACCACACTCGCCTCCAAAAACTTGGGTTATTTGACAAGATTCACATTATGTGGAATGCAAGTTAGACGACTTTTACTGTACCATGTACATGTCATGGTACTACTACTATTATTAATCAATGAATTTGTAAAATGTAACAGAATACTGTGTTATTCTCATCTGATTAACCAGTATTGAATGCTAATAGAAATTGCCTTTAATGTTTTAAAATTATGTATTTTGTAGTTAGAAGTATTTAGGACACTTAATATTGCTAATTTATTCAGCAGTGTGGTGTGTTTTATAAACTCTGTGGGAAAGTTAGCTTAGCTTGAACGTATCATGGGTCATCGTCATGGCCAGTTATACAAAGCCATCACAAAAACAAAAGATTTTCATGAGGACACATCATTTTTTTTCACATATTTTGTCAATCCCTATTGATGTTATGAACACAAAATATTGTCAAGCTGAAATTTAGAAGTTCACACAGAATTATTATACCACTGTAATTGTTGATTTATTCCTATGCAGTTCTTTTTGTTAAAAGTACTTAGTAACAATTGTTCAAACTTTATGCAAAACCGTCTGGTGTCTAGCTATACTAATTCATTTAATAACTGTAAACACTTCTCTCATGTCTACTCTTAATCTGCTTTTGCTTTTTTCCTCATGTCTAATAACCCTGCAGGCCTGGATTTAGTTTAGTCAAGCCAAGACAGTTGTCTAATAACGATCTGCGTCTTGCAATTACTCACATATTGTAAAATAACTTATACATGTCATTTTTTAACAAAAAAGAACAGTATTTTGAGATTCTGCCATTTAAGGGAAGACCAGCTATGTACACTACCTCAGCACTTTTCTTCCACGGTAACCTTTTACCCCGCCAGGGTGCGGTTTCCTCTTCAACGACAAAATCACAGTAAATTGCTTGTGTCACATGGCTGGTTTTATTTTGATTAACTTCTTTATAATGTGAGAACTCACACAAGCGAAAAGAAAATGTATCCTTACCTAAAGGAAAAAATGTAATAGGGATATGGGATAAAATTATTGATTTCAGATCTCTTTTGTTGTCACAAATAATGCACTGGAAACATGGAAGTGATGTTTTTTTTTAATCGAATCTCAAAGTGGACATATTCTTTTAGTTTTTATTCTTTTGTTTTGTTTTGGAGGCCTGTGTCTAATAGAGTTCATTTTGAAATGCCAGGATTAATTATGTAAATTGTAATTTTTTTAGAAAAGCTGAATTTGAATGCACAGGTTTATGCATGTATACTATGTTTGCGAGGAAATAACTTTGACTTGAAAAATATTGAATTTATAATTTAAGTAAAAGTAGGAGTAAAACTGCTTTGGTTTACAGATCCAGATAATCAAAACTGATTAAATGGTCTCATCTTGTTTTTAATTTTAATACAAAATATATATTTTTCCAGACTCCAGGACACAGTGAGGCATATTTCTATAGACTGGGAATCAAAACTACAGGATGGTAAGTGAATACCTTGTGGAGTTTCACAATACATATATTCAGAATGATCAGATTTTTTTTCTTTCTGATGTAATAATCTGGATTAGAAAGATTTTTATTTGCTTTTTATTGTTCACTAGCAGAATACCCGCGCTTCGCAGCGGAGAAGTACTGTGTTAAAGAAGTTATGAAAAAGAAAAGGAAAAATTTTAAAAATAACGTAACTTGATTGTTAATGTACAGTAATTGTTTTGTCATTGATATGAGTGTTGTTGTCATATCTATATATATACTGTATCTATATATATATCTATCTCTCTCTCTCTATATATATATATATATATAT
>JANRMT010062791.1:147231286-147265158 GCA_026402145.1 Polypterus bichir lapradei | reverse complement strand
TTTAACACACTACTTCTCCGCTGCGAAGCGCGGGTATTCTGCTAGTTCACAAGAAATAAAAAGAGAATTCACAAGTAAGAGCAAACATTAAATCAGCAACAAATTATGTATCATTTGTTTAAACTGGTCATATAATTGAATGATATAAGAGAGCGAGAATGATAAAACAATGGCCTCCACATTTTTTTTTTTAAGATAATAGCATTGGGAATTACAGTTTTAGTCAGTATTTTTTCTATAAAAGTAAGTGTATCTGTAGTCCCTCGAAGTTATGTGTAAATTAGACGCATAAATGAGTTAAACTTTTGCTAAAAATGGTCCATTGTCGTGACACAAATGTATTAGATAATTGCTAAAAGATTTTTGTGTTTCTACAATAATTACTTGTACTGATTGTGTATGTGCTGGTAGTTTTTTTTCCTTCATCACTTTGACCACATTCTTTTCTGAATGCAAATCTTCATCCAAATCTGCTTGTAAAGATAGACAAACAGAAAGTAGACAGTTTTACTTTATTATTAATATTTTTTTATCTGGTTATCGGCTCATTCCTGGCTTTAGACTTGTGTTTTATCTCCCAGTCTGTTTGGAAATTCATAACTGCCCTGTTTACTGGCTGTACATTTTTGCATTTTTGTTTAACTTTTAGTAGCACAATCAGATAAATAATATCACCACAAAAATCCTGTATAATGTTTAAATTTAATAACTTTTTTTGTATCCTCAAGCATTACTTGGGCTTTGAAAACCATAGTAAAAGTGTTAGTCCTAATTGTCACTCTGGCAACTGTACAAATGCGTTTTGGTAAGCGTTAGAACCGAAAATCACTTGGGCTATAAAAGTCTTGTCAGCGTAAGTCCTGAGCATTACTTGGGCAACGTTATAGGTGGGTCTTGCATAAGCGTTACGTCTGAGCATCACATGGGCAAAGGTGTCAGTATGTCTTCTTCTCTCACCTGTAAGTGTGATCACTAACCCCCACCTCTGTAATAATGACGTCTCGTAAGAAACGTTTTTCAGCAGCCCAGGTGTTGCACACTCTTTGCTAGTGATACAAGCAGTGATGTTGAAGAGCTTTTCATCAGTAGTGATGAGGATGTGAATCTATCCTTAGGTGGTGAAACTGAAACGGACAGTGAGCCTGAAAGTGATTCTGATGAATCCAAAAGTGACTTGCGTCTGGATGTCTGTTGACCCTGCTTCAAATAAACCAGCGCTACCTCATTTTGATTTTATGGGGCAGACAGGAATTAAAGTGGATATTGACAGCCAAGATCCACTCACTTACTTGAAGTTATTCCTGGATGATGATGTGATTGACAGAATTTTTGTCGAGATTAATCATTATACTGAACAGTGTTGAACAAATAACCAAAAACTGAAACAGTTTTCCTATTCAAAAAGATGGGAACTGGTAACTGCTGATAATATTTGGGCCTTTTTAGGCTTTTTGATATTGCAAGCAAAACCTGAGCAGCAATGGTACTGGTCCAAGAACAAAATTTTGGTAACACTGTTCTTTGGAGAAATTATTTCTGAGTGTAGTTTTCACTGATTGTAAAATATTTTCACTTTACTAACAATGGAGACTTTGATGAGAATAACCATCCAGCACCCAAACTGAAGAAAATTTGGGAGATATACCAGGCCATTGCAGCAAAATTTTGGAATGTTTACATTTCGGATTGAGATGTCAGCATCGAAGAAAGTCTCATGGCTTATAAGGGCAGTCTGTCATGTCTACAGTACATTGCATTAAAAAGGGCAAGGTTTGGCATAAAGTTGTATGAGCTTTGTGAATCTAAAAGGGGATACATTTGGAATTTGGTTCTGTATACAGAGAAAGGGACAATGTTTGATCAGAAATATAATCAGTACAGCATTGCTACGTTGTGGGTGCTGATTTTGATAGATGCTCTCATGGATCAAGGTTACTTTGTAACCATGGACAATTTTTATACTTTGCCAGAGTTATTTGACATCTTGCTGAAAAGAAAGACTGACGCATATGGAACAGTACATCCCAACCATCGTGGCATGCCTAAAGACTTTGGAAGAGCTAAATTACAGTGAGGTGCACTAGTAGCTTGAAAGGGAAAGGCAAGAAAGATGTTTGTCGTCTTAGCACTATACTTAATGCAACTACAGTCACTGTACAAGCAAAAGGCAACAAGCAGATTATGAAGCCTTGTGCTGTGGTCGACTGCAATGGCACAGTGGGTGTAGATTGTGCGAATCAAGAATTGACTTTCTATTCCGTTATGCAGAGGCAACAAAATAAATACTACGAAAAGATATTTTGTCATCTTGTGGAACAGTGCATTTGTAATGCATTTGTGTTATACAAAAAAAAGCTGGAAAAACTGTATCTCATGCAAACTTTACATGCCAGCTTGTAGAACAAATTATTGCCACACTACCACTAAAGAGCTGCAGTCAACCCAGCACATTGCAGATCAATCCAGAGTGCCTTATTGATTTTATGGATTTTATACCTCCAACAGAAAAAAACCCAGAATCCAACTCGTACCTGTGCAGTGTGGTGTTCAAAAACTGATAAATCTGGAAAGAAAATTAAAAAAGAAACACGTTATTATTGTCCCGACTGTGATGTTGGATTGTGTCTTTCACCATGCTTTAAGATTTACCATACAAAGGACTCATTTTGAGATTGCATACTATTTTGGCATCATTAGTAGTATTATTATTTTTGTTATTATTGTTCATTTCATATTATTTTTATTCATTATTATTATTATTTGTATCATTACTATACTTTTGAGTTTAATAAAAATGTAATTTTTCATGCAAAAAAAATGCAATGCTATTTACATGTTTTTTGGAGTAAAATGTAATGCTACGGAGGTTAATTGTTACAAGATTTAAAAATATAGTTGCGACCAATTATTGCAGGGATTGAAGTGTAAAAAGCACCATGTTTATATGGAACTGCATTTTGAAACATGTCTTAGATATAAAATCTCTTTATTATTTTGCTGACCTTTTTTAATGGCTAATGGTAGGAGAATATAAGCTTTTTATTGAAACCCAGTGAACTTTCATGGGTCCCCAGCATTAGTCATCCAATCCTTTGATTAAGGTTACTGATACAAAAGTCTCTTTAGAAATACTATTGTGTAGGAGAATGGCCTTTTCTTGTCAAAAGTTGTTCTAATGTCCATGCTACAGACTATTTTACATTGAATCATCATATGATTACAAGTAAAGCACTTGCAAGTTAAAAGTAACTTGTATGTTAAACCTATGAAGACCCTTTAAAGGTCTATACTACTGCCTTACATTAAGTGATCTCCTCTCTTAAAGAGCCCCAATTTCTCCCATACACTTAGTAATAACATAAAGTAAATGAAGGTAAATTGGTGCATTTAGTGGTTTTCCCCAGTTACCCTTACTCCTGCATCCTCAAGACTAATAACTAATTGTCCTAATATGTGAGTGTCCATGGGTGTTTGTAGCAGTGAACCACTGCAACCATTAAGTACAGGCTGAGTATACCTAATCTGAAATGTCTGGGACCAGAAGTATTTTGGATATTTTATAATATGCATAAATAAATATTCTGATGACACAAGTGATCAAGTAGGGAAATGCAGCATAACAAAGCTAAATGACAACTCATGTGTATAGTAATTCATATCACTGAGCTGTTGTTATAATGTGCATTAACGTGACAATAATTTTAAATCTTTCCAGAACAAAAACATAGGCACTGTACCATGATAAATTGAGGTAAGAGGCATCAATCATAGATGTTGAACAGATTTCCAACATGACCACTTCAACACTAAGTAAGAATGCAGAAAAAGAAAAAAATAACACCTTATGGGGCTACTATTGTAGCATCAGATTCCCAAACTCAGACACACTAGTACAAATTCCGGCCTAGAGGAATGTATGTTTGCATTGCTGGATGAGATTTTGCTTTCTGTGGAGTGAAGGTTTAGCTTTGTTTTATAAATTAGAATCTCTGAGTGCAGTAGGGTGTTATCTGAAAAGAAACTTTACTCCTCCTTTTCTTAAAACTAGAATGCCTGAAACCTACGAAAAAGTTGTAATCCCGGCCCACTTTAAATCTCTTCACACCTCTCCATCAACGTCTTTTGTTTTGTAAATGTGTTGATTAGCACAAGCAGGAAGCAGACTGTTGTACCATCCCCCGCCTTGACAGAGCTTAACTCGGGCAAAAACTTCTCCCAGCTCAAGCTAAGGCTCTCTTGCACACACACATTCATACAAGAAAAGATCTATGCCATGGAGTACAGGCAAGATTGAAAAAAAAAAAAATGTTCAAATGACAACTCATGTTCAAGTGGCATAGCGTTTTCAAATAGTGATATTTTTTTGTATGAGTGTGTGTGTGTGCGCGAGACAGAGACAGATTTGATCTCATTAAATTGGTTATTGGAATATAAAATAAACACTTTCACAAAGGTATAATGAAACAAGTGTGCCTTTATTCACACAAACAAATCCAAATCATATTATGTGATATCATCTAGTGTTAAATTCTACTCCGTACTACTAAAATTTTTATTTTTATACTGTATTGAGGATTTGTTCTGTTCTGTGTATTGTATTGTACTGTATTGTATTGACCTCCTTCTTTTTGACACCCACTGCATGCCCAACCAACCTGGAAAGGGGTCTCTCTTTGAATTGCCTTTCCCAAGGTTTCTTCCATTTTTTCCCTACAAGGGTTTTTTTTGGGAGTTTTCCTTGTCTTCTTAGAGAGTGAAGGCTGGGGGGCTGTCAAGAAGCAGGGCCTGTTAAGGCCCATTGCGGCACTTCTTGTGTGATTTTTGGGCTATACAAAAAATAAATTGTATTTTATTTATTCAACAAAAAAACTGAATAATAAAAAATTTAAGTGACAACAAGATACCCAGAAGACATGATTCACCAGCGTTTGTGTGTCTGCTTATATTCCTTCAAAGATGTCTTTCACAGGTAGCAACACTTTACACTGGCTGTTACAGACTGAAATCAAAGGCTTATTCTTTTTGGGTGCATACACCATCAGCAAAACACTGCCAGATCTAAACACTAGCGTGGTGAATTGTGTACATACTAAAGTGACTATAGCTGCAGGTGGAAGTTCCATTTTAATTTATGGTGCCAAGAAGAGTTGCGTTGCGTTGCAGCAGTGTATTAGCCAGCGAAAGCGCTGTGAAGAAGCTGTCTGTTGTTACGGTCCTGCCTTTGTCCAGTCTGATAGCAGTCACGGTATATTGTATCTTTGATTGCCAGTACAACAAATAGTGGTATAAGTATCATATCAAATAGGTATCAGCCACAGCACCCACTATGGTCATCGCAGCTCTTGTGAAAAGAATTGAGATAAATGCCATCAACTTAGAGAAAGAGAGGCAAGTTCGTTGTACCACGTGAACACCACTGAGAGAATAAAACTGAATAATAAAAAAACAAGCACTAACTTTTACAAGTAGCCAAAATTTACTATGGGTGTTACAGACTCAAATCAAATATATATTTTTATTATATTATTGTAATAATAGTAATAATAATAATAATAGCAGCTCATTACTCAAAACGCAGAGCGCCTGGTCTCAAACCCAGGACATTTGGGTTATAAGGCAGTGCTTCTTACCTCTGCACCACTCAAGAACACATAAACTTCTAGTCGATTAACATTTGAACTTGAGTTTTTAACTCATTGACAGCAACATGTAAATCAAAGCCTTTTTTTTTTTCTTTGGTTATATTCTTGAATAAAAGCACACGTGCTTGTTTGATATTTGGACTAAAGTTACACACATTATACATTTCATGTCATTATTAGTATAACATGGAAAAGGTTTCTGCTTTAGGTATGTGTTCATTTCTTGCCTCACATTTATTTCCTTTCATCCTACACTTACCCAGATCTTTGTAGAGACAGAATACACTTGAAATGCATGTATTCCATATAACAATATACTGTATTATTTACTCTGTACAACTCCACAAACCTCACACGCAGAAAAGGAGCCTTGGCTTGAGCTGGGAGAAGTTTTTGCCTGGGTTGAGCTCTGTCAAGGTGGGGGATGGGACAGCAGGCTGTTTGCTGCTTGTGCTGATCAACACATTTACAAAACAAAAGACGCTGATGGAGAGGTGCGAAGGGATTTAAGGTGGGCCGGGATTACAAGTTTTTTTTGTAGGCTTAAGGGATTCTAGTGTTAATGATTTCTGACAGGAGCACTGAATATTTTATAAATATCCTTGTTTCTTGTTTTTTGTGAGGATGCTTAGCCACTCTAAAGGCTGTAAAACGTTTATCATTGTTGCCCCACCCTGTAGAAACACTTTTTAATCCTCAAATTACTAATAACTGGCTGGTTGCTCACCCAAGTCCATCTCAGTAGCAGACCACCACATCTTCATACTATGGCGTTCTCCTCTTTTGCAGATTTCTGAAGGACTTGAAGGAACGTGTAGAAGACAGCCTAATTATTCCAGATGTCTGTGATATCATCCATTACCATAGTCAGCACAACTTTTCTGTCTACATAGATTATGTTCGTAACCAGATCTACCAGGAGAAGACCTATACTTCACTCATGTGAGTACTAAGAGCCCATCAGTTAATCAGATTTTATTAATGAAGTATCTTTTTTGCACAGTTTATGCTTTAGCTCATCAGAATTAATGTTAAAAAGTGTGGAAAAAAACCACTGGGTCTGAAATTTAAATGTAAACAGACTGAGAGTTTCCAAGCTATAATATGTACTTGCAAGGGGAACAAAAAATTCTAATCGGAAGCTCCACTGAAATAAAAATGTGACTCACCATGCATTAATAAGGCAAAAATGAATATAGAGTAACAGATGGGCTTAATGGGATGTTAAGTGTTTGCTCTTTAGCTATTGTCTCTTTACAGGTGTTGCTTGCTGTAAAACGCGTGATTTTTCTATTAAATTAGTAGTACTGCCTTTTTACCAGTGAGCTTCTATTCAACCCCCTGGAAAGCCTCCCTTTTTTGCTATGAATAACACCTTTGTCAATTAGTTTAATCTTATACCTGCAAAAGTAATATTAAATGCCTTAAGTTGCTATAAAAGTTTATATATATTTTGACTATCCCAACCATCATTAAAAACTATAAAAATGGTACATGGACAAAATGTTCTTATACAGTATAATACGCTACCGTGGCTGTCCATTTGTCTGTCCAGGATTTTAAATCACCTGTAGCCCGCAAACCGTTTGACCTATTGACCTGCAATTTGGTGCACATATACTACGTAACATCTACTATCCCCTTTCGTGGTGATGATTGACCTCCAAAATTATTCCTCTTTTTATTTTAATTTATTGTAGAACTAGCAAAATACCCACGCTTCGCAGCGGCGAAGTACTTCCTTAAAATTTTTATTAAGAAGAAAATTAAACCTTTTTAAACTGAGGGAAAATATACCAATAATTATTTGTTAAGGATCTCTTTGTATACCACATTGTCAGTTCGGCCCTCCGGTTGTAATATGACCAAGCTGTGCGCTGAGCTTACTCTTGAGCATGCAACGTACAGTTGGCCATGTGAAAAGTAATCTTGTCTCAAATCTCACAGCTTGGATTGCTGCTGTCATAATCGGTTTGAGTTTCATGGTTTGTTTCAATTACAACAGTATTTGCAGGACTTGTGTTGAAGTGACATTCGGCATCTGTCAAGCATTGTAAGCATAAAATCGGTTTCATCGATAACTTCGCATCCAGCTTTTGAGAGTTGAAACATTCATAAACATCAAAGTGTCCACTACTGAAATCGTCACCTGTGAATCTAAGATGTTTAAGAGGCATTGGCGGTTGTCGAAAGGTTTAAAATATTTGGCTATTTCGGTACACTTGAAAGTGACAACCGAACAATTCAGCGGCAGCCATCAACTCACATGCAGAACCATAGGTGAAGGGCTTAAGCACCTTACCTGAACAATGTAAAGTAAGTCTAAAATACCTACACAATGACTATAATCATAATAAACGAACAATAAAACAGCAGAGAAGCTGTGGACTAGTAAAAAGGCTGTAGTTATCAGCAGGGAGACGTGAATCCCGTGGCGAAGCAATGAAGGGAATGTAGAGACTGGAGCGACGGATGGCCTTATATAGGCAGGCAGCCAACAACGTGGGAGGCGTTGGGATGGGGGACCCAACGCCGCCTCACACGATGACCGAGCTGCAGGCTATGGACGTATATATGTACGTAAGTAGGATTCAGTTAGCATTGGGAACCCGCGTACCATATTTCTTGAAGATGGGCCCATAAGTAACAAAGACCGTTGGAAAGTTCAATATGGTGGCCAACAGTGGCGTCATACCACCGAAATAAGTATGTACATTGGTTTCATTTAGCGCAGGGAAGCCGCCTACCAAATTTCGTGAAGATGGGGCCATAAATAAGAAAGTTCAACATGGCGGACGTTGTCGACTGTTATGACCGTTAAGCGTAGAATTTCGAAATGAAACCTGCTTAACTTTTGTAAGTAAGCTGTAAGGAATAATCCTGCCAAATTTCAGACTTCTACCTACACGGGAAGTTGGAGAATTAGTGATGAGTGAGTGAGGGCTTTGCCTTTTATTAGTATAGATCAACTCTGCGGCGAATGTGTACGGTTCCGTTCTCATCCCTACCACCTTCGCTGTCACTTCCCCTACCTCTTCATATCTTAAATCATTCTTGAGGCAGATTTAAGACTCAAGTGCCATCCTAACTGAAAAATTAAGGAAAATGTACTAAGTAATTGCAAAACAAACACTGACTTAATCAGTTTTAACATGAAAAGATGCCGACGAAAGAAGAGAAGAAGCGGGCTGCTAGGGTGGAGAAAAGAAGAGCTGCACAAGAAGCAGTAAGCGCATCAACCTCTGTGCAAATGAATGCTAAACGTACAGAGAAAGAGTATGAAAACTAGGAATGTTCAAGTCAGGTGTATTCACTGCATGTTATTGTGCAGTGTGCCGTTACTGGTCATGGGATAATACAGCATCAAACAAATCCATGATGTGACATCGGTGTGGAGAAAAATTTGAGTAGCAACAAATGTGCAAAGGCAGTAAAGTGCCATGAACAAAATATATAATGTTAGGAGAGAGAGCATACACAAATACAGGGACAATACAATAATGTGTAAATTAAATAATAACCAAACTGTGTCATTTATAGTTCCAAATTGTGTGCATTACCTTGATCTTAGTTTTAAAAATATGATTAAGTAGCATGTTTTCTGAGTATCGAGATGCCTAGATATTGAATCTCTTTGCATATTCAAGTATTTTAACTATTGTTTTCAGGGAGAAGAATATGCAGTTTGCAACCGTGATCACGCGTCTTCAAGAATCACCACAGTGTCAAAGGCTACCCTTCATGTCTTTTCTGCTGCTGCCTTTTCAGAGAATCACCCGAATAAAGATGCTTATTGAGGTAATAATGGAGTATGTTGCATCACAAACAGAGAAGTCTTCATGGGATTGTGAAATAAGCAACAACAACAACAACATTTATTTATATAGCACATTTTCATACAAATAGTAGCTCAAAGTGCTTTACATAATAAAGAATAGAAAAATAAAAGACACAATAAGAAAACAAAATAAATCAGCATTAATTAACATCGAATAAGAGTAAGGTCCAATGGCCAGGGGGGACAGAAAAAAACAAAAAAACTCCAGACGGCTGGAGAAAAAAAAATAAAATCTGTAGGGATTCCAGACCATGAGACCGCCCAGTCCCCTCTGGGCATTCTACCTAACATAAATGAAACAGTCCTCTTTGGATTTAGGGTTCTCACGGAAAGGCTTGATGATGATGGTCACGTAGAATTCTGCCTTTTAATCCATCCATCATTGTTGGAGCATCATGAAGCTTTGAGTAGGTGGAGGTGGCGCAGGCCACCACCACAAAGAAACTGGAAAAAGAAACAGAAAAGAGAGTAGGGGTCAGTACGGATTGTAGAGCTACCCTGAATAGTTATTATGAGGAAATTGAGCATACAGAGTATCAGGATTAAGTTAAATTAAGTTAAATTGAAGTTATAGAAAGGCCATGTTAAAGTAATGTGTTTTCAGCAGTGTTTTAAAGTGCTCTACTGTATTAGCCTGACAAATTCCTATTGGCAGGCTATTCCAGATTTTAGGTGCATAGCAGCAGAAGGCCGCCTCACCACTTCTTTTAAGTTTTGTTCTTGGAATTCTAAGGAGACACTCATTTGAGGATCTGAGGTTACGATTTGGAATATAAGGTGTCAGACACTCCGATATATAAGAAGGGGCGAGATTATTTAAGGCTTTATAAACCATAAGCAGAATTTTAAAGTCAATCCTGAATGACACAGGTAACCAGTGTAGTGACATCAAAACTGGAGAAATGTGTTCGGATTTTCTTTTCCTAGTTAGGATTCTAGCAGCTGCATTCTGCACTAGTTGCAAACGATTTATGTCTTTCTTGGGTAGTCCTGAGAGGAGTGCGTTACAGTAATCTAGTCGACTGAAAACAAACGCGTGAACTAATTTCTCAGCATCTTTCAGTGATATAAGAGGTCTAACTTTACTTATGTTTCTTAAGTGAAAAAATGCTGTCCTAGTGATCTGATTAATATGCGATTTAAAATTCAGATTACAGTCAACAATTACCCCTAAGCTTTTTACCTCCGTCTTGACTTTTAATCCTAATGTATCCAGTTTATTTCTAATAGCCTCATTGTATCCATTATTGCCAATCACTAAGATTTCAGTTTTCTCTTTATTTAACTTGAGAAAGTTACTATTCATCCATTCTGAGATACAAGTCAGACATTGTGTTAGTGAGTCAATAGAATCGGGGTCATCAGGTGCTACTGATAAATACAGCTGTGTGTCATCAGCATAGCTGTGGTAGCTCACGTTGTGCCCTGAGATAATCTGACCTAAAGGAAGCATGTAGATTGAGAATAACAGCGGACCCAGGATAGAGCCTTGTGGAACACCATATCGGATATCATGTGTCTTTGAGTTGTAATTACCACAACTAACAAAAAATTTTCTCCCTGTCAGGTAGGATTCAAACCAATTTAAGACACTGCCAGAGAGGCCCACCCATTGACTAAGGCCATTTCTAAGAATATTATGATCAATAGTGTCAAATGCAGCACTCAGATCTAAGAGGATGAGAACAGATATATGGCCTCTGTCTGCGTTCACTCGCAAATCATTTACTACTTTAACGAGTACAGTTTCTGTGCTGTGATTTATTCTAAAACCCGACTGAAATTTATCAAGAATAGCATGTTTATTTAGGTGGTCATTTAACTGCATAATGACTGCTTTCTCCAGATCTTTGCTTAAGAAAGGCAGGTTAGAGATGGGTCTAAAATTTTCAAGAGCCGAGGGGTCAAGATTATGTTTCTTAAGAAGGGGTTTAACTACAGCAGTCTTAAGACAGTCTGGGAAGACCCCCGTATCTAGTGATGAATTTACTATGTCCAGAACATTATCAATTAGCACGCCCGATACTTCTTTGAAAAGCCTTGTTGGTACTGGGTCAAGGACGCAGGTGGAGGATTTTAATTGAGATATTATTTTTTGTAAATCTATCCTAGTGAAAGAGTTTAATTTGTTTATAACAGAATGCTGGGATTTAGGAGGATCCTTAGTGTTGGAGGGATATACTATGTTATTTCTAATATCATTAATTTTTTGATTAAAAAATACAGCGATAGCCTCACAGGTTTTACTGGAAGTACTTAGGAGGCATTCCTTTGAGTTACCTGGGTTTAGTAGCTGCATAAGCTGCAAATTATTGAAGTGTTTCATCTTAAACTGAATTGTAAAGAGTGAACAATGTGCTACCCAAATTATCATAAACAACATTGTGTCTTAATATTATAGTAGAATGCTAAATGTATTGTTTGAAATAAGACAAGAACTGTAAAGCAAAAGTACAGTGTAGAAAAAAAGTGCTCTTCATGGTGTTGGCTACATGCATAAAAGAGGGTGGAGTGAAGTTGTGAGTACACAAATTTTCAGAACTGTTGACATTAGGTAGTCACAGGTCCATAACACCAGCACATAGAAGCACTTTTTAAAAACTTGGCAGAATTTGTGTAATTGTGCCACACACCCTTAAATGCATGAATATTAAAAAAGAAAAATAGAAAAATATGTGTTCAGGTGATGCAGAAGTTACCAGGAGATAAGTGGAAGTACTTATATTCTGTCAATTGTTGTTCAGTAGAAGTATGTATTTAGACTAATAGAGCACAGTGTCATCAGGTGGTTATGAGTATCATCAATATAACATCACCATAGCCTTTCTAGTGACCTAATCTTATGAGTCACATGAATGCTTGGGCAGATACCATGCACTTGCCACTTTGTCTAACTATGTACACTCACAACTGTAAAATGTTTGTCCCATGGAATTTCCACAGGAATTCACACCCTCTATGTTAGGGCTTTAAGAATGAATTTAACTAACAATAAAACTGAGTGAATGAGAAGATACAATAAAATAATTGAGGCTTTAATTAAAATATATGAACATTTCCAAACCTTTGTGCACTGTTATGCAACACAGCTGTAGTTTATATCATGATTAATTAAATATACAACCTTTGTCCATTGTGAAAGCAGCTTTTTACTTTTCTACCGAGCCTTATTGCAGTTTGGTTCACACTGGTCTTCGAGTGGAAGAGTTGGTTGACAAGCATATTTTTTGTGAATATTAATTTTTTGATTGTTTATGTGCACAAATTGATGTAGCCAAGAAGAAAGTGGAGTAGACCATGTGTGTTACTCTGTGTGTCATCCAAAGTGAAATTGCACAGAAAGAAACTCCAGCAAATCACTTGTAATTGGTCAGGAATGATACAATACATACAAATATTTAAATATTCTGAATGCGGTGTCCCAGGCAAAAATTGGAAGATCACATATTCATTACACAGCATTGTCAGGCCTGATTAAGATAATTCAGGATTGTGGAGGGTCAATGTCTATCCCATCCAGTCCATAAGGTCCCAGTCCATCATAGTCACACTCAGATAGAGACAGTTTTGAATTGCTAGCTGCTCACTGGTGCCATATCTTTCACAGCTGGAACAGTTAAATGTATTAAACATTATATAGTAAGGATTAATGAGGTTCGAGATTATAGTTATTTTAGCAGATATCATTACCCAGAGTGACATAACAAAAATCAATATCCATAAAATACAGTTGATTGATTAGCCGGAAAGTACAAGGTTAACAAATTGCAGAGAATGAAATTTTAAAGTGAAGCACAAGAAGCTTTAGAGCAACAGCTGGTCCAAAGACTACTTGAAAAATGGCATTTGAACAAAATTAAAGCTGGTTCATCGAGTCTGTACTGTTGTAAATCTAGGAGGACAGTTGAGTATTTAAAATCCTCAGGAGCCCCAAGAGGGAGTGTTTATAAGAAACTCTGGGTAATTTTGTTGTAGAGCTGCATTGTTCACATATGTACAAGTTATTCTTTGAGTGTGCATTGTTTGCCTTAGCCTTGCCCAGCAAAAGTGTGAGCTATAATCAAACTCTGAGAGCAAAAGAAAAAAATGTTTAAATGTAATTAAAAAGTTGTTGCTTAACTAATATCATTCTCAGACCCACCTAATTTACTTAAGGGTCGTAGGGAGTTGGAGCCTTTCCCAGCAGAACTGGGTGCAAGCCAGGAAAACAGCCCTGTGCCAGGCAATTGCATGGCCCATCCACACAAACACACTGGCACTTATAATAATACAGGATCCTATTTGGAATCATAAATTAAGCTAACCAGCACGTGGTTGGTGATTTGAGAGGACCTGTAAGGTATTAAGCCCACACAGACTGCACAGGTACCAGATGTGGCCCTAAATCCAGGATTCTGGATCTGTGAAGCAGTAGCACTAACAAATGCTCTACTGTGCTACCTGGAATAAATGAATTTTAAAGTAAAAATCTGTTATTATATATTCAATTTAAGTACTGGCAGGTTAAATACTTGTTGTGGATAACTGAATGCAACCGAGATGGGAATTGAAGAAATAACCTGTAAATATACTTGCATATTCCTGATTACACACGCTTCCTGTGAATAGTTTTACAACACCCCAATTTTTCAGGTTTTAATTGAAATTTAAGCAGCTTATGTCCAGTGAATAGCCAGAAATAGTGCAAATGAAAGCAGTAAACTGCCAAAGGTTAAAAAAAAGTATAGGTTACCAAACACTGAAAAATGAATTTGTAATTTTCAGAGAAATAAAACGGCCTTTTTTCAGGGAACATATAAATAGGTTAACAAGTTAAATGGAAGTTCATTAAGCCTTGAAAGTTGATGTAAATAGTTCCTACAGGTGCTCCAACTTTTGCTGATTACTTACAAACACACTGTCTATATAAAAGCGGTGTTAGAACAACTTCTGAAGCATTATTAGGGCAATATTGCACTGAATATAGCTATCACAATGGCAAGAAATAAGACAATT
The DNA here is from genome assembly GCA_026402145.1 of Polypterus bichir lapradei. NCBI lineage: Eukaryota > Metazoa > Chordata > Cladistia > Polypteriformes > Polypteridae > Polypterus > Polypterus bichir. The sequence continues at coordinate 147,250,683 of JANRMT010062791.1, read as the reverse complement.
AAAGGAAAATAGACAGACCCTTATAATCTCTTAAAAGTTTAGGTGTTTCTCTTAGAGAAATTTCAAAGAAAGCCAAGGTGTCTTTTAAGTACATTGTCCTATACCATCAAAAGGAAGTTGGAATCTGTAGGAACCTCTGACAGGAACAGAAATGGCAGACCCAAAGCTACAGCACAATCAGATGACAAGTTTCTGAGAGTTCTTCAGCTTCAAGCACAGCTTAACAACTGTCCAGTCTCTGTATCTGTAGCTGTTTACCTTTTAATTTGTTTTATGCTTTAATTTCAGAGTACATTGAGACTGGTGGTGGTTCCTGGCCCAGGCAAGCCTATTTTTCTTCTTTTGCACTATTAGCAATGCCTTTCTTACTGCCACTTGAACTGTCAGACCAGCAGCTCAAAGTCTTGGCTTAACAATTGAATTTGACACTTGGTTACTTTGACCATTGTTTGTGAGGGGACTTTCACGCTAGTGATTGATGCTTAGAAACTTGTCTTCACATTTTGTTGTGGCTGTGAGATCACATTTTGTTTGGAGAATTCCCTCCAGGGATTATAACTTTGGCATGGTGGGGGACCATAGTGGACCTCCTTGACCTAGACCTGGAGGTGTTATTCCTTGATGAACACCTGATGGCTGGGTGAGGCCATGAAGACCCTTGCAGAGTTCACCCCAAAACACCATATGAAATTACCTTGTGGGTGCTGAGTCCAATATCATTTTGGAGACAAGCATAAGTGGGACAAATACAGGCGCACCTGACCATGGAGAAAGAACTGTGCCTTATGAGGAACTTGAAAACGGCAACAATATATAGTTAGATTTCCCTCTACAAGCTGCTCCAGACTTTTCCATTAAAAGTAGACTATCTCTTGCTGTGCTGCTTCCTCACAGGATAGGCTATAGATGTGTGTTGTGATTCTGAACAAGTCACTGACTAGGTGCTGTACTGTTGGAACCTGTATCATTAATCAAGACTGTCAACTTATTGTGAGTCCCAAATTGCATTGAGAAAGATATCGATTTTTTTTACATATATTTGCTAAGTGGCTATTTACAGTATTTCAAAAAAATAGTCTAATTGTTCTTTGAATTGGTACCATGTACTTATTCAGAAAGGCAGTGGAGCAGACTGCCTGGTCTGAAACAGAGACGGTAGTGAAGTTTTATTAAATACTGTATCTGTGCTTGTAGTTGGTTATTTTATTAACAAACACTGTGTTCAAAACTAAGTTTACTCATGCATGTACCTGGTACAATGGGCCAAAGGTCAATAATTACATTTATAGCTATGTTGTGTGATTTGAAGCCACATGTTCTGAGTTCTCAAGTAAAGGGAGGTGCTGAACTGTTACTGATAATGACTTGGAGTACAACCAGCTTACACAAATGGAGTGTCTGCTGGACAGATTGGGAAAACACTCATTGGGGACTGAGTCTGTGTTGGGAATGACTAGCGGATAAGATGTCTCTGGTTGGTTTAATTCTCACCTCTAGAAAAGTTTCTTCTGCATCTTGTGAGAAGTCAGGCATAGTGTGTGAAGGGACACTATTCATGTCAACAGTACTGGATACAGCTGGAGAGAGCTGTGTCCAGCAGGTGTCAGTGCCAGTCATAATGACAATCCTGTGACCCCACTGGTGGACCCAGCTGTTATGATGAAGAAAGATTCCAGTTGTTCAGTGTTAACGGTTTTAACTAAAAATTACTTGTGGACAACCTTGAAGAGTTTCTGGCAAACAAATTAGTAAAGATACAGTAAGTGGGAGATCATCCATGTATTCTAAGCAAGGGTTTGGAAAACATGCACCCCATGGAATCATGTGGAAGGAGTATGAAATCCCAGAGGTCCTGATGTGTGCCATTCCCCCCCTTTTTTCTTTTGTCGAGTGAGTTGTGCTTGCATAGTTAGTCTTACAGCATATATAAAAAATTTACACACCTCTGCCTAAATCACAGATTTTGTGTAATAAAAAATGAAACCAAGATAAATCCTGTCAAAACTTGTTCCACCTTCATTGAAAAATTGCAATCTATACAAAGAAGGTGAAAAAAGGAAATCTGTCTCAATCTGACAAATCATTTAAATGTACTCTGCCAATGTCTTCTCTTCTGTTCATGATTTTTTTAAAGACTTGATATGTGAGTGCAGCTATGGCTTGGAGTGGCTCCAGTTTGCTGATCTAAAGATTACTTCTGTGCTGAAGATGCTTTCATTTTGGACCAATCAGACTGATCTTATATACACTGGAGCTACTTGCATCTGAGTATATGATCGGGATGAAAATTTGAAATTCCAGACCAGTATCTTGGTTCTCCTTCTAAGTAGCTTGCTATCTGAAAGAGGGTTGTGTTGTGGGGTGTGGTTGGAATTAGATTGCAGCTAGCCCTAGTGGAGGAGTTCAAGTACCTCATGGTCTTCTTGACAAATGGGGGTTGTGGTGACAATTTTGGGAATCTTATACTGTAGAGGACTTTGGTGGTGAAGTAGGCGGCTAAATCCTTGGATAGTGCTTTTAATATACCAGTTACTCTGCATCCCTATCTTGGTAGTTACTGAAAACAAATGGCAAGCATTAGTTTCCTTTGAAGCATTGCTGGGCTTACTCTGTCACTGAGCAAAGAAGCTGAGATGAGGATCTTGAAGTAGAACTCCTGCTTCTCTGTGTGAAGAGAAACCAGTTGGAATGGTTTACACATGTAGTTAGGATGTCACCTAAGTGCCTCCCATGGGGAGTTTACCAAGTGCAGTCCAAATGAAGAAGACTTGGAGACAGACCCAGGACTTGCTGGAGGGGCAACTGGAGACTATTGCTGGGGATAGGGTATCTTTGTTTGTTCAATTTGGTGATGTTTATGTAGATGTAGACTCCACAACCTTCTTTTGTCTAGACCAGTGTTGCCAAACAAAAGGCCTGCATGCTGGATCTGGCCCTTGGTCCTTTTTAAAGAGGCCCATTTCATCAGTATTCAAAACATGCTACATATGGTCCATGATGATCATTAGTTTACCTAAAGACCATTTTTAACATGCTTTTTGCATGTATATATGTTATATTATTATATGATTTTCCCAGAATACATTTACATGTGGCATTAAAATGTGTCCCCAGTGTCCACTTCCATTTATTTGTGCAGCACGGCAGCTGCTAAAATGTAGATGGAACGAAAACTGACACAACAAGAAAAAGTGAAGATATGTCACACTGCTGCAAGAACTTAGTGTTTTAGCTTGACACCAGAGACGTGACAGTCTCATGAAGATGTCAACATGACTTCACACACACAACTATTGCCACTCTGCTCACTTTTTAATACTGGTGTGAAGGGCTGGCCATCCTTGCATGGGTTACCTGACTTGTGCTATGTTTTATTTCTTCTGTCCATTTCTGTACAACTCTGAATGTGGTCTGTGTGATATTTTTTTTTTTTTTTTTTTTTTATATAATGTTCATGCAGGTATAAACGCGTACTTAAGTTCCAAATTCTTGCCTGTATCCTGATGTAAGATGTGCAGTTGTAAGTTTTTTCACTCAGTGCAGTATCCATCCATCCATCCATCCATCCTCTTCTGCTTATCCGAGATCGGGTTGCAGGGGCAGCAGCTTGAGCAGAGATACCCAGACTTCCCTCTTCCCGGCCACTACTTCTAGCTCTTCCGGGGGAATCCCGAGGCGTTCCCAGGCCAGCCGAGAGACATAGTCCCTCCAGAGTGTCCTGGGTCTTCCCCGGGGCCTCCTCCCGGTTAGACATGCCCGGAACACCTCACCAGGGAGGCGTCCAGGAGGCATCCCAATCAGATGCCCGAGCCACCTCATCTGACTCCTCTCGATGCGGAGGAGCAGCGGCTCTACTCTGAGCCCCTCCCGGATGACTGAGTTTCTCACCCTGTCTTTAAGGGAAAGCCCAGGCACCCAGCGGAGGAAACTCATTTCAGCCACTTGTATTTGCAATCTCGTTCTTTCGGTCACTACCCATAGCTCATGACCATAGGTGAGGGTAGAAGCGTAGATCGACTGGTAAATTGAGAGCTTTTCCTTCCGGCCCAGCTCCTTTTATACCACAGCAGACCGATGCAGAGCCCGCATCACTGTGGACGCCGCACCGATCCGCCTGTCGATCTCATGCTCCATTCTTCCCTCACTCGTGAACAAGACCTCGAGATACTTGAACTTCTCCACTTGAGGCAGGATCTCACTGCAAACCCTGAGAGGGCACTCCACCCTTTTCCGACTGAGGACCATGGTCTTGGATTTGGAGTTGCTGATTCCCATCCCACCCGCTTCACACTCAGCTGCAAACTGATCCAGAGAGAGCTGAAGATCACGGCCTGATGAAGCAAACAGGACAACATCCTCTGCAAAAAGCAGTGACCCAATCCTGAGTCCACCAGACCGGACCCCCTCAACACCCTGGCTGTGCCTAGAAATTCTCTCCATAAGTTATGAACAGAATCGGTGACAAAGGGCAGCCCTGGCGGAGTCCAACTCTCACTGGAAACAGGTTCGACTTACTGCCGGCAATGTGGACCAAGCTCTGACAGCCCTTATCAGGGGGTCCGGTACCCCATACTCTTGGAGTACCCCCCACAAGATTCCCCGAGGGACACGGTCGAACGGCTTTTCCAAGTCCACAAAACACATGTAGACTGGTTGGGCAAACTCCCATGCATCCTCCAGGACCCTGCTAAGGGTGTAGAGCTGGTCCACTGTTCTGCAACCAGGACGAAAACCACACTGTTCCTCCTGAATCCGAGGTTTGACTATCTGATGGACCCTCCTCTCCAGGACCCCCGAATAGACTTTTCCAGGGAGGCTGAGGAGTGTGATCCCTCTGTAGTTGGAACACACCCTTCAGTCCCCCTTCTTAAAGAGGGGGACCACCACCCCAGTCTGCCAATCCAGAGGCACTGTCCCTGATGTCCTTGCAATGTTGCAGAGGCGTGTCAATCAAGACAGTCCTACAACATCCAGAGCCTTGTGGAACTCCAGGCGTATCTCATCCACCCCCAGGGCCCAGCCACCAAGGAGTTTTTTGACCACCTCAGTGACCTCAGTCCCAGAGATTGGGGAGCCCAAAAAAGAGTCCTGTAGGACTCCTTCTTCAGCTTGACGGCATCCCTCACTGCTGGTGTCCACCAATGGGTTTGGGGATTGCCGCCACGACAGGCACCAACCACCTTACGACCACAGCTCCGGTCAGCTGCCTTAACAATAGAGGCACGGAACATGGCCCATTTGGACTCAATGTCACCCACCTCCCTCGGGACATGGTCGAAGTTCTGCCGGAGGTGGGAGTTAAAGCTACTTCTGACAGGGGACTCTGCCAGACTTTCCCAGCAGACCTTCACAACACGTTTGGGCCTACCAGGCCTGACCGGCATCCTCCGCAACCATCGAAACAAACTCACCACCTGGTGGTGATCAGTTGACAGCTCCGCCCCTCTCTTCACCTGAGTGTCCAAGACATGTGGCCGCAAGTCCGACGACACGACCACAAAGTCGATCATCGAACTGAGGCCTAGGGTGTCCTGGTGCCAAGTGCACATATGAACACCCCTATTCTTGAACATGGTGTTCGTTATGGACAATCCGTGACGAGCACAGAAGTCCAATAACAAAACACCGCTCGGGTTCAGATCGGGGGGAGCATTCCTCCCAATCACGCCTTTCCAGGTTTCACTGTCATTGTCCACGTGAGCATTGAAGTCTCCCAGCAGAACAAGGGAGTCCCCAGAAGGTATGCCCTCTAGCACTCCCTCCAGGGAATCCAAAAAGGGTGGGTACTCCAAACTGCTGTTTGGCGCATACGTGCAAACAACAGTTAGGACCTGTCCCCCGACCTGAAGGCGGAGGGAGGCTACCGTCTCGTCCACCGGGGTAAACCCCAATGAACAGGCTCCAAGTTGCGGAGCAATAAGTATACCCACACCCGCTTGCCGCCTCTCACCGCAGGCAACTCCAGAGTGGTAGAGAGTCCAGCCCCTCTCAAGGAGATTGGTTCCAGAATCCAAGCTTTGCATCAAGGTGAGCCCGACTATAACTAGCCAGAACCTCTCGACCTCGCGCACTAGCTCAGGCTCTTTCCCCTTCAGAGAGGTGACATTCCACGTCCCAAGAGCCAGCTTCTGTAGCCGAGGATCGGACCGCCAAGGTCCCTGCCTTCGCCCACCCCCCAACTCACACTGCACCCAACCTCGTTGGCCCCTCCCATAGGTGGTGAGCCCATGGGAAGGGGGACCCATGTTGCTTCTTCGGGCTGTGCCCGGCCGAGCCCCATGGGTGGAGCCCCGGCCACCATGCGCTCGCCATTGAGCCCCACCTCCAGGCCTGGCTCCAGAGGGGGACTCCGGTGACCCGCATCCGGGTGAGGGAAAACGCCGTCCAAAGTATTAATTTATCATAGAAGGTTTGGTGAACCGCTCTTTGTCTCATCCCTCACCTAGGACCAGTTTGCCTTGGGTGGCCCTACCAGGGGCATAAAGCCCTGGACAACAGAGCTCCTAGGATTATTTGGACACGCAAACCCCTTTACCATGATAAGGTGGCGGTTCGAGGAGGGGTCACTGCAGTATACAAAGTGTTATTATTGGCCTTGAGTAAAATTGAGTTTGATGATCCTGCTCTAGACACAGATTCCCACATACTGTTAAATATTTTTCTCCCTTGTCAATCGCTAAAGCACTACATGTGAGGCTTTGAGCTTACATGCACAAGACCATTTTCTTAGAATAGATCAAGGAGAGACAACAGAAAAAGTCATATTTAAATACACTGGTTATATTTGGTTATTTAATCCAGAAAGGATTATTTTGGTAATTAAAACCCTATTAACTAAAAAGCACTTTGACAAGAGCACCAGCCTCCTCGTGTTTGCTACGGTTATAGAATATCATACCAGTTTACTTATTTAATATGTAACTAATATGTTAATTAAAGAAATCTGAAATTTTATGGTGTTCCATTTTTCTTTGGATTAAAGCAGTAGGAGTGGAATGTAAAATCTGCTTATACAGTCAGAAGGAATATAAAAATGAAAGTTCCTTAAATATAAATGTAAAAAGTTAGAAAGAAGACTGCATGCTGTTAACATAAGTGACCTAGTGGCAATAATTATCCCAGAAAGTGACATAATTTCTGACCTCTGTAGCAAATCAAGTTTCATTTTCATTAGCTACATAACAATATGGGGGTACAAAATTTCAAAGAACAACTGGACATATTTATTTAAGAATAATGTATAAAAATATGAAGATATAAACATGTTGAATAAGAGGGCTAGAGCTTAACTGCTGGGATTCCACAAGAAGACTATGATTCATTAAGAATTTGAAGAAAATGTCCTTTGATAAGGACTCACAGTAATGGTAAAACAATTGGAAGAGCATGATTCATTAAGAATTTGAAGAAAATCTGCTTTAAGTACTCACAGTGATGATAAAACACTTGGCTGCATTACTAACGTAATTTTAACTCAAGTTCAGGTTGAGTTGCTGTTTTACATTCAAGACTTTCAGAGGGAAGTCAAACTATTTTGGGACAGTCAACTAAACTGGGTTTAATATACATTTTTAGATGTTCTGGACCCTGAAAGAGATTAATAGACCATTTGATGATTGTGTTTCTTTTCCTTTCAAACAGAATATACTGAAGAAAACAGAAGAGGGGACTATTCAAGAACAGACAGCTTCCAAAGCCCTATCCTCTGTTTCCAAGGTTAGTAAGCTGGGTAGTGCTGATACAAATGGTTGAAAGAATTAGTAATAATGGTTCTTCTCTGGTAATGGAAATGTAATGAAAAATGGTGAAATAATAATTAACATATTAAAAAATCTTAATCTTTTACAATTCACATTCCTCTCATGGTGGATATTTTCGTCTGTTTCCACCATCAGATTATCGATGAATGCAATAGCCAAGTGGGGAAGATGAAACAAATGGAGGAGCTGATTCATATTGCCAAGACAGTGGAGTTCGACAAATTAAAAGTATGTTATTACATTTAAATTGCATACATTATAAATTATGCCATATTCAGCACCCTCATTTGAATGGGCTTCTGTCATATAATGGGAAAAATGTCAGATCAACCAGCAACATTGTTTATATGTTGTGAAATCTTTGCATATTTTTATGAATGATCATTATCACAAAATGCTTTGTATGCAATGCTGTTACATACCATTTATAACTTTTCATATCTATTTTTAGTTGTAAATTAACTTTTTTACACACATTTTTAAAATAAAGGAAACTGTTTAATCCATCTTGTTTATTGTGTTTGCCAATAGTTGTCTTGTCATAATTGGCCTTCCAAAAAAATATCTTTTTTTTTGTAAAGAATGATTGTTTTGCAGGTGAAGTGACAGTGGATAACAAAAATCTCCACAACTATATTGAAATTTCAGTCTTTGTTAATGTAGTTGCTGAAATCAGGACAAATTATGTCTGACCTTTTTCAGTGGAATGAAGAAGTTTAAATACAGTGAGGTATTGTTAAGAAGTAACTGTGGAGGCGATTATGAGATTGGAGATTGATCAGTGAGTTAGTGCCAGGGGTAGCTGTCTATTGCCCAGTCACTCTTCATCCCCATCCTCACCTATGGTCACAACCTTTGAAACATGACTGAAAGAATGTGATCTCAAAAACACTTAACATGTGGTTGTTGAGCTCACTCTGTGATGATAGGGTGAGGGGCTAAGCAATTCACTAGGAAACTGAAGAAAAATCTCTCCTTTTTCAGAGTGTGATTAGGGAAAGCAGTTAGTTTTCCTTCTTGGCATCAGGGTTATTATAGTTAACTAAAACTAAAATCAAAACTGAAACTATTATTAAAAAAACATTTTCGTAAACTGAAATAAAATAATTAACAAAGCCAAAATTAAAAACTAAAACTAAACGAAACTATTAAAGTAGCTGGAAAGACTAACTGAAATAAAATAATAATTTACTAAAATATTTTTAGTTTTAGTTTTTGAATGAATATTCTTGCCGTTAGTCTTTAACCCTTGTAAGTTTTGCAATCCTACTCTGGATAAACAGGTTTAGATAATGTATATGTTTTCTTAATCTCAGACGCTGTCTCTGTTGTTTTGTGCCTGTCCATACTCTTATTACCTGCTCCTGCTCTGCTCATTATGGGTTTACTGTTCTTATAATGGGCTATTCAAGACTCACCACCCCTAACCTTGACACTACATGCTTGTTGTTCTTTGTTTCCCTCAATACAGCGAGGTGGGTTCTGCACACTGACTCAAGCCTAAGAGTCCTGTTCTTCCTAAGCCCTTGTGATTTTCATGAGAAAATATTTAAAAAATTATAAAATTGTGTAAAATTGTTCATATTCAGTGTCTAGTTTTGATTATGTTTGTTTTTATTAGACAAAAACAAAACCAGATAGTAAACTAGGCAGTGTAGTAAGCTTCCACTAACATTAAACTCATATCCAAATCTGTTAAGTGTGCAGTTCTATCTGATTGTGACACAAAAGTAACTCCGTAAGAGCTCCATGCCATAATTACTAAAACTAAAACTGAAACTAATATATATAAAAATAAAATAGAAATACCTTTGTGAAATAAAACTAAACTAAAACTAAAAATACACAATGAAGGAAAACTAAAACTAAACTGAATTTCCAAGTAAGGTCAGAAAAAATATAGAAATAAAAACTAATATAAAAAGGCAAAACTATAATAACCTTGCTTGGCATCTGCCATATAATACTGTATATACTATGTAAAGCCCACTGGGAAGACTCGGGTGACCCAGAGCATACTGGGGAGATTTGATCGACCTACTTGTAGAGGACTTGGGGCTGACTAAACACACACTGGAAGGATGTTATCTTTCAGCTGGAATGTCTGGAATGTCCTGAAGTTCTTCAAATGTTGAAAGAAGCTGCTGAGGAAAGTATGCCTTGTCATATAAGACTAGTGTGTTACTACTGTGACTCTCATCAGGATAAACAGAGTGAAAATAATGAAGAAAAACAATGAAAAAAGCAATATAGTTTTTATATCTGTTCATTCTTTATTAGAGAAAGAGACTCATTTAACCCAGATTTTTTTAAATTAATTTTTGTGTTTTATATGCATACATACTGAATATCAGGGACAGTCTTGCTGTTGTCCAGCAACAAGATAACATGGAATTTGTTATTTAGCTCTTTGCAAATGAACACATTAATAGAGTGGTTTTAAAAATGATAATTGAGCTATAATGGCAAGCCTTTAGAAAATCTGTGAGAGTTGTCATCCAACTGAACTTGAGTTCTTTTTCCCAAAAACAGAGGAATACAATTACAATATCCAGCTGTGTGCTAAGTGTATTTCCAAACTGTCTGTTGAAATCAAAAAAGGTGCTTTAAAGAAGTATTAGGTAAAGATTGAGCTCACTTTTGCAGCCAGGGCATTTAAAGCCTTTTTTTTATTATCATTTTACCTAAAGTGATCCGTGTGCCTTTTTCTTAAATATCACTAGTTTCAAGATCTTGTTAAAGGTTAAAAAGACAAGAAAAGTGACATGTTTTTCAGCTTTTACATAAAGCCTTAAATTTCAGTTAGGGTTTATGGACGTTTGGTATTCACTGTATGTTTATTATATTATTTTATTTAATGATTTATAACAGGAGAATGTAAAAGGTAATAGCTTCATATTAAATTGTCGTAAAAGTTGAGTTCAGTTCAAAGTTTATTGTCATATGCACAGTACGGAAACACGTTTCCCTGTACAATAAAATTCTTTCTTTGCTGTCCACACCAAATGACAAAACCAGCGTATAAAGATAAACATAAATAATAAGTAGCAGATAATAAGTAACAGAGGCAGCATAAAGTATAAAAACAGAATAGAAGTATAAAGTGTAATTTGCAGGTAGGTGTGTGAAGGACAAGTCAAATACAGATGTATGATGTAGACAGAATGAGGTGAACCACGGTTATAAACTCCACTCAGTTATTTAGGAGTCTAATTGCCTTGGGAAAGAAAGAGTTCTTTAGCCTGGAAGTCCTGCATTTCATACTTCTGTACATCCTGCCTGAGGGTAGAAGTGTGAGCAGTTCGCGTTGGGGATGGGTGAGGTCCCTGAGGATTGAGGCAGTTCTCCTGCGGACTCTGCAGTTGTAGATGCTCTGCAGAGAGGGCAGTGTGGTCCTGGTAATCTTCTCAGCAGTCTTTACCACTCTCTGCAGGCGTTTGCGGTCCATAGCAGTAGTGTTGCCGTACCACACGGTGATGCAGCTGGTCAAGATGCTCTCAACAATGCAGCTGTAAAAGTTGCTGAGGATCTTAGTCGACATACCAAACTTCCTCAGCCTCCTCAGAAAGTACAGCCGCTTTTGAGCCCTCTTGACCAGCTGTGTGGTGTTAAGTGTCCAAGTGAGGTCCTCACTGATGTAGACGCCCAGGTATTTAATGCTGCTCACCCTCTCCACTTCAAGCCCTTGGATGAACAGTGGCCGGTGAGGTCTCCTCTCCTTCCTCATGTCCACTATCATCTCCTTCGTCTTGTCTGTGTTGAGAGTGAGGTTGTTGTCCTCACACCATGACGCCAGACTGTCCACTGTCCTCCTGTAGGCCACCTCATCCCCACCAGTGATATGTCCAATCACTGCGGTGTCATCTGTGAACTTTAGGATGATGTTATCTTTGTGGGAGGCGACACAGTCCAGGGTGAACAGGGTGTAGAGGATGGGGCTGAGGATGCATCCCTGTGGGGTGTCTGTGTTTGTGATAATGGTGGCTGAAATCCTATTACCAATCCTGACAGACTGGGGCCTTTGCTTTTTATACAGATGGGTTAGAAATATAGGGGTCTTTATGGTGAAACTATACTGAAAGAACATAGGAAAACATACTAGCAAATTGTGAATCCCATCTTGGCATACTATATCCGTATATACATATATTTGTGTGAAGTTTATTTTACACAGACATAATGTGAAATTAGCTTAAAAAGTCATGTTCCAATTGTTTCAGAGAACTAGTTTGGAAACTTTTCAGATTCTTGATTTCAGTTAAGCTGGTCTAGTGGGAGAACACTGCTGTACTCATCTAATACCTTTTCTTTGTGTTTTGTTTTTCTCATGTTTCCTTTTTGATGAAAAGGCTTTGCCACTGATCTCCCAAACCCGCTACTTGGAGAAGCGTGGTGATCTTTATGAGATGGTCCGAGGAGGCACCATCTTTAGCTCCCGAACGAAGTTCAGTCCTGTCTACCTCTTTCTCTTCAATGACTTGCTTCTCATAACCATCAAGAAAAGGTAATAACCAAAAAAAAGAAATATTTAAAGCGTAAGATAAATGAAAAATTAGCAAAAGGAAGCAATGACTGCTGTGATTTTTTTCTAGATAAGCAAGGCATCAATCAGTCATGCTAATACTGTACCTATTTTACTCACAAATCTCAGAGTTTAGTTAAAGTGTATGTAATTCAGGACACACTGTCCTCACAAAGAACTTCTTGAGTTTGGAACTTAAGAAACTGAATATACTGTAAACTGAAAGAAGTCAAATGGCGAGTTTATATCTATCAGATACAGTACTTGAATATTATCTTGTTCCACACATAACTCGTTATTGTTAGATTTCTCTTCAAAATTTAAATTCTGTAATCATGTTTTCCCTTTTTAAAATGGGTCAGACCCGAGTAGGATAATGAATCCCAACCAATCCTAAGTAACCAAGTATAAATCAGCACCCATCAATGCCAATTTTCTTACTATATCGAATCGTGGTGATTAATGTGGAATTAGGTCAGCAATGCCCCAATGGAAGAAAGAAAGGGAAAAAAAAAACTTTTCAGCTTCACATTTCAAACAAGTTCCAGTAGAACTACATCTGCGTTTGTTATGCATCCCACTGCCTCATGACATTGAGCAATACACACTTTGTTTTAATTTTGTGTTGCATAATAGTTTTACTTGTACACACACTCATCAATGGATGGACCTTTAATGTGTATTTGTATGCAGTCTGTGACACTGATAAAATTGGGTAGGTTGGCAATCTCATTGAACACTTGCTTTACATACACTTGCTGTTGCCACCAGTAACATGCAGTTCATGGATGGCTGGGAAATCTCAAGAGCTATTGCCAGTCCCCTGCCAAAAATGTATTCCCATATCTAAAAAGCCATGTGTGGCAATGACCTATAGATGTGAAGTTATGATGCAGATTTTTATCACTCGTTTCCATCATGTTAAACAACCCTAAAGTTGCACACCCTATGAAGTGGATTTTAGGAGGCCCAGGCCCCTCATGGACCCTGTGATCATCAGAGGTGACTGTGTGCAGAGGGTGCAGACCTATAAATACCTGGGAGTGCAGCTGGATGACAAATTGTACTGGACTGCCAATACTGATGCTCTATGTAAGAAAGGTCATGTATGCATAATCCACATTTAAAGCAAGTACTCTTTGTACTTAATGAGTCAGATGTCTGCTTCACAGGGGTACCAATGTATCAATTTCAAAACTTTTCCTCACACATGATAGAATAAAATCAAAGAAAACAATAAATGTACTACCACCTATAGATGAAGCACTGCACTCTGTAACATATTTGAATTGTGTTAGTGTGCCCTCTTGTGGTGCTTTGAATATATTGCTTATGTGCACATCTATTTATCTACCATATACTGTATACTCTCGTATAAGTCGGGTCTTGAAACCCAAAAAATCGATCATAAAATCATACCCCAACTTAGATATACGCCTGTTTAAAAATGCGACTCGTAAATCTTTTTTTTACATGTTCTTGCTTCCTCCAATCTTGCACCAATTTCTCAGAAACATCAAATTTTGTTACAGCAGCACAGTTACCAATTTCTTTGGCCACTTCAACGACTTTTAATTTAAAACCAGCTTCATATTTTCTTCTGATCGAATGCTCCATTGTAGATAAGGGGTGCTCTTATGATAAAGGTGTATGAGGATGTGAGATACAAAAAACACAAACAGTGCAAACGTTGCTTCGGAATAGTTCAAGCATTACTGTGTGGTCACGTAGGCACAATACATATTAAAAAAAGGCAGTGTGCTCCATGATTACTCTCTCTGGTGGGCGTTAGCATATCACAATCTCTTGGACCAATAGTGTGAATTTTCCGCATTCGGTTTATACGACCAACATTATAAAATACCAGAAATTATACAATAGAATCGGGCCCCGACTTATCCGCAGGAGAACTTAAACATGAGTATATATGATATCTATCTATCTATCGTATTATGTGTGTATGTATGTGTGTGTGTGTGTATATATATATATGTATATATATATATAATATACATACAGTTAGGTCCGTAAATATTTGGACAGAGAAAATGTCTTTTTTCTAATTTTGGTTCTGTACATTACCACAATGAATTTTAAATTAAACAACTCAGATGCAGTTGAAGTGCAGACTTTCAGCTTTAATTCAGTGGGTTGAACAAAACGATTGCATAAAAATGTGAGGCAACTAAAGCATTTTTTTAACACAATCCCTTCATTTCAGGGGCGCCAAAGTAATTGGACAATTGACTCAAAGGCTATTTCATGGGCAGGTGTGGGCTAGTCCATTGTTATGTCCTTATCAATTAAGCAGATAAAAGGCCTGGAGTTGATTTGAGGTGTGATGCTTGCATGTGGAAGGTTTTGCTGTGAACAGACAACATGCGGTCAAAGGAGCTCTCCAAGCAGGTGAAAGAAGTCATTCTTAAGCTACGAAAACAGAAAAAACCCATCCGAGAAATTACTACAATATTACGAGTGGCAAAAATCTACAGTTTGGTACATCCTGAGAAAGAAAGCAAGCACTGGTGAACTCAGCAACGCAAAAAGACCTGGACGTCCACGGAAGACAACACTGGTGGATGATCGCAGAATCATTTCCATGGTGAAGAAAAACCCCTTCACAACAGCCAACCAAGAGAACAACACTCTCCAGGGGGTAGGCGTATCGATATCCAAGTCTACCATAAAGAGAAGACTGCATGAAAGTAAATACAGAGGGTGCACTGCAAGGTGCAAGCCACTCATAAGCCTCAAGAATAGAAAGGCTAGATTGGACTTTGCTAAAGAACATCAAAAAAAGCCAGCACAGTTCTGGAAAAACATTCTTTGGACAGATGAAACCAAGATCAACCTCTACCAGAACGATGGCAAGAAAAAAGTATGGAGAAGGCATGGAACAGCTCATTATCCAAAGCATACCACATCATCTGTAAAACACGGTGGAGGCAGTGTGATGGCTTGGGCGTGCATGGCTGCCAGTGGCACTGGGACACTAGTGTTTATTGATGATGTGACACAGGACAGAAGCAGCCGAATGAATTCTGAGGTGTTCTGAGACATACTGTCTGCTCAAATCCAGCTAAATGCAGTCAAATTGATTGGGTGGCGTTTCATGATACAGATGGACAATGACCCAAACATAAAGCCAAAGCAACCCAGGAGTTTATTAAAGCAAAGAAGTAGAAAATTCTTGAATGGCAAAGTCAGTCACCTGATCTTAACCCAATTGAGCATGCATTTCACTTGTTGAAGACTAAACTTCGGACAGAAAGGCCCACAAACAAACAGCAACTGAAAGCCTCTGCAGTAAAGGCCTGGCAGAGCATTAAAAAGGAGGAAACCCAGCATCTGGTGATGTCCATGAGTTCAAGACTTCAGGCTGTCATTGCCAGCAAAGGGTTTTCAACCAAGTATTAGAAATGACATTTTATTTCCAGTTATTTCATTTGTCCAATTACTTTTGAGTCCCTGAAATAAAAGGATTGTGTTAAAAAAATGCTTTAGGTCCCTCACATTTTTATGCAATCTTATTGTTCAACCCACTGAATTAAAGCTGAAAGTCTGCACTTCAACTGCATCTGAGTTGTTTCATTTAACATTCATTGTGGTAATGTACAGAACCAAAATTAGAAAACAATTGTCTCTGTCCAAATATTTATGGACCTAACTATATATATATATATATATATATATAAATAAACATATATTTAAAAAAATAAATAAATAAAGACATAGTATATACATGTAAAGTCTTCAAAATTACTTTTCAAATGCTAAATTTAGGTGTAATTTGTTGAAAATGCAAAACCCTTTTTTTCTGAATTGCTGTTTTAGTTTGACACATTATAACTGAATTTATGTTTTGCATAATTGATTTGAATGTAGAACATACACTTCATTGTGATATCCTTCTTCTGGATAGGAAATTACTACCATAGAATAGACCTCTGTACAACCTATTTAACTAGTTTTACTTTATTGAGTTAAGTTGGAAGTTAAACATAAAGGACACATCTCATTTTTTTGAACTGTAAATGAGCTTTTTGTGAAGCAGATAATTTGGTAGTGAAGAGACCAAATTCTCAAGCACTCTTTTTTGCATCTTTAGTTGTGATCGATATGTTGTGTGTGACCATGCACATCGCTCACTTGTCCAGATCCAGCCAAATAGTGATGTGTCTCCTGGGACAGGTTTGGACACTTGCTTCTACTTGACGTTACTTGAGAATCACCAAGGCAAGATGGTGGAACGACTCCTGAAAGCTCCTACTCAGTATGTATACTTTTAGTTCATGTTTACATCACAAAATTAATCTCTCCTTATTAATGTGTTGAGGATGCTCAGGTTTTGTTTAATTTCTCCAGAGTTTAAAGTTTGGAAATCTTTCATTTAAAAGGTCAACTTCTTTTAGACCTTATGAGTCCAGTTACTCTTTACAGTTATTAAAAGATTTAATAGAACACTTGCTATCTAGATGCCCTGCTTTCTGGAGCTTTAAGATTATTATACATTTCATATACATATACTTTTTAAAGACCATGAAGAACTTTTTGTTTTCATGAATATTGGCCTCACAGAGTTCCTTTTTCTAATGTTCTAAAGTTATGCGTTTTGTACAGTTTTTTCAGTATGTTTTATCTGTCAGCTGTTTTTCAGTTTACAATATTTTACTTTCGAATCCCAGATCAGACATGCATCGATGGATGGCAGCTTTTCCAAATCCCAACATTACTGAAAGTAGCACAGATGAGACAATATATGATGAATGGGGTAAGTTATGTTGACTTTTGTGCCTAAGGCCATCTTGGCCAAACTAGATTAGTGCAAAATAGTTGAAAATGGTAGCTGTATTTGGTAATTTATAATTTTTCATGTCAATAGCATAAGATTTTCAAACTCATTAATGTGGCCTGTTTAATGTGTTAAAAAATATTGTCACATCCAGGGCTGGCCACGAGGCAAAAACCTCAGGCAGTTCTTTGGTTGGGTGGCATTTTCATGTCATTTTTTTATTTTTTAACAGTATGAAACAATTAATACAAAAAAGTTTCATTTGTACCTAAAGAATTACGTACAGATCCAGTATCATATTATTATACTACCTTTAAAAATTTTATTAAATAAAATTTTCATTTAACACTAGAATTACCAAAGCCTACGAAAAAGTGAAAAAAAAACTTTTACAAGTACTATCAATTTACACAGTCTGTTACAAATGCAAATCAAATGTATGTTTTTATTGTATAATATTAACAATAAGAAGAGTTCACTACTCAAAACGGTAAATATACGAGACAGTCAAGATCGAACCGGGGGACTCTTGATTACAAGTCAGCAATTCTTGCCACTACACCACGGAAGCTGTTGCACCATTGTTGAACCTTTTGTGAAAGTGATTATTTGATCTTTGGACTTCAGGTTTTACACATTACTGTATATAGTCTATGTCTACATTTTGTCATTTATTACTAAAATATGAAAAACGTTTCTGCTTTAATGATGTGCTTACAAAGATTATTGTAGAAACAGAGCACACATGAAATGCAGGTGTTCCAAATAACGATCTGTTATTTCCATTCTAAAACTCCAACACTCCACTCCCAGATAATCAATCAAGGCAGGAACTGGGAGAACTTTGTGCACGTTCTGCAGTGGTGGGGGGATGGAATATCAGGCTGCTTGTCTTTATCGGCACATTTACAGGACAGAAGACACTGACGGAGAGGTGCAAAGTAATTTAAGGTGGGACGGATTTACGAGTTTTTTCGTAGGCTTTGGTAATTCTAATGTTAATGGCTTAAAATTTCGTATTACACAGTTCACAGCAATACGCCACATGTCAATACGTAGCTGTGGTGTTTATTTTCTTGATTTATACATACTTATAGTAGGTGCAGGGGAGTGGGAGGGAAGGAAAGGTTTTACGGCAGCCCTAGTGCTATGCTAGAGAAAAGATGCAAACGTCATTTTTTTTTTCTTTTCATGATTCTGTAAGAAGATCAAATCAATATCATATCACATAAGTGCTAAATATGTTATCTTTGAGTGGCACTAAAGCCAGACCCAGACCAAGTGAGAGCATTATCCAGACTGCTACACATTTCTGATAAATGAATTAGAATAACTGATATAATTCATGCAGCACTTTTTTTTTTCCCCTTCTTGAGGTGTGTGCGTCTATTCATGTCACTCAGAAGAGAGTGAATGAATGCGATTGTTACAGTGTATGAGTAAAATGTGCAAATGCCACAGAAGGAAATAACAGAAATGAAAGAGCAACTGTAACCCAAAAAATCCTAAGGTACACCACGATTCTACCAACCACAAAAGCATTAAATCTCTTAGATGTGCTTAAATTGACTGAAAGGGCAGGGCTATCAGAGATGCCAGAAGAAAAAAAAGCAGCTTGTGGAGGTTGGCGTTTTCAGACACAGCACTTAGTGATCACTTTAGATGCATTTTCACCAGCTGCTTCATCCCTTTCCCGCTCACACAGTCTTATATGGCACACCTGTGTAGCTCTCATTGCACACCAATTGATAAACAGTTCTTTAAAATATAATTATAAAGTAATTGATGGTGATGAACAATGGAAGATGGCATTTGCATAGTTTTAAAACAAGTTTTAATGTATGCCCACTTAAGAAATTCTTAATCTTATAATTAAGTCCGTCTTTAGCAGTGCAATCAAACTCGACAGTCATTTTGATCGTTTAATTTTACTTCGACACATTTGTATCTCATATGCCATACCAATTTGAAAATTAATAAATTGGCCTTGTTTTCATATTGCCTTCTTTTCAGCCTGCCTTTTAGGAAGGCATTCAAATTCAGGTTGTACTTGCTCAAACAGTATTTTGTTAAAAATTCAGGTTTTAGGTCATTGTTTAAGTTTAAACTATACCATTAAATTTTTTAAAAATTCCTTTTTGCTAATTCTACATTGATTTTGTGATTCATTGTATATTTACTTCATGATTGATGAATTTATTTAATGTTAGATGCGATTAATTATGTATGTATGTGTTTGTATATATGTATGAATACATACTGTGTGTGTGTGTATATGTATATATATATATATATATATATATATATATATATATATATATAT
>JANRMT010062791.1:147199385-147227883 GCA_026402145.1 Polypterus bichir lapradei | reverse complement strand
CCGTCGGATAGTCGAACCTCGGATTCAGGAGGAACAGTGTGGTTTTCGTCCTGGTCGCGGAACAGTGGACCAGCTCTACACCCTTAGCAGAGTCCTGGAGGGTGCATGGGAGTTTGCCCAACCAGTCTACATGTGCTTTGTGGACTTGGAAAAGGCGTTCAACCGTAGAGGATGGATGGATGAATATCAATGCAGCAAAATATGTTTATTACATTATACAGATAAAATGTTAACATCATTTAAATAATCTATACTGTTAATAATTAAACATGTAAGAATACGGTGGCACAGCACTAGCTAGTTCAGGGATTGTTCTTGCCTTGTGCTGTATTCTTGCTGGTGCTGGCACGACACTGGAAGGATAGATGGATGGAATAATTAAACATGTAATATGAAGATAGTTCAATGTTCCTTAAAAGTTTTGAAGAATCGGTGTTCTAAGCTTACAGATGGCTTAATGTCTATTATTGAGCTAATTGTGTGGCGATTGGGTACTTAGAGAAAGAAAAGGAAGGACAGGAATTGGAGGTTAGTACGTTTGAAAGAGACAGTACTGCTACAATAAATGATTTCATCGAAGGTCGCGCACGGCGCAGCAGGCATCTTGCAGGAGGCAGGAACAATCACTGCGCCACCGTGTTCCCATGTTTAATAACATGCTTTAACTCCTATCATCATGAAAATATCAAGTATACATCTCAAAATTTAAATTATTCAGAGAGCTCTAATATCACGAATGTAATGGATTCAGCGTCCAGTCGGATGAAGAGAAAGCCCGTTTAAGAAGCACGTAGTGATTCACACACACATAGAAGAACACATACAAAACAAAGCATTTAACATGCTACTTTAGTTACGACAGGATTTGAGAAACTTGTTCTTTAAATGGTTTAATGATGAAGTTTATGATGTTCTAGTTTAATGACAAAAACTATGTGATTAAAGCGGAAATTTCGAGATTAAAGTTGACATTTCGAGCTTTTTTCTCACTGTGTCCCTATTTTATTTTTTTTCTGTACCCTAATAAGCTTTCATATGACACTCAGACGGTGGGCTACAATTCGACTCTTCATGGCGACTTTGATATCTAACAACTTCTTTTTTATTTCGGGCACTGTGCGACCATGTGAACTTGACCTTTCGAGTTTCTCCAACACTCTATGTCACTCGATCAACTTCCTTTTGTTGTTTATACCACTGTTTAAACCAATAAATAGTACGTTTTTACTTGCCTCCACTTGGTATTCGCTGAAATTCTTCTATTTTCCCATGTGCTTTTGCCATTGCCTTTTCTCAGAACGCTGAGCTTAAGGGCTATTTATATTGATTTGCATATTCAAAGAGACGTAATTCTGGGAGGAGTTTGGGTCAGGCAGCAGGCGCGTTCATGTGCATTACTTTTCATGCTGACCGGGATTTATGGCGCGGAAGAACATGGAAGTTGGTGAAAGCACAGATTTATGCATCTGGATTTTTTTGTGCGTACGCACATTTCCGCTTTTGTCCTTACACCATGTTTTAGTGTGAATTCTATGCACGGTGTTATGCATGAGGCCCCAGGTCATTGTTTTTTGTTTAAATTATGCCATTAATTATTTTTTAGATTCTTTTGTGTTTATTCATTCATTAAATTTATGATTGTGTGTATTTAATTCAAGATTAATGTATTAACTATAATTACATGTTTTAATATTAGATGAGATTAATTGCAATTAACTTCATACATTTTTTTTCATACAATTTTTTAAATCGATTCCCAGCCGGCTATATTGTGAAATCTTCTTGCTAGGTTGTAACTATCAAAACTGTTATGTACAATTCATGCTCTTAGTTTAACGGGGACAGTTTGTAGTGCTTAAATTAGGAAGAAAAGCTGACAAAGCAGGTGTTAAAAAACCTCTTAATTTTATTTTGTGTTATGCTGCATTTCCACTGTTGATCAAGCCTCACCCAACACTCCCATACAAAAATGCACAATACTCCTTTTTATAATACCTACTGTATTACTGTAGATAGAAACAGCATAAGGCATTGCCCGGATGAGTAATGTTAAGCTCTGATGAGAAACACAAAAACCTATCCAAGGTGAATTAGAACATCTGAGATACAAGTGGATACATTTTTTTTGTTGGTCCGATTGAAGCACATGCAGGTAAAGCAATTTGCTCATGGTCACATTGTGTCAGTAGCAGGATTTGAGCCCACAACCTCAAGGGCTGAATTCCTTGGTCCAAAGCTTTATCCAGTACAACACATTAGTTGCCAATAATAATAGCTGTTGGTTTAAAATAAAAAACTGTGAAATATTATGTACAGAAAAGTATTTAATTACATAGTACTTCTGATACACCCGATTAAACGTGAACACTATGACAGGGGGCCCACTGTCTTATGAAATTTCCTGGATGTGGCCGAGCTACACAGCTAGTGAGCTTATAAAGCAGCCAGTTTGCCTATCAAAATTTTCTGATCTGTGCTGCTTTTGATGTTGCTATTGTGGCATTCAAAATATCCTGGATAATTACTGTAAAATTTATTGCTTTGGAATGTCTTCAAGCAGGAATTTTTTAACAATTTGCATATTCCCTTTCATGCAATTTGAAACACTTTTGATTATTTGTTTTGGTGGTATTTTACTAGAGAGAATAAAATAAAATAATTTCCTGGCTTTTAAATTAATGACGCTATCTTCAACAAGGGGCTAGTTTTCCCCATGCTGGAGCAATTTGTTTACACCATGGCTGGTGCAGGTAAATTTGGCAAGTAGCTAATTGTGTATGGGCTGTAGTAGCTTCTTCTGGCAAACAGCTGTCCCGCTGAGACTGACGAAACCCTGCTGTTCTTTCAGAATTTTAAAAATGGTACTCTTTCCCTTTCTTAGCAGTACTGTACTGTAACTATATAAGCTTTGGGTTTCAATGATGATGCCCCAATCTGTCATCAGTTTGCTTCACCCTACATCAGAGAGAGTTTTGGGTTGTGGATGGGTTGCATTGACTGCCAAAAGTTCTTTTGATTGTACTTAGTCTCAGATGTGTTTACCAACCTGTTGCCAGCTCACTTCCACTCTCCACCCTTCAAAGTTTGTAACTTATTTTCTGTTCTTTTTTTTTTGGGTGTACATCTTTTAGCTGCTGCCTGCACATTATGCAATACATATATACAAACCATAGTAAACACTTCAATGAGTAACCTTGTCTAATGTGGCTTTTCTCTATCCTTGCTGTACATGCATAATCTGATGAAAAACTTTTGTGAATCTTGTCTTGTCATCCCTCAGTGTGCACAAAGTATTTCGTCAAAACATCATTTTCCTATTATTAATTAAATGTCCTACTCTGAGTTTGTGTAAGCAGGACATTTATTATTGTATAACATCAGCTCATAACCTTGAATTTTTTTTTAATGTATCGACTGTCAATGAAATTATATTCAAATCTATTTGTGCAGCAGTCTTTAAAAATATGATTGTGTTATTTACTTTCCTACAATTTTTTTTGTGTAGGTAAATTGTGGTTGCATCTTTCTAGCTTTGCCTGAAACGGAGAACAAAAGAAATACCATTTTCTGAATGCAGATTATAATAAACATACGTACATCATAAACCTGTTTTTGATTTTAATTGAAAGAGATGAATATGCTGTAGATTTGTTTTGAATATATAAATCATACCTTCATTTTTTCCCAGACTGCCCACAAGTTCATTGTGTGGAAAGCTACTCAGCCCAACAAGCAGACGAGCTTAGTATGGAACCCACTGACATCATCAACGTGCTGAGGAAGACAGCAGAAGGTAGAAATCTTGAATATGGCTAATTTTGTATAAATACTGTGTTAGTGTTTGATGGTTAAAATAAGTTGACTTAGTATAGACAAACAACAAGAAATAATGTAATTAAGTAAAACCCCCTTTGGATTTCATTCAAGTGTATCAGTCCATTCAATTGTTTGTTAATTCTTGTCTATAAAAATACTGTTGATGTCATCATTTCTTGGTGAAGTGAATTAAATGCTCGCTGAGCGTTTCATACTACACCTGGTGGGTGTTAGTTAAAATGTAATGTTTGCTTCGCTTCTAAAAACTTCATTCTTGTTTGCCACTAAGGAAGAATTTCATCACGAATGTTTATCAACAGAAAAAATGAGTACACGGGCAATCCTTGCACCGAGAAATGAGGAAGTCAGATGAATTTACGCCAAAAATGTTGATCGGTAACACAGCAAAATGGTTAAATGCGTATCAATAGACTATGCTGAAACAGTTGGTGGTGATCGTGCGGAAGATGAAAACATCAACTTACAATATCACTAAGAATATATACAACCGTTAAAACCGTCTGGTCTTCCACCAAATACCACACAAATTACTGTACAAAGAAAGATGTATCCAAGAAAGATAATGTAGTACATCTTCAGGGGATAACATTAGACAACAAAGGAGATCTTCATATGCCGTTCGTATTAAAACGTTAACAGTTTCCCATTAGAATAGCTGTTGCAAAGACAATTAACAAATCTCAAAGCCAAGCATTCGAAAAAGTCATTTTATTTAATAGAGAGAAAGAAACAAAATTCAATCACGGGCAGTAATACATCACGTGGATGCAAATGTAACAATTCACATGAAAATCTGTTTAAATTGTACATTCACATCCCCATACAAGAGCGGCAGAACCACAAACAGGCTAGTGAAGCAAGCAGGGGGCCCCTAGTATTTAAAAACAAAAACCGTCAAGTTTAACTTCAGTAGGGAAAATTTTGAGCAGGTCTGTTAAAGTCTAATAAGTATAAACTGGAATTGGCTTTTAACACTAGAATCCCTGAAGCTTACGAAAACTGCTCGTGTAATAAAGTGACTTCAGCTGCAAGTTGTAATGCCGGTCAGCCTTAAATTTTTTGCAAATGTGTTAATCAGCAGAAGCAGCAAGGAGCCTGCTATCCCATCCCCCATTAACGCAGCTGAAGTTCTTCCAGCACAAGTCTGTTCATCTGAGTGTGAGGTGCCTTGAGTTGTATAGGGTAAATACTATATCGTTATTTGGAATCCATACATTTCATGTGTGTTCCGTGTCTACAATGATCTGGGTAAATGTTGGATGACAGGAAATGTGAGGCAAGAAGTGTTGAACACAGAACTTAAACTTTTTCCATGTTATAGTAATAATGATGTGAAGTGTACAATGTGTGAAGACACATCACATCCAAATATCAAATAAACATGTGCGCTTTTATTCAAGAATATAACCAAAGAAAAATAAATCATTCAATTTACATGTTGCTGTCAATGAGTTGAAAACCCAAGCTCAAATGTCAATCGACAGAAAATTGACATGTCTTCTAGGAGGGTGCAGACGTAAGAACTGCTGCCTTATAATCAAAAGGTTGTGGGCTTGAGTCTGGGCGTTCTTTGTTTTGAGAAGTGAGCTGCTATTATTATCATTACTATAATATAATAACAACACACATTTCATCTGAGTTTGTAACACCCGATATAAATTTTTGCTACCTGTAAAAGATAGGGATATGAAAGTGATATAAGCAGACACAAAGTTTCTGTTTGAGTGATCAACATTTCTTGCCTTGCATTTCCTGTCATTCAACATTTACCCAGATTGTTGTAGACACAGAACACACATGAAATGCATGTGTTCCAAAAAACGATACGTTATTTACCCCTTACAACTCGGGGCACCTCGCACCCACATAAATACACTAGTGCTGGGAGAACTTCAGCTGTGTCGTTGGGGGATGGGATAGCAGGCTTCATGCTGCCAGATGAAGAGGTGCGAAGGAACTTAAGGTGGCCAGGCATTACGACTTTTTTCGTAGGCTTCAGGGATTCTGGTGTTAAATGTGGAGATAGTTGAGCAGTTTAAATACGTTTCACCTGTAATGCAGGACAAGGGAGAGGTTGGGAGCATGCGCTGATAGCTCGTTGCCGCACCACACGGCAAGCCACTTAAATTGGGACTCAAGTGCAGCGGGTGACTCCTCAAAACAACGTTGGAACAGTGTAAGTTTTTTTTTTTTTTTTAAATGTTGGTTGGAATGCCAATCCTGCCACCAACCCTCAAGTTTTCCCTCTAAGTTGTTGGATCTGCTTTCAGGGATGGATGTAGATTAACACAGGACAAGGCCAGCCCAAAATTTAGAAGCAGTGATAAATTAAAGAAAACTCTGCAGTAAGTGAGATTAAAAAGAATCTACAAAGAGAAAATAAAGCTGTGTAAGACGTACCAGACACATAACTCCAATGCTAACCGTAGGGTGTACGAGAGCATAATAGACCTCTATTGTGACAGTGTGCAGAAGCCATTTAACTATTCTATTCTATCGGAAGATCATTTTAAAAAGGATAACAGAATATTAAGATATACAGCTTGTATAGAACACAAGTCAAAAAGGATTAGGTTATGTAATGCATCAGTGGGGCGTCACCAGGAATACTACGTTAAGTTTTGGTCTCCAGAGAAACTCTATAGAGTTATGAGGAAAAACTGAAGGAGTTGAACATTTAAGTAAATGGGGATTAAGAAGTGACATATTATGAAAAGAATTTCAACAGTGGATGTCACTTCTAACATTTTTTGAAACCAGTCACTATGAATTTAGTTTTTTTTTTTTAGCAGAGACTGGTATTGTGTGTAGATTCCCTAAACTCAAGTCATCCCAGCCCAATATCACATAATCAAGAAAAAACAGGTTTCTATAGTTGCTCTACCTGAAAGGATAGGGTTGGGTTGGGTTTTGTCCCCGTCTCCACATTCATGCTCATTAGTCTTTTATTTTGTTTGTTTTGTGTAGGATGGTATGAAGGTATTCGCCTTTCTGATGGTCAAAGAGGCTGGTTTCCCGCAAATCATGTTCAAGAGATCACCAATGAGCATGTTAGACGACGTAACCTCCGTGAGCGATACCGAGTCATCCGGGCTGCAGAGCAGTTAACCAAGCTGAGGACCAGGACTGGCTCTTAGTCCCAGGCTTCTGTCATCTTAGGGGAACTTGCTTGGCAACTTAACATGTAAGACACGTGGAGACATCATATTCAGGGAAATGTATGGCCTTTCTGCATGTCTTGGGCGCTGCCACATTGCCTCCCTGAAGCTCAGTCCAACACAAAATCAAACGATTACAGGAACTTCTGAGCTTAGCAGTTTTCACATTCTGTAGTTTCTTTCTCCTTTCTTTATTTTGTCAGCCACTCTCAATACAAGGTTTGCATATTGAAAAGAGAAGTGAACTGGTAACAGGGTATTTTATTAAAAATCTCTTAACTGTAGAAAAGTACAGTCTGAAAAGAAAAAAGAACACTGTTCAAGACTTGATTTTTTGGAATTTTTTTACACTACAGTTCATGACTTTGTTTTCCTCAATACTTGAAGACATTTCAGTTCTGATTGCCATGACTGGGAAATTGAAAAACTTTTGTTACAGAACTGTTAACTTCTGATTTTCTTGTATGTATGTACGTATGTATGTATGTATGTATGTTTGTGTGTGTATATATATATGTCTTCTAATTTAGTTGAGCAGAATACGGAAAAAGAAGATGTAAAAGTACCAGACACAAAAGGAAACGTGACGATGGCTCATCTAGGCAGCCTGACTCGAGGAGGAGAGTACGCACAGAGCTAAGCTAACTGATCTGACTGTGGGTTAAGGTATTTTAGGAAGCAGTTGACTGTCAGATGCAGGCCATCTTGGCTGATGGAATGGCACAGAAACCAACAAACACCCACAACAAAAGAGTGCAATCAGATCTCCTTATATAATTAAACGCCATGCTTCTCATCACCATATTTTATTCACAGTAACAGGAGTACATTGTAGATGTGACGTCTTGCTTTCATGCTAGTAATGTTTAATGGAATTTTGTACTGGTGTTAAAGTGGGCACCTAGAGTGCGAAGGTATTCCTTGATATGTATGATATGTATGATAGGTAATCCATTCATTGGTGTTGTAGGTATGTACTCTGGTTATTACACTACATGTTTAAGTGTTACATAAGAAAACCAAACAAATGGGCCTCTCTTGAATTTTTTGCACTATGGCGGACTTGTCCAGCATTCAAGCTTTTTCATTTGCTGCCGTCATCACAGCAGTGACATTTTTTGCCCGTGTGGTTTTTCAGTTATGAGACTATCAAGCTTTACAGGCCTTCATTTCTCTGTTTGACAAAATTGAAAATGACTTTTAAAATCTCCAAACGTTTCCCTTCTCAGTCACAGATTTTCTTCAGTGAACTGCACTGTTATGGATTTTGTGGGCTTTGTTTCAGAGTCTTATGTTCTACATGCTGTTTGAAATTAAGATGTATTTTGAAATTGCTGGCACTTTCACTCTGCTGTATGGTTGCTGAAATTCTTTAGAAAAACCATAAAGAGAACTGAAAACCCACACCGTGAGGAAAAAATCAAGCCGTCATCACTTCCTCGTACTGCAGGTTTCACTGTTGACTACATGACTGGCGATCAGCATGAAGTTTGTAACTTTTTACAAAATCTTTTAAAAAAAAAAAAAAAAACAAAAAAAAAAAGCCAAAACATACAAATAGCACGGTGTTAAGATTTGGCCAGAAATAGTCTCGGCTTAAAACAATTCATGACTGTAGAATAGCTGCTAATGTCATTTGCCATGACTGGCATGAGGTCCGTGTTAGATTATGAAAGTGGGCCTCAGCCTCACGTACTGTAAACAAAGGCCAAGGCCCCCGACGTCAAACCGCAGCTTTCAGCTCCTGCCCCTAGGACCTTGTATGGTCCTGAGCACGTTGACTTGTACCCTCTTACACTCCCAGTATTGGTATGTGCAGTGGAGTCCGTGGTGCCCATTCTTGTTCTCACCTTGAACTGCCCATTTTTGGCACCGCTGAAAGGTCATGTAAATGCCAGTCACATGGGCCAGCACTGAATTGGCTTCTTTTGACTCTCATGAATGGCTCCGTGATGAAGTTGTATTTAAAATGAATAAAGATGAATGCTGTTCTTAAACTGGAAGTGTCATGGTTCTTATGTCACTAACGACTCTTTCTGGCATGAAGAACATAAATGTAATTACTGTTAATCCAAATGAACATGAAGGAAATAAACAACATTAATGAAAACCCAGAAGCCTGAACCCTTGAACGTTTTTTCCCAGAATACCACGTAGTGCACTCAGAAACTGAGATATCTGATGTGGGCTTT
Source organism: Polypterus bichir lapradei (assembly GCA_026402145.1). Taxonomy (NCBI): domain Eukaryota; kingdom Metazoa; phylum Chordata; class Cladistia; order Polypteriformes; family Polypteridae; genus Polypterus; species Polypterus bichir. The sequence goes on along the minus strand of JANRMT010062791.1, from coordinate 147,218,696 downwards.
CCAGCCATCCATAGGCCCAGTTAATGCCCTCCACAACCTGAAGATACAGATGGTAAGAAGTGGCACTCAAAAGGCTCGGCCTTCAACGCTGAATTTGAGCAGATTGTGTGTCAATGTACTGTAAAAAATGAAGAAATTGGTGAAGTGCAGCATTCTCCTTGTGAACAGCTGCTACTTGAAGTATTTATTTTTTATGTATCTGAAAATAAATGTACTGTATTATTTAGCCTCCAAATTATCGATAAATCATTTACCCAGCTATTTTCTGGTGTTTTTTCTCTAGTACAAGGTCACTGGAACTTATCCTGAAAACCAAGCAAATGACCCAAGGTTGTTGCAGACCACATACACCTCCTCTTCATGGTAACGGTATTCCCAGATGGCAGGGACCTCTTGTAGCGTAATGTCCCCTGCCATGTTCAGAAAACGTTTGAGGAATGTTAAAGAGTTCAGGGGGTTGACTTGGCTTCCAAACTCCCCAAATCTCAATCTGATTGAGCATCTATGGGATGTGCTGGAAAAACAAGTCTGCTTTACGGCGGTCCCACCTCGCAACTTGCAGGACATAAAGGATCATCTGCTAACGTCTTGGTGCAGATACCACAGAACAGCTTTAGAGAAGTCCATGTCTTGATGGGTCAGAGCCGTTCTGACAGCACGAGGGGATAATATTAGGCAAGTGGCTTTTAATGTTGAGGCTGATCCGTGTAAACATTCTCTAATGACTGGAAAAAACAAAAGCAATTCATGACAATAAGATCATAACACCTTTAAAAAAAAAAAAAAGTACAAAAGCAGGCCAAACACTCCACTCACCAGCTTGGAGGAACAAACTTCTGTGGAAAAGAAAGGGAAAACAAAATGTTAAAAGCACTGGGAGAAGGTTAATATGGGGGCTCAAGGTACAGAGTCCTCCAGCCCCACTGCACTGCCCACCCATCTCCGGACTTGAAGCCCACCTTTGAAGTGAATCTGCTGTAACTACAGTTAACAAAGCTTCCAGATGGAGGTGGTGCTACCAGGAGACAGTAATGTTTAACAACATGTAAACTCAAACTGAAATGGCTGAACACACCACTGATGAAAACAATGAAGGGCAGAGCACAAGTCAGTCTGATTTTCAACAGATGGAGGAACTTGTTAAAAAATCCAAGATGAAAGGTCATGATTCAGGCCCACAAGTCTCCCAGTTTCACATTTACTTGCATATCTAAAGGTCACTGGGTGGCTTCAGTAGTGACCGTTCAAATGATTGCCCGTTTTATCGTGTTTGCCGACATGAACAAGTTGGTCATAGTCTTATGGGTGTTTTTTTTTTAGTAAATTTAATTCTAAAATATTGTTCTCAGATTGAAATAAAAAGTAAAATCAGGTGTGGTTTCCCTTAGACTTTCTTATATACTCAGATTATCTTCTTCTTTCGGCTGCTCCCGTTAGGGGTCGCCACAGCAGATCACCTTTTTCCATATCTTTCTGTCCTCTCCATCTTGTTCTGCCACACCCATCACCTTCATGTCCTCTCTCACCTCATCCATAAACCTTCTCTTAGGCCTTCCTCTTTTCCTCTTCCCTGGCAGCTCTATCCTTAACATCATTCTCCCAATATACCCAGCATCTCTCCATCATGTCCAAACCAACTCAGTCTCACCTCTCTGACTTTGTCTCCCAACTTGAGCTGACCCTCTAATGTACTCATTTCTAATCCTATCCATCATCGTCACCCCCAGTGCAAATCTTAGCATCTTTAACTCTGCCACCTCCAGCTCTGTCTCCTGCTTTCTGGTCAGTGCCACCGTCTCCAGCCCATATAACACAGCTGGTCTCACTACCGTCCTGCAGACCTTCCCTTTCACTCTTGCTGATACCCGTCTGTCACAAATCACTCCTGACACTCTTCTTCACCATTCCACCCTGTCTGCACTCTCTTTTTCACCTCTCTTCCACAATCCCCATTAGTCTGTACTGTTGATCCCAAGTATTTAAACTCATCCACCTTCGCCAACTCTACTCCCTGCATCCTCACCATTCCACTGACCTCCCTCTCATTTACACACATGTATTCTGTCTTGTTCCTACTGATCTTCATTCCTCTCCTCTCTAGAGCAGATCTCCACCTCTCCAGGGTCTCCTCAACCTGCTCCCTACTATCGCTACAGATCACAATGTCATCAGCAAACATCATAGTCCACAGGGACTCCTGTCTAATCTTGTCTGTCAACTTGTCCATCACTATTGCAAATAGGAAAGGGCTCAGAGCCGATCCCTGATGTAATCCCACCTCCAACTTGAATGCATCTGTCGCTCCTACCGCAGACCTCACCACTGTCACACTTCCCTCGTACATATCCTGTAGAACTCTTACGCACTTCTCTGCCACTCCCGACTTCGTCATACAATACCACAGCTCCCCTCAAGGCACCCTGTTATATGCTTTTTCCAGGTCCATAAAAACGCAATGCAACTCCTTCTGGCCTTCTCTAAACTTCTCCATCAACACCCTTAGAGCAAACATTGCATCTGTGGTGCTCTTTCTTGGCATGAAACCATACTGCTGCTCACTAATCATCACCTCCCTTCTTAACCGAGCTTCCACTTCTCTTTCCCCTAACTTCATGCTATAGCTTATCCATTTTATCCCCCTGTAGTTAGTACAGCTCTGCACATCCCCCTTATTCTTAAAAATCAGTACCAGTACACTTCTTCTCCACTCTTCAGGCATCCTCTCACTGTCCAAGATTCCATTAAACAATCTAATTAAAAACTCTACTGCCACCTCTCCTAAACACCTCCTTGCTTCCTCAGGTATGCATTCTGGACCAATGGCCTTTTCATTCATCGTCCTCCTCATAGCTGTCCTTACCTCCTCCTTGATAATCTGTTGCACTTCCTGATTCACTATCTCCACATCATCCAACCTCTTCTCTCTCTTTAGTTCTCTTCATTCATCAGCTTCTCAAAGTACTCTTTCCATCTGCTCAACACACTCTTCGTGCTTGTGAGTACATTTCCATCTGTATCCTTTATCACCCTAACCTGCTGCACATCTTTCCCAGCTCGGTCCCTCTGTCTAGCTAATCAGTACAGGTCCTTTTCTCCCTCCTTGGTGTCCAACCTCTCATACAACTCTACATACGCCTTTTCTTTAGCCTTCGCCGCCTCTCTCTTCACCTTGCGCCTTATCTCCTTGTACTCTTGTCTACTTTCTGCATCTCTCTGACTATCCCACTTCATCTTTGCCAATTTGGTTGACCTGAGTGAAAGCGACTCAAGTTACTGTGTTTATACACACACACACACACACACACACACACACACACACACACACACACAGTCAGACACACAGACATAACTGCAAAAAAATATATTTTCAGACTTTGGGAGGTCTAAAATGTCAAGATTCATCAAAATCTCGACATCAAATCTTTGGACAATTACAATACTTTCCCTATACTTTCTATATGAGAAGGTAAAAAACTGCAATTTGAGAAATTTCTTTTTGTTTTACGTAGAGGAAACTTTACATAGAAGAAACATTTGTCCATAAAAATCGAGTAAACTCGTGTTCCAAATCAGTCCCACAGGGCACATTTTTACAAGTTATTTGATCATTTATTGCCAACCAACCAGACAAAATGAAGACATTCATCTCGTGGCACCAAGAACCTGTGTACGGTGAAGTGACGTGCAGCTCAATTATTCACCTTGTCAGATCTCGACCATCCATATTTCACTGGAGACTAAAAACTTCCACAGCAGCTCTGTTTCTTTCTTGCCAAGTATTCTGGCTCATGGCAGGTTCCTCCTTGTGCCTGGTACTGCTGAGATCAGCTCAGGCTCTTTGTGAACACCACATTGGAATATGCGAGTTGGAACTGGACACACCATTTCCTTAATATCTACAGGTTTGTGATGAAGACTGCAAGACATTTGAGTTTGCACCTACAAAGTTGCTGTGTATATTTGCTTGTTTGTATTCCCTTTTCATTTCCAGTCATATTCAGTCCCCTCTGAATGTACTGGAACAACATGGCCAGTTTGTTTGATTTTGCTCCGAGTTTGAGACCAAAAGATGAATACAAGACAGAAGTTCAGAATTTCAACTTTTATTTCCTGCTTTGAAATTTAGGCAAGGTAAAGCAACTCATCGTGCTATTGTTGGCCAACCAGAGAAAACAAAGAGTAATTTTGTAGAAGACCAAAAGTATAGGAACACATCAAGTAAATAACATTTCATATTTGGTTGCATATCCCTCGTTTGCAATAGCGGAATCAAGCCTTCGACTCCTCGACATCACCCAACGGTTGGTTTCTTCTTTTGTTCTGCTTGTGCAGGTGGTTACCGCAGCCTCTGTCAGTTCTTGTCTTTTTTTCCCTTTGGTCTCCTCGTTGTGCTCAAGTGTATTAAGGTCTGGTAATTGACTTGGCCCGTCTAAAACCGTCCACCATTTTCCCCCGATGAAGTCCTCTCTTGACTTCGATCATTGGCTTGCTGTATGGTGAAGTTTCTCCTGCTTAGTTTGGATGCATTTCTCATAACGTGGCGGATGCACTCAAGAGTTCTGGAGCAGAAAATCGCACTGTGACCTAAATAAAAAAGAAGTGGTCAGACATCAAAGTTGCCGTGAAAAGGAGAGTCGCAGCTCATCGTCTGCATGTCGGCACTACTGGAGGAGGTAATGATCTGCTGGAGCTCACGCTGTTTGAGCAGCGAGTTGTTGCAATTATTGGCAACGCTCTTATTGCCAGCATTTTACCAGCGGGTGACGGTGAGTTTTTATTTCTTTTTCGATTACCATTATCCATACTCGTGTAAATAATTGGCATGTATAATAAGACATTCAGGCAGCAGATGCTGTATTAATTACTGTTTATTTAGTTCCAGACAATAGTACAAAAGCTGACCCCAATGCTGAGGACGTGGCTCCAGGCGATGAAGATGCTGCTTCTGTGCCAACCACATCTTCGGGCGCTGGCTGCTCACACACCCCTGCCTCAAAAACCACTGGGTGATCATCTGGCCGTGTGCAGACTGATGCAGTTCTGGAATCCCAAAATGCATTGGTGGATGTGGCGAGAGATGTAGCCAATGAACTACAAAATATAAATATTGTGTGACATTGACCAAAAATGAAATGAACTTGTGAAAAAATAAATGATGCATCTGCATACCTGTTTTTACATTCGGTTAATTACATTCATTCGACATTGGAATGCTGTCCGGTGGGACTGATCATTTGGTGGTCCAGGGTCAGGTTCATCATACCGCACCTCTTCAGGTACAGGCAAGCCACGATTGTGTGTGCCACATTATGCAGCACGCTGCATGCTTGCACGATGTGACACATTTTCTGTGGACTATAGAGCAGCACTCCACCAGTCTTATCGAGGCAGCGCCAGTGGCCCTTAAGCTGCCCTATAGTACGTTCTACCACCGCCCAAGCCTGAGAGCGGAGGTCATTATAACTTCGCTCTTGTTCAGTCAGTGGGTTGGCGAGCCAGGTGAGAAGCCACGTCTTCAGCGGGTACCCACTGTCACCTAAGTAATCGTGTTATATGGTTACATCGTACAGATAACATACAACTGTGACCAAAAAGATAATGTCTTATCTTACCGAGAAGCCAGCCATCACGCACAGCACCATTTTCAAGTTTGTTCCCCACACTACTATTTCTCAGGATGAATGAATCACGAGTTGAGCCAGGCCATCTAGCGACAACATTAGTGAGATGCATTTTTTGATTTTGACAGATGATTTGCACATTAATATAGTGAAAATGCTTTCTAATTACATAAACAAATTCATTCTGTGAAGGTGCCTTTATAGCACTGTGTGTGCAGTCGACCGTTCAGATTACACTGGGAAACCAGAGTGTACATAAATCTTATTTATCTGCTTGACAAGCGCATAATACCATCCCATACAGCTGGCATGACATAACTCAGTGATGACTGAGAAATACCTGATCGGTCAGCCAGTTCATGCTGAAAAGCTCCTGTGGCTAAAAACCTGAGAGTGGACAGAACTTGCTAAGGAGCAGGTAGAGCACAATTCCTCAAAGTCTGTCTTTGTAAAGCCGGCGCCAGTTCAGCACAGAGCTTCAAGAGGACCACTCTGGGAAATCTAAACCGACTTAGAAGCCAGTCGTCATCATCATGGGACAAGAAATCAGTATGATCTGTAAATACGTGTTCTCTTCTTCAAATAATGGAGTGTGATGCCTTCACCCTGCCCTGTGCTGGTGTCGCTGGTGACATGACTGACTGTTGTTTTTTGGTTTTTCTTCACAGCTCTCGCAATTATTCTCTCATCAGCTGTTGTTGTTTTCTTTGGCCGACTTGTTCACTGTCAGTGTTTAGTACTTCCAATGCTTATTTTCTTCTTTAGAATAATCCAAACTGTTGTATTGGCTCCTGAAACACCTTGGATTCATTTTCCTTCTTTTATAAGCTTCAAAATGGCTTGCTTTTCTCCCATAGACAGTTCTCTAGAGGGTCTTTATTTTGGTTTATCCTCCCAAATAGCATTGCAATTCGGAGCAGTCGATTGTTTAAAACAATCAGTTTACCAAGAAACAAAAGCTGAAGTTCTGAACTCTCGTCTCACACTCATCTTTTGCTCTCAAACCCAAATGTCTTCAGTGTTAAGTAAAAACAAGTGAGCTGGCCTTGCTGTTCCAATATGATCGGAGTGACTGTATGTATAAAATGGTTCACATTTCTCTGATCTTTTTTAAAATTTTTAAATCTAAATTGTGACACGTGAGTCACTTTCCTGCACCCAAAAAATGAGGCTTCAGAACGACCAGCTTTGTTAATCAACTTCAAACAGCAACAGCAAGTGGATTTACTGAAGAGGGAGCTACCACTCCATGACACACAAAAACAGCAAACAAGCAGTGACTTCATTAGTCATTCTGCCTCGGCTCCCTCCTTCAGTTCAAATACTGATCATCTTCCTTGTCAGCTTGGTCCCGCAGCTTCAGATCCGTGACTGGGATTGTATCATCCTGGAGGAAAGGGGACAAAGAGAAAGTGGGCCAGGACATTGGCCCCAAATTAAAGTGCCCCGTGGGTCAGCGAACGGTCCCCGGCTAGACGCGTTGCACAGCAGGGCTGCAAGTGACCTCGTTGCCGCAGTGATGAGTCTTCTAAGGCTGACAGATGTGCTGCATGACAGGGTTGTGAAGTCGGCGGTGATGAGCCTTCTATGGCTAACGGGCGCATTGCGCGATGGGGCTGCAAAGACGCTCTTGAAGGACGTGTTGTGCGACAGGGCTGCATGCACATCACAATATGGTAATCTCCTTTAATGGTATAAAAAGGCTTCTATTAAATAGCAGGGTGAATTATGGAAGTATATCCAAGTGAGGCCCAGCATGCTTTTCGGCTCATGGAATTAGCAAAATGTTAAACCACCTATAAGTTTGTATGTCTTGTGTTTTACTTTTCTGCCGGGTCAAAGATTGATTTATCATCGCCTTCCAAAAACAGGAGGGTAAAGAACACCTCCAGAGAACTCTTATTTATTTTCACTTCTCGTCAAACACGGGATCCATTCATCACTCAGAACAATCGCAAAAGGAGGATACCCGGAAACAGCTGGCCTTCAAGAGCAACATAAGTGAAAACTGGAACTGTAGAGAGCTTTGTGCACTTGCACACTCCCAGCTATAAATGATGTGGACAGTCACTGGGGGCAATGGCTTTCGGCCTGAGTGAGGACAGGAGAAAGCCCAACCATCATCAGAACTAGTGTGGCCATACCACAAGGATGGTGCTTTTGCATATTACTAAATTTTGTGGTAAATTACCCAGATGCCTTCAGGAGTATGTGGTCTGCTTCTTTTTATATGCCCTAAGGTTGTTAACTGTGGTACAGAAGGTTTACTCGCCCTACTGCCTCACACTAATGTAGGGATCCCCAGTGTCAGAGACGAGAATCACTGGGAGACGGTGCTTGAACTGGCCTGGTACTCACTGGAACTCAATACTGCCATTTCTTGATTTTGCCATTTGGCATTCCAGGAGTTTTTCTGTGTGTACCGGCAGTTTTTGTATTAGAACACTCTAGACGAGAACAGGCCATTCAGCCCAACAAAGCTCGCCAGTACTATCCACTTGTTTCCTCCAAGAAAACATCAAGTCGAGTGTTGAAAGTCCCTAACGTCTTACTGTCTACCACACTACTTGGTAGCTTATTCCAAGTGTCTATCGTTCTTTGTGTAAAGAAAAACTTACTAATGTTTGTGCGAAATTTACCCTTAACAAGTTTCCAACTGTGTCCCCGTGTTCTTGATGAACTCATTTTAAAATACAAGTCTTCATCCAATTCAGTCATGTCACCTCTTAATCTTCTTTTCCTTAAACTGTAAAGGCTCAGCTCTTTTAATCTTTCCGCATAATTCAACCCCTGTAGCCCTGGAATCAGTCTAGTCGCTCTTCTCTGGACCTTTTCTAGCGCTGCTGTGTCCTTTTTGTAGCCTAGAGACCAAAACTGCACAAAGTACTCAAGATGAGGCCTCACCAGTGTGTTATAAAGGTTGAGCAGAACCTCCTTGGACTTGTACTCCACACATTAAGGCGCTATATAACCTGACATTCTGTTAGCCTTCTTAATGGCTTCTGAACATTGTTGGGAAGTTGATAGCTTAGAGTCCACTATGACTCCTAAATCCTTCTCATAAGGTGTACTCTCAATTTTCCGACCGCCCATTGTGTATTCAAACCTAATATTTTTACTTCCTGTGTGTAATACTTTACATTTACTGACATTAAATTTCATCTGCCACAAATCTGCCCAAGCCTGTATGCTATCCAAGTCCTTCTGTAATGATATAACGGATTCCAAATTATCTGCTAATCCACCTATCTTGGTATCATCTGCAAACTTAACCAGCTTGTTACTTGTATTCCTATGTAAATCATTTATATATATTAAAAATAGCAGCGGCCCTAGCACTGACCCCTGTGGAACACCACTCTTAACATCAGCCAGTTCTGATGAGGTTCCTCGCACCATCACCCTCTGCTTCCTGTGTCTGAGCCAATTCTGCACCCATCTAAAAAACATCACCCTGAACTCCCACTTCTTTAGTTTGATGCCCAACCTCTCATGTGGCACCTTATCAAATGCTTTCTGAAAGTCCAGATAAATAACATCATAAGCTCCACTTTGATTGTATGCTTTTGTTGCAACCTCACAGAATTCCAACATGTTAGTAAAACACGACCTCCCTCTTCTGAACCCATGCTGACTGTTCAGTCAAACTCCTGTCCTTGCCATGTGTTGCTCAGTCTTACCCTTAACAATTCCTTCCATTAATTTTCCTGTGATGCATGTTAAGCTTACTGGCTTATAGTTGCTTGGATCTGCCCTGTCACCCTTTTTATATGTATTCCAGTGATACTTGCAGTATGCAGTACCGGCACTTCTAAAAACCTCTTGGAACTGTACTGCCACACTTGTTAATCGGCTGGTATCTCCTGGGAAATGTAGCGAGTTGGGGATCACCTAGGTCTTCAGTCAGAAAACCCATGAATCCCGGAGCTTGTGTATTTACAAGGTGTGGAACTTCTGGCAGTGCAGAATTACTCTTAGTAACCACTGTCATCACCATTTTCTTTTACACCGCTTGTGCCATGACCACCCACACTCTTGCACTGCCAGAAAACCACATCGATTTACTCGATAAATTATCCACATTGTGTTGACCCTGATCTACATTTTTTGTATGCCTTGGCGAGTTTGGTTAGGATTATTATTATCTAATAGTATGTTTATGTTGAGATTCGATGGATCTAATTGGTAAAATTACATCTTCCAATAAGTTGCTGTCTCTCATTTTTCTAAAGCAACATACTAAGATTTATGTTCATTTTTGTTTCCAAGCTTAATTAATTACGTTCTACCCTTGGATTTAAGGATTGTTGGGATCGGAAAGTTCAGCTTCGAAATCAGCTTTTTGATTAAAATTAAAAGTCATTTTATTGCCATTGGAAGACAGTGCATAAGGTGGGCCAGTACTCGCTGGTGCTCTGTACTGGCACTTTTTGATTTGGGTTTTTGGAGTTCTGGGAGTTTTTGTGTGCATATCGGCAGTGTTTGCAGTCAGCTCATACTCATAATATTCAGTGTCTGCACTTCTCACAACCTCCCAGTGCTAACATGCCAAAGTTGTTAACTTGCTGGTATTTCCTGGGAATTTTGGCATGGAGGGAAGGTCACCCAATTCTTAAGTTATAAAATCCATGAATCCTGCAGCTTATACATCTGTGAGACTTGGAACTGCTGAAAACGCATAAACACCTCGAATACCACCAGGTCTTTTTTTTACCATTTCAACCAGTCCTGGAAGAAATGGCTCTCTAGTGATACATACTACAGCTCTCATCATAGATTACACTTCTACATCCACAAACACTTGTAATTAAGTCATCTGTACAACAGTAATGCATTTAGGGTTAACTTATGTTTACTTATCCAAACATTATAATGCTCCCATTTTCTCAGACAGCAAGCACTCGATGCCATGTACATAAATATGAACAGTTCTAAAAGACAGTATTTTAAAATAATCCAAGCAAATGTCTTTAACACTGCAAAGTGTAGCTTCTCCAACACCTTCAAATGAAATTTTGCAATTCTACAAAAACAAAACACTGAGGTGTCCATAAAAGAGGAGGATATGCAAAAGTTATCTGATGAGACTAAACACCACAAGAGATCCTCCGTCAGTGGACTGCAGCAGCAAAAGTGGCAAACTCTCAAGAGTCCTTAACTGGCAAAAACAATTTGAAAAACTTCATTTACTCCAAAAAAGATGTCAGCACTTGGCTTTAACAACTATGTGAACAGTAAAAAAACATACTGCTGAAAGAAAAACCTGTGTTACTTCAGAACTGTCTCAATGTAACTGATTTTAGCACATTGAGTAGCAAAATAACCAATGGCCAACCGCTCCAGGAGAGTCGCATCCAAAGATTCATTCAGGGAAACATGCCCAGCTCTAGGAGTGCATTGGCAACAATTTCTTCATCCCGGGTGAGGCTTAGGCTACAGGCCTCCAATACAACCTTGCCCTCCTCTAGCTTCCAATTTGGCGGCTCTCCAGAGTCCTCCTTCCTGGAACCTAACAATACCGTACCTGCAGTAGTGGCAATACTGTTAAAATAACCCAGGACATGTGTATTCACAAATGGCCCGTTTTCACCATCCACCCCTTGCCAAGCGGTCAGAGCACAGTGTGAATTTGAATGTCCCAGGTCTTCAGTCACTGCCTGATGGTGTGCATTTTGCAAAGCAATAGGTTTGTCACTAGAAATGCTAGTCAAGTCTTCTGGTTTGACCTCAAAATTTATATTAACCTTTGTACACGATGAAGCGCAGAACTGCCCCAACTTTGGTGATACACAACTAGTGTGATTATCTTCTGATGCACCACCTGCTTCAGCTTGGAAAGGATACCGTCTAGACATTTGCTTTACCCAATTCTTAGTTCTGGAGATTTTTTCTTCATCTACAGAGTCTGTTGAAGATTCTGCCATGTCAATTTCCATCTCTGGAGACCAGTCTGCTGCTGTCACACAGAAAGCAACATCTGTAGGAAACAGACCCCTATTTATGCTTTGGGAGGAAACATTTGAACTCGTAGAAACTGAAACATGGCTTCCAACAAATTGATCTGGCCCATTCAGTCCAGGCTGTCCCTCAAGCAAAATGCCCATCCCTTGTAACTGTAGATCCTTTACAGTGCTCATCTTCCCTTTGTCCATTGCAATATTAGAGTTATAATCTGTGGGTGAGAGCCAGAGTTCCATTAGCGCTGTCACAGCCTGATCCTCATCATTGGACAACTGAACAACCGACACCTTTTGGTTTACATCGGTGCCAGCAATGTTTTCATTACCATTGTGATCACTGTACTGGGACAGCTGGGACATGGGAAGAGAGCAAGTAGATGCAAAAGGTTCTTCCTGGTTTGCAGATGGGGCCTGGCAGACTGCCATTATAGGTGGAGGAGTGTTGAGACGAAAGGAGTCAAACACCTGTAATAAGAAAAAACTTCCAGTAATAAGAAGGATCTGAAAAACAGGACTTTATAAATGTAATTGGGTTGCAATAATTAAAGTAAAATATTGCAGAAAGTTATTACAAAACCACATTACAAGTACAACCATTCAGCATATGGTCATAAATCATCACTTAATTGCTGCCAAAAGCCTGTGGCATGACCACTGTCTACTACAAGCATCTCAGAAGGTCAGCCACACTTTGGCTATGCTGGGAAGAAGCAAATCCAAAATACAATTTTAATGTTTAATTTGAACCACTTGATAAAGGGTTATAGAACTACATAAAAGAAGAGTGAGAAGCAGGAGTTGTCACCAAAATGAACAATCACACTAAAAATAACAATACAAACAAAATGAACATCAAAGTCAAACTGATGAGACCAAAATAGTGATGGGCGATTCACGAACGGTTTGTTCTTTTTCAGTGAGTCATTTGAATCGAATAATGAGCAAGAGTGAACAAACTCGTGATGGAGCGGAACAAAAGAGCTATAGTGCATGGGTGATGTCATCTTTTCGCATGTAGATGTTTAAAGTGCATGCGCAAGCACCACCTGTCTGGTTCTCCTACTCGTTCAGTTCTTCTATGATTGATGATTTTTTACTTGTGAACGAGAACTCTGTTACTGATGATTCTCTCATTCCTCAAACAAGAAAATACAGCAACAACACATTTATATTAGAATGTATCAACTGTATCGAACTATTTGATTTCAACTTTAATGCACGGTATGCATCATTCACTGATTCGTTTGAGTTTTAAGTAACTTATTTCTTGTGAACAAGTTACACTATTCTCATCTGTTTTGCAAACCAAATCATTACCCGAGAAAGAGGCGGTCAATAGTCATTCGATTTATGAACAGGATCACTGCCCACAGGCAAGGCACAAGATTTATATTCAACTGAAACTGTGAACTGAAAATCACTACCCGAAAACGAGTCACAGAATTCTCATTCGATTCTCAAACTGAATCATTACCTGAGAATGAGGTGCAGAATTGTTGGTGATGATTCCCATGCTTTGTTCTTTCAAAAAGGAAAATGTTATACAATCAATTATCGGTATGTTTAGTATATAATTTAGTATTTGTATGAAATATTTCTTTACTAGGCTGACCCGCCTTTTAAGGCGACCGACTTTTAAGTTGACCACTTCTTAAGGCAATTCAATATGTAGATCAATTTGATATTTTATACAAACTCATTTTTGGTTATATTGCATTTGAGCGGTATTACTTTAATACTCGTAGTTTCTGTTACTTTTGTGATGAAATTTAAACTTTTTTTCTATATTGAGGTCACCCTTTTGGACCCCCCTGATATTTACTATACGGTGAGGCATTTGTACTCCATCAACGTTAATTATTTCCAGAGACATAATTTTGTCTATTTTTCCAGCCCATCGCGAACAAAAGCAAGGAAACGATGGGAGCAACAGAACTCTGCTCACACATCATGTCGCTTCGTACCGCAAGCTGCAAGTAGTAAGTCTGTGATAAGCGGAATACCGCTACGCTTTCCACTCATGGGACGGAAGGACAATCCCCACCGCTTTTATATAGTAAGAAAGAAGAAGAAGATATCGCACAGTCTGGAGTAGAAAATCATCTTTTACCTGGAAAAACGAAACTACAAATCCCATCGTGCATTGCAAAATGGACGGGGCGTGTGTGAAACTCCGCGCCTGCGTAGCACTCACGGAACGGAAGGACAATCCCGACAGCTTTTATATAGAAGGATATCTTTTGTGATTAATTTAAAGAATGACCCCCCCCACTTACTTTGGTTAGTTCAAATGATACACAAACATTTTAAAAAGACGTTAAAATTATAAGAACTGTTGAAATAATTTTAGGGATATGGAAGACCATAGCAACAATCTTAACAATACAGCAAAAACGAATCCAGGACAAGGCAGGAGTCCACTGCAGTGCCAATGAATATGGGGTCAATCTACAATCACCAGTTAACACAGGTAATAGTGACATCTTTGTGGCGCAGGAGAAAAGTCAGAACACCAAGATAATAACAAATGCAGACATGGTTTAAAATGTCAACTGCACTCAAAAAAAAAAAAATTAACGGGCATGAAATCTGAACTGAGGATACTAGATGAGACAGCACTGCACTAGTGTGCTGCCCCAGGATTTTTTATGGTTATATATCTTATAGTAGCTGTGCTGTTAAAGATGGGTTGAAACCTAAGTAATCATAGTAGGCCTCACATTTTCTATTTGATACGTGGGTTGTCCAAGTGGTCTCGTATAATAACTCACCCGATCCTTTTCCCTCACAATGGCCCTTTTCCTCTCCATACAGAGCTGCCATTTTTCACTGCTTCCTCTTGGTGTCACCCGTCAAACTGACCACACTTATAGTCAAAGTGCTTTGCTGGGAAAATGCGCCAGTGGTCAGTACCACTTGGCCTGGTTTTGCTACTCTTACCTAGTTGTTTGTGGTTGGGCTTTTTTTTCCCGAGGTGTGCGTCGATTTTCTTGTTATTTTTACACATCCGTTGCCCAACACACAAAGTTAACAGTCATTAGCATTGTAGCTATAAACCTCATTCACGTGGCTCAAGAGGAAGCAAGAAAGTTACCATCATGCTGCTGTTGCTGGCATAAAACAACGGACAATAAAATAGGCCAATATGACCAATTTTCATATTTTTAGAACCCCATTTGGTATTTTTATTACTATTTTTGATTTTTCTTCACCCTTTTTTTTACCTCCCTTCTACATGTTTTGCAAGCTTTTCAATTTTTCACCTGACCTTACCAACAGACACGTGTCCTTGTATTAAGGTGGATTCTTTGATCACTCATTTTTAAGCCAAACAGAGAATTCCCTACTTTGTTTCTTTGTCCTTCCTCATCATCACAATCTGCACAATTTGTGGTACTATTTTTAAATAAAGTATATAAAAACTACCATGAGGTTTACGTTTCAACCAGCATTGGAAACAAAAAGAGTATACCACATAGAAAATTACAAAAAATGGATAGACATTAAAGTACAATATCATTTTCAGATACTAGAATCACATTGAAGAGCAGTTCATAATCCTTCATCAGTGACTACAAATCAATCAACTTTTACATGAAAAGGATGACATCACTCTTGTTGTATATGTACCTCCAACTCTGTGACAATGTTGGAAATGCGACACCCAGGGGGACATCCAGGATCTGAGTAGTAGAAGTCGGATGGAGTGAGAGGAGTGACTGCAACAAAGAGACAGACCAATGCTTAGAATTAAAAATGTCATGCTTTTTCATCTAGCTAGGCTGTACTGTCTACCATACCGACATAGAAAATAACATGACATTCACAAATATGCAGGGTTCTGGTGCCTATCCCATCATCATCAGGGGCAAGGCAGGAACCAGCCCTGGACAGGACACTAATCAATTGCAGGGATCTCTCCAAGACAAACGCGCACACTGGGACAATTTACAGTTGACAAGTGGCTAGGAAACTGGAGGCAGAGTCGCACAAAAACAGGGAGACAATGTGTTATAATACATTTTTCTTTAATATTTATGTCACTATATCTGGACAACACTGTTAAAGTATCCATTCACATGTGCATGCTAAGTTTGGCACATAGGGGCTCAGCATTTAGAATTGCCAACCAAGCATAGACTAGATAGCCAAAGACAACTGGAGGATTGTATAGTCAGCTTAAACACAGAACAGTATTTCTGTCCTTTGTCAGTACAAAATCATCTTTCCTTGTTGGGAGAATGAGAACCGGCATGCAGGCATTATGCTATTTCTATATTTTGTGGAGGAGGAGTTCAGTCCCTACCTGCCCTTGTTTGGAGACAGAGAAGACCAGTAAGTGAAGCAGACAGTATTAAAAGGCTTGAACAACAGCCAAACCCTTTGAAGCTGTGTCGGACCTCCGTCTGAAAACCCTCTCAGCGTGGTGACGAAAAAATGGCAGACTGCGTAGATCCAGACTCCCACCTGGATAAAAGTCTGTCATATGCTTCCCGTCTGTAACCGCGTCAACCGTCAGTAAATGTAAGCTAAAGTATATTTTTCTCATGTGATTCTTATACCGCCGTAATCACGATGGGAGGGATATCACCTTTTCTGTCATATTACTATATTGTGTAGTTACTTAATGTGCTGCAAATTCAAAAGAACACATTTCCGGAGAGCTAATGCCTCTTAAGGAAACACAATGCAAATATGCTGATTGTAAATGGATTATGAACATAGAGTTACGTTGCTGTTTTGACTTTAGTTTTGGCAGCTGTCAGTTACAGTACTTCACTGTTCACCCACTAGAAGTTTTCATATTTTCTCTCTATTATAAAAAAAAAATCTAGGAAGGCTTGGAAGGAGACGATATGTGATTTTCTCTGACACACTTTAACATCCCACGAGACAAGGCATTAAGACAAAAGTACAGCTGCTGTAAAGGCTTTTAAATGTTTGAAGCGCAGTGCGACAAGCAGAACATGCAGCTCGGCAGCAGCAGCAAGCCAGCAGCTGATCCGACCGCATCTCCTTAGCATGCATTCAGCCAATCCCCAACTTTCACAACGCGAGCAGCAGTGACGTGAAGTGGCTGGCGCATAGCGTGCTCCGGGTTCAGGGAAGCGAGCATGGTGCAAACCACCTTAGTACTATTATATAACAAAATGAACTGCAGTAAACTTAATTTGCCTTTTTTTGACACTGTTTCAACACAGACAGAGTCTTTAATATTATTGTAAAGACAGATCTCTGGAAAGTACTCTAAATTAATTACAAACTCAAAAGTAATTGCTCTCCTAAGTATTCCCTTCCTTCAAGTCAGTATTTAGTAGTTGCACCATTGTCAGCTATGACAGCTTTCAGCCTGTGTACACAGGTCTCTCTGTATCAGATTTGCACATCTGGACCCTGCAATCCCCCCTTCTCCCCCATTCTTCTTTGCCATATGACTCCACTTCTGGAGTTCTGGTGAATAACCTTTGTCAAGTTCAGTCACAAATTTCCAACAAGATTAAGATCTGAACACTCGGACTCAGCCATTCCAGGACATTCACATTGTTCTTTTTAAGCCGTTCCTGAGTAGTTTTGGCTTTATGCTTTGGGTTGCTCTCTTGCTAGAAATAAATCTTCTTCCTAGGTACAGGTTTCTTTCAGACTTCCTCAGGTTCTCCTCCAGGATTCTCCTCTATTTTGCTGCATTCTTTTTACCCTCAGAAACCCTCCAGGATCTGCTGCGGAGAAGCATCCTCACAACCTGATGCTGTGGATAGTGTGTATTTGAAAATATGCAGCATCCAAACATAGTGTTAATTCCGGAGCTCAATTCTGCTCTCATCAGACCAGAGAACTTTCTTCCAGCTGACTTCAGGGTCTCCCCCATGTGCTCTCTGGCAAACTCTTACCTGAAATGTCAAATGCATTTTTTTCTCTTTGTCACTTTCCCATAAAGCTATGACTGGTGAAGCACCCAGGAAACAGGGCCCCTTCTTCAGGCAGGTTGTAATTTACAAGAGTTACTAGAATTCAATGTGTTGTAAAATAAAAAATGAGAACATCCAATGGATTAAATAATTTTTTGGCACTGTTTTGTCCACTTCAGATCAATATATACATACAGTTAAAAAAATACTTTAGTTGCCTCACATTTTTATGCAATTTTGTTCACCCCACTGAATTAAAGCTGAAAGTCTGCACTTCAACTGCATCCGAGTTGTTTCATTTAAAATTCATTGTGGTAATGTACAGAATCAAAATTAGAAAAAAGTTGTTTCTGTCAAAATATTTATGGACCTAACTGTATATATACACGCACACACACACACATTATATATATATATATATATATATATATATATATATATATATATTATATATATAGTAGGTTTACAGTTGTGAGTATGCAAAACACAGTTTATTCTTGTATTATTATTTATTTATTGATTTTTGTATTCTTTTTGTATTGTTTGTCTTCTTATTTTTCATCTTCTTTTTATTATTATTAAAGTGTGCCTGAGTGTAGCAAGTAGACTACAAGAATGTGTAAGTAATGATGGCCTGAAGAAGGGACCTGAGCTGCCTCAAAAGCTTGCATATTGTAATCTGTTCTGTTAGCAAGCTGAGCACTTACAAGACTGCACCGAAGTGTACTGTGCCACTGTGACATTCTTTTGAGTTAATAAAGTTAATAAAGCTATTGTAATAATCATAACCTGTGTGTCTTTTTCCATATGAGTACCTGTAAATCTACTTTTACCTGTATATACAGTAATAGACAACATGGGTTGGCTGGCATCCTGGCCTCGATGGATGGGACCTTACCTGGTCAGGAAGCCTTTTAAATGGAAGGTTGTGGGTGGACAGGCATACTGATCAGGCTGGTTAGTGGTACCTTTCCTGGTCAAGGAGGCAATTGTAATGGATGGACAGGTGGAAGACTGCTTCCCAGGGCCAGGTGCTTCTCCAGTGCATTAGGTGGTCATATCCCTCTGACATGCATCCCATTCAGACACCTGCAGAGTGGAATGGGAGTTACAGTTTTTGTGGACAACCCTGTTGGGGTCCTTAGGTGGTGCTAGGGGGAGCTGCTGGAGGCAGGGATATTCCACCTGGCCTGGAAGTACTTTCCTGGATGCAATGAGATACCACCAGATGTACTCCAGCTCCTGTATAAACAAAGCTACTCTACTTCTCCTGGGTGAGGTGGAGTCAGGTGAAAGACAACAACACTAGCCTGTGAGGAGTGGAGGTAAAGAAAAAAAAAGAGAGAAAGAATTGCGTTTTGCCATAAAACATATATATGCACTTGGAACCTGTTTTTGTGAGGTTGTGTCTGGGGCTTGAGGTGCTGCAATTCCCCCTGGTGCATCACATTAAATTTTATATATATATATATATATATATATATATATATATATATATATATTGTGACGCACAAGCGCATCGGGAGCAGTTGAAGGACTCAACGCGCACCGTGATAAAGCCGGCCAGGGGACAAAGGCAACGTACTAACTTCTCCCTTGTTCCGTAGAAAAGATGAAGCGACGCAGCCATAAACCAACCCGGAGTAAACAAAGGACTGCACTTCCGGGTTCCTTTCTTCCCTCTGGTCCCCCTATGATGACGTCAAACTCCTATACACCACCATGCCTTCCCAGAAACCATCACGTCTGATTTCTGGTCCGCCCTTTTATATTGTCCATCCAAACCCTCCATTTTGTCTTATGTTTCATGCATTTTTTGTCTGA
>JANRMT010062791.1:147180926-147197826 GCA_026402145.1 Polypterus bichir lapradei | reverse complement strand
CGGGAAGTTGGAGAATTAGTGATGAGTCAGTCAGTCAGTCAGTCAGTCAGTCAGTGAGTGAGGGCTTTGCCGTTTATTAGTATAGATATATATATACAGTTAGGTCCATAAATATTTGGACAGAGACAACTTTTTTCTAATTTTGGTTCTGTACATTACCACAATGAATTTTAAATGAAACAACTCAGATGCAGTTGAAGTGCAGACTTTCAGCTTTAATTCAGTGGGTTGAACAAAAAGATTGCATACAAATGTGAGGCAACTAAAGCATTTTTTTAACACAATCCATTCATTTCAGGGGCTCAAAAGTAATTGGACAATTGACTCAAAGTCATGGGCAGGTGTGGGCAAGTCCGTCGATACATGCAAAACACACACGCACAAAAGCAACAACTAAACTGGAAATAATAATCAACAGAAAGCTTGATTAAATCAGCCTGACAAATTTAAGAGACCAAGAAGCAATTGAGAAGAACCGAACATCCATTCTGGGGTGAAGTAGCAGGGTCAAAAATACCAAGAGTCCTCAGAACACACTGCTTTAGAATCTCAGCACAGATGTTTAATTATGACAGCCTTGCATTAAATGACAGAAAGAAAGAAAGAAAGAAAGAAAGAAAGAAAGAAAGAAAGAAAGAAAGAAAGAAAGAAAGAAAGAAAGAACTTGTTGGTAACAAAAACAGGCTATTTTGCTTTTTTCCTTTTATCAGCAGGGAATGTGAGCTCATCTTTGAGATGCTCCTTCATTTAGTTTATACCCTTTCGCTGACCCTGAATCACTTTCTTTGCACGTTTTTCTAAGTGTCATTTTATATCACAGGTTTCACATATTCACAAAATGGCTTGCCTGAGACTGTGAAGCATTTCATTCCATTTCTGTAGTTTGGTTTCAGGTTCCCCCTTATCTACAGTATCATGGTTTTAAAAACCTTTTATATTAGAAACTTGCCTCACTACTTACTCTGTGCTTTTTGGCCTGTTTCCAGTATCTTTATATAGTTTGTCAAGTTTAAAATTTCCTTAATTGTATTCCTCTTTTTATTGCTTATTTTCTTTGGACAGCTGTTAATACTTTAATTGCATGGTAAATTGCTAAAATAATATTTTTTTATGCTCAGTTGTCTCATTTCATGCCTGCTTTCTTGCGTTATTTTGTTGCACATGTGAACAGATTTAGGAACTGTGGCAGCACAACATAAACACTAGGGTCATGCTCTCACATCCCTGGAACTGTAATAACTCCCCTCGGTTTGACAAACTGCATAAAAAAATAAAATTCTAAGCACCTGTGCATATGTCGACTGGCTCGCCACATCTCCGATACTGAAGACTGGCCTTCATAGATGCCAAATAGTAAGGATAAAATGAGGGATGAGAGAGAGTTCTGTTGGACAGGGAAGGAACCACACTCTGCAAAAGAGGGAAAGAGATATCAATATATTTAATTCACTTGTCTTGTCAAAAACAAAAAAACTAAAAAGAATGTTTTCTTGCTATGAACATACATGCTAAAAAATTAAAAAATAGTGTGTTTGCATGCACTTTAGTAACCCAGTTATTCACAGAAACCAGTTTTTAAAATGCTATGTATACCCTTATTCTGGTTCCGAAAGTCAGAATCTAGCTTGCATATCCATCATTGAAAAGCACATAAAATTTTAAGCAGCCAAACTAATTGAATTAAGACTGCTTTTTTCTGATGATGATCACTTACACTCTCCAGCAAGAAGAGACAAAAGAAACCTACTGGAAAAAACACAGCAAACCAAATTCTTCAAGTCTTTCATGTCCTTAGGTAATTTTTAATGACTGGCAGATGCTGTGTCTTTATGGTAGTTTTGTTTTTCAATAAACTTCCAGAATCTTCACCATTTCATCTCTTTTAAACACGAGGTACAAATGACCTTGTATGTTACTGAGCCTGACATGATGTAATGTACACCCTAACTTGTACCTCAGTTTACATCCATTATAGACACAGTCAACAGGCTGCCGATCTCTGCTGCCACATCTCAGTTACGTACTACAGTGCTGCCATCTAGTGGAATGCCTTACACTTTTTTTTTTGGAAAATAGTGTTATAAATATGCAGTCCATGGTTATGTTGTCATGAAAAGGGTATAAAGCTGCTAATGTTTTGACCAGATGAATATTTCGATAGTAATGACAGAGATCAAGATAGTGACAATTAGTTGGATGATGTGGGCCTGCAGGCTCTGATACTGATGTGAACAGCTGCTCCGATGGCAATTCTTTTTCTGAAGGTGTCCAACTTGTCATGGTTGTCAGGACAACACCACATGAACATTTTGCCACCCACTGAGTTCTAACAGTCACCAAACACCAAATGTAGTGTGTGCTATAAGCGTGGACAGCGACAAGTAACGTGCTACATTTGTGGTGTATGTGCATTGCTTCAGACCTTTAGTTATGTTACTGGTGAAAATAAATTAGTTAACAGTTTCTTTACAATTTCAGAGTTTTAAAAGAGTTTCTTCTGATAATATATTTACATTTCTAACACATTTCTTTATATTTTTTGAAGTTTTGATATTGTTAATTATTTATCATGTATGCACAGACCTATATTGCAGCATCATGGTAGTACAGCAGTAGTGTCATATCAGGCAAGTACAGTATATGCAAGTTTGGGAAAAGATGAATATTAACCTAGATTAATATATACTATTGCACATTAGTCCACACAAAATTGCAAAAAGTGTAAACAAGCCTACCACCAATCAAAGCAGAACCTTCATCGAGTCTGAGCCAAAAATAGTACTCATCCCAGGCAGCCAAACCCCAAACTTGACAGGCAAGCTTCACCTCCATAGGCCAAAAAAGGGAAAGGCTTTTTACAGTTCAAAAATTTTCTTTAAATGTTCAAAATGCACAAAAAAAGAAAGGGACATGACACACCGTAATACCTCAGGCTTGACTGACCAGGCCAACAAAGAATCTTTTTAAAGTTAGGATTTATTCAGAATAAACAAGAAGAGGACAAACAAATGGAAAAAAAGGCAAAATAAGGCAAAAGGATTTGCTCCAATCGTGAGAATCCGAAGATAACGAAATTCAGAAAAATCAACATAGTACATACAACATACACTATAATACACAAACTCTGATAAATAACAGCAGTGATGTTAGGTTGGACCACCCAAAGCAGTAAGATTTGCTGACTCAGAAGGCAGCAGGTCTTGCCGTGCCTCAAAGACCCGAGTTCGATACACCGTTGGGGGAATCTTTCAGTACATGTGCCTTCCTTGTTTATTTATATATCTAGTGACTTCTCTGCCTGTCTGTCTCTCTATTACGCAGTGCTCTGTCTGTGTGTTATGGATCTTAAAAATAACAGTTATAGGGACACTTGTTCATGTTAATTGCAGTCTCA
Organism: Polypterus bichir lapradei; assembly: GCA_026402145.1. NCBI lineage: Eukaryota > Metazoa > Chordata > Cladistia > Polypteriformes > Polypteridae > Polypterus > Polypterus bichir. The sequence continues at coordinate 147,194,432 of JANRMT010062791.1, read as the reverse complement.
ATTGTTAAAAAATATTTTAAAAGAAGCATCCCACATGAAAATACAATGATCTCATTAACTGACAGTGCATACCAATTTCTAAATTTTATGTCCGTTTGAGGTTAAAAAGAAAAAAAAGTAACACTCCCCCCCAACGGGGAAATCGAACTCGCGTCTTTGAGGAACGGCAAGACCTGCTGCCTTCTGAGTCAGCAAATCTAACCGCTAAGCCACAGAAGCTGTTATATCATGCTTGAACCTTTTGTGAAAGTATTTATTTGATGTGTGGACTTCATGCTTCACACATTCTATAGTTTATGCTTACATTTTGTAACATTTATTACTAAAATATGAAAAAGTTTCTGTTTTAACAATGTGTTTACACTGATTACTGTAGAAACGGAACACACATGAAATGTGTGTGTTCCAAATAACGATTTATTATTTCCACTCTAAAACTCCACTTCACTCCCAGATAATCAATCAAGGCATGAGCTGGAAGAAGTTTGTGCACGTTCTAAGTCGGTGGGGGGATGGAATAGCCGGCTGCTTGCAGCTTGTCTTTATCAGCACATTTAGATGACAAAGGACGCTGGCGGAGAGGTGTGAACGGATTTAAGAAGCGATTAAAGGTGGGACGGATCTACGAGTTTTTTTGTAGGCTCTGGTAATTCTAGTGTTAAACCGACTTAAAAGCTAGCAGCTTGAAATGAGTGTGGGTCAAGTTAATACCTAAGGACAACGAGGATCTGTAAAGTAAATATTGTGGACAGGATTATCAAGACGGGAAACTAGACAATGAAACATCAAGGATGAAAAAGGTAGGGCATTAAATCAGGGGCAGAATTCCCAAAAATAGAAATAAAAAAAAAAAATCAAGAAATCCAAAGACCTAAAAATGGTAACAATAAAGCCTGAAAGCTTATTTAATAAAGAGAGGGCTTAGCAGATAATGAAACTTGCATAACTACCAGCATTTGGTGAGAATGCACATCATAAGGAAAGAGGGTGGCAAGATGTGGCTAAGAATGAACATAATTGAGCAGCGTTATGGAGGCTGTGGACAAACATTGCTTTTTAAGAATGATCCAACTCATGAATATATCTACTGTCTCTACAATTTTCTCAATGTCAGCCCCCTGCATTTACTGGGCCTTCTGTTTGGTGCCAAGTAAACACATTTCTAGCAGATTCCCAATATGAAACCCATTTTTATGCTTTTAACTACAAACACATGTGCAAAGATCTGTCAATCTCATTAAATGCTTTCTTAAAATAAGACATTTAAATTAACCCTGAAAAAATTCCAAGAGGCCTCCACAAGGTTTAATAAAATATAAATGGTTTAAAAATATATATTGTTTTACTAAACACAAGAAAACAACAGGGAGGGAAGATTACAACAAGAATATAAATTATTAAAGCAATAAATGCATATGGAAATTGTACCAACTCATATCCCCCTTACCCACATTTTGACACCACCATGTTCTCCACTTCACCAGCCTCTTTCTTTATTATTGTCCTCCAATTGTCTACACCACTGATGATCTAGCTGTGTCATTTTAAAGGGGGGTGGGGGGGGGGATTTTTATGCAATCTTTTTTTTTTTTAATTAGTTTGAGCATCTTGCAAAAAAGATCTGTTTTCCTGCAAGGCAACAATGTCAAGCATAAAGCCAAACCTATAAAAGGATGACTTTAAAACAACAATGTTCATGTCCTGGTGCCTCATGTATAAACAGTGTTCACACACAAAAATGTTGCGTATGCCCTTTTCCATGCTCACATCGCGATCCATAAAAACTGAACTTGGCGTAAAGCCACACACATTCTTACAACAGCATCCTCCACCGCGTACACACTTTTCTGCTTGGTTTTGCAACCTGGCGGCACCCAACGTCAAAGCAGTACTACTGTTTCTGTGTGGTCTCCCTTTTTTCAGATTTGCATCAGTGACGGAGGATTTGTCATATACACCAAAATTAATTGCATATCGTTTACAAGTTTAATTCAGTCAACTGTAATCATTCCAGTGTTCTCCCTAGCATCTTTTAGAGATGACAGTCGCAGATCTACAGGAAAAGGCAGATCTAATGATCTGCAGAGATGGCAAGGGACGAGCGGGCGGGTGGGCACGTATTTTAGAAGTAGTATCGCAAGTTGCGAGGGGAGAGGCGAAGGATGTTGCTGATCACTCGATGCTAAAGCTAATAGCGGGGACGAGGCGGAGCGGAGTTCACAAGCAAAGAATATGGGAAGGTGGGCTTTCGAGAGAGGGGTGTACATGGTAATAGCGGGGGCGGAGCAGCTTAATGCAATAGCAAGGAGTATGGAGGTGGGCGGGCGAGCAGGGGCGGAGTGGCAGTTCACAAGCAAAGAGGATGTGGAGGTGGGCGGGCGAGAGTAGGACTGATAAAATAAAAAAAAAGTCTAGTGCAACCAGCCTGTCAGATATCAGAAAAAGGGCATCAGGAAGTGACGTCTCTGTTCTCAGTATCAGTGCAGTCTGTGTAGTGCTGCTAAGTGTACAGCTGCTCTCTACTTGTTCAGTACATAGCAAACCAATATATATACAGTTGTTTAAGCATTAAGCGTGTTCTGTGTGCAAAAAAGTGACTCCCTCTGCCCTTTTTATATTTGCTCATACTGAGGGTTTTGTTAAAGTGACCCCATCTGCCGTTCTTATATTTGCTCATATTTGGACCTGCGTCCATACTACAAAAAGTGTGCAGAAACCCTTGCAGCACACAATGCATCCTGAGCAAAGGTTTTGTCACTGAATTGCTGAGGGTTTTGTTAAAGTGACCCATCTGCCATTCCTTTTTTGTTCATATCCTGCCCTGCCATTGTAAAGTAAGTGTGCATTGAATATCCAACAGGCTCTCACTCTCCCACTCAAAGTCTTATTCATAGATACTTTTAATTATTTTGTCTTATTTATAGGTTATTTTAATTTTTTCCATACATTTTACCAACACAAGCAAAAAAAGTGTTTAGAAAACAACACTGCTCAGTTATTTCAGAAAAGAGATGCCACAAACTAATGAAGGTGCTGCGTCAACTCCTGATGTGGCAATTTCAGACAAAGACATTGCAGAGGCTGGTCCATTGGAGAAGTCTCTTCAGCACACACTCTGCCAATTGATAAATCGAAGCACCGCTTATCTGGCATAAACAAACAATGGTTTAAAGATTTTGATCGGCTAATGGTCAAAGAAAATGGTATGTGGTGCTCACTGTGCATGAAATATTCAAACAAACACCGCCCAAGGAGGGAGGAGTTTTACCTTGTGTAAACGTGCCATGCACAAGAATTCGAAAAGAAAGCTTTGTGTGACCATGAAAAAATTAAAACGCATATTGAGTCTTCTGTTGACCTTTTAGGAAAGGAGTTGAGACCAGGCTTCCAAAAAAATCAGTTTTATTGTTGTGAAGACAGGATCCTTCTCAGAGTATGGAGTCCGACTTTCAGACGCCTAGACACAGCGTTACTTATTATACAGTTGTGCTTTGCGCTGACGTGTGCTTTGCAAATGCTAGAGGCTGTTGAGAGTTTTTGGTCTGTTCTGTGGTGTGGTGTGAGATTTAAATTAAAAAAAAAAAATTTTGCTCTTAAAAACTTGGGTTTTGGTTGCCTCTAAGGAGCTGTGTGGGAATTTTTAAAGCTTTTTTCCCATTAGAAGGGTTTTTTTTTCAGCTTTTTTTTCGTCCGCACAAGAGCAAAAGTAGCTGGGTGTTTGGAGGTGCGCTTGGAAAAGTTACTTGCACTTGTACCTGTTCTTGTTATCTGTATTTGAATTAGCATTGAGGGTAGAAAGCAGCAGTAACTGATATCGGCATTTATAAGTAAATAACCGCATTGTCCGTAACAGCGATTCCTTAGTTTAAAGGAAAAGAAAAAAAGGCCGAGGCTGACTTCAAAGCAGTAAAAGGGGAAGACTCAGCAGTGCGCAGGTAAGCATTAAGGGGCTGTAGGAGCAAATAAGGTAATAAAGTTTTATTTATTTGTTTATTTTAGATTAAACATTCCTTAGCGGTCCAGAGGTAGAACAGTTAAGTGGGCGACAGCGTAAGGGTTCATCAACACAGGTGAATACAAACAGTGCGAATGGAGAGCTTATAAGTAAGAGGAGTGCAAAGTTAGGAGAAAAGACAGAGAAAAGTAAAGTTAACCTCATAGAAAGACAAATAGCAGGCAGTGGAGTGGGAGAACAGTACAGGAGCTTAAGGGGAAAAGATGCAAAATATCTGTAGCAGATCTTAGTGTTACCATTTAAGTTAAGGAGCAGCTGAAAGAACAAGAAGACATTTTAAGAAAAAAAAAGTTAAGGCAGTTTATTAACCCCAAATCAAATTTTAATAATGAGGCCAGTGCAATGCAAGTCCTGTTGGATGTTGGACATTTTAGATGATGGTTTGGAAGAGCTAGTTGTCTGTGAGGGCTAAATCTGCAAGAGATGCCAGCTGATCCAGCACCTCAAGCTCAGGGTCGCTGAACTGGAGGAGGAGTTGGCTGACCTGCGTTGTAATAGAGAATTGGCAGACTTGGCCCAGGTGCCCTTTAGAGAGATAGTGTGCACCCCCCAAGGTGGTGCGGGAGGAGATTCCAGACCAGACAGGAAGGAATAGGTGGGTCACGGTCACAAGGCGTAAGGTAAAGGGAGCACACTGTCCGGGGGCATCAACCCCAGAATTAGAAGTGTCAAACTGTTATCATGTGCTTGCGGAGCTGGACGGTGGCTCTGATAATTCTGAGGTGGTAGGCAGGGATGAGGAGCCCCAACGGGCCACCTCAAAACCAGTTCCCAAGAAGAGAGAGGTAGTGATAGTTGGGGACTCAATCACTGGGGGGATTGAAGCGCAGGTGTGTTCCAGAGAGAGAGAGTCTCGCACGGTGTGTTGCCTTCTGGGAGTACAGGTGGGAGACCTCCCTGGAAGGGTGGATAGGCTCTTGGCCAGAGCGGGGGTGGATCTAGTTGTCATTGTCCATGTTGGAACAAATGACATAGATAAGGGTAGTCTGTCAGTTCTGCGATACAAATTCAAAGAGTTAGGTGCCAAGCTGAGGAGCAGAACTGACAAGGTAGTCTTCTCCAAAGTTCTGCCTTTGCCACGCGCCAGTCCAGGTAAGATTGAGGAGATTAGAAGGCTTAACGCGTGGCTCAAATCTTGGCGCAGGGTAGAAGGGTATAGGTTTATGGGGCATTGGGACTCCTTTTGGAACAGATGGGACCTGTTCTGCCGTGACGGGTTACATCTGAACTGGAGGGGCACCAATGTATTGGGGAGGCATATGTGTAGGCTAGTTGAGGATTGTTTAAACTAGGGAATGGGGGGGCAGGGAGTTTAGGACAGGCCAGGTTTATATCTATACATGGAAGAACAAACAATGGTGTAGAAATAAAAATGCATAGTAATGTAAATTCTAAGCCAACATTTAAATGTAGAAGGACTAACACATTAAAAATAGCTTGCCTTAATGCTAGAAGTATCAAAAATAAGGTAAGTGAGCTGGAGTTGTATGTAGCAGAGCATAATTTGATATTATAGCAACCTGGCTAAATAAAGATGGAGATGAGTGTAACATAGAGGGATACACATTTTTTAGGAAGGATAGACAGAACAGAAAAGGAGGTGAGGTTGTTGTTTATGCCAAACAGGGTTTAACTGTAAGACCTCTTTAATTGGATGATGAGCCTCATCTTAGTGAGGACATGTGGCTTCCCTAGGAAAATATTAGGGAAAGACATCTTATTTTAGGAGTAAGTTACAGACCACCCAATTCAGACAGTAATTTCAACACACATCTTTTTAGTAATATCAAAAAGGCAAGTTTACAGGGAGATATTATAGTCATGGGGGACTATAATTATCCAAATATTAACTGGGATAACCTTGCAGATGGAGGAGCACAACATCAGGAGTTTCTAGAAGTAATCAGTGACTGTTTTTTAACACAGCATGTTAAAGCACCAACACGGGGTGAAGCCTGTCTGGATTTAGTATTTTGTAATAATCAGGATAGAATTGAGGGTGTAGAGGTGATTGAACCACTAGGGTCAAGTGACCATAATGTAATACAATTCTCAGTATTTTGTAAGAGTGCAGATGCAAAGACTAAAATTGTGAAGATAAACTTTGGTAGGGCTAATTTTGAGCAGATGCGACAAAGTCCAAGTAGGATAGACTGGGATAAGCTTTTCAAGTGTGGAGACAGTCGAGGAGCAGTGGAACAGGTTTAGAAATGTTTTACATGTAATGCAGGACAGATACATACCTAAATTTGGAATTAATAGAACACTAAAAAAAACTCCACGGTTGATTAATAAAGATTTAAAAAAGAAGTTGCAAAGGAAAGAACTGCTTTATAAGGCATATAAGACTAATGACTGCAAAGTGAATCATAGAACGTATGAGAACATGAGGGAAACCATTAAGAAGGATATCAGGGAGGTTAAAAGACAGTTGGAGAGGAATATAGCAGATAAGGTGAACGAAGACCATAAGAGATTCTTTCAGTATTTTAGTAGTAAAAGATCAGTCAAGGAGGAAGTCAGGTTCATCAGGAATAGTAAAGGGGAATTAAAAGACACAGACAGTGAAATAGCGGATGCCCTAAAGTTACATTTTTCTGAGGTGTTTGCAAGTGAGCAAGTGGATAACCTCCCAGAGGTAAACGCGACTACTAAGGAGGTACTAAGGGATTTGGAAATTGTAGAGGGAGAAGTGCTGCTCAGATTAAATAAGATGAAATCAAACAAATCACCAGGACCAGATAATATTTATCCTCGTGTTCTTAAGGAGGCTAGTGAGTACATATACAGTATAAACCCTTGACACATATTTTTAAGAAGTCACTGCGCACTAGAGAGATTCTGAAGGACTGGAAAATGGCAAATATCACCCATTATATAAAAAGGTTGACAGGGCAGATCCAAGCAAATATAGGCCAGTAAGCTTAACATGCATCACAGGAAAATGAATGGAAGGAATTATTAAGGATAAGACTGAGCAACACAACAACGGAAATTCAAAATATTCTGAACATTCCCCAGATTAAGCTGAAAATGGCCAGTGACACTAGATGGCTGTCTCATGACTCTGCAGCACAGTCACTACAACAGTGTATGATAAGTGTCATAGCTGCGCTGGAAAGAGAGGCCACTGAACGAAATGACATCACAGCTGAAGGATTAAGCAGATGTATTAAAACGTACAATTTTGTTTCCTCTCTGATGAAGCTTTCAGACATATTACCTTTGTTGTCCAACTTACCTAAGGCCTGGCAAAGGCAACATGTCAATCTTACCGAAATTGAGCTAACTGTCCATCATTGAGTTGAAAGACACTCCTGGGAGATATTTTCAAAGCCTTCATCATTGTCTGGCAGAAGAACGGTCAGATCTCCACATTGTTTATACACAGAGTGATGTATTGTCATTCAAAACTACAATAAATGATAAATACCTAGAGACAGTTGTCAAGCACTTATATGCAAGATTCCCTGACATGCCAATTATTTCCAGGTTTTCAAAAGTTTTCAATGCAGAAATTCACGATTCAAGCTGAAATTCTTTTCGATCATCACTCCAAAAATGGTAGCCGTCCAATTTTAAAATATGAAAGTTGCAGGCAAGAATGGACAGTTGTGTCAAAAATGATCAGAAGTTAAACATACAAAGACTTCAGTCCAAAACAGATTTTACTAAAAATGGCAACAACATCAGAGCTCAAAGAGTCATTCCCAATTTTAGTCAGAAGATCCCAGTGAGCACAGCTGAATGTGAAAGGGGGTTTTCTGCCCTTAAAAGGATCAAGACATGTTTGAGAAATCACGTGAATCAAAGCACACTAAATAATCTCATGCTGATCTGCTTGGAGGGCCCAGATCCTCGGGACTTTAATTATGGGAAAGCTGCAGACAACTTCTGCATATGCAAGTTGACTTTGAAGAATATTTTTTAATTTTTCTTCATTAGGTTTCCCATACTTTTTTGCATTGTTTTCACTTTTCTTCCCAATAGCGACAATACATTTGCCTCTTGGTTTATGTCATAACAATTGTTATTTAAAATTTTTGTTAGGGTTGCAGGATCCTGACTTGGATAATTCTTAAATTTAATAAAAATATTCTGGCACAAGTGTCAAACCTTAAAAAAGGAAGTCATATTGAGTTTGGAAAAAAATTAATAATAATTAACTAATAAAAATAGTGCACATTTAATTTTCCCCACCACACCTGGCTACTTTTTCATGCCACCCGGCTGGAAAAAATTTCTGGGAAGAACACTGCATTCTGTAACAATATAATGGCACACAGAATTAACAAATTATTTAAAATATCATAGCTGCTTTAGCATTGTTACTCTTGGTGCACTACTCAAGAGTATTTTAACCCATTGTATGTGTGTATGGTATCATAGCTACACAGCAGCTAATCAGAAAGCTCTACAGCGGGTTGTGTCGAGAGCACAGAGGATTATCAGGATACAACTTCCAGCCCTGGAGGACATTTATAGCACACGCTGCCTAAGGAAAGCCACCAGCATCTGTATGGATTCCACTCCGCCATGCCGCAGTCTATTTGAACTTTTCCAATCCAGGAAATGCTGGAGCCTTTCCTGCAAGGACCACAAGGCTCAGAAACAGTTTCATTCCAATGTACTCAATCAGTCCATCAATTGCTCCCGGTAGAACTACTTGTACTTATAATTACAATTACCTCACTGTAAACTTGCACAACTGCAACATTGCACAACCTGAGCCACTTTATGAACCATTTGCACTGCATGTACATGTTGATTGTACTTATGCTTTCATATTGTATATATTTCATTATACTTATTGTACTACTATTATTGTTATTTTAACATTTTATGAGAAAATAAATTTATGGAGGATTACTATATTGAATCTCATTGTACCCATACAATGACAATAAAGGAATTCAATTCAGTGCGTATTTACAGAAGATGATAAAGTCGATTCAGATTTCCAAGAGCTATCCTCTTGGAGCAGTGTGCTTTTAAGACACTAGGATGTATACTTGATATTTTTATGATGAAATCCATTAAAGTAAGCATATTACGTTTTACAAATAAATTGTGAACTTCATTTAATTAATGTACACTGTTAATAATTAAACATGTGAGGGCCCAGCGGTATCAATGAGCTGGCACCCCATCCAGGGATTGTTCCTGCCTCATGCTGTACGCTTGCTAGGAATGGTGTGTCCCTGTATGTATGGAATAATTAAACACGTATAACGAAAATTTTTCAATGTTCAATAAAAGTTTTGAAGAATCCGCATTCAAAGATTACAGTTGGTTTTACATTTATTAGAGTCCATTGTGTGGTGATTGGTTATGTGGGGAAAGAAAACAGAAGGACAGGAATTGCAGGTTGGTACATTTGACAGAGAAAGTACTGCTGCATTAAATTATTCCAATCAGGGTCGTGTGTGTCCCAGCAAGCATCTTGCGGGAGGCAGGAACAATCCCTGGACAGGGCGTCAGCACATTGCTACCGCTGCAACACAGTGCCCCCCCACAAGTTTAATACATCTTTTAATGCATTTCATCAAGAAAATGAGATCACTTATACATCTTACTATTTGAAAATGTTCAGAGAGCTGTAATATCATGAATGTAATGTATTCTGTGTGGAGAGCACTGCCTACACACTCCTGCCTATGAAAGATCTGTTTTCACTTTTGACATTAAAGAGACTTTTCTGTTGATCAATGTGGCAAAATTAAATCCACTGCAACACAAAACAGTAACAATTGTGACAGATTGCAAGGGGTGAACACTTTATATTCTGTAGGCACTGCAGATGACCACTGACTGGGAGTGATGCTGTCTCTCTCACTCAGTTCTCCATGTTGGGCCCTGTATCACTTACCATTACCCTTTCACAACACCAACATGTGTTGCCACATTTCTCTCAACCTTGATATAAATTTTTTTCTGAATTAAATTAGAATTTACTGTTTCGGAGATTTCCTTAATTTTTCCAATCATGTTCACGCATTTCATTTTTTTTTTTATTAATCACCGAAACTGTAGCTTTTGGATATTTACTCTTCTGCTCATTTGGTGATTGCGTTGTGATGAACATCGAGACAGACAAACTTTCTTGCTTATTTATTAGACTACTTGATTCACTGCTACAGTTTATCAACAGTTCATCAAACTAACTTAATAGTTTCATGAAAGTTTTAAAATGACATGAGAAATAAGCAATTTACTCAGATACAGAGGGAGACAAAATTTGAGACAGAAGCCAAGGACACAAACACCACTGCCTCAGTATGTATTACCGGCAAATATCACCCATTATATTAATAATTCATCAAACAATTAACCAACTGACAGTCATGTCACACTTTGCTACAGTGACATGACTCTCTGCCACACATTGCTATATAGTGTAATATAAAATAAGTGGTCAGATTTAAAGATGACTACATTTTTTGATCACTTTAATAAAATGCATAATTTACCTGCAGGTTCGGAGAAATGGTCACCGGCCATCCAGTACCAACATCAGGGTGTTTTGGAATGCCTTCTAATACATCACTGCATGAAAATGATTCTTCATTCATATTTGAGATCCCAGTAGTGTCCTGACAAATAGAAAACTCTCTTCTCAGTTTTAGGGTCATTACTTGCCCTGTAAGTAATATAATTGTTCGCTTAATGCGATCAACCAGTTCTTCTCCTCACCTATCGACTGAGTCCACAAATTATTTTCCTTCATTAAAAAAATTAAAATAAAAGTCTTACAGATACCAAATTAGATTTTTCTGCCTTCTGTTCAATCTATCTATTTTTCAAACAATATGCAAAGTAAATAAAACAGGAATCTTTTTAATTTCTCTTAAGATAAAAACCACAACAGGCATTCTTAACATTTCCCTGCACCAGACCAAAACTGCCATTAGTATTTGCTACACTACTTGACAATGCTTCACTGCATCCATTTTCATACCACACTGCATAATAAGTTATATGGAGTCTATATAAAGTAATAATGGCCAGCTGAGAAAACTGATACTTCTCAACACACACTTTGGGAAGAAACCAACATAGAATTGTATATTTTTCAGGTAGATCATCACAAAGTTCAAAATACATAGTCTTGCTTACTTCCATAAAAATAGATACTAGAAAATTTAAAAAAGAAGGTGTTATGAGCTTAGTCAAATAATGTTTTTAAATTAGCGTGGGCACTAAGGGGTGTCTCAAGATCCCAAACCCCTGACACAACTACACAAACCCTAGTCATGGGTTCAAACAACTTCTTATTTGAAGTTTATACCTTCAAGTCACAGATCCTTCCTTTTCCTTTTTCTACATAACTTCCTGTAGCAAATGTTGCCCTCCCCTTCCTGGCTCTGACTTGAGACCCAGCAGAAGCTTCCTAAGTTACAGAGACTCATTCCCTGTAGCTCCACCTGGCGGCACCCCACAGAACCCAACAGGGCTGCACAATGGAACTACAGTTCCAAGTATGCCCTGCGGGTGTGTGCATGGGTACACTGGCCCAAGGATGTTGCAACCTAGTCTATCAGGGAAGCATACAGTCCTGGAATGCCATTTTCCCCATTCCATACGGGAAAAGGAACACCATCCATCCCAGCAGGGATATCAATCCAGGTGCTGCCTTCCATTACACATGTCAGTGTGATCTCCTTGTTCAAATGTTCATTTGCTGCATCACTTTTAAATGGCTACAGTTTTGAGTTGGGCCATTTTTTTGCAGCCTGCACACCAAGCATGAGCATGACTAAAAATCAGATCAATAAGCAGAATCAAACAGCAAAGTGTATCAATTGCTTTTTGAGATACGCAATCTTGTATAATGTGCCAGTCTATGAAGTAGTAAAGTTTTGAAAAATGTCTTGAAGTTGAGACATACAAAGGAAAAAGTTACAAATAAAGCCTTCATACCACCTTTCCTTTTGCAGTTAGTTGTCAAAATGTATTGGTTATTCTATTTTGTTATTTATTGCACTATGTGAAATCATTTAATAAATTAGCACTTTAACTGCATATTTTATGTAAATTGGCTGGAAAAGGCATTTATCAAAAATATGATTAATGAAAATCCTCAGCCGTGCTCAAGTCATGACATTGAACAGCACCACATTGAAGTGTGTGAAATGCATGAATCCTGACCTCTATGCATAGTTTTAAACGTTGCATTAAATTACAAATAAAATGTGTGCTCTTACCTTTTGCCCGCAGGGTCAAGCTTTGCATTGGAAAGCACCAGAGGTGGGGTTAAAGGTACTAACAGGTAAATGCCATAACACAACTTTGTAAATGTGTTGTTAGGTGATGTGCTAGAGGGCCCTACCAAAGTAGAAAGGTAGTTGGGAGGGTAAAATACAGAGCTAGTTGCAAAGCCTCCAGACATCTGAGTTACCTTTACTGTAACAACAAACACTTTCATCTACAGGTGAAATTATAGGCTGGAATCCCTAAAGCACTGTGTGACAAATTGTGTAGAGGCCACAGCAATAAGGTCTTGAACCTTAAATACAATCTCTATATATTTATCTTATTAAACATTTGGTGATACTGTACATAAAAGCATTCTGTTTGTGGCTTCTAACAACACAACTAAATGTGTGAACAGACTATCTTGGTGTAGCCCTCAGATAACCTCCTTCTTTGCAAACCATAAAGCCATTTCTCTGTTGGTTCAAATTCACTTCATTTAAGTTCACTGAAGGCAGGTGTTGTGATCTATAACCTTTATTCATTTTTTGTGGGATTTCCCAGATGGATTTACACAATTTATACAGTATCAAGTGATCTATGGTATTGTATTGCTTCTTAAACTTTTTTTTTCTTGCAACACAATTTTGTCTTTTGTTGTGTCTTCGAAACTCAGAATTGACACCAATAAGTCATTTGGGGTCGTAATTCACTGTAAGTTGAAAGAATTCTGCTGGATCTACTTTTTCAATGCCTTTGACAATTCTGAAAACTTGGATTAGGTCTCCTCTGCATGAAACTAAACAGCTATACAGCTGAAATGTTGTGTCTTTGACCTTCTTTTCTTTTCAGCGTGGAAATAACCTTTAACCTTCTTTTCCCTTTGTAGATACATGCTGATGCAGCCCTACACTAATTCTATATATACATCACACATACATACACACCCACACATTTATATAAAGTAAATCCTCGCTATCTGTGGATTCCGTTCCTGTGGATTTGCTTATCCACTATTACAAAAGCGTTACCCATTTCACAACACACGTGGTCTAAACGCGCCTATTCATAGATAAGGTACTTGCTTGAAGAATCAGGGATGGGATGGGGGTGGACATCTGGGGGTTGTATTCAGAGCCATGTGCAGCAGAAGAAAATCCCGGGAGGCCTATCGCATAAGATAGACACATGAGATTGACCAATAACAGGTCTGTGATTCATTTAGATGTCAAGGACAAGGACTGATCGATCGATAGATAGATAGATAGATAGATAGATAGATAGATAGATAGATAGAT
>JANRMT010062791.1:147152052-147180916 GCA_026402145.1 Polypterus bichir lapradei | reverse complement strand
GATAGATAGATAGATAGATAGATAGATAGATAGATAGATAGATAGATAGATAGATAGATAGATAGATAGATAGATACTTTATTAATCCCAAGGGGAAATTCACATAATCCAGCAGCAGCATACTGATACAAAAAAACAATATTAAATTAAAGAGTAATAAAAATGCATGTAAAAACAGACAATAACTTTGAATAATGTTAGCGTTTACCCCAAGGGTGGAATTGAAGAGTCACATAGTGTGGGGGAGGAACGATCTAACGGATCACTAATGGATCAACGTGTGTCTACCCGGCACACAGAGTTCTGGGTAAACCGTTGAACCAAATTCATGATGGGGACCGGGTCTTTCAGTTGTTCCCCATGAATGAGGAATTCCCAGAAAGTAGGGTCATAAGTTCGCACTGATTAAGTCCCTGCCCTCTGTACACACCGTCCATCGCTACTACTAATTGGAAGGTTAAGTGTGGTCCTCAGATAGGCCCCACCACAGTAGCTCGTAGAGCACCTAGAAGACAACTGAACTTCAGTATAGAGAAAGTAAAAGTTGTAACAAGGTGTCTATAGGTGAAACAATATGGATCATTACTGAGCCTCAAGGAACAAGAGCAGAAGGATGACACGTCCACTCCACTCTATCACTGTCTCCCCTGTTAATCCTTCTCCAGAGCCAGCATCCAAGCTGGAACCTAACCCTGTTATTTCGATCGATGCTGAAGTATTTAGCCGTGGATAAAGAGAATTATTACATATACACAGAGCTCAAAGTATGAGGTGCTAGTGAAATTCTTAATAGATGGATCAGTACACCAACTTTAGAAAGATAGCCAGCTATGAAAGATACTATATTTGTCTGACAGACAGACAAGTAACCTCTTGTTTCAGCAGCAACATAACAACATAAAGTCATAGTGCAAAATGTTTAACACAAAGTTAAATCAGAATACATTTAATGCATAAAAGTCTCTGAAGAATTACTGTCCTTGTGCCAGCTGGCAAGGATGAAGATGCCTCTTAGCATACTATGGTGGAATTGCTTGGTGGATGCAGATGGTCCAGGACATTGAGCTAAGCTATTTTGATCATCATACTTTCACATTTTCCTGTTGTGAGGGATTGCCAGCCGTGTATCCCGGCCAACAACCCCAAACTGCCAGATGGAGCCATCCCTGCAACATGGAAGGGCCCCGAATTCCAGCAGGGCATCATGGAACTTGGGAGTTTTTCACCAAAGCCTTGCTGGATACCATGGGGGCCACCGGAGGACACTGCAGGGAGGCCCAGGGACTTATACTTTTCCTATAGCCCGGAAGTATTTCACAATCGCGGAAACGGAAGAAATGAAATACTTCCGGGCTGAAGAAAAAGAGAAGATTACCCGACCCAGAAGTGTTGGATAATCACATGGACTGAGGGCTCAGAAACACTTCAGGGTCGAGGAGTATAAAGGACTGTGGGAGATGCCAGACAGACGAGCTGAGTTGGGAGGCAGGGTGGCTAAGCGTCTGGGAGTTTGGAGGATTGTTTATTGTGTATTTGTTTATTGAGAATTGTGGAGAGGAGCGTGCTTTGTGCACATTATTACTATAATAAATAATAATTGGACTTTTTATCTGGTGTCTGACGTGTGGTCTGAGGGTACAAGGGAGCGAGGAAGCCCTAATCTGTCACACTGTTATCTTCTTTTATGTATGCAAGTTCAGAGGAATTCTGTTTATCAACAAATCATTTTTGTTGTACCATGCAACATATGCTTTTAAAAGTGCAGGAGTGTCAACTGTTGCCCGAGGCTGTGAGCCCAATTTCTTTGAATGATGTGAGTGCCACCTGTGTGGGTTTACATGGAACAACTGAGAACACACAGTTGTTATTCTCAATTTACTGTACTGTACAGAATAAACAGTTTAAGCACCAGTATAATTTTGGAGACACAATTTTTTTTGATATAGTGGAGCCCATGCCAGTACATTACACACACACACACACACACACACACACAAACACAAACAAAACCCAAGTGTGTGGTTTACAAAAAAAAACAAAAAAACGAGTCCCTGGTTTACAATATTGGCTGCCTGTTTACTTAGAGGATAAATGTAAACTGCTGGTCCCACAGTAACTAATGGGCATGGGGCAAGCTGTGCGATTCCACTGACACAGATGTTTAAACCGCCCTAAAGTGGCAGCTTAGTGGTTATAAAAAACCTGTACGGTAGGAATCAACACAGAGATTGACAGACACTGCATCTGGCCAACCCACTTGCAGGAAATTAACAAATAGAAAACTCCTGATTTAGTCAACTTATCTAAAGGAGTCAGACTACACAGTCGACTACTCCATGAGGCTTATTTAACTTTCTTTGCATGAGATTGGAAGACTAAAGACATATGAAATAGAAGACTTCAGCAGCAAAACAAGATTGAGCATCATATTTTACTTTGACCTTCAGCTTTCTATCTGAAGAGCTCATTCTGAGGTTTGGCATTGACATGCATTAAGATTTTTTTTAGATTGTTTATTAAGAAGCTTCTTTTCTGAACCATGGTGATGAGATTTAACAGTATATCAAAAGAGCTGAAACAATTTCGGTTGTTTTACTATACAGAAATATATATTAGCATTGTACTATAACAAATCCATTCGGATTTTACTTCTTGAAATACAATATTGGGAAGGTTCTAACTCAAAAAATGTACATATAGAAGAATAGCATGGCAAGAATCAGTTGCTGTGCTTCAGGTAAAGGCTAATGCTCAACATTTACACATTTTCTTACACTCCATACCATTCCCTGAACCTGCCTATTCAATTTGATTTTCAGGGAGCTCAAACCTAACAGCAGCATCAGATGGAAAAAGAACATGGATGGAGTTTTTGAGATGTAAAAGGAAAATTAAAGCATCTGGATAAAAACTCATCCAGGCATGGGATCACATGCAAGCACCGCACGACAGTGACTGGACACAGGATTCTCATCCTGCGTCCTTGAAGCAAGGCTAACAATTGGCACTGTGCCAGCCTTCTATATAGTAATATATTAACGAAAATGTTTTGTCCTTCTACAATAAGACAAAAAGCTGAGGAAAAGTTGAATTGCTAATGAATGTTTTTTACAGCATTTAGTTGCTCTTTAAATTGCTTAGTCACATATAATCAATGTTCCACATCGGGCACTAGAAAGTATCATATTTGTATAAATTAATATACTGCTAAACTGTCTCCTCTGAATTGATGAATTGGTTAAAGTAACTAATTTTTATGTATTCCATGTTTTACTCAATATTTCTCAAAGGCGCCTCCATCAGTCACATGGGATTTCATTTTGGTAAACACGTAAACAATTAAAACATAACACAGCAGCACAGCATTTCAGTGTATTCTTGATCATTCTAACTTCAACTAGGTTTTAGGTGTAAGTTATGCAACATATTCGAATTTATATCATTTACTCATCCATCTTCCTAAGAAGCCAGTTATCCCAGTATCTTCAGGTTCTATCGTTGAAAGGCACAAATCTAACCACCTCACTGGCAGACTACTTGAAACTTAACTGGTATTTACACAAATCCTAAAAGCGGCACCACGACTCAGAGCTACAGGCACACAGGCTCACATTTCACATTCTAATGTACTCATACTTCTGAAATATATGTAGGCTAAACTGAATGGCCTCTCCAGATCAACCATGTTTGTCATATGCTGGACTTGTGTCCCACACAGGGATGTGGCCAGTGTTTTCTAGGACACTATAAAGTGTGTTCACAAAATGGGTATATAAATACATCTTTGAACACTCAAAAATGAAACATTACACTTTTAGCCAAAAGTTGATTTTAAGTTTTATAAAAGTACTTGAGGTTTGTTTTTTGTATAGGTTCTTTTCTCTGCTACAGGAAATACAGAATGTATCTCAGACTATAGATGTAATTCATACTTTACATTTAACAAAATTAAAAATTATGTTTGTCCTGTTCCTTTAATTTCTAGAAACATTTAACTGTAGTAATTATATTGAGGCCATCAAGACCATCAGTTTTTGTCACGTTTCCAAAATACATAATTTTTTCTTTACTTTACTATGAATACTAACATTAACACTCCAAAAACTAGCTGAACCAGAGCTTATTTTGGCAGTATTGGGCACAGGGTGGGAACCTGTTCTGGGTGGAATGCCAGTTCATCACAAGAAACACACACTAATAAAAATATCAAATTTAAAGAGACCACTCAACATAATCACATTAATGAGATATGGGAAGAAATCTGTAGTATACAGAGACCAATAACGATGCTGGCAGAATGTGCAAACTCCATATAGAGAGTAACCAGACTGGAACTCGAATACAAATGCACAGAATTATATACTGTATAGGTAGACATGTATGCATTTTCCTCTATCCATACCATTTATTCCAGTTTAAGGTTACTACATGAATTCACCACATCTGTTATTTTATGGCAGCTAAAAGTTTGATCCTAAGTCTGTAAATTTATAGCCCATCTTGGAGGGGCTGCTCTGTTATTATGCTGAACAAGTTATTTAACCTTATAATGTTAGACTAGCACTTTGTAAATGATTGTTCATGTCAAATACTTAAGAAAACTATGAAAGTCACTATATAAAAAAATATAAAATTATTATTTTTTTTGTTTTTCAGCTCATTCCTGGTTTCCTCTTATAATGCATCTAGCATGGTTGACTGTGTGGCTGGCATTACACATTCACTTTACTGCCTCCACTGCACCCACCTGTCAACTGAAAAGTCTTCGTGTAGAAGGGTTGAAAGTGCCAGGGGATGTCATAATTGGAGCTACTTTTCCAGTCCATGAGAACAAAGTTTTCCCAAACAGAGACTTTACCAATTACCCAGGCGCTGTTCAGTGTTACAGGTAGGTCTACAGTTCTCTATCTCACTGAATTCTTTAGAAAACGGGCACATGGCATGAACATGCAATAGCAGTTTTAATGAAGTGCTGCTACATAAATCAGGAGAACCAACAACTGCATGGTTTTCATGATTTCCTCTAATTAGTTATCCCATTCATTTTTTTAACCCTCTTTGTCCACTGTATTGTGGCATGGAGTCACAGTTTAC
This sequence comes from Polypterus bichir lapradei, assembly GCA_026402145.1. Classification (NCBI taxonomy): domain Eukaryota; kingdom Metazoa; phylum Chordata; class Cladistia; order Polypteriformes; family Polypteridae; genus Polypterus; species Polypterus bichir. The sequence continues at coordinate 147,175,822 of JANRMT010062791.1, read as the reverse complement.
CCTGGCAGCAATATTTACAAGGCAAGAGCCAGCCCTGAATGGGCACCAATCCTATGCAGAGTACACACTGTCATTCTGGTCCATTTTAGAGTCATTGATTAATCCTCTTTGAAATGTGGTATAATAGAGAAGCCAGGGGTCAAAAGGTACACAGACTCAGGGTGAACCTGTAGACACTGCAGTGTTTGTACCCTGGTCCCCCCGAGTTGTGAGGCAGCAGTTTCAAACTTTGTTCTCCTATAATGTCCTATCAAGAAAAATCCTAATTCTGCACTTATTCAAGCAATGTGTTGTGATCTATTATGACTACAGTGCGGTCTAGGGGGCACCAGTGAGCCCAGAACACTAGACATAACTACCAAAGACATATTTTCAAGTTAAAACCAAGTTGTTTTAATGCATAAGAATACCCTGACAGGCTCTAGGTCAGTCCACATTATATAAACCATTAATTCAAACAACTTTCTTTTGCCTTCCACCTCCACACTGAGTGAGCCCTCTTCCTACCGACTATGAGTCATCTAAGTGATTCAAGATGACTCCTATTATTTTGGACCCGGGAGTACTTCTGATGTCATGACATAGTATGGCAGAAACTCCCTAAAGTATGGAGACCTTTTCCTGGCAACACCCTCTTGTTGTACCCAGGGACTCCAACAAGGTAGCTCTTCCGAACTACATGTCCCATGGAACTGTGCGGGGGTCTAGACTGGGACTGTGCCAGAGTAGCACTGCCACCTTTTGCCCTGGGGGAGTAAACTGTCCTTGAGAACCAGTCTCCCCCAGTCCATCTGCCCCATCTAGGACAGGAATCGAGCACCATCTTGGCTAGGTTGCACCTTCATTTATGCAGTCCATCCATTATGGCTTCCTAGCTGGGTAAAGTATTGTTCCTCATCCCAGACGAGATGCCTGTCCATGCACTATGGCATCTACACCATGTATCGGAATACATAGATCTAGAAAATTATTGAAAAAGTAAAAGAATGCTTTTGTTTTAAAAGACCTATCAAAAACTATTCTGCTTCTCAAATGAGTAAAGGACTAATAAAATGTTGTGATCAAATAGAATAGATAGATTAGATACTTTATTAATCCCAAGGGGAAATTTACACACTCCAGCAGCAGCATACTGATTAAAAACAATATTACATTAAAGAGTAATAAAAATGCAGGTAAAACAGACAATAACTTTGTATAATGTTAACGTTTACCCCGCCCGGGTGGAATTGAAGAGTCGCATAGTGTGGGGGAGGAATGATCTGGGCAGTCTGTCAGTGGAGCAGGACAGTGACAGCAGTCTGTCACTAAAGCTGCTCCTCTGTCTGGAGATGATACTGTTTAGTGGATGCAGTGGATTCTCCATGACTGACAGGAGCCTGCTCAGCGCCTGTCGCTCTGCCACGGATGTCAAACTGTCCAGCTCTGTGCCTACAATAGAGCCTGCCTTCGTCATCAGTTTGTCCAGGCGTGAGGCGTCCTTCTTTATGCTGCCTCCCCAGCACACCACCGTATAGAAGAGGGCACTCGCCACAACCGTCTGATAGAACATCTGCAGCATGTTATTGCAGATGTTGAAGGACGCCAGTCTTCTAAGGAAGTATAGTTGGCTCTGTCCTCTCTTGCACAGAGCATCAGTATTAGCAGTCCAGTCCAATTTATCATCCAGCTGCACTCTCAGGTATTTATAGGTCGGTACCCTCTGCACACAGTCACCTCTGATGATCATGGAGTCCAGGAGGGGCCTGGGTCTCCTAAAATCACCAACAGCTCTTTGGTTTTGCTGGTGTTCAAGTGTAACTGGTTTGAGTCGCACCATTTAACAAAGTCCTTAATTAGGTTCCTATACTCCTCCTCTTGCCCACTCCTGATGCAGACCACGATAGCAGTGTCGTCAGCGAACTTTTGCATGTGGCAGGATTCCGAGTTGTATTGGAAGTCTGATATATATCGGCTGAACAGGACCGTAGAAAGTACAGTCCCCAGCGGTGCTCCTATGTTGCTGACCACAATGTCAGACCTGCAGTTCCCGAGACACACATACTGAAGTCTGTCTGTAAGATAGTCCACGATCCATGCCACCAGGTATGAATCTACTCCCATCTCTGTCAGCTTGTCCCTAAGGAGCAGAGGATGGATGGTGTTGAAGCTAGAGAAGCCCAGAAACATAATTCTTACACCACCACTGCCTCTGTCCAAGTGGAAGAGGGATCGGTGTAGCATATAGATGATGGCATCCTCCGCTCCCACCTTCTCCTGGTATGCGAACTGCAGAAGGTCAAGGGCGTGGCGGACCTGTGGCCTCAGGTGGTGAAACAGCAGCCGCTCCATGATCTTCATCACATGTGACGTCAGAGCGACAGGCCGGAAGTCATTCAGCTCACTAGGATGTGATACCTTTGGGACTGGGGTGATGCAAGATGTTTTCCAAAGCCTTCGGACTCGCCCCTGTTCCAGGCTCAGGTTGAAGATACGCTGTAGAGGACTCCCCAGCTCAAGCGCACAGGCCTTCAGCAGTCGTGGCGATACTCCATCTGGACCCACTGCTTTGCTGGCACGAAGTCTAGATGTGACACATTATAGAAGAAGTAGACAATCCTTCCCCAATTTCCAGCTCTCCCACCAATCCTTTATTTGTTTAGTTCTGCAAGGTTGTTGTCTGGGTGTAAAACCTGTCCAAAACTGCACTGAAATAATGTCTGCCAAAAGTCCTCCATATCACTATCATTTCCACTGACATATTAATTCAGATGCCTTGGCACAGACATTTCAAAATTATTGAAGAGCATTGTTGTTTTTAAATAAGGCCACATTTTAAACAGCACACAGAAATCTTGTTTACCTCAGTCTCCTATCGCCATAATTGTGTGTTCTTATGTGGCTAATATAAAAACTTGTACTGTTTCATTTAAAAATACCTGTTTATTAATACAGTCCCTGAAAATTTTTAAATCATATTTTATCATGGTTTAACATTAACATTTTTTTGTGGGAAGATGCACTGACCCATACTGTCATTTCTTACTTTAAATAGTCCAGGCACTTTCCTCCACATGTCTTACCTCCTCCTCCTGCTGCACAGCTAGTGGGAATTTATATGGACAGTGACAATGGAAATATTGTGTTTTATTTTTGACCCAGTAGTTGGGCTGTGGTCATCTTTTCTCTCTGCCCAGACATTATCTTTGTTGATGCTTTTTCATTACTTTTTCAATTTCATAAAATTAGATCACAAAAACAACCTGACAAGTCTTTTTAAATGCATGTCTTCACATAAAATGAAGAATTTGCAAAATGTCTCCAGCAGTGACTGTTCACATAAATCATTATTTTTGTCTAAAAATTGCTGTTTAGAATGCATTCTATAAGTATAGCAAACTATACTTTTATTGATTATTATTAATATTATTGTTATTATTATTATTACTATTACTACTCTGGATAACAAATGGTATGGTTATCATTAACACTGCCTCACAAGTATAACATCCTGGTTTTAAATCCTTGTCAATCCCTGCATAGAGTTCACACAGCCTTTTAGTATATTCAGGAGTGTTCCTTCAACCATTCTGTTCTTCATCACGAATCAATTCAAATCATTTATTTTTGTATAGCACACTTCACTGAGAGCAGGTACAGTTCCCAGGTGCATCTGTAAAACTGTACTAATTTGCATAATGAGTACATAAAGATAAAAAGTGGTTTGAAAATGATTAACTTAAATCATGAGGGTTAGGGTACTTGGGAGACTCTACATTGCTCCCATTAGCAGTGTGTGCATAAGTGGACTCTTCAATGGACTGGCACCCCCATCCAGGGTTGGTTCCTTCCTTGAATTTAAAGCTGTCAGTGATAGACACCTGCCCGTCACCTTGATGCACTGGATTTTGATAGTTTGTTCTATTAACATTTTTGAATCTTATGATATTAGTCAAATTTATCAATTCTGCATTGCTGAATCAATGCACTCCTAATGACATGTTCTTGTTATTTGTCAAAGTTCTGTTTTAACGGTCACATGAGGAGGCACTATTATCAAAAGGACGATTCCTTGTACAATATTTTCATGCAATATGAACCATGTAAAGAAACATTAGTGTGTTTTATTCTTTTATGAAATAAAGCTAATTTACTGTAACAAAAGGGGTTCAAGTAAAATTCAGTACTACTTGTACTTGGAATTGTTAAAAATTAATTGTGAATTATACAATAAAGACAAAAGCACAAATAAAAAGGGTTTGAGGACTTTATGGTACATTGGCAGAACTGCAAACGTTCAAGACAATATCTTGCTTGTTAAACATAGCAACACATCCATGCACAAATACACTACATAGGAAAATACATGCACAAAGAAGCAGGGGTCCAATTTACATGAAAAACAACACTCAGTACAAGTAACATCACAAAAGGAAGATCCCAAACCGTACCAATGGAACTACATGAGATAAATGTTAAAATCAGTACAACCATCAACCAGTTTAAAATATAAAGTGCTATAGCTGCAGAATGGTGTCCTGTAGCACATCCAACCTATCACAGTGCAAATGCTCCTCCAATGTGTCACATCTACCCAGTGAAGCGTGCTGATGCTACACGGGTATTCCCAAGAGATGGCATTTGTGTGAGGTCAGATGTTTTTGTTGAAAAATGACACCTAGCAGATCTGCAAGGAAGACATAATTTTGTTGATCCATTTAAACTAATTAACTTATTAAACTAATTAACCCATTACACTCTACTCCAGTACAGATGATGTTTAAACACTGTTCGAAGTTGTTGCACTGCAATCTACCTGTCCTCAGCTGATCCCGTATCCTTACTAACAAGTATGAGAGTCTCCCTGCTGTTAGCACTGTGGCAGAAACCCTTCTAGATGGCCAATGGTGATATGATACTTAAGACTGACCACTAAACATAAAAAGAAATGATTTGACTATTGTCAAACTTACAGTACACAGCTTGTCACCAGACTATGTGTTTCATGAAGGCTTTATTGTGCAGCAATAGTCCCAATATTAACAAGATCTACACCTGTCCATATATTGCATTTATATGACAACCGGCGTGGCTATCCATCTAGTGGCATGTCACCCTAATCATTTGCATGCCTGGGCTAGATGATAACGCTTGCCAGTTTCATGACAACAATCACCTGTTCTAGGTGTAAACATTTTTTAATCTTAACAAGGAATCAAGATACTAACATTTCTTTATTAATTTTTTATCCAATTATGAGCTGTCCATTTGTCAGTAATATTACAAAAGGGAGAGCAAACAAAAAAAAATCATCATCATCAGTTTAAAAAACATTTTCTTTGTTTAAAATGGTGCCCTTCATGGTTCAGTGCTGGAGCCGATCTTTTAATATATTGACAATATGGTTAATAATATAAACAAAATGCTGGATAAGTTTGCAGATGATACCAAACTAGGTGGAATGAAAAACAATCTAAAATCAGTTAATTCATTACATAGGGACTGTTAAGTTTAATGGAAGTGAAAAGTATTGCACTTGGGAAGTAAACATTTTACATTTGAACACGCAATAGAAGTGTTGAAACTTGAAAGTACACCTAATGAGAACAACCTAGGAGTTGTTGTGGACTCATCACTATATATATCCAGACAAAGGATGTTAGATCGTATAGCACGATGTGTAGTGTCAAAGTCAAAGGAGACTATTCTTAAAGGAATATTTAACCCAAAAATGATACTTTTTTAAATGTTACTTAACCCATTTGGTTTGTAGTAATGACCAAGAAAAATGTTTAATCTCCTAATCCATTTAAAGTCATCTGGTTATATGCTCAAAACATGCAAAATACATGCATTTTGCTAAAATATTATTAAGTCCAAATCCTGTGGTTAAAAAAAGCAATTCAAAAACCAGAATCCCTTTCAGACAGGTTTGCACTTCTAGCATGACAGACAGTAGAACTTTTAGGGACCTTCAAAACTCAATGTTACATTGAAGAAACCAGAGGGTAGGATTCAAGAGCTTTGCTGGTCTGAATGGCTTGTTGTCATCATAAATCTACTAATGTTTACCTAGGAACTAGCAGCCCCCAAATATTCTTCTTCCATAGTACATGGCAAAAAAAAATAATCCTTTTCAGTTTCTCCATATTTGTCTACAAGAACATTTTATTTCTGGACAAGGGTAAGTAAATAAATATAAATTTTTAATCAAAACCCTGATGATTTTACTTTAATTAGAAATCCTAAGCTTTTAAATTTGTTAAGTTTATGTTATTTATTTATCCTTTGTGGCATTTTACAAAGGGTAAAATTTACAAGGAAAACGTTGTAGTGGCAAACTTTTTAATTAGTGAGCCACCTGCTCAGTTATTACCTGAACTGATAAATCTTCTTAAATATGTCTGTTGTAACAAGAGACAGCCAAGTAATTGTAGTGGTCAGGAAAGAGCAATTGGGAAAATGCTGCTATGGCACATAGTTAAAGTAGTACCAAATATATAGGAAAATGATTTATCCATCCATCCATCCATTATCCAACCCGCTATACCCGGCTACAGGGTCATGCGGGTCTGCTGGAGCCAATTCCAGCCAACACTGGGCACAAGACACACACCAAGCACACACTAGGGACAATTTAGAATCGGCAATGCACCTAACCTGCATGTCTTTGGACTGTGGGAGGAGACCGGAGCACCTGGATCTCCTTACTGCGAGGCAGCATCGCTACCCACTGCGCCATTGTGCCACCCGCAAATGATTTAAGCATTGGAAAATAAAGGTCTTTCTTTGTGGCAAAACAAATTCATATTGAGAGGTCAATCATGAACTGGGACACAAGAACAGACAAGAAAACCTAGTGAAAAAGTTAAAATCCATCCATCCATCCATCCATCCTCTTCTGTCGCGGGGGCAGCAACTTGAGCAGAGATGCCCAGACTTCCCTCTCCCTGTCCATTTCTTCTAGCCCTTCCAGGGGAATCCCGAGTCGTCCAGGAGGCATCCTGATCAGATGCCTGAGCCACTTCATCTGACTCCTCTCAATGCTGAGGAGCAGCGGCTCTACTCTGAATAGCGGTACACCCAACCCCCAAACCCCCCCCCCCCCCGAATGACTGAACTTCTCGCCCTATCTTTAAGAGAAAGCCCAGACACCCAGCTGAGGAAACTCATTTCAGCCGCCTGTATTCGTAATCTTGTTCTTTTGGTCACTACCCATAGCTCATGACCATAGGTGAGGGTTCTTTTGGTCACTACCCATAGCTCATGACCATAGGTGAGGGTAAGAACATTGATCGACCGGTAAATTGAGAGCTTTGCCTTATGGCTCAGCTCCTTTTTCACCATGACAGACTGATGCAGAGCCCGCATCACTGCGGATGCCACACCAATCCGCCTGTCGATCTCACGCTCCATTCTTCCCTCACTCGTGAACAAGACCCTGATATACTTGAACTCCTCCACTTGGGGCAGGATCTCACTCCAGGGCTCGTAAAATCGCTAGCCCGACGTCCCGGGGCTATTGTGTCTTCCAGTCGGGCTACCAAAATCTATCTCAGCCCTGCCCGTCGGGTTATCATAGGAAGGAAAAATATATGTCAATGCTTTTGTATTCTTTCGCAAATGTAGCTGGGTAATTATGTCATTTTCGGGCATCGATGAGCCACTGTCAATATGTGAAATATTGAAATCGCGTTTGAATTCGCACTTGTTTTTTACTTTCACTTTGCGATCACGCGAACTGTGTATAGAGAGCGGCAGTACTGATTGGTCAATAACGGATTAATTGCGCACCAATTCCTCTGACATCGTCTTATCACTCATTAGCTTACTATTCAAACGTGACAAGTGAAATCTCCCTCAGCAAGCTTAAACATGTGATAGAGGTTGATTGCGCAGAGAATTTTAAAAAATCGCTGACCGTTATGTGTGTGTGTGTAAAAATAGATGGATCTATGCAGGTATTTTAGTTCTGCTGAGCCAAATAAGACAGGTCAGGGTGAAGAAGGGACAGACAAAAAAAGCCTACCACAAAGCGGAAAAGTTATGACAAATCAGACTATGAGGCAAAAAGAAAGCACAGCTTTTTGGTTTCATGGACAAAAGAATTTCTGTGGCTGGAATATGACAAGCTAAATAACATAATGTTCTGCCGGGTGTGTCGTGAGTTTCCCTCGATTTCTGACTCGACAAGTGCCTTTGTTACTAGGACCAGTAATTTTAGGAAAGACCCCATCAGAACCCATGAGAAATCTCTGCATCACAAGAAATGCATTGGTGCTCAGTCTGCAGCATTTTTCCCAGAACAAACACTAGTTGCAAAAAACATACTAAAAATAAACCAAGCACAACAAGTAGTCCTGAAAAAGCTGTTTAGAACAGCGTACTATGTTGCAAAGAGTGAACTACCATTGGCAAAATTTAGCAGTCTTTGCAAACTTCAAAAAGCAAATGGCCTAAATCTTGGTTCCACTTACCTCAATGACCATGCTTGCAGAGAGTTTATTGGAGCAATAGCACAAACTTCAAGAGACCAGATTGAAAAGGAAATTCAAGAAACCAGGTTCTTATCCATTCTTGCAGATGGCAGTACAGACACTGGTATAATAGAACAGGAGTTGGTTCATGTCAGGTATGTGAGAGATAATGGTGACATGGTGCATACGCACAAACAACAGTTAGGACCCGTCCCCCCACCCGAAGGTGGAGGGAGGCTACCCTCTCGTCCACCGGGGTAAACCCCAATGAACAGGCTCTAAGTTAAGGGGCAATAAGTATGCCCACACCCGCTCGGCGCCTCTCACCTCTGGCAATTCCAGTGTGGTAGAGAGTCCGGCCCCTCTCAAGGAGATTGGTTACAGAGTCCAAGCTGTGCATTGAGGTGAGCCTGACTACAGTATATCTAGCAAAAAGTTCAAATCAACATCCAAAAATAATGTTGTAATATGAGTTATTGAAACACTAGTACGAATTGTAATTTTAGGATGAACATAATTTGCTTTAGTGTCTTTTGAATTACTGTATCATCTGAGCTATGCCATTTTGTGTTCTATTTTCAAATGGTCACTGTCAATTTGGGACAACCTCTTCATCGGCCATGGCTATATTGTTTACAGTGGCTTTAACTGTTAGCAGTTATGTGATGTGGAAGTCAGATAATGAATCAGGACCACCATATAAAAATCTCAACTAATAGCTTTTGCCATCTTTTCATGTAACCTTCATTCATTCTTAATAGTGTTTATGGAAGCTAAGAGACATTCCCAAGAAGATTTGTAGCCATAGGCCCGCTTACTTTTTTTTTTAGTTTTATTCTTGTGTTTGTGTATTTTTGTATATTGGCCTTTTGAATGTTGTGACCATGACTCTATCTGCTCCTTTCATTCATCCACCTCCTGGTCTCATCTTTGCATTTCTTCCTGCAGGCTTCACCTCTCAAATCACAACAAATCCATTCGTGAAAATGATAAATCCAAGTTCTAAACCATAGTTTAATGCCTTTCCCCAAGTATTCTACAACAAAAGTTTTGTTTTTTGTCTGTAAATGATCCAGACGGCCGTGTGGGCGACATACTCAATTGCAGCGATATAACTGACATCATATGTATCAGCACAAAAGGGTTACACACCTAGCAAGTTTATGAAAAACAGCATGGCTGTGCCAACAGAAAAACATATAAATTGACCATATGAAACTGTTATTAAAATGTGTTGTTCATAAAAACAAGCCATACACACAATTGAAAATATAATAATATCAAAATCCTTACATGGAGAAACTTAACAACTTACTTAACATATGAGGTGTGGCCAAAGACCTCCATCACTAAGTGCTATGACAGCATGCTGACATATCTGTCTTATAATAGCATACCACATATTATGGTGTTCATATGTACTAATTCATGTTTTTGGTTATAGTTTCAGCTTTCGTTCATATCGCTGGCTGCATGCCATGATGTATGCCATTGAAGAAATCAATGCCAGCCCTTCTTTGCTCCCCAATATCACCCTGGGCTACAGCATCTACGACTCCTGTGATATCATTCCACGAGGAATTGAAGGTGTCTTATGGATGGTGTCAGGAACTGACGAGGTAGTTCTTAATTACCGCTGTTATGCACAAGCCCCACTTGCTGCAGTCATTGGAGACAGCGCATCATCTGTATCCATTCCCATGACCAACATACTAGGCATCTACAACTACCCTCAGGTATTTATTCAAATCTGACTCCAAAACAATTTAATCATAAATAGTAGAAAATATAAAAAATGAATGTTATGACCCATTTTATCATGGGCAGTAGAGTAACAACTAAAAGACATGACTAAGGGGATATGAGACATGCTGACAGATGATGTTTGCCACAAAATATGCTGACTAAAGGCAAAGTAGCTGCAACACTACATTAGCTTGCCTACATTTGATGCTGGAAAATTTTCATCAAGGTCAAGCTGGCTGCTGTTTCAAGCTTTTAAGGTTCAGACATATTATACCATGGTTCAAAGTATGATGCTCGAAGCCTGGCTTTGTTTCAAAAGAGGGTACAACGTAAGCTAATATTGACTACACCAGAATTGATAAGGAATCTCAGGCCCCTTCTTCAGGCAAGATGTAACTACATGGATTACATGTAATTAGATGGATTACATCTTGCCTGAAGAAAGGTCCTGAGTTGCCACGAAAGCTTGCATATTGAAATCTTTTTAGTTAGCCAATAAAATGTGTCATTTTGCTTGACTTCTCACTACATTCATAATGGATAACGTGGTACAACACCCTAGTACTATAAATATTTAAAGAAATTTCAAATAAACAAAAGCTAATCTAAGATAATATTCAAAAACTTGCTTAGTTCAGTTCAGAGCTGCAGGTATCCATAGTCAGTCCAGGCAGCATTTTATTCAAGGCAGGAGCCAATCATAAATGAAATGCCAGTCCAGAGGGCTCAAGAAAACTTTATTCCCAGATATGGCAGATATATCACTACCTTTACCTGGCAGCAGTGTCTCTACACTGAGTTAAACATCACATGGCATATTAACAATTGAAGTAAATAATGGCATTTTTTTGGCTGTTACATATCTGATTGCTGATTAAAGGTGTCCGTTGCAAGCCTAGAGTCTATTTATTTTGAAAGAGCCAAAAAATGTGCAATTTACAGTTATATACAGGTACAGATTGAACACACCAGTTTTAAAGACTCTTTGAATAAAACCTACCATTCATTTTTCTTTTTACAAAATCATAAATATATAAAAAGATTACCAAATGCACAGTGGTTCTGTTTGCCGATAAGAGTGTGCGATATGCCTCATCTATGATAATATCTTGTTGTTTTAAAGTTTTATGAGCTGAAATTATCGAGTATGTCACTCACTTTGCAAAAAATAATCAAAAACATACTTTTAGAGTCCACTCATTCACTGTCTCATGTAACCTAACACGACAGACTTCTGCGCATGCACAAAGCAAGCACATAGGCAGAGAAGGTTCTTGCTGCGGGCTGCAGGACACTAAGCTTTGTCATGTGGTGTCTGCATTATTTTGACAACACCCTGTAGCTGTGTGTTTGATAACAAACAGTACAGCCTCTTTAAGACCCCAAATATAGCAGGGCACATGAAAATAAATAAAAAAATCAGATACACGTATAATTCTATTGACAAATCTACCTTATCTGATGCCCAGATAATGAAAAACATTGATTTGCATAGAGAGTCAACAAACAACAGGCTTTAAGTCTCACCTATTTTGCATGAAATCCTGAGTATGTGCTTGACCTGTAAACCTCGTATCTTAATTCTGCTAGACTTGTCTTTTGTAAATTACAGCACTATTGAATCTAATTAAACTGACCCATGACTGGGTGGCTGCTGGTCAGTAGCACTGATGTTCCAATGCATCCCTTTTTTATGTTTCTCTTTGTCTCTTTTCCTCCCTTTGAGCCTTTCTTTTCCTAGTTCTCTGTTGGTCATGTGGTGGCAGTTCACCCCATCCAGAGAGGGATGCTCATATTATGCTTTTTCTGTTTTTTTGACACTATAGAGTAGGGCTGAGTTGGGTCTGGGTTGGGGGAAGGGGGTATTGGTTGTGTATCCTTTAATTAATATATTAAAAAACTGAATTACAAAAAAAAAAACAGGCTGAATGTATATAGAAAAAGTTAAATATAGAGAAGGAAGTTTATAATCCCCCAGTTTAATGTAGACAAAGATAAATGTCTTAAATGCAATACAAATATGGATAATCAACCAGCATACACTGTACAGATGAGTAGGCAAGTAGTGTGTAGTAGTTAAGGCTTTGGACTTCAAAGCTTGAGGTGGCAGGTTCAAACCCCGCTAGTGACAATGTGTGACCATGAGCAAGTCACTTCACCTGCCTGAGCTCTAAATGCAAAATGTAACCAATTGTATTTCAATCGTTGTAAGTCACCTTGGAACAAAGTGTCAGCCAAATAAATAAATACTTACTGTTTTTAAGAGGGGGAGTGTCTACCTTCTGATAGAATGGATAAAGATCTAAATTACCCTGCTCACAATAATACATTTAAATAAACTGTTTATTGTAAGATTGACATCATTCACCCTTTCACTGAACCCACTTAATCCAATTTTATGGTTGTTGGCACAAAAATATATTCTAATTATATCTGGTGCAGGACAGTCCATTAAAGGACACACTCATACTGGAGCAATGCAGAGTGGTCCTTGTTGAAAACTAAGTACTGTACATAGAGAATATTCCATGCAGACATGGGAAGAATGAGCAAATTCTGTTTTTATTCCAAATTTACTCTAAGTTTATCAATTATATATAAGCATGTAAAATTATCCCTAGAACCCAGAAAATATTTTTTCTCAAGCATGGAAGAAAAGCAGGATTAATGTAATTTTTGTCAAAGAAAATATTAAAAGAAATGGACAAGTATATACAGCAGTGGAATAGATGCGGCCCTAATTAATATAACATTCAGAAACTCAGTACATTCATAACCCAGGATGGTGCCAGTCTAAGACACACTGATGCATGCACATGCTTTCCTCACATAGGGCCAAAGTAGAATCACCAACCCACTTAGCCTTCACAGTCAGAACTGACAGTGCGTCTGATGTAGTCTTTGCGAGTCTAACTTTAGACTTTTAACCATTACATTCTATGCTGGCACAAATACCACATTATTTTTGAGAATGTTCCTACTGTATTTGTTCTAGTAGCTTCTTTCCATTTTGGTGAATTCATTTATGAGGGATGTTCAAAAAATTTCCACACTTTTTTTTTTAACTATGTTTATTAAAATTTTTCAAAAACAAATTGCATCACTTTAATACATAGTCACCTTCATTTGCAATGCAATTTTCGCAGCGTCGTATGAACTTTTTAATGCCCAATTACTACTCCACCTGCCTTCACCATTTCCAATGAAAATATAAAAGTGTGGAAACTTTTTGAATGTTCCTCGTATTTTGTTTTGAATCCAGTTAATTTGCATTATGGTATTTTTTTCCTTTTTACGGTGGTGCATTTCAGAGAGGAACCTGCGTCTTGACTTTGTAGGGTTAGGTAAGCTATCAAATAAGCTTTTCCAGGATACTTTCTGAATCTGAATGGCATCTTCTCTCTCTATCATCATTAACTAAGAAACCTCAGAAAATGTTTAGCTTTCGATTTGATTCCAGACGAATCTTGCCATATTCTCTAAATTTTGTTTGAGAATTTCACTAATAAGAGCTCTGACATACAGTATTAACTCAGCCATAACCCAGACATTTTTAGTCTCCTTAACATAAAAACATTTCATACTGTGTATCAAGTAAGCACTGATATTGCTGTTGACTTCATTATTAATACATTTGGACTATGAAGTTTTACTTTCACTAATCTAAGAATGCAATCAGAGCACAGAGAAATTTGCGTGGCAGATCTGATTTTGTTTATTACTTTCTGAGCATCCCTTATGTTTCAGGTTGTTTAGAAACAAACTGAAATGGAAAAAAAATCTTTTTGGCGCAGCTGATGTTCTTCATTTAAATGTAAGAAAAATATTCTGATATTCAGCATATAGTATGATAAAAAAATGGAGATGATGTATCATATTAGCTCCAATAGCTAAACACTGTTCTCTGTACAATATTCGATATAAACTTAAGAATAATTATTTTACTCAAATTCTTTTACAGATAAGCTACTTCTCTTCAGCCATGTATCTAGCCAACAGACATAATTTTCCTACATTTTTCCGCACAATTCCAAATGACATGATTCAGTCACTTGGCTTAGCCCAGCTAGTTAAATACTTTGGCTGGTCTTGGGTAGGTGTATTGGCTGATGAAGATGACTATGGACAAGGTTTATCTACAATCTTTAAGCAAGAAGCTCAAAAACTGGGGATCTGTATCGAATTCCTAGAGAAGGTTCCAATTTTATATTCCGAGAGTCATACACACCGTATTGTTGAGGTCATCAAGACATCCACTGCTAAAGTTATAGTCGTTTTTTCCTGGGAGACTTATTTATATCCCATTATGATGGAAATTGACAAACAAAACATCAGTGAGAAGATCTGGATTGCAAGTGAAGCATGGTCCACATCTTCAGCACTTTCAAAAAATCAAGTTTTCACAATGCTAACGGGAAGTGTTGGGTTTGCCATCCACAGAGGGGAAATTCCTGGTTTTAAAGAATATCTTCTAGGTCTCCATCCTTTAAAGTCTCCTAATGACATATATCTACGGATTTTCTGGGAAGAAGCTTTTAAGTGCAGATGGCAGAATCAAGATATTCCTCCAGAAACTGAAAATAGTACCCTGTCATGCACAGGAAAGGAAGAACTAGCAAAGCTGGAAAACACTTTCTTGGATGTATCTAACCTACGGATGACTTACAACACCTATAATGCGGTCTATGCTGTGGCATACGCTCTTCACAATCTCTATAATTGTCACCTTGACAAAGGGCCCTTTACTGGAGGATCCTGTGCACACATTACAAATTTTGAACCCTGGCAGGTAAAGCAAAATAGTATGAGATTAATATGGTAAAGAAAAATGTGTTGTTTTTTTCCTTCAAAGATGTTAATCTAAAAACCTATATTTGCCTACTCTTCTTGTTATCATTAATTTTAGACTAACTGAACTTTGCAAGAGGACCTGTGAGTTACAGGGAAAGCTCATAAGCTTAAGAGTTTCCAAAATATCTATTGCATCATAGTGGCTCACTGTAGTTAAATTCTTGACTCTCATTGTTAGACCCAACTATTTTGGTGTAAAAATGAATATTGAATATTTCAACCACTGTGATGTAACTGAAGAAATCAGTGCTCATTTGCAACAGACATAAAATCAAACCTAGTTTCGAGTGTGTGATCTTTTCTTTCTTTTTTTTTATTCTAGACACTGAAATCTCAGGCTACATCCACACTACTACATTCTCATTTCAACACACAGAAAGTAGTATCTGTTTTCATCATTTGTCCACAACACCCTGGTGTTTTTATCCCCCGAAAATGGAAAATTTTAAAAATGCTCTCCAGAGCTGTATACTGTGTTTGCCCACTCGGCAATGTGATGGGCACAGGTGAAAACTTAAAAGACCTTTAAAAATGCAGACTCTAATCACACTCTGATTTGTTTGTACTTATTACACAGTCCTTCCCTGATTGGTTATCCTACATGGAAAAAACATATTCCAGCACTGCAAACACAGAGAATTTGCTTTTCATGGCGATTGTTGTATTGTTTACCTAACTACAACCTAATTGCATTTTGTACAGTTTGAATGCTGCATAAAGGCTTAAAAGGCAAATAATTTCCCAGTGACTACAGTTTTCATATATCAGTAAATCCTGTGGCAGGCAGCGATACCATCCATTAAACGATTTCAATGTGTTTTGGTCATGTTATTGTCGATATAGTGTCCACTCTTGCATTTACATAAACAATGTGAAAATGCAAGAGTAGACAGAGATTGGTTTCATTTAAAAATGCTGTTGATGAATGAAAAAGTAATATTGTGGATGTAGCCTTAGACCCTTTGTCCAGAGGACAGAGTGACTGCAGGTGACTGTTGGTCTCTCTCGTACATGTCATTAAAATATTAACAGTCAACTGAATGCCCACAATCATTACATTAATTTCCCAATAATGTAACAATACACATTTATATAACACCATTATCACTTTTCCCTCTCAACCTAACCTGCGCATCTTTTCGGATATGAGAAGAAACCAGAGTATTTAGAAAAAAAATAAGCAGTCACAATCAAGTTTTGAATATAAACAATAGTGGCAATTGTGTTTGAAGGTTATTTTTTATACATGGAGCTGCTAAATATATATAGCAAGCATGAGACTCCAGAAAAACAAATGCAACATTGTAGAGAATTTGTTAAACCTGTACTCTAAATACTAGTGCCTAATACAAGTACACCACCATGATGATCCCTGAAATGAAAGCCTAAAATGAAACCTCTGAACTAAAATGAATGCTGGAATTAAAAAGAAACTTTTTTTAACAGACCATGACCTAGAATTAAGAACTATAAAATGCCTACTCCCATATTTGCATTACATGCATTAACCTAGCTAGTTATAACTGACAATTGGTACCAGGACTATATTTCTTTAGGGACGCTGAAATGCTCATTTCCTGTCTCCCCACATCCAGCTAAAAAGTCAGATAACCAAGAGTGGCCAGAGTAGGCCATACAAAAATACCCTTGAGGGCTACATTACAAAAGGATGGATGAACATAACTGACAGCAACTACCCATAAAACATCCCTTAATGCACAAAATCATTTCTTTATTTTTGAGACTAACTGCCTTTCGGATTAGGTGGACAAATGACAGTGATGGAATGAGTAGAAAGATGAACCTTATTTCCATCAGTCGCTCCCAAAATGGAATCTCCTGTACCAAGGCTGAGGACTGGATTCTTCACACAGATAAATTTGCCTTCCATCATTCTTGTAGTGAGCGATTAGATTACATTCATTATATTCTGGGCACATTGGTTGTTTACGTTTCAGTCATGCATTTGTGTGTGTTGCTGTGTACCTGTATGTACTGCTTTACTCTACTGTATGCCTGTATGCACTTTTCTTTTTTATGTTGCCACTCTAGCAAGTGAATTTCCTCTTGAGGATCATAAAGATCATTCATTGCAAAAATTAAACAAAGAGGTCCCATCATACTGATTCATGCTTACCTTTCAAACTGACAGATTCTTCACTATATGAAGAATGTTCACTTCAGGACTTGGTCAGGAGAAGAGATATATTTTGATGAAAACGGAGACCCTCCTGCTCTGTATGACATTGTAAACTGGAAACCTACCACCAGTGGAGACATTCAGTATATTAAAGTGGGCAGCTATGATTCCAGTGCACCTCCTGGGAAAGAACTTGTCCTGATAGACAGTACCATCCTCTGGCCAGGAGAGAAGAAACAGGTTTGAGCTATGCTGCTGTATCCAATGTTAATAGAAATATTTGTTTGAATTAGGTTTTTTCTTTGCAGTTTATACCATATTTCTGTTGTCTTTTTTTAAATTGCTATTTTTTATGGCTAGGTCCCACTTTCTGTTTGTAGTGAAAGCTGTCTCCCTGGATGGCGTAAAGCAACAAGGCAAGGGCAACCTATTTGCTGCTTTGACTGCATCCCCTGTTCTGAGGGAGAGATCTCCAGTCATAAAGGTAATATCACTTAAATAGTTACAATATATAGTAAACAGTAATACATAGTAAATAGCAGTATTATTTAATATGACCTACTGTAAATAATACAATACAGATAGGAAATAGTAGTAGCACATGGTATATAGCAGAACTGGGTGCAAGACTGGAACCAACCATGTATAGAAAGAGTCCGTTACACTGCCCATCCTTACACATACCCACCCATCGGGCCATTTTGGAAATGTCACTAAAGTTAAACCTATGGATTACAGTGTGGGCCTGCTCTGCTATTCTCCAACCTAGCCTCAGGTTGTCTAAAAATTATTTAGTACTGGGTTTTCCTTGAACGTGCAGTGCAGAAGAGGAAGAGGGGGTGACTTCTCATTCAGGTCACTCCTCACGCCTCTCTCAAATAGCTCTCTGCACCAGTCCATCGTCTAGGCCACTCACTCTATCTGCCCATTCCCATTGGGCAAGGCCAAATATTATATGTTAAGAGTGCCTGTGTGTAATATATCAAGTTTGTAGCTTGAAAAACAAAGTTGTACATAAAGAACACACAAACATGCTGTGCGATACAATCACAGGGATCGATCAAAGACGTCAACTTTGAACTTAAAATAAAAGAATTTGCTGCAGTGTCTTTTGAAAGATACTTCCTTGTTAATCAAAGTGTTATACTGCAAGCTATACTTCCATGGCTACTGGTGTCTACAAACGGTAACATTTTTGTATTTGCTATTGAACCTTTTTTAAACTTCTAAGGCACATTGAAATTGTGCATACAGTTAAAGGCTCTACGTACAACAAAAATCTACTGATGAATTAATCAGTCCACAGATGGCTAGTGTCTTTTTATGTGTACCTTTTATGCTTGCTATCAGCTATGGAAATTGTGCTGCAAAATGTTGTTAAGGGTTATCCTATTCAGTTATTCACCATGCACAAAATCAACAGAAAACACAGATAATTTATTATTACTATTTGCAGAGAGCTTAGAGAACCAATTATTAAAAAAAACTATTAACATAATTCCACATTTTGAGCTACTCAAAGTATAATAATCTAAAAACTGGTTTAAGAGATTGAAGAACCATGGTCCTAAGCACTAAAGTTTATTACAGCCTTTTTAAAATATTTTCCAATTTACAAATTGATGAATGTAGGGAGCAGTTTGCACCTTTTCTGACAGTTTAAAAGCTATACAGATAAATAGGGTGGAGTGTTATGTGTTGGTGGACTTAGAAAAAAATCCACCAGATACAAGGAGAATCTGCAAATTCCACAAAGACGGTGAAAAAGACAGATTTCAAATTTAGTCTTCTGCTACTGTGAGGAAATAACTGCTATACTAAACACTACTGCCCTCCTTTAATCTCCACTTATCACAATTTCCTCTGTGAATAACCACTTTTTACTTTTAAGTCGTTATGTAATTGTCAATATTTTTTGAAGAAAGTAGTTGCATTCCAGTGAAATCCTCTGCCTGAGATGCAGCTTTCTGGTACAAATGAGAAGCATGAAAAGAAACAGAGTACACAGCAGCATCTACAGGATGTCCATTGAAACTCACTTTGCCTGTTAGTATTTAGGGAGGAATCTAGGACTTAGGATACATAAAATCCCTTCTATGGATCAAGAATACTTATCACAATGTTTTAACAAACCTAATAGTCAGAAATTGCTCATAACTAAATGTCTATTCTCAAATTTAAAGCTCTCTCTTTAAGAAGGTAATATTTTATATGGTAGAAGAAGAAAGAAAATTCACTACAAAGTTGTTTTAATGCAAATATACAAAATCATATAGGAGTGGTCAAAAAAGTTCATAATTATATTTATTCATCACATAAATACTCTAAAAGTAGGCAAGGTTAAACGTGGAAGAGAATTAAAGTTTTTTTAGAGTCACAAAATAGATCCTGACATTCATAGAGCCACAGCAAAATGAAATTACAACCATCCCAAAGAATAATAAATTCAACTGGCCTATCACCATGAAAGAAATATTGTGCAGTTGTATTAAGAGTAATTGATTCATAAAATTATTATTTTTTTAATAAATGTTGATGTTAGGACCTAAAACATGAAGAATTCAAACACCAAAAGGGAATCACTGACAGCTACAATGAACAACATTATCTGCCATATGGAGCCATATACTGTAAAGCTCAGTACCCATGTCTGTTTCAGAGGCAGGCTAAACACTTTGCTTTTTTAACAAAATTTGTAACAATCTAGAGTAAGGATGAGTTGATGTCACTCACAAATCATTTATCAGTGGAGTCTGTTTCCTATTCTAAACACAAAAATGAAAAATTTGCAGCATGTATTGATCACTGAAGTATGTTATTTTCCCACTTATCATCTGTCAGTTTCAATGTGATGTATATTTGCAAAAGTGTTAGCTTTCAGCTACAGTCTAGGCAGGTTATGTGTTTTGAAAAGTACTGGTTTTTCACACTTCTTTATGTTATAATATTGTGACCAAGGAGTCTCTTTTCAATTGACCATACATGAAAATTTGACAAGATATTTCTCACTTAATCTCCAGCTTGTGAGAAGTGGCAAAAAACAAGATTCTGGGATAGGGCTGTATTGCCTCTGTGTTTTATGACAGACTAGCCAAAGTAAAAGCACTATACAGGGCTGTGAAGAGAATTGCGTGCTATTGAATTTCCAAATTAAGTTTAGCAATTTAATTAGTTAAAAAATTGTGCATGCACAGCTAGATTTCTCCCTTTATTGGTTGAATAAAAGAAATTGGTCCAACGACATTGTATTCACTGTGAGAATTAGTCTTCCTCTTTATTGAGAAAGTATTGCTAAGATTACCTTATCAGATGAATAATGAAAGATTAGAAAGTCAGTACCATAATAATGAATATGCACTGGAGGGGGACACTTCAGACCTTCTTTTCTCTTTAAATTTCAGACTCTACCGAATGTCTACCTTGTCCAGATGACCAATGGCCCAATGAGCGACGTGATATTTGTGTTCCCAAGATGGTTGAATTCCTGTCCTACAGTGAGCCTTTAGGCATGGTTCTTGCTGTCCTCTCTGTTCTGATCTCAGTGGTCCCCAAATCAATTCTAGGACTCTTCCTTTGGTACCGCCACACACCCATTGTAAAAGCAAACAATCGGCAGCTCAGTTATGTGCTACTGTGTGCACTCACTCTGTGCCCACTCTGCTCTTTTATTTTCATCGGTAAACCATCATCAGCATCCTGTATCCTGCGTCAGACCATGTTTGCCATCATATTTGCCCTCAGTGTCTCCTGTGTACTGGCCAAAACAGTCATGGTAATAATTGCCTTCAAAGCCTCTAAACCAGGCAGCAATCTACACAGATGGGTGGGCTCTCGGCTGCCCAATACCATTGCTTGTTTGGGCACCTTAATACAGGCTGGCATTTGTGCCTTATGGCTTGGGTATGCACCACCATTCCCACAAAACAATATGAACTCCCAGGTTGGAAAAATTATTCTAGAGTGCAATGAAGGATCATCCCTTGCATTTTGGTGTATGATGGGATACATGGGTATCCTTGCCGTTGTTAGTTTCGTAATTGCATTTCTGGCACGGAAGCTTCCAGACAGCTTCAATGAGGCAAAATTCATTACATTTAGCATGTTGGTGTTTGTTATTGTGTGGCTGTCCTTTATTCCTTCCTATCTCAGCACACGTGGCAAATACACAGTTGCAGTAGAGATATTTGCCATTCTTTCATCAAGTGCCGGACTTCTGAGCTGTATCTTCTTCCCCAAATGCTATATAATACTGCTGAAACCAGAGAGGAACACACGAGATTTCCTCATGGGAAAAGGAGCCTCAACCAACAAAAAGTGACCCCCTGTACATCTTTAATTTATTAAGATGTACAACAAAATGTCACATTTTCCACATCTACAAAGATCAAAATAATGTCAGTTTTTTTTTTTTATTTAGAAATATAAACAGAATAGAGTTAAACTCAGCTGGAGTGCTATAGTATGATTTACAAGTATACTGCACGTGCTTCAGCATAACAACAAAACATACAATATAAAATGTGAAATGATCAGAAATAGACATATATACTTAAAAGTGTTTAGTTGTCTGTAAAATAGAATAAGGCAGAAAAAATAAATATATGAGAACTTGTTCATACTACTGTGTATTTATTATGTGAAACTAATTGAATTTTCTGCATGTTTAGAATATACAATAAACCCTTTCCATATTAAAATGAACCTTTCATTAATTTCTGGCCAATTGTGTGAAGTCTAATCCAAAAAATATGCACTGGTGTAGTTGAGAATTAGGTCAAATGCTGAAGTGTATTGTGATGTTTACTTTGTAAAAGGTGCAATATAAAGGTGGAAACCATGCACTGTATCAAATCAACATTGACACCTCCAATAATGCGAGAAAAGTGCAATAAACACCATTTTCATTTTGTAATCATTTCTAATTGAATCAAGGAATTTAAGACACATGTTAAAAAGGTCTGTTGAAAACTGAAAAAAACTATATACCTCATACAGCACCCAGCCCACTTCCCCTAGAATCAACAGTCAAAATCAACAAAATACATAGATGAAGCAGAAGTAAATGCGTAGGCCAAAAAAGCATCAAGCACACCACAAAATGATCCTAGGTGTGCTGTAGCTGTGATGTCAAAGGTACCCAAATAACAGAGTTTTCATTGTTGAAATTGAGTTAGACCAATTCTCAATGGATTCTAACAATGTTCCATTAATCTGAGAGGTAGACAGTTCCAAAAGAATTAGATTAAAAAAGAAAGATCACCATCTACCAAAGAAAGAAGCTTGGAAGATTTCTATTCAAATGTAAGAAGTAACTAAGCCACTGCAGTGCCAAAACAGCACTGTTAACATTCTTGAGAGAAAGCCTTGAAAGGTCCAACAGATGCAGAATTTGAGGAGTAGGACCAATGTTTACAGACAGAAACTGGCCTATCTATATATAAACTGAAAGAGAAGACAAGAGGGCATTGCTGGAACACATAAAGGAAGGTGCCTGGTAAAGCAAGGGAATATACTGTAAATGATGAAATGGATCAGAAGATAGACCCGTGAGAAAATGCTTACAATATCCCGTAGAATATCTACAACCATTAACATCGTCCGGTCTTCCACCAGCCGAATTATTTTTGATAGACATTAAGTATTGTAATGTTATTGCATAATTTATGTATGCAACTGGACAAGATTAGTTGCATTGAAAATTGGGCAAACAATTCTAACATGTAAAATTTTAACAGGCGACAAGAAAAGTAATGTAGTACATTTTCCGTGGATAACATTAGACACCAAATGAGATCTTCATATGCCATTCGTATTAAAATATTTACAGTTTCCCGTTTGAATAGCTTTTGCTATGACAATTAACAAATCACAGAGACAAACATTCGAAAAAGTTGGTTTATTTATTAGAGAGAAAGAAACGATATGCAATCACGGGCAGTTATACATTGCATTGTCACGATGTTAGTCCAAACACGGAATCAAAATTCAATGCGATATTGATGAAAAGTTAATTCCAAATATTGTTTTTACTGAAGTTTTACAGTAAAAGTGTAAGTTTCAAAAGTATTTGCGTGTCATTATGAAAGCCAAACAGAATGAAAACGTGTAACGTAATGAATACGTCTAATGCAACATGAAACATCATTTTCTTTCAATTTATTACATTTTACTATTTTTTACTATGGTTATTTACTCGCTGTAATATAAAATAGTTATATTAAACATTTGTAATAATTCCCATGAAAATAACAATCTGTTTAAACTATACATCCGCTTCCCGATATGTGAGCGGCAGAGCCGCGAAGTGGCTAGCCTATAGCACCCCCCCGGAGGTTGGCGAGGAATGCGAGACAGCAGAGAAGTTAGTGCAGCAAACTCACAGGACAATTGTGAAACTAAAGGAAGAGATTTTTAATCTGATTTACAGAGCTTTTAGCAAGAAAATAAGGAAAATGGGAGAAAAAAAAAACTTGCAAAGAAACTTTTGACAAACAAGAGGAGACAATTCAATCCTTCAAACCTATTTGTTTAGCTAAACTGTCCCAATATCTCATTCAGATTCTTTTTAAAGGAAGTC
>JANRMT010062791.1:147062866-147099807 GCA_026402145.1 Polypterus bichir lapradei | reverse complement strand
CATTCCCATTTTATTAAGGTGTATCCATATAAATGGCCCACCCTGTACATCAATTTTGCATTTTTGTGTATATAGCTAGACAAATACCATATAGATTATGTGACACGAGTAATGTGAGATTTTCTTTTTTTTTTCCATGGACGTTTTTCACATTATTGCATAATAAATGACTTTACACTACACTGCAAACACATCTTTGTATCTTACTCAATAGGAAGAATCCTAATTCATCTATCATAATGCATTGAGAAAATAATCTGGCAGGCAATTTTTCCTCAATTAACTAAGCATAAGCAAATGTTTCTAATGTTTGGGCACTTTAAAATGTTTTAATTTTTAGTACTCTTGTTTCATTCTTTTACTGCTCTCTGTAGTTTGAATGCTACAGGTGGGGTAGGCAATATCTGGTTAATTTTTGATAAGATACCATATACCTTATTGATATAAAATGTACTTATTGCAATGTTAAAAATCAAAAAAACATGCTCACCACAAACAACAAGATGGATTGCAATCATAATAAAATAGTTTTTCCTTTTTCTTTTTTTTGCAGATTAGCTACTTTGCAACAGCTCCAGTTCTGAGCAACAAGCATGAATTCCCATCTTTTTTCCGCACTATTCCAACTGATATGGTCCAAGGTATAGGGTTGGCACAGCTGGTTAATTACTTTGGGTGGTCATGGGTGGGTATACTGACCGATGACGATGACTATGGACAAGGCATTGCTACAGTTTTTATGAAGGAAGCACAGGCTTCTGGAATTTGTGTTCAATTCTTGGAGCGAGTGCCAATACTCTACTCTGAAGAGCGAACACGCCACATAGTAGAAGTCATTAAGGCATCTACTGTCAATGCTATTGCAGTCTTCTCTTGGGAGGCCTACCTTTATCCTGTCATTAAAGAGATTGATAGGCAGAATATTACTGGGAAAATCTGGATTGGAAGTGAGTCCTGGTCTTCTTCTCCAGTGTTATCCAAGAATCAGATTTTTAAGATGCTGACTGGAAGTATAGGATTTGCAATTCACAGAGGGGATATCCCCGGGTTCAAAGAGTATCTGCTTAGTATACACCCATTCAAATCTGCTAATGATATCTATGTTAAGCTTTTCTGGGAAGAGGCTTTTAACTGCAAGTGGACCACCTCTATTGGAGGTCCTGAAGCAGAAAATGGACAAAAACTGTGCAATGGAAAGGAAGAGCTAGCCAAACTGGATAACATTTTTTTGGATGTAACAAATTTGCGGATGACCTACAATACCTACAATGCCATTTATGCTGTGGCGCATGCACTGCATGATCTGAACTCCTGCATACCTGGGAAAGGTCCCTTTAAAGAGCAGACATGTGCAAATATTACAGATTTTGAACCATGGCAGGTAACTTGATTAGTTAAGCATTATTGGACTGATATTGCAGTAGTTAAAATAGGTCCATTTACTCATTCATTTGTTTTCCAAATTCACTGTTTTCAGTGTAGGTTACTGGATCTTTACCTAGGTCTCTTGAATAGCCAGGTAACAGTACTAACCACTGCACCACCATGTCACTCCATTTTGATACATACTTTCCTAAAATTCATACATTTCCTCACAATTGTACTATATAATTAATATATTGTATAATTTATTATTAATTATTTAATTATCTTTACTGTGAAACAAATAAATGTAACTAAGCATTACCCATTAGCTCATGAAGTTTTTCTAAGCACTCTAGTTCAAGCACTGTATCGCATGCATATTATAAAAAGGCAAGATTCACTCCAAACACAAACCATAACAAATACAAAATCCAGCTATCTAAGAGACATCACTGAAGTTTACATATGACACGCTCCAGAGGTTTTAACATACCATTAGTTTCATTCCCCCTGGCTCTCAAACAGCAGAACAAGCAATGGTTTTCTTAGAGAGCATTTATCTATTTCTACTTACTCTATAGCTCGTCCCTCTCACTCTGCTTGTTTACTAAAGATTCAGCTTATAGTAGAGAAGGAGGAAAGAATTTGAATGCAAAATAAAATCAAGCAAAACACATCTTTACAGGTGAGTATTAACTGCTTAAATTACAGTTATTGTTTGTTAATCCAGGCAAAACTATTCATAAAAAGAACAACACTAGTTTAATTTTCAAAGAAACACCTTGTTCCATGAAGTAGTCATTACAAGAAGCAAGCTCAATGTTTTGGTAACTTGTATGGTTTTAAGTCTTCACATTAATGTGAGATTTGTGCACAGAGTGCCACACGAAATTGAATGTCATTCATACAGGTCATTAATACAGGTGGCTGTACCTTTGGTCTTTCCCATTAGTGTACTTAAATACCCTTCTTACATCTATAAACCATATATTTCTTTTAATGGCAAATAATTGTGAGTATTATTAGTCGACAGAATAGGAATGTTATTAACTTGAGAAAATTAAATTCTTTCATTTTGCATACCATCTTCATAGGCTTGTAAGGGTCCTTATTTTCACATGATTATCAAAAGATGGGCTTGCCAGGGCTGTGATTTAATTACAATTAACTTTTCTGCCCACCAAGTTACCACTACCTACATCTTTTTTGAATTTCCATAACACATCAGGTCATAAATTTTTGATTAAGACCAAGATCAAGGTTCCTTAGTTTTCAAGTAATCGTGTGTCAAACATACAGACAATAGTATGGTCTAAAAATAAAAATGCTACTAAAGGATAGATATAAACAACAGTCAAGTTCCGCTCATTGTTTACAAACATAAAAATCAATATTTGATTCTGAACATGTCTCTATCGTGTTGTGAACAGATGAGCTTGTGGGGACTGTACTTTAATTGCACCAAGTTGCCACTACCTAAAATTGTTTGAATTTCCAGAACATATCAATAAAAGGTGTAATTTTGCTCGACTTTTCACTACATTCATAATGGCTAACATTGTACAACACCCTAGTACTAAAGATTATTTGTAATTTTATGTTATCTGTGTCCTAAGTAAAGTGTAGAGGTTAACAGTTTAAACTGTTACACCACCAGAGTAGATCTGGATATGGTGAACTTTCTTTCCCAACTCCTGAAGTCCACCATAGGCCCTTTTGTCCTAAATGTCTCACCTCAGCGGAGTACAATTTTATCAATATAAATGATCTAAATTACTGTGTTGTAATCAACAAGTCACATTAGCATTTTCAATACAAGCTGTAACTCCACATAGTGGCAGAGCACCTAACAGAACTAGAAAGTGATTCAAACCCACGTAATGATGTGGTTTGATTTAAATGTTTTTAAATTTTAATTTCCAAACGATTGCATAAAAACACTGGCAGAACATAGTGCAAGGACCATTGAAAAAATAAGGCACAAACTACTTGGTTATTTATGTTAAACTCAAGTATTTTTATTAATGAACTATATCCTATACGCATTGCCTGTGCTTCAAGTTTCACTTCTGTAAATCAACTCAACTGTCTTTCATAAATGCAGTGTGAAAAGGAAAACTCTGGATTAGACCCTGGGCTTTTTTAAAAAGCATGCAAAGTTAGACCCTTAAACTGGAAGTTTGAAAGGTGCTAAAATAGTGTAATTCTCACAAGTGTTCAAGACCAAAGTCCTATAAAATGTGTTCAAGAGCAATGTTGCAGAGAGAGTGTTATTTACTGTTAATATGACACAGCAACAGTGAACATTGGTATATCTCACTAAACTTTCTGGGCATTTAAAAGCTACAGACATACAGTACATGCCACAACATTTTAGTCATTCATTTACATCAGTAATAGAACTATATTTGTTACCTTAAGATGCACAGATAGGGTGTTATAAAAACCAATGTTTCAGTACCAAGTTGGTATCAAATGCCGAAAATGTAATGGTACTCTGGCTTTTATTACAGTATTGGCTGTACCAAGTAAAAGTCAGTATTGTACTGCTGAGTGACTGCAAGAGGACAGATTACTGCAGAAGGCACAATAATATATGATGAAAGTGTGAGTAAAAACTACCCATGAAAATGGCTCACAGTACTACAGCACTGCATTAACCTCCTTAACATCGCATTTTATTTCAAAAAGACAAGTAAAAAGCACTGCATTTTTTTTTGGCATGAAAAATTACATTTTTATTAAATCTCAAAAGTATAAAAGTAACAGTAATGATGAATAAAAATAATTATATCTATCCATCCATTATCCCACCCGGTATATCCTAACTACAAGGTCATGGGGGTCTGCTGGAGCCAATCCCAGTCAACACAGGGCGCAAGGCAGGAAACAAACCCCGGGCAGGGCGCCAGCCCACCGCAGGGCAAAAAATAATATGATATGAACAATAATAACAAAAATATAACAGTAATACTAATACTACTAATGATGCCAAAACAGTATATAATAATATATTACATATAATATATCAAAATGAGTCATTTGTGTGGTAAATTTTAAAGCACAATGAAAGACCCAATCCAATGTCACGGTCAGGATAATAATAGAATGTTTTTTTTCAGATTTTCTTTCCAGTTTTTGAACATCACACTGCACAGGTATGAGTTGGATTCTGTTTTTTTTTTTCCTGTTAGAGGTATATAATCAATAAAATGTCTACCAATAAGATGCTCTAGATTGATCCGTGATGTGCTGGGTCGACTGCATCTCTTTTGCGGTAGTGTTGACAGTGGATGTGCGGCAATGATTTGATCTACAGGCTGGCATGTAAAGTTTGCATGAGATACAATATTGCCAGCTTTTTGTCTTACAACATGAATGCATTCCAAATACACTGTTCCACCAGATGACGAAATATATTTTTGTAGTATTTCTTTTGTTGCCTCTGCATAAAGGGATAGAAAGTCAATTCTTGATATCCACATGATTTATTTATGCTGCCCATCGTACTATTATAGTCAACCACAGCACAAGGCTTCATAACCTGCTTGATGCCTTTTGCCTGTACAGTGACTGTTGCTGCATTATGTACAGTGCTAAGACAACAAACAACTTTCTTTTCCTTCCATTTCAGCACAAGCACATTACCTTTTTGCCAAGCTACTAGTGCAACTCACTGTAATTTAGCAATGTCAAAGTCTTAAGGTATGCCACAGGAGTTAGGATGCACTGCTCCGTATGTGTCAGTCTTTCTTTGCAGCCAGATGTCAATTAGCTCTGGTGAAGTATAAAAATTGTCCATGGTTACACAGTAACCTTGATTCAGCATAGCATGTATCAAAGTCGGCACCGATAATGTAGCAACGCCATAAAGAATGTATTTCGGATCAAACATTGTCCCTTTCCCTGTATACATAACCAAACTCCAAATGTATCCCCTTTTAGATTCACAAAGCTTTGCTTTATGCCAAATTTTGCACTTTTTGACACAATATACTGTATCCATGACAGTCTGCCCTTATAAGCCATGAGACTTTCATCCTTAAAGCAATACAGGCAAAAACACCACACTGAATATGAATCTACAAATGTTAAATTTGTATCAGTTGTTTGGTTTTCAAAGGTATATTAATGTTCATGTATATAACCTCTAACGTGATGAACATAGTAAAACAAATGGAAAATGTAACATCAATCCATTAATTGTCTAATTCAGTATTACTACATATGCTAGACAAAAACAAAGTCTGATCACTCATGTGAGGTGCTTTGTGTTAAAACATTATAACAAAGTCTATTTACAAGAGTTTTTGAATAATGGATTAATGTACAACTGACAAGTCTGATTTCACATAAGAAAAAGACAGCTTTGAACAATTAATGTCCCAAAAGTTTGTGACATCTGAAATGTGTATCAGTCTGACTTATCCCTAAAATACTACTCTAGTAAGTTTTTTTAGTAATTTCTCCTTAAGAAAAAAGTCCAAAAACACAATGTTATGATGTTACTCACAGACACACAGTGAAAATGATATATATCCAAAAACCAGCCTCATCACAGGCAACCTACCACAAAGCTCAAAAGTTAGGCTTCAGTCGGGCACAGTCCCCAAATGGGGGTAAACCTAAGCTAAGGCGTTAAACATTCAAAATAAAATTACAAAAGTATTCAGAATTGCCCTTCAGGGGAGAATTATCATAATCCCCTGGTGTTCAGGACAAAAACAATACTTAGTTCCTTAATCTTTCAAAGATTTATAAAAAATTTAAAAACAAAAATATAAGACAGAAAAAAAAAGAAATACTAGCAAAAATGGTATGCCTAAAGAGGCAACCCAAACCAAACAAACATATCCCAAAATCCAAATCCAAAGTCACAAAACCAAGTAAGAAATTCAGAAACCAGTAAATCTAATTCTTCCTTATGATCCAAACTCCACCACACACAATGCTGTTATGGAACACTGGACTCTCCTATCTTGAAAAATATGGCAGCCAATGATTCTCCGTGTGAAAAACATGGTGATTGAAGGTCAAAACCAGAAGTGAGAAACCTAAGCCAAAACTAAACCAAGAACAGAAGAGTCAAAAATATGCAAAAGCCTTTGCTCTGGACCTTTAAAGAAGCACTTAACACCACAAAATTCCTTTTATGTTATCCACAGAGTTGGACAATTACTGATAGCAAGATGCTGGTTTAAATACAACTGCATTATTGATGTCAACTTGTGCGACTTACAGGTACATTCTCCTAGCAACCCACAGTCACAACCTAATGGCGACACCACAAAATGGTGATGTCCGCATGAAAAACAAAATTGCATTATGGGAGAGACACTAATTAAAACTAACTCAATATAGTTTAATTTCTACACAAATTATATCAAAAACAAAAACAAACTAAAACCTCTTTCATTCTAAGAATGCATAAGAAATTATCATAATAATATACAAAATGCATTCAACAAGGGAAAAATATTCAAGTTTCGGGTCTAATTCAAAACAGTCATAACAGTAACAAAACATTCAACATAATAAACAATAATAAAACTATTAAAAGAAAAAAATATATGAGCCAGGGAACAAAAACCCTACCTAAATCATGACACTTAAGAAAAAAAAAACAAATGTGAAAGAAAGTAAACCCATGTTAAAAAACTATTATAATGTCATGATGACCTGGACTTGCTTTTTTACTTATTTTCATTTATTTTTTACAGCTTTTTACTTGGTCTCTAAAATTAATGGAGGTAGCATTTTGGGAGTTGCCAAGTTCAAGGAATTTAATAGCCTGAACTGTTTTTTGAGTCATCATGGTTTTAAAGATCTCTCTGGCCACAAATGATTTTCTGTTCTTTGAATTTGATTTTCATCTTGCAAATATGCTTACACAACATGCAATATTCCGTTTTTTAATCTGCCACTACTGCTCTCAATTTATGATTCTGTCTCACATCCTTGCCATTTTTTTGATTCTATTCCTCTGTTTTGCCTTGGCTCAATATTACTAATTGACTAATTTACTAATGCATACTAATATGTTGCAGTTCTTGTTTTCATCCTACTTAAATCTGCAGCTACCTTGTGCAGTCATTATACATAGAAAATAAGAAAACCTTGAAAAAAAAAATTGAGCAGAAGTGGTCTAGTGACCCACGTCCTGCTTACAGAGGAACTGAAGTATTATGCATATCTGAATCCGTTCCTCAGAGAGTCACAGTCCTTAATGGATGACACTGCAGTTGTGACCCGCTGGGCTAGCTACTTTGAGCAGCTGTTCAAAGCTGATCCTCTGGATAGGACGTTGGATACCTCTGGGTCCACGGTTCTTGTGGCTGATCTTCTAATTAGTTGTGAACCACCCAATATCACTGGCACTAAGGTATTAATAGTCTTTCCCATAGAAAAATGTTATTAGTGAACAGCACTGGTTGTTAACGCGTTCCCTTTGAAAAATTAACAATGATGTTTTTGGATTTAATAAATTTTTGGTCTCTCGGTGACAAGGCACACAAGGTTCACATTTGACTCTTCTGTTATAAACTCGGCAACTACAAACCTGGGCAGAAGAGCAGGCTTATCCTCAGATGCAACAAGCCCTTAAAAGCGGGTCTCTTTCTTATTTTCTGTTTAATTCCCGGATTTCGTATCTTGCAGATTAATTAATTACAAAGCAAAAGCAAACTATTTTAAGATATGCAGTAGGTAGGTAGGTAGGTAGGTAGATAGGTAGATAGATAGATAGATAGATAGATAGGTAGATAGATAGATAGATAGATAGATAGATAGATAGATAGATAGATAGATAGATAGATAGATAGATAGATAGATAGATACTTTATTAATTCCA
Source organism: Polypterus bichir lapradei (assembly GCA_026402145.1). Lineage (NCBI taxonomy): Eukaryota > Metazoa > Chordata > Cladistia > Polypteriformes > Polypteridae > Polypterus > Polypterus bichir. The sequence goes on along the minus strand of JANRMT010062791.1, from coordinate 147,091,592 downwards.
AGGGAAAATTCACATTTAATGATGCACATTTTCAATCTGTAAGGTTTAAGAATCATTACAAAATAATTTACGTAATTACAATTACAGGTACTGAAGACCAGTAATTTTTAGTAGATGTTATCATTTTGGAGAGCTGCAACTTTTCCACCTTTTCACAGGCAGTATTTCAGTCCCTTCACAACAACCAGCTGAATCTTAATGACATTTTAGCAGTGGTTACAGACAATGTATACCATACCAGGTATATTTAAAAGGGGTTATGCCTAACAGTGTACATTCAATCTGCTTGTGTCATGTCATTAGTTTGGTGGGAGAGACCTGGCAGCACTGTAAATACTTTAGTGAGGCTGCATCACTAGTGATGTGGGTAGAGTTTGCCTTCATCATGAAGCCTGCCAGGAACCCCTGAGACAGGAAATACCAAGTGGAATAGCTAGTTCAAATCAGTAAGATACCTCACTGAACATATTCACATCTACAAAAAGTTCTTTCTGGCCGAGAACACATCCACTCAGGCTGTAACAAATATCCTAGACCTTAAAAGTGTAGTTAACCTTCATCTCAGAAGGATGCATCAAAATAGTAACAGGTCTCTTAATTCTGGAGGGCACTCAATGTCCTATGACAGTCTCAGCATACAGCATCCTGGAGGATCAGAGCTCCTACCTGATGAATGGAACTGCAAAATAAGGTTCAGTTGTGCTAGTAGGCTGTTTCAGAAAAAGGAATGCACAGTGCCATTTCATTAGTTTGTTTTGTTGTAGCTGCTGTTACAGTACAAAAAAAATCTGCATCAAGGAAAAATAAAACTGAAAAGTAAAAATCAAAAAAAAAAATGGAATTTGCGAAAAAATAAAATGGATTGCATAGGGCCCTAGTCGACCATCAACCGCATCCTGAATCTAAGGGTTCTAATGAAGCGCAAATGTGAAGTTTTTTTTACAGCCTTTGTCGATCTTACTAAAGGATTTGACTCAGTTGATTGAGCTACCCTGTGGGACATCCTGAGACTTTGCGGGATCCACTCAAGGTTGCTGGATATTATGGCCGGCCTGTACACTGGTACTTCGAGTGCCGTTCAGAATGGACGCAGAACCTGTGTTTTTCCCAGTTGATTCTGGGGTTTGTCAGGGGTGTGTTTTTGCTGCTACTCTGTTCAATGCTTGCTTGAACTGGGTGTTGGGCAAGGTCATGGAGTCCAGCGGCTGTGGGGCATCTGTTGGTGAAGAAAGATTCACTGATCTTGACTTTGCTGACGAGGCTGTGATCTTTGCAGAGTCAATGGAGGCTCTGGTCCGGGCTCTCGAGAGACCGAGCGAGTGTCCGAGTGTTTGGGCTTATGAGTGTCCTGAATAAAAAACAAAATCCAGGCCTTTAATGACCTCTTAGGCACAGCCATCAACAGCATGTCTGTCTGCGGAGAGTATGTCAGCCTTGTCGAGAGGTTTACTTACCTTGGCAATGACATTCATGTCTCTGGTGACTCTTCCTATGAAGTCAGTAGACAGACTGGGAGAGCATGGGGGGTCAGAAGGTCGCTGGAAAGGGGTGTGTGGCACTCTGGATATCTATGCAAAAGGAAGAAGGTCCAAGTCTTTAGAGTCCTGGTACTTCCTGTCTTGCTATATGGTTGTGAGACATGGACGCTATCCGTGACCTGAGACGAAGACTGGACTCCTTAGATACTGTGTCTCTTCAGAGATTCCTTGGGTACCGCTGGTTTAACTTTGTGTCGATTGAGCGGTTGCTCATGAAGTCCCGAATGAGGCACATTACCTGCATTGTGCAGAAGCATCAGTTATGGCACTATGGAGATGTGGCGCGATTCCCCACGGTTGATACAGCTTGCAGGACCATCATTAAGGACCCGAGTGGCTAGACCAAGCCAAGGGGACGCCCATGTAACACCAGGCTGCCGGTAAAGTTTCATTTAAACTTTTGTTATTTAATTAATCTTTACCTTTTCTCAGGCTGATGATGAAGCTAATATATCATGTACAGAAATAAAACTCCAAAAGACTTTTATCATAAAGTATTGATGATCAAGCTAATATATGAAGAAAAGAAATAAAACTCCAAATGACATCATCTCAAAGTACATTACCTTCCCTTAGCAAACTAAGGGCTAACTGACCAAGTCAGATTCCAGAACAAGTAATCATACGGCCAATAATGCAATGAAATTAAAAAGAAATGACAACAGTATAACTTGTTTTAAAGTTAGTTGATGCATCTGCAAAAGGGAAAATATATTACATCACTCTCATACAGCCCACAGGAAATGGTGTATAAATACATGGTGTAAAAACAGTTCTGTCCAATTGAGTGCAGCAAAATTGAGAAATAAAGATTAAAAAAATAAAAGGTCTAGGTCAAAAAGAAGTCGCAAATGTTTACTCCTATCTTCTGAAATACCAGAGGTCATCCATACAATTTGTGATCTAGGAGAGAACATTAATTCACATGAAAATAGAGGGGCGCTCAGAGGACACAGGAAAATAGTTTAAAAGGGAACAGATAACGCTGTCCAGCTTCTTCCAATGAGTAAAACAAAAGTTGTAAAATTTTACATAGACAAACTATCTGTGGAAAGAGTACAGATTACTTGGTGCTTGCTCTAGATGTAAGCAGTCTGTGGGCAGGTTGTTACTTTTGATGTCTCACACTAGTTGCAGAGAATCTGGAATCTGTTCTTCAACCTTCATGCTTTCTCTTTGTTTACACTAACATTCCATATCATCATTTATGCATTATCCAGATCAGTATCTGGACTCAGTCTTTATTTAGTCTTTTTCCCTTTGAGTGAAGCTTCCAGGACACCACAAATAAAGTAACAGCAAAAAGTGTGCTCAACTGGGTTTTGTAACACACATTCCAACTGAATCGATGGGTAATCTCTTCTGCAGTATCTATGTGCCTTCCTTGTTAGTGTATGTTAGTCACCACAAATGTATTTTCAATTTTGTTTTTATCACTTAAGAGTTCTGTCTTCACTGTCCACACCAGTGCTTAGATGTTTCCATGGATTAAGTTCTTACTTAAGATTGCTTCTAAAATGTCCTTTCCTTAGTATGAATTTCTTTGACACTATCACTATTCATTTTATTTCTTGATGGCATATAACAACATCTTGTTGTGGCTTCATATGTTCACTTATTATTGGCCGCCTTTGTTTTTTTGACACGACGTTCATGCTGCAATTAGTTGAAGTCCTTTTCATGTTTGTCCAATACTATTTGTAAATTCTACTCAAGTGTTTTTGAGTATAGGTGTACCTCAAAAACCACAATACATAAGAATGTGCTTCCACTACTTACTCCCACCTTTCCATCTTCCTTAGCTTCCACTAACCAGTTCCTTTCTTCAATATAAAATATAATTATCAGGGGCAGTGCATATCCTTACCTTATAACATATTCCTTTCTTTCCAAAATTAGGCCGTTGTATTATATTTTCATTGTTACTCTCTGAGCCATGTATAAATTGGCTACCTGCCGCCTTTTCTCCATGTGAATTCTCTCCTAGAGGTTTCAAAAATGTCTGTGGTATAGTGTCAAGCCAAAGCCATCCCATCTCATAGATGTTTTGTGGTTTTTGTTATGTTTTCTGTCAACTTGGCCTTTATTTTCTTCATACCTATCTTCTTACAGGGTCTTGTTTGTCTCTGCTTTTCCATAAAGTTTACAGATATATTGTATCCGACTTTATTTTACTTTTAGGTTACCTGCACCTCTAATTGCTCGTCAGTGGCTTTACTTTCTTATAGAAGAAAAGTTTTTCTCTTGCTCCATTCTTCTAATTCTTCACAGTACTCATTTAACCAGTGTTTGAATGCACTGTTGATTTAAACAAATTGATGTTTAACTCCTTATCTTCTATTTAGCCTCCTTTGTGGCATTAAGTTTTAGTTTCTCTTCTACATATACCACAATTTTAGTTGCCACTCATAGATAGCTTCCTTGTATACATTTTTTAGATTTTACTTTTGTAGGTGCTTCCTCCATCAAATTTTCCTATAGTTGTGCTATATTCAATTGATCATTACTTTGTGGCACTCAAATATTTGTAAATTCAGTTTCCGTTGCAATTTCTTGTCACTTTGCTCCATTTTTCCTTTCATATTTCTTTTAAAATATTTTGTCTTTAGATCCTTTTTTAAAGTGACTGAACTGTGGTGTACTACTCCGATGTGTACATTTTCAACTTAATATCTTTGAAGCACTAACAGGTAATCAACCTGGTATCCATACACAGTATTGCCATTTTCTATTTATTTACACCATTGAGTTGTTACTAGCAGTTATTATTTTACAGACTTCTACTGGAATATTACTATTTCTAATTCCTATTTCCCAGCAATCTTCACATCAACATGCTTCTCAGACTTCAGTTCCATTCCTTCATTAATCCTAAAGACTTTGTTCTTTTAAGCTTTCTAAATATTATTCACTGTTTTACATATTCTACCTTTTCCCTTTTAGGCCGATGCGGTCATGTAGATCACTCTGTCTTAGTAAGACTTTAATCTTCAACACTAGCATTCTGTCCTTACAGGTTTTAATACACTAATACATTTAGCATGGTCCTCCTCCAAGATTACAGACACCTCCTGCATACTGTATCTAACTCAGACACCTTTCCAAAATGACAATTCTCAATCTTTTGTTCTTAATTTACAGGGATTTCCTAACAGGTGATAATGACTGCACCTAGACCATTACAAATTAATGTCTTTCTAGTCTTAGTTTATTAGGCTTTATTTTTCTTTCCATCAAGACACACAGGATAATAATAGGGGTGGCTAGAACTTATTTCTATATGGTGTAATCCTGCCAGAAACCAGAGCCCCAAATAATACAGATCATGTGAATATAGTCTAGCTGTAAAACACAAAACTTTTTTGCTAGTTAGTATATTCAGTAGTTAATGGTCCACCCTGAGTCTTCACTAGCCTAGGATAGGCATGCATAAACAGCTCACTCAATGCTTGTAAAGAAGTTATACAAACAAGTTGTACTATACATTTTGCCATTATTGTTTTTTTTTTTGGATGCATTTGATTTAGATCCTGCTCAATCTCTAAGTTATGTATAAAGTTGAAAAACGGAGAAAAAAACAACTGCTGTATCACACGGATGAAACACCTGTCCATTGATATTGCACAAACGCACGTGTATAATAGAGAATTAGCTCCTCTTCTAGATTAATTGCTCTCTTTTGAGCGCACTCATATTGTAACACAGAAAAAAGATTCACCTCTTATTGCACTAAAACATTTACCTGTACAAAACATCCTTACCTAGGAGCTGTCAACTAAGAATGAATGAGCATCTTAAAAGTGACAAATTACATTTGTAAGGATTTGAAAAGATGCACCATCCTATACATTGCATCATTACTCCTGCTTAGATTAGCCTGTCTCAATATATAGTTTCTACGTCCTCCAACAACTCATAGTTTAAGTACCATATCAAATAAACAGGAAAAACTACCAGGAGGTTGTAAAGCAGAACATATACACAAGCAAAACTTTTTAACACTAACCTAAAAACACAGTAACAAAATGAAGACCAAGACTGATGCATTTCTATACATCCTATAAAAACACCTTTTATAGTATATGAAAGAATTAAAAATACCCCATTCCAACATAAATAAAAACAACCACAACACTAACTTAAAAGATTAGCATTACCATCTGCAGCATTAACTGAAAGCCACTAATTTAAAACAGAAAAACTGGGCCATAAAGGTTAACCTGATTATAAAGCATATGTGTCTCTTATACTGTACACTGGCAGATTCTCCACTATATGAAGAATGTTCATTTCAAGACTCAAGCTGGAGAGGAAATATATTTTGATGAAAATGGAGACCCTCCAGCTCTCTATGACATTGTGAACTGGCAGCCCACCCCAAATGGAGATATCCAGTATGTTAAAGTGGGCAGCTTTGATTCTAGTGCACCTACTGGAAAGAAACTCATCTTAAATGAGGACACCATCATCTGGCCAGGAGGAAGGAAAGAGGTTTGAGTAACTATTGTATACATAAAATGATAATAACTGTATTTGAATAATAATTGTGTCCTGTCTATGCTGAAGAATTATTTTATTCATTTTATAATATAAAATTGCATGGCTTTTGGATTTGGGTCGAAGAATACAGCCTTTTCTTAACAGCACTGGGAATATGGAATGCCCTTAATTTGGCCACTAATACACAGCAGAATACATACACTTAATACACCTTTCACTACACAAAGAGACCCTAAGTAAAATTGACAACCTATTATTTACTTTGAGAAATACAGTAGGAGGAAATTAGTGTACCAGGAGAAAACTCATGGATATGGAGAGGATGTACAACTCAATTTACTTCTTGCACAAAGTAATCAAACATGCAATCATCAAGTGTGAAATTCCTATTATACCACCTAGTAAACACAGTCCAAATAATAACTTGAGTATACTATTTTGAGTACTTTAGTGAACATTTTAAGGCCTAACGGAATCAAGCCCAGCCGAGTAAAGTGTCCACGACACACAGCACTATTTATTCACATAAGCGGCTGGTTTGGGTTGCGCCCCTTGGGCATCAAAGGTTTCACATAGGACCTGCCCTCTGTTAGGACAGAAAAAAACAACCATCTTAACTAATCAAACCAAGGCCACATTCCCTGGGTCAGGTAACAAACCGGACTTTAGAATGCAAAAGTGTCTTTTCGGGAGCAGAGGCACTCTAACTTAGACAAGCAACAGGTTCCATAGGACAACACATCCTTTGGCTTGGCTTTTTCAGGGTGTCCTTTTTAAAACAGGCTCTCTACACTTGAGCAATTTTCCATTAGCACATAGGTTTGGAGATAAATGATGCAGCCTCAAACAACCACAGCAGAACAAAAACACTCAGGCTTTTTTCATCGGCTAACTCAATCAAAGTTATAACTGTGCCCAAATACATTTTCATTTTACATGTCAAATCATAAGTATTAACTCTTCATCAAATCTGTAATTGTATAATTGTATATTGAATGGTATTTTACTGAATATTTGGTTTTCTTTACAGATTTCATGTCTGTCTATCTATCTATGCAATAATAATGCAGCTAATCAAAGACAAATTCTTTTCAAGACAGATTAGCTAAAACAACATAACATTATAAAATATATTGGGTCATTAACATACAAAGAAAGAGATGAATAATGAAATTGCAAATTAATTTTCAAATATGAGGAAAACATGGAGCTAAAGGAAAGACACATACTTCCGAACCAAAGCAACAATTTTCTAGGAAAGACACATACTTCTGAACCAAAGCGACAATTTTCTATGGTAAACTTAAACTCCTAGCTCTTACGGCCCTATGTATCTAAGAAAAATAAAGCATCAAAACAAGGATTAGATTTCTCAAAACACATATTGTACACCCTAAAAGGATATGAGCTTACTGTAACTTGTTTAGTCTGGAATCTTTTAGATAGATTAGTACTACAAATAGATTTTAGCAAGATCCTTAATGCATTTTGTGCCAAGCACCACAGTACAAAGCAGGATATGTATTTAAATAATTAAAACTTTAATAACACTAACAGAATACCACACTTGTAATTGTAGACATAAACATTAGGCAGACATGGCATTTAAATTGCACAATGCTTTACTGTCCAAATTTCACACATGACAAACTTTCATAAAAGGACACACAAGAAGCTTAGCCACAAGTGCTTAAGTTGATAGCTTGACATTCTCTAACAATAGCTTAATAATTCTTAAACAATAATTCTTTTCCTTAAGAAGTAAAAATCAGTTTCATATAATGAACATCTACAACCACTTAGTTTTAAATAAAATTGCATTTTTCATAAAAGCAACAACAATCCATACCAGATTCTGACAGCATAGCCCACTACCATCACCACACCACCCCATTTTTTGGTGTCCTTTATCTACATTTGCCTCTCAGATTTGTCTAACTCTTCTCACTATGTTTTCTTTTTTTTACTTCCTGCCTCCTAGGTACTGCTCTTGCTTGCTCTGTTTAACCTGCACGTTTATCCCTAAAATCCTGCCTGCCCAGCAACGTCAACTCTTGTTTTTCAGCTATTGCTTCTCATTTTGCTGCAGTAAAACCTTCCAGGTTCAGCCCACCATTTAATCTAAGCCAAATGTTCCTAAACATTTTGAAGTCAAGCTACTGATATAATGTATGTATGACATTAGGACAGTAAGGCTTGGATAATTACAACCGATCTCTGATGTATGAACTAGTGAAGGATTGGTACAAAAATTTTACTCTGTTATTGATACCAACTTTTGGACATCAGTTTTGATACCAAACGGTTCCAAAGTAAATAACGGATAACTCCAAAACCTTTTCTTACTAAAGTCTCCCTGGTGCACTGCACAGTTGCTCGCCTCCCTGGGGCACCACACCATCGCAGTGCACTACGTACTGCTTCCCTCTTGACTAGCTGTGAAGTCCAGATCGCACTAAAGCAGTATGCCTCCTGTGACGTCCAGATCGCATTGATAGAAATCGGGGTGTTGGGTCAACCATGAAGTGCAAATCACGTCAAAGCAACAAAAGGAGAGGTTGCATCCCCTGTGAAGTCCCAATTGCGTCAAAGCAATAGGGATAGCTCCCATGAAGTTCCTATCCTGTCAAAGCATGTAGTTTTGTTTTGTGCAATACAGAGTGTTTAGGAAAGGAGGGTGGGGATTGAGAGGAAATCTGATGTTTACCTGAAAATCCAGAAATGCTGGTATCGTACCATTTTAAAACAGATTTTTCTGTACTTTTCCAGTAATGGTATAAAACGCAAACCCAAGTATATCTACAGCAATTGAACATGAATGCAAAAGGTAAATGATACCTCATTGAATTATATTTAGGTTCTTCTTTTTGATTATATTTCATTCATTCATTTATTTATTCAATCACTTTCAAGACCAAATAATTTACTCCTATATCTGGTCCTGGCTAGGCAGAGTCTATCCTTAGAAGCAAACCCTAGACAAGATGCCATTTGATCAAATGGTATTCAATCAGTTAATCAATCCACCCTGTAAATCTGTTGAGTGGTTTAGAAAAATAGAAAAATCCAGCCAGCTACAGCAAGAACATGCAAACTCAGTATATACACACTAAGCAGACTGGGTTTTAAACCATCATTTCCCTAATTATTCTATCTAGTTATAATAACGCCTCACAAATCTAATGTCATTAGTAAAGACGCTGACAGGGATAGCTGTCAATTTCCTGGTTCTGTACCTCTAGAAGCACACCTTTCAGTCCTCTCAGTTCAGAGTTTATCTGGAATACACTACATGGCAGTATACAATTACTACAATTTACAATACTTTGAGCATATGAATCTTTTTGAACTTTTAATATTACCTGCCTCTCTATATTGTTCTATTAAGTAATTGTGTTCAATAACTCTTTATTTCTGAACAGGCTCCTCGTTCTGTTTGTAGTGAAAGCTGTCTCCCTGGTTGGCGCAAGGCAACAAGAAGAGGACAGCCCCTCTGCTGCTTTGACTGCATCGCTTGTTCCGAAGGAGAGATATCAAACCAAACAGGTAACAACTTGTAACACAATTCATTCATTATTTTGGGAGACAATGATTTTCATACAAATCATACGAAATGTTTACAAAGAAATTATTTTTAACTTTAACACACACAAAATGACTTTCATGGAATGTGCATAGGGAAGAAAGAATATGGGCACCAAAAATACAGACCAAGACCACTACATGACTGAGTCAGTGAAGCTGTCACAGCTAATGACTGTAGTTGGTGGCTCTTGTTGCCTAGGGGATGACAGATTACATGACAAAGAATCGTAAATAAAGACTTTTCAGCAACGTGACAAATTTCCTCCCACACTGCAAAATATCATGACAGACAATTAATGTGCTGTCTGTCAGAACCAATGGCTGTACAAATGTTTACAAGTATGGTAAGCTCAGTCGCAAACTCAGCCTGCCTTTTTTCTTTTTTGCATTGGTCCAACAAATGTAAACCACACAGTTAAGCCTCTCTTTGGTTTGCATAGTTTAAACCACCTGTTTTCCTTCTTACTTTTTAGTAGCATCGCATGCCATTCATTGTACTTCCGGCTGACAGGTCATTGGTGGTCAACTCACACACACACAGGAACACGTTTTAACAAGTAGTGACAAAACACCTCGATGACTTGGTCACAATAAATCATAGAGCAGTATGAATATCACAAGAATTTCACACTATAGAACTGCTTATGACTCACTAAGGTTAAATAAATGAAGGATTAAAATTTTGAGAAAAGCTGGGTAGTATGATGGGTGTTTTAATAAAATGGCTTACTAACTTTTTATATCATATTAAACAAAAATAATAATTTTATTTTGATTAGTCAGAATTCTCCCTAAAATGTCATCTAAAAAAAAAAAAAAGAGAGTTCAAGCAATTTAACAGTTAAATAACCAAACTGCTAAGAATCTCAACTTCATTATATCCATCCATCCATTATCCAACCCGTTATATCCGAACTACAGGGTCAGGGGGGTCTGCTGGTGCCAATCCCAGCCAACACAGGATGCAAGGCAGGTAACAAACCCCGGGCAGGGCGCCAGCCCACCGCAGGGCGCACACACACACACACACCCAAACACTAGGGACAATTTAGGATTGCCAATGCACCTAACCTGCATGTCTTTGGACTGTGGGAGGAAACCCACGCAGACACGGGGAGAACCCGGGTCTCCTAACTGCGAGGCAGCAGCTCTACCCACTGTGCCACCGTGCCACCCTACTTCATTATATAATTGTATAAAATAAAGAATAACATTTCATCCTTCTACTGACAATAAAGATTCATTTTAACCATTTTGAAACCTTTCAAGCAGAAATGGCTAATGCCTAATTCTCTTGTCTTTGTTGGTTTTCTCACATTCATTTTTTCTTAAAGCCCTGCATGAAACAATCTAAGTCCCACCAAAAATTGCTTCACAAAATCCTGGACTTGCAGTTTTAAGATTAAAAAAACACTGCCTTCAAGGTATGACTGTTGAAATCTATTCTAATAAAAGGCAAAGCCCTCACTGACTCACTCACTCACTCACTCATCACTAATTCTCCAACTTCCCGTGTAGGTAGAAGGCTGAAATTTGGCAGGCTCATTCCTTACAGCTTACTTACAAAAGTTGGGTAGGTTTCATTTCGAAATTCTACGCGTAATGGTCATAACTGGAACCTATTTTTCTCCATATACTGTAATGGACAGTTCAGCTCGATGGCTGTGGGGGGCGGAGTTGCGTGTGACATCATCACGCCTCCCACGTAATCACGTGAAATGACTATGAACGCAGTACGTAGAAAACAAGGAAGAGCTCCAAAGAGCGCTGAACAAAAAACGCCATTTCACAATTGAGAAGGCAGCAAAAGATTATGAAGCGAGTGATGCATAGAAGCATATTCCTAAGTGCAGCTACTGCGGAAACAAAGCACGGTGTGAACCGTAAGTTTAAATTAAGTTTATAGACACACTCCTGCTGCCATATGTCATGCCTACAACGAATATGGTATTCGCGAGATACAAGTTTAATGAGAAGACACGAGGTATAAACGAGACTTTGGATCACTTTGTAACGGAGTTAAAATTGCTGTAGCAAGAAACTTTTAAGTGCCGGGTCTTAGCTAACATTAAATAAAGCCGTTGACATAGCAAGATCGCACGAGCACAGCTGAGAAGCTTCGATGCATGTACTCCGAGCGGCTCACGTCAACTGACTTTTCAGGACTGGAAAAGATTAAATTAAGTTCATACACACGCTACCGCTAAATTATTCGCAGGCAATTCCCACAACTTAATACCGGGAATGCCTGTTGAATATCTTACATTCACGAGTACCAATTTGGGTGGTGAACACTTCGATGAATGAAACCTGTTATCTTTACAACGGTTGACAAACACGGAATATAACTTGAACACAACACATCCTCCAAATATGAACCTGATTGAAAGAAATAATGATAATCAAATCCTTGATGACAGCAACACTCATAACGGTCAGAAAACTATTACATTGACAATCATGTTACGTTATTTTTAAAATGTTTCCTTTTCTTAGCACAAGCACAGCTGAGAAGCTTCGATGCATGTACGCCGCGTTAAAAAAAATAACGCATTTAATCACACTTTGCATTCCAAGCAAAGGGGAACATTTGTCAATGCATGATTTCCTGGTACATCGATTACATTGATGCACACATCAGAGCTACAAAAATGTAAGAGTCGGAAGAAAGCGTGTTGCTAGGACTGATCGGAGGCAAATTTCATTTCAAAAGACTACCCGACGGAAGCCTTGATAAAAGTGTGGTTTTGTGCAAACTGTTCAAATACGAACCTGATTGGAAGAAATAATGATAATCAAATCCTTGATGACAGCAACACTCATAACGGTCACAAAACTATTACATTGACAATCATGTTAAGTTATTTTTAAAATGTTTCCTTTTCTTAGCACAAGCACAGCTGAGAGGCTTCGATGCATGTACTCCATAACGTGTTAAAAAAATAACGCATTTAATCACACTTTGCATTCCAAGCAAATGGGAACTTTTGTCAATGCATGATTTCCTGGTACATCGATTACATTGATGCACACATCAGAGCTACAAAAATCAGAGAGTCGAAAGAAAGCGCGTTGCTAGGACTGATCGGAGGCAAATTTCATTTCAAAAGACTACCCGACGGAAGCCTTGATAAAAGCGTGGTTTTGTGCAAACTGTGCAAAAATGAGTTTGCATACATCCGAGGCACTTCAACCTTACGGTACCATCTAAATGCAAAAAACATGTTACAGCGAGCACAGAAACTGTGTATGCTGTTAGCACTAGCAGTACGAGTTCGAGTACCAACAAAAGGTGTCGGCAGCCCAAACCTGATGAAATGACTGGCTTCAGGACCAAGATTAGTAAGTCAACATCTGTCAAACTTACAAATTCTCTCGCAAAATGGATTGCTTTGGACTGTAGACCACTAACAGTGTTGGAAGATAGTGGGTTAGAAAATGTGCTACAGTTAGCGTCAGGATATCCAACTTTACAACTGCCGTGCCGAAAGACTATTTCAAGTAAAATTCAACAGCTTCATGACACTGAAAAGCAAGCAAAATTAGATGCATTACAGAGAGCGGACTTTGTGGCTCTTACTGGGGATCATTGGACTTCCGTGACCGTTAGTAATTCTAATTACATCTAATTACAAAATGTTCAATGATCACACTGTTTTAGCCTAATGTACAAAATAATTTTGGCTAAGGTTACTCAGAGTTTAAGGCCGGAGTTATACTTCACGCGACGCGACACATGCTGCAGCAGACGCTCCTGCTACGCAAGCATTGTAGTGTTCATACTTGCGCGTGTACTTTATGTAAATCTGGAGGAATCCACCAGGTGGCGGTGCGAGATATTATCACGGTGAGAACATGTTCAGCTTCTCTGTGTTGTGAATTGCCTAGAAAACCTATTAAATTCTGATGACACCTTACCGCAATATCTCTGAAAAGGATGTTTATTGATTAAATCTATCAATCCAGGGATGTGTCCATTCCAGCAAGCATTGGGCATGAGTGAGAAACAGTCCCTTGACGAGGCCTCAGCTCATCGCAAAGTGAATATAAGCACACACATACACTAGCGTCATTTTAGCGGCACCAAATCCCCAAATTTGAATATCTTTGGAAGGAAACCAGAGCACAGTGTGGAATACAAACAGGAAATACCAGCAACATAACTCCCTGCGAGACAGCAGTGCTATCGCTCCACCACCGTGACACCCCCATGTGTGTAATTATTCCCCCATGTGTGTAATTAACAGTATTCATTATTTAAACGAAATTATATTTAAAATGTAACATACACACTTTAATGCATTTCATTATGAAAGTGATATCAAGTATAAATCTAAAGATTCTAAATGTGCAGAGAGTTGGAATATCATACATTTAATTTGTTCTGCGTGGCGATCTATTGCTGCTTTCCGCTGCTGTCAGGTCCAAGAAGCTCGAAGGCGATTAAAAACTGGGATGACGTTTGATGGTCTGCTTTAATGATAAAGTAAACTACGAGGTTAAAGTGGACATTTCGAGATTAAAGCCGAAATTTGCACTTTAATCACAAAATACACGTTTTCACCGTGTCCTTTATTTTTTTCTCTGGCTCAAATATAACGCTATACATTATGTTGCTGTTGTTAAGTTGCAAAAATAAAAAAATAAAAAAGACGACACAAAAGATGGTATGTGAGACTTTTAAAATGTATCGTGTCATTACGTTCGGGAACTATCTACATGTGACAGAAAGCCTCTATGCAGATCCTATGGGATTAATGCTTCGATGTGGTGAAGCAAAATGCCGACATACAGATGCATTCGTGGTGCTTTTATATTCAAGCGTCACATATTCCCGATCATAATGACACGATACATTTTAAAAGTCTCACATACCATCTTTTGTGCCATTTATTTTTTATTTTTTTTGCAACTTCACATCGGCAACATAATGTATAGCGCTGTATTTGAGCCACTGAGAAAAAAATAAGACACGGTGAAAACGTGTATTTTGTGATTAAAGTGGAAATTTTGGCTTTAATCTCGAAATGTCCACTTTAACCTCGTAGTTTACTTTATTATTAAAGCAGACCATCGTAAACGTCATCCCAGTTTTTAATCGCTACGAGCTTCTTGGACCTGACAGCAGGTAAAGTAAAAAAATAAAACGCCGGGTACTCCTGCTAGTAGAACATAAATATACAGACAAAAACATAACTAAACAATAATGAAAAAATTACACATTAGATAAACAAAAATAATACACATATAGAAAAATAATTGAAATTAAACAAAGAAGGCATAAAAAGGGAACTTAAAACACCACCACCTCATTACACCTCCTCCATGCTTCATGGTGAGGACCAAAATCTTACAACAGCTACAGCTAACAATTTTTCCACTGAGGTCCACTGCTTGTGTTGCCTGGCCCAAGAGAGTCTCTCCAAATTATATGCATCCTTTAGTAGTAGATACTTTTCAGCAGTTTCAGCATGAAGCAGTATTCTAAATTGGATGGCGAGTTGCATATGCCCCTTAAACTACACACGGTGAATTGATGATTGATGAGGTTGGTGAATCAAGCAAACTTATTTTCTGTAACATAGGTCAACTGTCGGTGCAACTTTGCTGATTTTTCATGGTCCTTATGAGCCAGTTTTGACAGAGCATTTTTTTTGCAGCTAAAGTTGAAGAAACCAGTAAAAGTTCTTGACCTTAAGTAATGAAAGTAACAATGGACTATGATTTCTCTTTGCTAATTAGAGCTATTCTTCTTGCTATATCGTGGACTACAACAAGCAGAAATAAGGTTACGATGTAAGGCTATTTTTAAATACTCTGCCCTGTTATAACATAACACAACTAATTAGGTCAAATGCATTAATGAGAAAAGAAGTGCCACAAATTAGATTTTTACAGAAGGTCATAATTATTATTATGGCAACTGTGGTTGAATATTTATTTTACAACTCTAAATTTTACTAATGTTGGAAATAAAACCTATTTGTTTAGACGTATTTTCAAACAATACTGTTAACATTTGAAACTTTTCTAAAGCAATTCTTAATTAAGCATTAATTTCACAATTTAATATTTGAGTTAGAAATGTTTCAAACATTTAAATATAAGCCTTTACATTAAAAAAACTTAAAACTATGAGTAACATACATTTTTAATCAAGTGGGACAAAACTTGCGCATGGTACTGCATACTCAAATATTTAATCTTTTAAAACCTAAATCTTTATTTTAAAGCTGAATATTGAATTATTATGCTGTAACCCCACAACAGCCTTTCTCTGTCTAAGGATGAATAATAGGGCTGCAATGATTAGTCGACGTAATCGATGACATTGACTACAAAAAATCGTCGACGCAGATTTTTTATTGTTGACGCGTCATAAACAGAACCTTCAATAGAGGCGCCAGTCACAAAGAACCACATTGGTTTTTGTAACTGCAATGCACTACATGAACGTCTGGGGGCAGTATCATTTGTTATTGTTTGCCAAGACTAAACACAGTCCTAACAACGAAGAAGAACGTCTGAGGAGAAGAAGAATGTAGAAGAAAATAAACGTGGTTGCAATGGCGAGTCGGATAGAGTAGGAGGAAGGAGATGGAAAAAAAATTGAGACAGAAACTTTCTAAAGTGTGGGAGTACTTCACCAAAAAAGAACAAAAAGTTGAATGCAGATTATGTAAAGCGGAGCTTACTTTTCACGGCATGAGCATGAGCATGAGCATCTGAAACAAAAGCATCCTGAAGTTGTGATGCTGCCGTCTCTTGAGAATTTATGCCCAGCGCTGTTAGTTAGTTAGTTAGGGTCAGATCAGGAGGGGAGGGAGAGTGTGAACGAGACTGAGAAAATAAATGTAAAAAAAGCTAACTTTTACAAGTAACAAATTTACACCCGATCTGTTCATTTTCAAATAATATTGCATTAGTGCAATGATGTTTTCTGATTAGTACTATTCAGGTCATACAATGATTTCTTCAAAATGTCACATACAGTGGTGTGAAAAACTATTTGCCCCCAGCGAACCACAGTGAGAGCCATTATCCACAAATAGCAAAAACATGGAACAGTGGTGAACCTTCCCAGGAGTGGCCGGCCGGCCGACCAAAATTACCCCAAGAGCGCAGAGACGACTCATCCGAGAGGTCACAAAAGACCCCAGGACAACATCTAAAGAACTGCAGGCCTCACTTGCCTCAATTAAGGTCAGTGTTCACGACTCCACCATAAGAAAGAGACTGGGCAAAAACGGCCTGCATGGCAGATTTCCAAGACGCAAACCACTGTTAAGCAAAAAGAACATTAGGGCTCGTCTCAATTTTGCTAAGAAACATCTCAATGATTGCCAAGACTTTTGGGAAAATACCTTGTGGACTGATGAGACAAAAGTTGAACTTTTTGGAAGGCAAATGTCCCGTTACATCTGGCATAAAAGGAACACAGCATTTCAGAAAAAGAACCATCATACCAACAGTAAAATATGGTGGTGGTAGTGTGATGGTCTGGGGTTGTTTTGCTGCTTCAGGACCTGGAAGGCTTGCTGTGATAGATGGAACCATGAATTCTACTGTCTACCAAAAAATCCTGAAGAAGAATGTCCGGCCATCTGTTCATCAACTCAAGCTGAAGCGATCTTGGGTGCTGCAACAGGACAATGACCCAAAACACACCAGCAAATCCACCTCTGAATGGCTGAAGAAAAACAAAATGAAGACTTTGGAGTGGCCTAGTCAAAGTCCTGACCTGAATCCAATTGAGATGCTATGGCATGACCTTAAAAAGGCGGTTCATGCTAGAAAACCCTCAAATAAAGCTGAATTACAACAATTCTGCAAAAATGAGTGGGCTAAAATTCCTCCAGGGTGCTGTAAAAGACTCATTGCAAGTTATCGCAAATGCTTGATTGCAGTTATTGCTGCTAAGGGTGGCCCAACCAGTTATTAGGTTCGGGGGCAATTACTTTTTCACACAGGGCCATGTAGGTTTGGATTTTTTTTTCTCCCTAAATAATAAAAACCATCATTTAAAAACTGCATTTTGTGTTTACTTGTGTTATATCTGACTAATGGTTAAATGTGTTTGATGATCAGAAACATTTTGTGTGACAAACATGCAAAAGAATAAGAAATCAGGAAGGGGGCAAATAGTTTTTCACACCACTGTATATTTATTTGTCTCTTTCTTTTTTTTTCCCCGGTGCTGCGAGTTGACACCAGAAGGCGTGAGCTTATTCAGTGCTAGCAGCAGCAAGCAGGTGGCCGGTTGCTTGTGCTATAACAAGCTTGACCTGGCAGCGATCAAAGCACATGTACTGTGCAAGGCATGTACGCGGTCCACTGAGAAAAGAAGAGTGTTCATGGGTCACTTTGCAGAGGTACATTCTTTCCTCTGCATGTCCTGGAGTCCTGTGCAGACTGGGCAAGATTGGGGGGAAAAAAAAACATGGTCATTGATTACAACCGCAAGAAGGTATGCGAATGAATATGAATAATGTTGCATCCGTGCCACAATGCTTTCCGAAATGTACTATAAGGTCATAAAATAATTAATTCCAAATATCATATATACCTATGTCTCTGTTTTTTTTGTCTGTGCGGCTTTGAAATTACAAGCCTTTAGGCGCATACTAATTCAGTGTAAGCGGGAACACTCAATAAAATTGAATAAAAAAAAATCAAGTGACAATCAGATACGAATAAGGCAGATTCGCCAGCATTTGTGTGTCAGCTTTTATCCATCCAGATCAGAGAATTTCCAGTTCGATTGTCTCAAAACACCACTCACATCTACAATTATTCCCAGTTTCAGATAAAAAGTAACTGCGTCAGATCCCTGGGGGGGCGGTAGTATGTATCGTGATCGTGACTGAGAGAGTAAAAGTGAGAAAAAAAAACGGTAACTTTTACAAGTACTATACATTTGATACAGTGGCTGTTACAGACGCAAATCAAATGTATGTGTTTATTGTATAATATTAACAATAACAGCAACTCACGACTCAAAACGGTAAATATACGAGGCAATCAGGGTCGAACCAGGGGACTCTTGATTATAAGTCAGCAATTCCTACCGCTGCACCACGGAAGCTATTGTATCATCCTTGAACCGTTTGTGAAAGTGTTTATTTGATCTTTGCACTTCAGGCTTTACACATTATATAGTTTATGTCTACATTTTGTCATTTATTACTAAAATATGAAAAACGTGAGCAGATGAGGTAAGACATGCACTGGAGCACAGAACAGGATGTGCAACCACAGGTCGCAGGCATCAAAATAGTCAGGCATGAAATAATCGTGACTATTCGACTAATCGAAAAATAAATTGAGCGATTAGTCGACTACCAAAATAATCATTAGTTGCAGCCTTAATGAATAATAGCCAAGACTTCACCAATAGTGCCAAGACCACAAAAATTTTCATAACACATACTAGTACTATTACATAATTTTTAGATGTTTGTAGAGCTAGCATCTGCTCAAAAATGACATATAAAATTGGTTGAAGGACATAAGGAATTTTGCTCTTCAGAGTGTAACAATGACTTTGCTGAGGAAAGCCTTGAGATGTCCATGGAGGATGTACACTTACGTGTGATAATAATATATAAACACGACATTAAATTCAGTCTTTCAAGCTCCTTTGGAAGTCTTTGAAGATTTCAGTTTCAACTGATTCTATAGTTAGTTGTAGACGTCCATGTGTTTGAAGAAGCTCTCCCTGGTTTATGGTTTCAATGTATTGCCCCTTAACTTCTTTCAAGAATTATTAACGTATGATTCCCTATTTAACTGAAAATATTGTGTAAGATCAACTTTACTGATGCCTGTAAGAATTCTGTGTAGCCAGATAAGGTTCCCACATAGCCTCCTCAGAGTTTTAATTCCCTTAATCTTTCAGTGAAATGGCCTTTTGGTCTAGGAATACACTTAGTTGCTTTTCTCTGCTTAAAATTTGATGCTTCTCTCTCATTTCTTGGAGTCTAGTGTCCAGAATAGAACACAAGTACTACAGATGCAGTCTTGCTGTCATAATATTGAGTCTGACCATAATCCCAATGGTTATAACTAACCATTTTGGCAATAAAGTGTTAACATTTAATTTTTAATTACATCCCTTCAACTGAAATCATTTCCAAGTTTTCTTATTATAGATTAGTATCACCCATCGTGTGTGTAAAATGTGTTTCTTTTACCTACGTGTGGCACTTGTCTACATTAAGTGTTTGCCCTGTATACAAGATTTTTCATATATTTTTTATTATAGATTAGTATCACCAATCTTGTGTGTAAAATGTATTTCTTTTACCTACCTGTGGCACTTGTCTACATTAAGTGTTTGCCCTGTATACAAGATTTTTCATATATTTTAAAATGTTTTTTGCTGCTTCGTCAACATACCTGTGGCATTTGTCTACATTAAGTGTTTTCCCTGTATACAAGATTTTTCATATATTTTAAAATGTTTTTTGCTGCTTCGTCAACATTTGGCATCCATCCAAATTTTAAGTCATGTACGAATTTACCTTGTCTACACACTGCATCAGAAAGAATGCTATTTATATAAAGAAGAACGAGTAAGTCAAAGTACACATACCTGTGGAGCTCCAATGATTACCTCACCTCATTCTCACTTTATCTGCATTCTGTTCTTTTTCTCTTGTTTATTAACAAATTTGATATCCAGGTTTACATGCTTAAACTGGTTCTAGTTTTCAGATTAATATTTGGAGTGGAACAATGTTAAATTCAATGTTTCTTATTTTAGTTTTCAAGTAAATTATGTAATGATGTATAACATAACTAGGTGACAAAAGCAAAGTATCTTGAATCTAAGGAAGAAGAACAATCATCTTTGCAAATCAGCTGAACAGCAGACATATAGAGAATCAAAGCTATGATGAGTAGAGGTGAGAGAGCAGGGGAGAGAAAGATTAGGGCTAAACAAACAACAAAATCAGGGAGCTGAAGGATGAACCAATAAACAAAATTAAAATTAAATTCTGCTCCTCTTTTGATTTTTCAGACTCAACTGAATGCCTGCCTTGTCCAGATGACCAATGGCCCAACGATCGGCGCGATACCTGCATTCCGAAAATGGTTGAATTCCTGTCTTTTGATGAACCCTTAGGCATTGTGCTTTCCATCATGTCTATGCTAATCTCACTGGTCCCCAAATCAATTCTAGGGCTCTTCCTTTGGTACCGCCACACACCCATTGTAAAAGCCAACAACCGCCAGCTCAGTTATGTACTACTGGGTGCACTTACTCTTTGCCCACTCTGTTCTTTTATCTTCATTGGTAAACCATCCTCAGCATCCTGTATCCTGCGTCAGACCACTTTTGGCATCATATTTGCCCTCAGTGTATCCTGTGTTCTGGCCAAGACAGTCATGGTGATAATTGCCTTCAAAGCCTCCAAACCAGGCAGCAATCTACGCAAGTGGGTGGGCTCTCGACTGCCCAATGCTGTTGCTTGTCTGGGCACCTTAATCCAGGCTGGTATCTGTGCTGTGTGGCTTGGATATGCGCCACCATTTCCACAAAACAATATGAACTCCCAGGTTGGAAAAATCATCCTGGAGTGCAATGAAGGGTCATCTCTGGCTTTCTGGTGCATGATGGGATACATGGGTATCTTAGCCATTATTAGTTTCATGATGGCTTTTCTTGCACGAAAGCTTCCTGACAGCTTTAATGAAGCAAAGTTCATTACATTCAGCATGCTGGTGTTTGTCAGTGTATGGCTATCTTTTATCCCTGCCTATCTCAGCACGCGTGGCAAATACATGGTTGCTGTGGAGATATTCGCCATTCTCTCATCTAGTGCAGGACTTCTTGCTTGCATCTTCTTCCCCAAGTGCTATATTATTCTGCTGAAACCAGACAGAAACACACGAGACTTCCTTATGGGCAAAGGAGATCCAGCTAATAAAAAGAACTGACACCATTTCCTTTATCGACTTGTACTGCTTATAACTCAAATCTCCTATTCTGTATATATATATATATATATATATATAGTAAATAATAATTTATATGTGAAAACACTATTTAAAAAAATAAATACAAATAAACATTGATACAAACAGGGACAACTTATAAAACTCAGCAGCCAAGTTACTTACCCATACCAGATAATCTATGCATATCATTCCTGTTCTTTTTCCAATTACTCTAGCTTCCTTTATTTGTATTCAGCGCACTAGCTTCATGTATTTGTGTTCCATTTAAACCCAAACATTTACATTCAAGGCATTTAACGGATATGTCTCTTCTTATTTTTCTGTTCTTCTTCAACCTTAAAACACTAGCTTATGTCTTCAGGGACCAGTCTTTTCTCTGTTCCCCACACAAAACAGTCTACTGTTGAAGCACAGTTATTTTGTGTGAACACTCTTCATTAATCTCTTCACAACTGCACAAGTTTTCCCTGCTTCAAGCCCAACCTTAAAACGTATCTACTCATGCAATATTACCATTCCTTTATTAAGACCCAACTATTTATAAAACACTATACAAATATAAATTTATTGAAATATTCAATTTACAACTGACTTGTGTTTTCCAAAAACATATTGTTATCCTGTGAGATAGCTAAAACAACACACATCTTATTTCTAAGCCTTTCCTTATGGCACCATCATCCATCCATCCATTAGTCATTCCATTTATTTGTTAAACTCCACCAACAGCAAACTTGGTTCCAGTTAATGAGGTGTGACTTCTGAACTAATCATGCATCTGGTGCAATTTAACCAATAATATGTCTACTGGACACTAACCACACAGGGTGTGCCAAGATGAGTAAGGTTGGAAATGGCTAAGCTAACACACTTTAACAAACATAAAATCAGATTATTATAAACAAGGCTATAGTCAGCAAACAATACCACATCAGACCTCATTTTCAAGATGTGAAATTCAAGCTGTCAGAAAGAAATTTGAAGAACCTGGGAAAGCTGAAGACAAAAAAAAAAAAAAAGACAACAACAAAAGTGTCTTCTTAATGAAAATAAAGAAAATTCAGTAAATTGTTTGATAGGCATATGGCAATAAATACAGAAAAAGAAACTACAGTATGTGAAACACCAAAAAGCATGGAGCAACAACCAGGTGTAGAAAGACCTTTGAAACATTCTGAATCACAATGTGATTATTTTTGGTTCACTATACTAGAATGGCAAAAACTGCAAGATTACTGGAAGAACTTTTTTATTGCATCACTTTTTATTTGTATTTATTCTAACATTATATAGTGTTTTCCCAATTAAGATAATACTGCTACCTAGATAATTACCTTTAAAAAAAAATCTTGCATGGCCTAAGACTTTTGCACAGTACTCAAATGGTTTGTAGATTATATAAGAAAATGTTCAAAGTAGCACAAAATAAAAATAATATATATCAGTGCATTCAAAATCCTTTACATTCAGTACCATATGTTTTAAATAAGGCTTCCAAAGAAACATGCCTTCCAGCTCCACCAAGCCGTATTTGCCCAGTAGCACATTGTGAAGTGTGCTAATATACAGGTATACATGTTTTCCTGCATTGCATTTTAAGTTGTCTTCTCTGGACATATTTTTGACATTGCAGGGTGAAACTTGAGGGCAAGCATTGTGATGCTGTAGATGTTGTATAGCTAATTAAAAAGAAAGACAGCTTTCTAAACTAGAATGTAAGAAACCTCTGTGCCTGCTGATCATATTTCCAACAATTTTCTAAATCAAAAGTCAATTCAACCCATGAATAAGGAAGCTGGTGACGGATATTATTTGAATAAGTTGCAGTGCTGTATGTGTTACTGATCTGTAATGAAATCATTAAACATCAACTGACGTGTTGCTGGTATCAAATTCATAATTATCTTATCCTTTTCTTAAA
The DNA here is from genome assembly GCA_026402145.1 of Polypterus bichir lapradei. Taxonomy (NCBI): domain Eukaryota; kingdom Metazoa; phylum Chordata; class Cladistia; order Polypteriformes; family Polypteridae; genus Polypterus; species Polypterus bichir. Next base: position 147,068,084 of record JANRMT010062791.1, on the reverse strand, counting down.
ATGGTTTCTTTTCTCAGTTTAAACATTTGATATGCCTTTCTATGTTCTACTGTGAATAAAATATGGGTTGATGAGAATTACAAATCATTGCATTTTGTTTTTATTTACATTTTACACAGCATTCCAACTTTTTTTGTAATTGGGGTTATATATATATATATATATATATATATATTGTGGAGCCGACCCGGACACAGACAGGCGGACATGTTGTTCTTCAACCACCACACGTGTTTATTTACAATATTTACAAATATGGTCACTAAGACCCAGTCCAAAATAGTGCACAAACCCCAATAGTTACAGTCCTGGCCACACAATGCCTTCTCTTCTCGGGCCGCCTCCACACTCTCTTCTGCCTCGTCCTGCTTCCACCCGACTCCAGCCCTGAATGAATGGAGACGGCCCCTTTTAAACAGTCCCCGGATGAGCCCCAGGTGTTCCCGGCATTCCTCCTCTGGCCACGCCCCAGCGTGGCGGAAGTGCCGGCTGTCCTCCCGGCAGCTCTCCGGGCGCCGTCCTAATTCTTTCCCCCAGCACTTCCGCCGTAACAGGTCCCCAAGGCATTGGGGCGCCTCCTGGCGGTGACCACGGGCCCCTACAGGGTGGAGCTTCCATGCCCTGTACCCGTAGCCCCCAGAGCAACCAGGAAGGCGGCCCCCACGTGATCCAGGGTGGGCTTAGACCCACATCCGGTCCCTCACGGCGTCCCGGCCGGGTCGTTGCCCCTGGCATCCCTGACAATATATACACACACACACACACATACATACAGGGGGTCCTCGGGTTATGGCACAGTTCCGTTCCTACAACAGTGATGTAACCCGAATTTTGGTGTAAGTCGAAACTTACCTATCCTAACACATTTGCAAAATCTAGAACATAAAAACACAACTAAGCCACAGAAAAAGGAAAAGGACATAAATATACTGTACTGTACACGGTACTGTAATAACAGAAAAAATGACAAAATAATGAGTGTAAAAAAATTCCTTACCTTTATTCCTTCTGGTGTTCTTCCGCTGCGTACAACCAAACTAGTTCGCCCACGTAGTCTAAGTACGATGCTAACGCCGTAAGCTGAAACACTCATGTCTCAATTTTTTTAAGTTTTTATGGGAGTGAGCGTTGTAAACTCGAAACGTCGTATTTCGAGACATTATATATAAATATATATATATATATATATATACACACACACATATACAAGGGGGCTGTGCCCCCTACTCACTTCACTCGCCCATCCCACAACTCCCATCCCCGTGGGTGCGCTTCATGCTATCCACTTCGTGTCTCTGCCGCTCGCGTTGTGAAGGGGGGTGCTCAACACACACTAAAGACAGATCAGCTGCTGGCTTGCTGCGTGATCTGCATGTCGCGCTGCGTGTTGATCATTTAAAAGCCAGTACAGCAGCTGTCCTTTTGTCTCACTTCCTTGTCTCGTGGGACATTAAAGTGTCTCTGAGAAATTGTTTGTAAGTAGGGCATAACATGCAAGAAGTCACACGGGACTTCAAAGTGTCTCTCTCCGAGATGATCACGTCTTGACCTAAAAATTTTTATATAATAGATAGATATATATAAAGTTAAATCTTCACACTAATTATAACCTTTACCTAATATGACTTCACATTAGCTGGCAGGTTCAAAGAAGCATACTTTCCCTTTTAGTACTTTGTAAACTGTTTTACTTTGCTGGAGATATAAAAACAAAATTTAATTACAATTAATTTAGTATATGTGAAGGCCCATATAGTGTTTGCTTACTGTACATGGCTAGTCCTTGTCCTCTAGCAAGAATATATGCTGTGAAACATTCCTATGTAATGACAGGCTTACTTAAAGAGAACTGACTACTATCAATGCATCCCATCATCTCAGGTAGCTGCTGCCTTCCACCTTCAGAGACATCCTAGTTGTCACTGACCATGTGGACTGTTACCATTTCCTCATGTTCTACGATGTATTATACCTGTTAGACTTTCCATACTCCAAAGATGTATATCATAAGATAACTGATGATGGATCTAAACTGGCATGATATGTATAGTTAGTACAATCTTACATTCTTACTTTCCCCTCCGTAACATATCACGTGTTTGCTCCTTCCTCTCCTTTTCTAACGCCCATGCTTTTATCATATCCCTCATCGACTACTGTAATTCCCTACTGGCAGGTGCCCCTTCTAATCTTATATCACAGCTCCAGCTTATTCAGAACTCGGCTGCAAGAGTCCTTACACATACAACCCGTCCTGCTTCGCCTTCACTGGCTCCCTGTGTCTTACAGAATTGAATATAAAATTCTACTAATAACCTACAAAGCCTTAAACGACCTTGCGCCAAACTACATCAGTGACCTTCTCCATCACTATGTGCCTGTCCGCCCACTAAGGTCCTCTGATTCTGGCAATCTTGTTGTGCCCCACACTAATCTACACACCATGGGTGACAGGGCCTTCAGGTGTATAGCGCCCAGACTCTGGAATGACCTACCGAAATTAATTAGATCAGCTGACTCAAAGAATTCTTTTAAAAAACATCTCAAAACTCATCTGTTCAGGAAGGCTTTATTTAGCTCTACCTGACTTTATTACCCTTCTTTCACTTTACCTCTATGTCAAGATGCTCATGTAACCTGTGCGTGTGTGCTAGACCATCAATCATGTTGTCTGTTAGGCCTTTCTCTGAATTTACTATCTTGCTCTTATTTATCTGGCTTAGTACAATGCTATATACTGTATACCCTGCCGTTCTTTCTTAAACTCTTTGAAGTGCCTTGAGCATGGGAAAGGTGCTATATAATTAAATGTATTAATGTATTATTATTTTTACCCTGCGATGTACATGGAGCATGTTGAGGACTAGTTGCTGCCACAAGTAAGGTTTTGCCAACACTGGCTTTAGCTTCCTGCCATGCTGCCACATAAAAAGCAGGCTAACAAAATGTGATTTTTTAAAATGTATTATCAGCTAAATACTACACTTGAAATTGATTATGTCAATATTTTGCCTGCGTATGGCAAGTAGCATTTACTGGTAAGATGTAGCAAAGCACTTTTCACAGGGTTTGACAGTGACTTTGTTCAGTGAAAAATTTGGCAGACATTTACTCAACAGTATGCTTTATGGCATGGCCGGAACTAACCTGCATATGCGGATACACAACTTGCAGTATTTTCATTTGAGAGGTACATTACCTTGTACTCAAGTGAAGTCCATTTTGTTTGAATTATGTCCAGTATATCTAGTCATCAACAATTACATATTTGACATTATTCTTAGCAAAAAAGTTGTTCCACTAGGTACAATGGGCATTCAGCATGCAAATGGAGGACCAGCCAACAAGATCAGATGGTCATGTGGGGAAATGCCATCTGAGGTGTATTCAGTACACAGTTAATAAAGGCTACTATCATTGAACTTGAGCAGTACAAACTACTGTATTTAATGATCTAGTCAATAAAGAACACTACTACAGAAAAAAAGGAAATCTAATGTTGAATATGAATTCCATTGCATGGTGCATCCATCCATTTAAAGCAGTTCTAAGGTGAGATGGGATCTATTGCCAAATTTAAACTTTCTTTAAATAACCTCTGCAAGTCCAATGTAATTTACAAGACCTTTTTATTCATTTCAGTGGTACTGCAACAGTCTTGTGAAAAATCTTACAAATATATGTTAAAATCAGTTACACTATGATAGTAGTAAACCGCTTACCAAAACAAAACTAAAAAAAACACTCATCAATTATCAGATCAAAATGATTTTAAAGAATTCACCCCTTGATCCATGTCAGGAACCCACTATTCCCTATGATACAGGGCATGGATTGATCTACAAAGCACATAATAGCAGGACTTTTTTTTTTTTTTTTTTACTTTTTCCATCACCCTATTTTTAAAGGCCTATTGCTAATTTTGATATTTTTTAGTACATTTTTTTTTCATTCAGTGTTTAACTTTATAATTTTTTAATCATGTCTTATATGTTCATTATTGTATTATCTAATATGTACAACTTGTGGAAAACACTTTTATGTATTAAAGGTGCTATGTAAAGTTATTACTATTTTCCTAGCTAGAGGCAACAGTCAGTTCTAACAAGGATGTAAGAACTTTACAAAAAACACTAGTATATACAGTTCCAGTCACCAGTCTTTAATCAGTCCTCACTTTTTCAAAATTAAACTTTAGAATAGGGCTCAAAAGAAAATTCCTTCACCCTATTTTCAACAATATGCATTTTAAAGTCATAGGATGTTAGTGCAGGACATACCATATTCTAATATTCAATTCTCAAACTGATTAGACCCAATTCATTATCACAGGACAAGAGCCTATCTGGGTAACACTGGGCACAAGGATAGAACCAGCCTCAGAAAGAGCATCATTAAATCACAGTGTCCACACACACCTACAAACTCACAATCGCTCTCAAAGGACCAATTTAGAGTTACCAATTAACCAATTACAGTATACTTGTGCTTGGGAAGCTAAACCAGAATAACAAAACATTATACCCTCAAACCAACCTGATCCAATTTAGGGGTCACTGTAGATAGGGGTCTATCCTGACAGCCATGGGTACAAAAAAGGAACCAGCCCGGGATAATGCATCAGTTCATTCTCTCATACATCCATCCCAACCTACGCCCATCATAGGTTAGAGTCATAAATCAACCCAACTAGGGATGTCACAAGAACTGACACTCTGATACCATGTTGATAAAAACATTCCAAAAACATAACAGTAATGGCTTCTTAACAGTATCGGTGATACCGAATAAAAGTCAGTACCTCACTCTTGTGACAGCAAGTAGACAACTTCCTTAGAAGGCACATACAAGAATAACTTGAGGAAAACTGCACATTGTATAAAAATTGCTCACAGTGGTGATGATAAAGCAGTGCAACAACACGTCAAAAAGAAAAATAGTACAGGTCATGTCTGGAAATACTTTCATTCAACATAGGAGAATTTCAGCACAATTGCAGGAATTGTGCTTATTATTATAAAAAAATAAAGCCAAAACACACATAGCCTTTCATTATTATGTCCATCCCCTTATAGAGTTAGTTCAGAATTGGAGTCGCGCATGCAGTGAGAGGGAAATGATGTGACCAATTTTATGTAAGTTGCAATCTCTATCTATCTATCTATCTATCTATCTATCTATCTATCTATCTATCTATCTATCTATCTATCTATCTATC
>JANRMT010062791.1:146956335-147055529 GCA_026402145.1 Polypterus bichir lapradei | reverse complement strand
CTATCTATCTATCTATCTATCTATCTATCTATCTATCTATCTATCTATCTATCTATCTATCTATCTATCTGTCTGCATGGTTGGCCATGTTTTAAAACTGGTGAAGATAAATAACTACCAAAAATATCCAAGGTTTGAAAAGCAACAGAGCTGAGGAAATGGCATACTCAGAGCAATTTAAGTAAGTATAAAATCTGATCACTTCTTCTAATATTCATGGTACATAAAATGTACTTTGATTCAGAATAGGAGTAATTATGTCATAGGACCATCATACCAAGTAAATTCTGTTTCGTTCCTCAGAGAGGTTTGATGTTTCAAAAGCCAGATTTGAAAATGTGAGCTTTTCAGAACTTGTAGAATAACTGCAGAAGAGCTGCATTTTACAACAAGACTATAAATGGGAATCTGTTGTATACTTCTGGATGCACTATATGTCAGGCAGTGAGTATGGTGCTGTCTTAACTTGCACAAAATAAAAAAATGACTGCTTTAGGGCTCAGTTAAGCATGTGATTGCACATTTTCTGCATGGAGATGATCAAGCTTAAGCAATGTAATTCCCATCTTCAAAAACTGGATATCAACCTGACATTAGGAAACTAGTTGGCCAAATGCAAACACAGTCTTTACAATAGGTAAGACTTAAGTGTTTTGAATTTTGTATGGTGTTTTATTAAATGCACTTCAAAGGACTTTGCATAAGCAAACTATGTCATAAATGTTGACTTTTCATTAAGTAAAATATTTTTATTTGATAAGCTTATTTGGTAAGTTTTTTTTTTTAGATTTACAGACGAATGAATAAACTGCCTGCGGTGGGCTGGCGCCCTGCCTGGGGTTTGTTTCCTGCCTTGTGCCCTGTGTTGGCTGGGATTGGCTCCGGCAGTCCCCCGTGACCCTGTAGTTGGGATATACCGGTTGGATAATGGATGGATGGATGGATGGATGAATAAACTGCAGAAGACAGACAAGAAGGATTGGTAAAATACATCTTAATTATATTACATTTAATTTTTCTGTGCAATAATGGAAGTACATTACTGTTTTCAAATGTAACATGCATATTTTTTTCATTATACACTCTTAAAAATAAAGTTGCCAGAGTGATTCTTCAGAGAAATGCCTTAGGGGAACCATTATTGGTTCCCAAAAGACCCATCCACATGAAGGCTCCAGAAAGCATGTCTATTTATTTAGATCAATAAAAAGGCTCCATAAATAACCACAACTTGGTAAGAGAATTGTGAAATACCAGTGGGTCATGATTTTAAAAAGACTCCTGCTGCATACAATAACATATGGTATGTTCAGGTTTTGTTAGTGCCCTTCTAGGCAGTCTACCATACATTCTTAAAAATCCTGGATCTTTAATGGCTGTTAATGCTTCCTTGTTGAACTATTGATCGACCAAACTCCATTTCATTCCAGGAAGGGTTCTCTACATTTGAAGTTGGTTCTTTGTGCTTTGAAAAACTTCCAAATACAGAGAAGGAACCTGAAATCTTTAATGTATGGAGAGGCTGCAGGACACTAACAGATTAAGAAAACCTGCGGATTTAGACTGTGTTACTGGACATATGCAGCAAGAGTCTTTTTAAAATCATGATCCATTAGTATTTCACAACTATCTTACCATCTTTATATTATTAAGATGTATGGAGCCTATTACAGATCTAAATAAAAGTTCCATATGGAAGGTTCACGTGAATGGGTTTTTTTGCAGCCAAAAATGGTTCCTTCATGACTTTGCTCTGAAAAGCTTCTCTAGCACCTTTTGTTTCTGTGTACATTAAAGATGTAATTTTATTCTGTATATGAGAAACTTTTTCAAAGCATAAAGAACAAACTTCATATGCAAAGAACCCATCCCAGAGTAAAATGGTGCTTTGTCAAGTTATAGTTCTACGAACCACATAACCCAGTAAAGAATAATAAATTCCATTAAAGAACCATTATTTTTAAGAATGTATGAAGACATTTAAAGGAGCAAAATATGATTGGATAATAAAGGTGTACAGTAATTTAGAGAAAAGTTTCAAATAGTTTTATAATTTCAAAATACATTTTTTCTTTACTATTATTTTCAGCTAAAGGTTATATAATTAAAAAATTCTTATCTAATGATTTGTTATTATAATTACAAGATAAATCTCAGCTTTTCAACTTTTAGCAAAGTTCCAATTGCTACATTATTCTTCTGAATTTTGGATTTTTATTAAACTTGACTACTTATGCAAAGAAAAGGTTTTTAATAATTGGACGAGGTTTGCAACCTTGCATCACTTCATTTTCAAGTCACCATTCCAAAGCACAAGTGATTTATCAACAACATTCTGTGCACTTACGGAAATTGTAGAGAAACTTTATTAATGAATGAAAAATTTGCCTTATTTTTAAAAAGGGTTCTCATTACTGTGCAAAGTGACAGGATAACACCATAAAAGTAAGTTAGTATGTTATCTGTTCTCAGGGCCGGATTTAGACTTGATAAGGCCCTAAGCTATTTAAAACATGGGGCCCTTTATAAGTCCAGACATCCTGTAGTATATTTAAGTATATATGACAATTGCTCACTCGGACAATTTGTTTTGGGGGCCCCCCAAGAAGGCGGGAGCCCTAAGCTATAGCTTGTGTAGCTTATACGTAAATCCTGCACTGTCTGTTCTACAGAAGGTGCTTCAGGTAAAGGTTTTGTCGACAGGTATATTTAATCTTCAAGGTGTACAGTTATGAATGGAAGCCCTTTTCTGTTAAGCTTAAATATGCAGTAAATGCAGGAAAACCCGCAGCTCGTCATAACTGCCTGGAGCTAGGTTACAGCATATGTTGCTGGATATTTTGAGCTTAGTCACAGTTACATCTAACATCGTCACCTATGAACGGACTGAAATTCAGTAATGGATCATTTGTACACAGCTCCTTGCGATCTAGTGAAAAGCTTCCATTCTACTCATGAAAAGACAGCTTTGAACGTTGCCTAAGAGTCTTGTCGCACCGCGTAAACTCAAATGTCTCGTCTTAATTTACCGTTTGAGCGAGATCATCGCAATCGTACACTTCCGTCATTTAGTTTGAAACCAAAGCTGGTGTCGAGGAGAGTAGGAAACAAATCTGTGATTGATTCATTAACTTCTTTATCTCTGAACGTTAGGGACCAATTTCGACATTCTGGTCAAAATACAGCGCCGGGCGACGCTCTTCACACAGGTGGGAGCGGGTGGACCCCCCACAGTAAAGTATCCATGGTTAAATCAACTGTTTCAGTGTTAAAGTAATCCTAAATAACGTGTACATGGATACGTTATTTTTATTGATACACTTTAGTGTTAACTTAACACTCAGGATTTTGCCTTGCGGTCTGTTTAGCGGACTGCACGCGGAACTCATTGTTCAATTAACTTGACAGTCGATGCGTTGCAGAAGGTGATACCTGGTTGGCGGCTAGCAAATCTAGGGGAGCTTAAAGTGCTGGACTGGAGTGTAGACTAGTATGTCTCTCGATTGATCAGTAAGAGAGATGGTAGTTGTACGGTGGCCGTCTCGGATGTATGGCATAATGGCGATTAAGCGCCTCATAGGGTAAGGTTTTTTTTCCCCGCCACCCTCTCCTTCGCTTTTCCTTGTTAATAACTTTATCTTCCAATTGAGTCGCTAGTTTAGTATGTTGAACGTAAACTTGTAACAAAAGGTTAGTGCACGTAGTAGTAAACTGCTTTCTGCAATGGTGTGTGCGTCTTCGGGTATGGAATCGTTAACTTGAACGATCAACGACTTCAAATACTGTAACTGAGCTGCCAGCTTCTACTTGGTCGGTCTCGAAGAGAAGGAGGTGATGGCTGTTAAATAACTGCGTATCACCGTATAGCACCAAATGCTGGTTCTCGATAGCAAGTGGCTTGTCGTCTTTATGCGGCTTCTACGATTAAACTAGCTTCTCTTAAAGCTGTGTTTTCTTCTCGGTGGAAAACAATCAACCATGTGGTGAATCCTAATGGGGCAAGAGACCTATTGCTGGACTGCGCCGACACTCAAACTGTAACTGCAGTGCAGTTGGTAGGTCAAAGCCATGGTCGGGGCTGTTTGCGGCTCTAAGTTTCTGAACAGTTTTATGAGTCTCTCCCGGGCACAGGCAAGCCAGATCCTAATATCGGAGGTCTGAAATGGCTGCAACAGCACTTCTGGATTCCCTTAAAGCTTTTATGGGCATGCATAACGCTCAGGTGGAGGCTTGGCTTGCTTGCCACACTAAAGTGGGGACTTCTGTTCAGTCGCCATAAAACAGAATTATGTTTCTAACTTTTCTTTTTTTTTTTTTTTTTTTCTCTCTCCAATAAAGCATCACTTTGCTGATGGCATTTTTGCCTGCAGGGATCAAGACTGATTTGCCCCTAAGTAAGTACATGGACAAATCTAATTACTAAAATCTCCCCACAAATGTTTCTCATTGCATAATGTGTAAGTAAACTATTGTTGACACAACACTGACAAAGTAGCTGGGCTACCAATCCAAGATTGGTTGGCTTAAAGCTGTGTAGCTTGCTGTTTATTTTACAGTGCACCATTGTGTGTGTGGGGTGTTTTTTTTTTTTAAAAAAAATCCATACTTTTGCTCTTTGTTACCTCAACCAGAGGTCAGTTTTATCCTTTTTATAGGATTGCTGTAATTGTTTCCATGGCAATACATTTCCCAGTATGAGTAGAAGGGAGGCCTGAGATCACTTGAGTGAACTAAAGCCTATAGCTGGATGTGTTTGAACATTGAGGGTCTGCCTTGTTCTCTATCTATGACCAGTGAGCCACAGCAAGAGTTGTGACAAGGTTCCATGTCAAAGCATTCACACTTGTCCTTGTATTCCAACTTAGGCTGGCTTTTAGCTTTATTTTGATGTTTGCCCAGTGCTTTTGTGTTGGGAGCCAAATCTGGGCCTGCATTTTGGTTCTAGACCTAGATATTGCACTTTAAAAGAATCTGATCAAAACAAAATTGCTGGCTTTTACAAATGGTTGACCCATTTGTTACAATTTCCTTTCCAATGTAATCTGTTCACAGGGACCTCCACAACAGAATGCAGAGACCATTACTTCTGGATGAGTGCAGCCTATAACCTAAATGGTGCCACCTATAGATTTGATGTCCTAGGTAAGAAGCTCCATGTATGTTAGGGAAGCTATAGATATGAAGTGTCCTGACTTGTCATTTATTTTTTTTTTTAATAAATGCCTTGCCTTTCTAGACAATGGAGGCATTTATCCTCTGACAGAGACCTATGCTTCACAGTGTGGCTTCACTTATGGCATTGACTTTTCTGGTAACATTACATTCCGGGCCTCCTTCCTTGCCTGTCATGTTTTAAACAATGTAAGTATAATCTGGTTTTGGCATAGATGTTATACTCGACTTGAGTGCATTCTGATTCTCTGCATTCTTATTCTAGAATGATCTGTCATTTTCCCTGCAATTCCGGCTTGTAGTAATTGACCAGCTTAACAGGGAGACTGATTACCCATTTTCAATGTTCTGCCAGCTCCTCTCTCCATGGCAGCCACGGGAGATAGTGTGTGAGGAAAATTACATGGAGGTAAAGTGTGTACAAGTTGGCTCTTTGCTACCCAAAGCCCTGTGGTGTCCTAGTACTTGGCTTATGGCTAATTGGCTAGAATCTACAGCATTACTCCTAGGACTCGGGTTATTCAGGGAGTAGTTCTTGAGTTGGACATGCCAAGATACCAATTTAGCTTATAACCAGTTTCAGCAACTGCCACCCAATCTGATTGGGATACCTTGTTAAATACCTAGGACTAGCAATGGACTACTTGCAGCAAGACCTTTCCATAATCTTAAATTTGGTTTCTAGACTTGTTGGGCATAAACCCTATTGAACAAGGAGAAATCTCTACTCCTATTAGACCAAGCTAAATTTATAACTAGCTCTACCCCTTTACAGGTTTCAGTAAGAAAGAATGTGCCAGTAATTGGTCAGGAAGGAAGAAGTGCAGAAGACTGGGAAGCTGCCTTGCCTTTGGTAAGTAGTTGGAGGTAACAGGTTTTGGGGGTGGGAAGTATGTCATAGCTGCTCCCTGCTATACTTCTACCTACATTTTACTGCCTCATACATATTCCAAGATAACCCTCACCTTTTGGTAGGTTGACACTGCAGACATGATGGTATGGCAGATTATATTTCACAAGGTTAACCAGCCAATGAAAATCATGACGACAGTTGCTGCCCTTGATCTTGGTTATTTGGTCAACTCTACTTTTTCCAGAGTTCTACTGAGAGCTTCATATTCATTGACTGAATCTGACCTAATTGAGGTACATTCCAAAGACCAATTCACATGGCTAGCACTAGCAGGCAAAGGTGCTTTGAGCTAACAAACTTCTCTTGCAGTTGGATAACATTGAAGTGGAGGTGGTCAGAGGCACTGTCCTATACAAGCAGAGATGGATGCTGCTACTTGTGGATACCTCTACTGCCTGTAGCAAATGTAACCACTATATCCTATCCTAATGCCATTGCCAGCCTAAATCTGAAATGGATCATGTAACAAAGCTTTTCTCTTTCAGATCTTGCAGACTTTACTAATGACAACCTGGTGTGGCTTACTCCTCGAATTATGGACCCTCTGGTCCTCCATGTCTCAATGTTCACAGATATGTCTCTACAGATGGGTATTGATGGCAAAGTGTTGGACAGCCTTACCATACAGAGTCGTGGCTATCTGCTGACCAATGAGAGTGCTGTAGTGAACATCACTATACCTTATGGGTCACCTGGGGGTTACTTACAGGTGACTTCATAACTTCTCTAATTCTAGTTGGCTCGAATGGTAGCTAACACATCTCCTCCTTGCTTTTTCAGAGCCATGTTATTAACAACCAGTACAACCAGAGATATTCAATAAATGTGTACCTTGTACATGTGTGGGCGGATGACATGTGGGACTCCACCAGACATGCCTCCTTCATTCCTCTGCAGACACCCTATATTCCCCAGACTCCCTTTGTCCTTAATGGTAAGTGCAGGTAAGACTGTGTGGGCTTAAAGATGAACTATTGAATGGTAATGACTAATTCTGGTACATTCCTTTGGCAGAGACTGGACCTCATGACACAGCCTTCACAGTTTACTGTGGTGTATTCAATTCAGATGTGACCCTATGGAACCTGACTGTTGGTGGCCAGACACTAAGTGTACCCCAAGCCCTTGACAGGGGTTTTGAGATTTCAGAAATTAAATATGCAAATGGTACACATGGCTATATTGTAAAGATTAACTTCATTGACCCTCTAATTGATGTAGAGGTAAGACATCAAAGCAGGTTATCAATGCCCTAATGGGGAGTGCCTATAAAGTTGCCTCTTGTGCTTAACCAGGTTGCTACTGCCAATCTATATAGTGAATTTCTAGGTATGTGATTCCCTCAATCACATGTGACTTTCTTCAAAATAAGGATGAACTAAGCTGGAGGGGTTTTTGAATGTTTAACACTGGACTTTGTTTACTTTCTAGTATGTTGGGGAGGGTGTAAGGCAGTACACGCTGAAGATAAACTACACGATGAGCATCGTACCACAAATTGAGCTTTATTACATCCCTGCAACTATTGTGCACCTTGTCTTTGATGTTGGTAAGTGACCAAGTGGGTTGAGACTCTGCCTCCTAAAGTCCAATGTGGTCAGTATAGGGCAAAGCCTCATCATGGGGGGTTTTTGACAGAATCCATGTTTGTCACATCTAACTATTCTTGGTTTTAGTCTATCCCAATTCCACTGGTGCTTGCACACCTTCTGGCTTCATTTTTGAATCTTCTGGTGGGAATCTAAACACTCAGTGGGCCTATTATGTTGGAAACCATGAATTGACAGAGGAGCTGGCTATAGCCTGGGGCTATAACCTAACCTTGGATCCGAACTTGCATCTTGAAGTGCCACTCCTCAGTCCTGGAGTTGTCTATGAGGTATGCCTTGCACAAGTTGGTAAGGACTTACTGGCAAAGTTGAGGCCAAATGTGCATCTAGACTGTTTGGTGACAGATGACCTTAAAGCTAGCACTGGCAACTTGTCTCAATCCTTAAATCTATCCTTTCCCTAGGATATCTCTTTGCGGGGTATAGTTGCTCAATTTGTGTTAAGTTTAGTGGATGTGGCCACTCTAACTGTGGAAAGTGTGGTTCTCAAGCGTTGCTGGTTTCCACCAGAAGAATTGCTAGGTAAGATTTCGTGGTGGTGGGGTGTGGGTTTTTTTTTATAGCTCCACTAATGCACTTTCTTTTGGCAGTCTGCATGCCTGATGGCACAATAACTGTGGTAGCTGTTACAATGTCCACAATGCCAAGAGTAGACACCAGCAAAATGTCCCTTCTGGACAGGACCTGCTTGCCTACTGAGGTGAATGAAACTTATGCTGTGTTCAGCTTTTCAGCAAACACCTGTGGGACCATAGTAAAGGTAAGAGTTTTATGTAGGCAAAATGGAACGGGTTGCCTGTGCAATTGTTGATAACTTGAATGATTGTAAATGTAAGCATCTGAAAGATCCTGACCCCTAATCTGCTATTGCCACAGATTAAGAATGGTTACTTGATCTATGAGAATGAGGTGATTTACAACCGGGAACTTTTTCCAGTAAACTTTCCAGTCATCACCAGGGATTCTGATTACAGGTACTAGAGGATAATTGTCCAATCTAAGTTATGGACACAACTGAAATTTATCCCCCTCTTGACAGGCTCACAGTCCGTTGCCTTTATCCAATTAACGATACCCTAAAAATCTATGCCAAGGGAGTGCCATCAAGAATCAGATCGGCAATGAAATTTGGCACCAATTCTGGTAAGCAAACTTGATGACTAAACTTTTTGCTATGTGAAGCAAAAACAAACTTTTTTTTTTTTCCTCTACTGCAGGACCTAAAAGAACCAGAGACATCATCAATATGAAATCTCGTATAGCAAAGGGTAAGCTTGTAAGAGTAGCCATGAGGTGGAACGCTTAAGCTGACTTGTATATCACACCACCTATGTAAAAACCATGAATTGTTACAAGCCAGCCATTGATTAAGCATGCAGTGCTTTACATCTATGGCTTCTCTGACTTATCTCCCAGATGTAACCTTCACAAAGTTCTACTCTGACTTGGAGTTCCCTGTGACACAAGCACCAGTAGAGCCTCTGTTTCTTGAGACAGAGCTACTTAACAGCAACCCAGCTGAGCATCTTGTACTGAAAGACTGTTGGGCTACAGAAACAGTAGAACTAGATGCCAGCCCTCAATGGGATCTGGTCACTGATGGGTAAGAGCTATTAGTCCAGCTTGTAGGCCTTTTGAAAGGGTTCTGGTTAATGGTGTCTAGCCAGCACTATCCAAATGGTTGCCAAGGCAAACTGACAATAGTCTGACTCTCTGGTAATGCCTTGACTTCAGGTGCCAAGTTTCTGATAAGTCTTATGCAGTAAAGTTGCTCCCTGTGACTACAAATGGTGCCAGGAATCCCCACCACATCAAGAGATTTGTGATCAATATACTGGAAGGGCCAAGCCCCCTTTGGGAGCAGGTAGGCTAAAATGAAACTAGAAATACCAGTGCTGTTTCTACACCTCTCTGCCTTTCACTTGTCTGTTCCTTGCAGATCTACATTCATTGTTCAGCTGTAATTTGTGATGGTCACCTGAGTGCATGTGATGACCTCTGCATTTCTGAAGACCGTACTGGTAAGAACTGGTTGGGTGTCATTTGCTGTCATCACTGCTTCTAGTGGACCACTTGCCCTTAAAGGTAGTGGCCATCTAGAATGGGTCTTAATGGACTATTTGTTTAGTTCGTAGCCTTCAGACACTTGGACAGCAAAAAGGGTATGTTTCAGCTGGACCAATCCACATTGGCGACATGAAGCCTGGCAATGTGAAAATGGGTAAGTTCAAAATCTCTATAGTGGCAAAGTTACTTGAGTGCAATCAACCAAAGATTTTAATGGCTTCCTATTCAGTTTCAGGGAACACCTATAAACAAATGCCAGTACTGGGATTTGTTGCTGCCATGCTTGGAGTGATGCTGATCATATTTGTAATTATTGCTGTTAAAGTTAAATGCTAATAAAGAGATTTTTGTCTTAATACCTGGCTTTTCATGGTGTAATACTTGAACCAGAGTTCAATTGTTTCTGGCAAGTAACATGAGCAACTAGGGATGCTTCTACAATGGCCTTGTTAACCTAAAGGACTTTGCCTAAACTGAGTAGTTAATGGCACAGGTCCTAATTCATCTCTTTACAGCCAGGGACCAAGTCTTGTAGACTAGGGTGATGGGCCAGTTAAGGATCAAAGGTAACATCTTAATCATAGTCGCATCAGCTGTGGGGTTTCTTCCCCCTCAGCAAAACCTGCTGATACTCAATGTGGGGTTTTTAGCTGTGCTTGTGTTACAATTGGCTGGTTCACTGATGTGTTCAGGCATCCAACAAGTGTTTGGTGTGTAATCTGCTGCACAATGGTAGAAGTCCTTAACATCCCAGTCTTGCTGGGAGTCTAATGTGAATTAGAATTTAATACTGACTGCTGGGTGTAAATTGTGCAATTACTAGCTGCCTGACATGTGAATACAGAACATGATTGGAGGCTTGGTACCTAAGGTTACCAATCATTTTGGACCTTCAGTTTGTCTGGAGCAACCACAGCTCTTGCTCAGCTTGGTTGGGTAGCCAGCTCTAGCAAGTGTAGAAAAGCCATGGTAAGAGTAATTCTGGCAGAAAACCTGTGTTCAAGAACTGGCAGCACTCGGCTTTATGGCACATTGACCAGATGGCAGCCTTTCCATTGCAAAAGACATGAATCCCACTTGGGAGTTTGCAAAAAGGCACCAATTTCAGGTTTTTACATGTACATCTGTTGGATTGCAAGATGTCCCTTCAGCTATTCAAAGAACAGGGTCTGGATGACAGATCACAGCCTTAAGCTTATGAAGCCCCAACACCCCCCCCAATGATTACAGTACACCTCAGTAAAACACCTGCAAGTCTGGTTGCGTAACTTGTTTGACAGGGGAAGACAACTTCTCTAACTACTCGAGTGTTCTGGACCTCAGACAGGTTCACATTCTAGGAGAACAATGGCAGAAAGCAAAGACCTTGTGGAAAAGGCTTAAGGACATCTCTAGGAATGTCCTAAGGCCTCCAAGCTAGAGCCTAGACTTTAACTTGAACATCTCTGTAGGGACCAAAAATATCTGGCAACCAACCTGACTTGGCTTGAGAGGGTCCGTGGAGAATGGCAGAAAAATCCTGGAGGGGTGAAGTTTCTTGCATCATATGCAAGAAGACACCAGGCTGGAATTGCTGCCAAAGGAGCTTAAGTACTGAATGGGTCTGAATACTTAATTTTTATTTTTAATGCATTTGTAAATTCTAAAACCCTTTAATTTGTCATTCTAGGGCAGGGGTGCCCAATCTATCACAATCGACTGGTAGATTGGAAAGGTAGTGCAGGTGGATCGTGTTGCATTCTAATATCTAAAAAAAAAAGGTCTCATATCCTCCCTATGGCATTTGACACAGCCAGTCAGATCTTTTCTTCTAACTCATGGGTCATCCTGCACGCAAGATCAAATATGCAAGTTACTGCAAAACTCTGGTTATCAAAGTGATCTAGTTAGCCTTCCAATTTATATCAACTAAGTGGTGGTAGGGGGGGCTGGACATGAATTGGAAGAGGAATTTTTTTTTTTTTTTTTCACAATGTCACAAAGTGCGTTTGATCTGTCAAGCTATCCTTGCTATTCCAAAGAAGGAAAATATGGAAAGGCACTTTTGAACTGTTCATAAAAACTGTGAAACTGACTTCCAAAAAGCGATCTGAGAAAGGAGAGGGAACTAAAATTGCAGTTGATTGGACAGTCATTTTTCATTTGGATGAATTCAAAAGCAAGGCAGACACGGAAGCATTGTTCCAGGTGAGTCACTTGATCATTAATCATAAGTTCTTTTAAGATGGAGAGATGAGAGGCCTTCATTGAGGCAGATGGCTAGATGAAAATTCCTGCTGAGATTGAGACCCCTGGCCGGAGATAAAGGGGTTTCTTCTTGTCATTTAAACATGCAGAATACAAGCAACCTAGACGATCGATGCCTGCTACACTTGGAATTTTTTTTACCGATCTGACCAACATGTTGAATGAGCTTAATTTACAGCTGCAAGGAAAAGACAACTATGGTCAATTTGATTAGCTCAGTTAATGCTTTCAAACAAAAAATGCAACATCTGTCCTCAAAGCTACAGCACCTTGATTTGGGGAACATCCAAAACCTCACATCGGAGCTGAACACGCAATGCAAAATTGTCTGTCAGACTTTGACAAATGGTTTCAAGACTTTGGTTTACTTGAGCCAATTGTTACATTTATGTGCTATCCATTTAGGGAAGATGTTGAGGGTGATTCACTCGCATCACAAATTGCAACACTTTCACCTAAAACTCCTCTACAGTGGAGGATGAGATTTTGACACTACAGGATGACATTCAGCTAGAGTCTGGGGCTCATGGACAGCTTTGGAACTTACTCACAGAGGAAAAGTACCCAAACATGAGGAAATGTGCTACCTCCTTGACTGCATTATTCAGCTGTACTTATTTATGCGAGTCAATCTTTTCTCATTATTTTCAAGTCCAAATATTGTAGTGACCATAAATGTATTGAATTATTGTGCCATAAGTGTTATTCAATTATGCAAGGTATGCCAACATATATCTTATAAAGTATACAGTGTATATATATACTGTAATATATAATATATATAAACATTTTAATGTAGGTAGATCTTTTTGACCTGACATATGATTTTAAAAGTAGCTCGCAAGCCGAAAAAGTGTCGGCACCCCTGTTCTAGGGGATTGGGTGTTGCCTGATGTAGGGAAACAAATCATGTAAAATTTAGCAGAAGACTGCAGCATATGAAAAGAGAAAGGGTGTGAAGTCTTTGTGGCAATGTACAGTTGCTGGATTACGAAAATATAGATTGGACTGGTTTCAGTCCAATCAGTTTTGATGTTTTTATACTGATTTGTTGCATCACTAATGCGGACATTAAGTGAGGAAAGTTGCGTGTGAAGCCTACAGCTTCCCGTCCAAATTGGGTTACCGTCTCACCTTTTGGTATTGAAAAACGCAGGTTCAAAAAGGGATGCTTGGGGGGTCCTCACGCGTCACTCTTGATAATGAATGTGCCTCTAATTTGATGCGCTGTGTGTGCGTTCTATTATTACACGGTTTTATTCCAGTTGCCCTTTCTGTTTTACTGGGTCACGTTTTGCAATTAGTTTTTTTTGCCAAACTGATATCCTTCAAACTTTGCATGTTGATATCCCGTGACAATGCAATATTTAATCAGTTTTGACCCGGGAGTTGTATGTTAATTTCGTGAAATTCAAATTTCTCATTTCCTTATACTTTTAGCGATTACACATATAAATGTTAGCGGTGTTGGTTAAGTGGTTAGCGTATTGGACTTTCGATCAAACTGATTAAAAAATATTTTAATTGATATTGCGGTTTTCTCAGATTACGTCAATATGACAGCAGTACTGGTCAAGTGGTTAGCTTGTTAGACGTTCAATCAAATGAATGAAGTTTTGCGACCAATGTGCACAAACATTAATTTTTTTCATTTTTACCAATTTTTCATCATTTATATACAAAATTGGCGAAACATTCTTTTCAGTGATTTGGCGATATTGGCGCAGTGGATAAAGTGTTAGGCTTCTCTAAGAAAGACTGAAGGTTCGATTCTCCAATAGACAAGCGCACATTTCCAGTACTTCACACGTGTAAGGTTTTAATGTGGTTAGGAATTTCTGAAATGAGAAATTAACATGAATGACTATTTACTTTTCACTTTAAAATCGTGGGTTCGATTCCACTCCGTCGCTAATGTCATTTCTGTCAACTTACCTTCCCACACCAGATAAGGTTTTTTTTTAACGTGCCGAGGACTGTGTGGCATTAGGGTGGCTAAAAGTATATATACAAATTTTTAAGTGACACGATTTTATTCAAAAATGCTCTAAAACGTAATTTCTTTTTTCTTGTACTAAGATTTTCTTGGTCATATGTGACTAAAAATAAAATGATGGGCACCCATGAAAGAATTAATTTAATTCAATTAAAATGCATAGATTCCTTAAATGATTAAAAAAACTTACAATTTGCAAATTTCTTCAATTACAGTCATTATCCTACATATTTTGACAACTTTTATATGGTGCGTGATTTTCATTCCATAGTTAAGCTGGTTAGAAATCTCACTTTAACGAATGTGTATGCATTTTAACTTAAATTAGTTCTTTAATGGGCGCCCACTATTTTATTTTTCTCACATATGACCAAGAAAATCTTCGTACAAGAAAAATTATATATATTTTACTTTTTAGCGTATTTTTTAAAGAAAATCGTGTCAGTTAAAAAGTCATATGTCATATATGATATCATATATATATATATATATATATATATAATTTATTTTTCCTAGTCGCTTCGCTTTCCAGCAGGTGGATGTGATGATGAAGACTTCAGCATCTTCCCGCCCATCGCGCAGTCGTCGTACGCCGGCAAGCTTCTGTCAGACAGGCACGTTATTTTTCGTTTTTATTATTTTGTGTTTTTAAGGCACCCTGTTTCATACAGCAAAAAATCCGGCGAGGAGCCCAGTTAGTCAGTAGGATTTTTCGTAGAGTGCGTGTCTCACTCGGGGATGGGAAAAGAATACGACATCCACGCTCCGCCTGTCTTGACTACAGCAGCGCCCGAAAATGAGCTCCGTCACCGTAAGTGCTTGACAGCTTTTCTCTTTCAAAAATCTCACTTCATATTTCGAAGGGGTGAAGTGGGCGGGTCTTCAGACCTACCCAAATAATAACTCAACCCATTTGAACTCGGCTATAAACAAGAGAGAGCACTTGCCTTCTGATTAGGCCGCGGTCACGACACCGATAGAGACGGCAAGGCGATGACGCCCCCATATCTTGGCAGCCCGCCGCCTGTCTTTTCTCTTGACAGATTTCGGTGAACCTCCAGTGCTGCGACATGAACAATAAGAAATTTGGGTTAAGTGGACTCGTGGCAAATGTGAACGTCTAAATTAATACAAATGACCATGTTTTAAAAATAGAACAACTATCGTAATGAAGTGTTAATTGTATTCTGTTCCCATGGTGGCCACTGCTGCCACTATGGAGTTTTTATGTTCTTATCGCGTGGGTTTCGTGGTTGTAATGTACAAATTGCCGTATAATGTTTTTTTCCCCGATTCAAAAAAGTGGGTGGTTGCATGCACTGACACATATACTGAGACCGCAAAACCGGGTAAGTGGGCAACTAATGTATGGAAGAATGGATAGATACAGAAATGTTGCATAGTGCAGTATGGTGGCACAGTGACTAGCAGCTCCATAGCGTGGGGTTTATAGTTTTTTTTTTTTCCTTCTCAGTGTATGTTTGTCGTTATATTTAATTGTTGTTCCACTGTCCAGTGATATGCATTAGGTTGACTGGCAACTCCAGATTTCCCTGTTTCGTCGTTTCAGTGGCTTGGATTTGATTCCCATACCCAGTCATTTTCTGTGTGAAATTAGAATTTTTTCCACTTTCTATACCTAGGTGTGGGTGTTTTCGTATATTTTGTATTTCTGCAGCAGCCCAGTTACATTTGTTACATTGATTGGCGACTCCAGATTTGCTTACTTATCATTCCAGTGACTTGTGTTTGATTCCCATTCGCAGTCATTGCCTGTATGGAGTTTGACTTTTCTCTCTTTCTATATGTGTTTTTTATTTTTATTTTTTTATATTTCATTTTCCTGCAACAGCCCAGTTTTGTTTGTTACATTGATTGGTGACTACAAATTTTCTCCCTCGTCATTTCAGTGGCTTGGGTTTGATTTTAATACCCAATCATCTAGTTATCGTTTGTGTGAAGATACAGGTAGATTGTTTTTTTCTCTATCTGTATGTGTGTGTGGTGGTTCTCTTTTATTTACTAGGGGGCTCTGCCCCCTCCTTGCTTCGCTCGCCAACCCCTGGACGGGTGCTACGCGCTAGCCATTTTGCAGATCTGCCGCTCGTGTATGCGGAAGCTGATGTACAATTTAAAGAGATTATTTGTTTTTTTCTTGGGATTTCTTACATATGCATAATAGAACTAACTATTTTACAGTACAGCGAGTAATTAACCATAGTAAAAATTAGTAAAATGTTATATATTGAAAGAAAATTATGTTTCATGTTGCGTTAGAGGTATTTGTTGTATTACACATTTTCGTTCTGTTTGGCTTTGAAATTAACATGCAAATACTTTTTAAACTTACACTTTTACTGTAAAACTTCAGAAAAAACAATATTTGGAATTACATTTTTGTCACTATCGCATTGAATTTTGATTCCGTGTTTGGACTTACATCGTGACAGTCACTAACTGCCCGTGAGTGAATATCGTTTCTTTCTCTCTAATAAATAAACCAACCTTTTTGAATGTTTGTCCCTGTGATTTGTAAATTGTCATAGCAAAAGCTATTCTCATGGGAAACTGTAAACGTTTTAATATACTTATTTTGTCTTTTATTTTTCTTTTCTTCATTATGTAAAGCATCTTGAGCTACTTTTTGTATGAAAATGTGCTATATAAATAAATGTTGTTGTAATACGAATGGCATACCTAATGGTGGGTCTGATATTGCCCGGTTCCTGAAGCCACCAGTGTGTTGTCATTCAAGTGCAATTGTTTACTTTCATTGGTCTTCAGAGCTCCCAAATAATAACTCAGCCCCTTTAAAATTTGCTATAAAAACAGATTAGGCTCGCAGTCACGATATTGCAAAATCGTAAAAACTGCCGCCTTGCCAACCTGTCGCCGATCTTTGCTTCTGACACAAATGACACATGAGAGAGTGTAAACTGTCAGGTTCATATTTTTGAAGGGGTTAGCTCTCAGTTTGGTGAATCTTCAGTGTTGTGACATGGACAATGTGAAATATGAGTTAAATGTACCTGTTCAAATCATATGGGGGCGCCCCTCATATGCTGGTGTTTGGTCATGTGAGCTGTCACTCAAGACCACAACTTCCAAATGTTCTAAGTATATAATTAATACAAATGACTATATTTTTAAAATAGATGTCTCTTGGGCTTTGTTCCCAGGGTGGTCACCATTGCCTCTGTGAAGTTTTTGTGTTCTTCTAACATGAGTTTTTTGGTTATAAAGCAAAAAAGTTTTTTGTCATGAAATAGCATGTGTGTGTATACTCAGATTGATACATGTAAGCACTGGCATACTGAAACCCCATAACTGAAAAAGTGGGTTAAAAATGGATCAAAGAATGGATTGATGGATATAAATATATCAGTTTGGGTAGTATGGTAGAACAGTGACTAGCAGCTCCACAGTACAGTCAGTGTGAATTTTGCAGTTTATCCCTGTGTGTTGAGTGCTTTTTCTTGCTTTTTTGTTTTCCTCCTACAATCCAGTGATACACATAAAGTTGATTGGTGACTAGTTTATGTGGCGGTTTATGTGTGGGTGGCATGGCAATTAGTACTGCACCCTCATTGTTTCAGTGGCTTGGGTTTGATTCCCATACCCAGTCATTGTTAGGGAGGGGTTAGAATTTCCTCTCTTTGTACGTGTGTTTTTTTTTCTTAGTATTTTTTTTTTAAACCCAGTGAGTTTTTTAGGTTGTTTGTGACACCAGATTTGCTTTAGGTGTACGAGTGTCTGCGGTGGGCTGGCGCCTTGCCCAGGGTTTGTTTCCTGCCTTGTGCCCTCTGTTGGCTGGGATTGGCTCCAGCAGACCCCCGTGACCCTGTGTTAGGATATAGTGGGTTGGATAATGGATGGATGGATGGATGTATGAGTGTGCAGGTAACAAGGTGGTTAGCACTGCTGCCTCACAGTGTGTCTGATATTGTTCCTTTGGTTACAGAAGCCACGTCAATGTTGTCATTCTAATACAATTGTTCATTTTCAATGAAGCAGATTTAAAGCTGACCTCTGACATCTGAGTTAAGTTTACTTACAAAGCACTGCAAATGGAATGTAGTTCTTTTTACCCCATTTATTTTTAAGACAAGATAAAGTTAAACAAAAAATATAAAACACAAGAAGGATATTAAAGGAACCAAATCTAATTAAAGGCCAAAAGGACAAGATGCATTTTCAGGCCAGGATTTTAAAATGGCCACAGTTGTTGCAGAACTGACATGAGCAGGGAGCGTTCTTGCAAAAAGCACACTCACCTTTAAGCTTTAGTTGGCCCTCAGCACCACTATGGAGTGTTTGATCAGAGAATCCAAGGTCTGCTCTCTCATTCCCACCTGAAGTTAGTAATGGGGTCTCCATATATTTTGCAATTAAAAGATGTAATTCAGAAACATAATAACTTTGAATCAGATTTATTAACTAAACAATAAAATACTTCTATAATTATGTCATTCATTACATGTTTTAATGGTAAAATGACAGTTTACCTTTTTTGGCTTGCTTATTACACCTGCACTAGTGTTCCAACTGTTTTGTATCACTCAATAGGACTGATTATTTTTTATGAAGGTACCATTAAACTGATTTGAAAATATAACCAAGACATTAATAATGTTGCAAATGGCTATTATTTGAAATGACTGCTTCATAATTAATTTTTCAAATATGACTGCATAGCCCTGTTTTCAGCTATCATTCTTTCAGTGTTCTAATGGTCAACTCCCTTAACTTATCCTTAATGAGTCATGTAAACTCAGCAAAAAAAGAAACGTCCCTTTTTCAGGACTGTGTATTTCAACAATAATGTTTTAAAAATCCAAATAACTTTACAGATCTTCATTGTAAATTGTTTAAACAATGTTTTCCATGCATGTTCAATTAACCATAATCCATTAATTAACATGCACATGTGGAATGGTCGTTAAGACCTTAACAGCTTACAGAAAGTAGGCATTTAAGGTCACAGTTCTAAAAATGCAGGACACTAAAGAGACTTGTCTACCGACTGTGAAAAACACCCAAAGAAAGATGCCCAGGGTCCCTGCTCATCTGCGTGAACGTGCATTAGGCATGCTGCAGGGAGGCATGAGGACTGCTGATGTGGCTAGGGCAATAAATTGCCATGTCCACACTGAGACGCCTAAGACAGCGCTACAGGGAGACAGGAAGGACAGCTGATCATCCTCGCAGTGGAAGACCACGTGTAACAACACCTGCACAGGATCGGTACATCCGAATATCACACCTGCGTGACAGGTACAACAACTGCCCGAGTCACACCAGGAACACACAATTCCTCCATCAGTGCTCAGACTGTCTGCAATAGGCTGAGAGAGGCTGGCCTGAGGGCTTGCAGGCCTGTTGTAAGGCAGGTCCTTACCAGACATCACCAGCAACAACGCCGCCTATGGGCACAAACCCACCTTCGCTGGACCAGACAGGAGTGGCAAAAAGTGCGTGAGTTTCTGCATGACAACAATGTCAGTGTTTTGCCATGGCCAGCGAAGAGCCCAGATCTCAATCCCATTGAGCACGTCTGGGACCTGTTGGATCGCAGGGTGAGGGCTAGGGCCATTCCCCCCAGAAATGTCCAGGAACTTGCAGGTGCCTTGGTGGAAGAGTGGGGTAACATCTCACAGCAAGAACTGACAAATCTGGTCCAGTCCATGAGGAGGAGATGCACTGCAGTACTTCAAGCAGCTGGTGGCCACACCAGATACTGACTGGTACTTTTGATTTTGAGCCTCCCTTCATTCAGGGACACATTGTGAAACATTTTTAGTTTATGTCTTATGGTGTTGACTCTTTTAGTGTTCATACAAATATTTACACATTAAGTCTACTGAAAGTAAAAACAGTTGAAAGTCAGAGGACGTTTCTTTTTTTGCTGAGTATATAAATGCTAATCAGTTATTAGAGAAATCTTTTTACTTATATCAGCACTGCTGAAATCTGTTATTCTGTTCAATAAAACAGCTCAATTGTCGTTCCATGGCTTGCAAGGTACTGGCATTTGTAAAGTTCACTTTTGAGTTCAGAAATGAACAAAACAGCTTTCTTAAGAAACATGCCAGTCTGTTGTCCATCCATCCATCCATTTTTCCAACCCGCTATATCCTAACTACAGGGTCACGGGGGTCTGCTGGAGCCAATCCCAGCCAACACAGGGCGCAAGGCAGGAAAAACCCCAGGCAGGATGCCAGCCCACCGCAGGGCACACACACACAAACAATTTTGGATGACCAATGCACCTAAGCTGCATGTCTTTGGACTGTGGGAGGAAACCCACGCAGACATGGGGAAAGCATACAAACTCCATGTAGGGAGGACCCGGGAAGCGAACCTGGGTCTCCTAACTGCGAGGCAGCAGTGCTACCACTGCTCCACCATACTGCACCAGTCTGTTGTTGTTCTGCAAAATTAAAGTGATTTAATGTGACAGATTGTCTAAAATTAAAGACCTTATCATCAGAGAAGAGTGTAAACTGTACCTAACTGGGATAGAAAAAGAAGAGGAAGGCCCAGATGCACAACGACATAAGAAGTTAAGGACAGCAGAGTGTGTAGACTGAGAAACAAAAATCTTACAAGTACCAAGTTCACTTCTTCCTTAAATACTTGCCAAATTCACTGTCATCTGCAACAGTAAAAAGAAAAAAATAGCATATTTATATTATCACACTTTTGTTGGCAAGTGTATATTTATTTGAGTAGATTCCTTCACTTATTAAGGTTCTGAACAATAGCTGTATTTTTTTAAACCAGTAGCCAGTCATCCAACAGCAGACATATCAGAAAGTAGCTCCATTAACAAAATATTATGAAAAACAATTGGGAATGTGAAAGCAAGTTCAAACATCACACAAAACATTTTGAAAAGAAACATTTCCAAAAGCACAAGTTCTGTATAAGACACAATTTCTAGAATTTGACAAAAGGTCCAGAAAACACTATCAGTATTTGAATGTGTCAGTAAAGTTCAGTGATTAATAATACATAAACAAGATACTTACTGGTGCTGCCACATATAGAACAGCACTGAAGTATGGAGTTCACTTTTCAGTACGCATTACTCAACTATGACAGACGACTGACATTTTTATAGTACTTGGGGATTTTCAGCTGGCTACTCTGACTTTCCTCCCTCGTTCCCAAAGATGAGCAAGTAAAGTTAATTGACTAATCCAAATTGGCCCTTTTTTATTGTGAATGTTGGTGTGCTGTGTGATGGACTGGAGTTCTATTCCTTCCTTCTACAGCACTCATTGCTGCTGGAATAAACTGGAGCCCACCTGGAGCACATCTGGGTGATAATAAAAGGGGCCGCCTCCCTTCATTCAGGGTGAGAGTCGGGAGCGGAGTGGACTGAGCTGGAAGAAAGGAGGCAAGGAGGCGGCCTGAAGGAAGTAAGGCATTGTGTGGCCAGGACTTTTAGGGACTTTGGGGGTTTTGTGGTGCTCTTTTGTGACTTTATTGTAAATAAACGTGATTGTGGGTGAGATGAACGTGTCCGCCTGTTTGTGTCTGGGCCAGCTTCCACACTAGGTATACTTATTCGTGGAAGGGAGATGAAAGGAGCAGTCTTAAGCACATAAAAAATATGTATAGATTGCAAAACTAAAAAAATGTCTTATACAGTAGATAGGCCAACATAATGAAAATTGACAGGAAAATATTAACCTTTTTTCATTTAGTAATAAAACAAGAAACAAAAACTGCAAAATCAATAGCATTTTTGGTAAATGATATCTAATGATAGACAAAAACACTTTTGGGGTACTTAATCATGTCTTCTCTACAACACATATACAGCTTTAAGTTGTTCAGGTGAAAAAAATATAACAGTAGTCTCCTGTTTTAATCCGCTTTGGGGTTACCTGGGCAGTTCCTCATCCCCACCTTCACAATGGGCCACTAATGAATTGCCATTTGACGTAATCTGTACGTGCTTTGAGATTTGTGAGGAAAACTGGAGAGGAAAAAAAAGAAAAACATAACTTGGGTGAATATTATATACATAGGTAAAATATTTTACAATATGGAACATTTCAGATGCAGAAGACAACAAGCAAGTGGGCTAATTACAGTATATTGTATTCTTATAGGACAATAGGAGTTGGCTTCTTAATTAGAGGTTCATTTAGGGGTAAACCAGCAGCCTTTTGTGGTCCCAGAAGCTAGTCTGACTTTTCCAAAAATATATTAAATGTTTGTCTTTACACCTTAAGTTAAATACTACTAAAGCAAATGCATAATTTCCACTATCTCTCAACATTTCTGTGAGATTCTGAATGGGTTTTTATGGTGCTGTGACGAAAGCTTAAAGGGGGACAAAAGCTTTTTTAAATTAGATGAAGACTAATAATTTAGGTCTCCTAATAATGTTTTTCATATGATCTTAATAATTTTTACTGTAGTCAGTGGGATAGTAAACTGTAGTTTGAGCAGTTTGTTTCAGAAAACTTTTATTTGGGTTTGATAAATGTATAATTGCTTGTGGCATGGAAAACTTATTCTTGGTTTACCTTTTGGAATTATTAGTCATACATTGTTCAGGGACTGAAATTATTGTACGTTTGTGGTAATTATCATACATCCGGCAGCACCACTCAGTATCCAAAACCAAAGATAATTTGACAGACTTACGCACAAGAAGTGAGACATTGTGATCTGTAATGTTTTAAGGGTGAATAAAATCACTACTAGTTGAAGTGCCGTTGGTTAAAACAGCAGGATGAGTGGCTGAGAGTTATATTTTTAGATAATCTGTTCAACTGCGATCCCAAAAATTTGCTGGCACAAAAAAAAAAAGTCATAAAATACTAGACATGCCAGAAATGCCATGGAATGTTTTTATTTGTCTGTCTGGTTGTGGTTTTGATAATGGGGTGAAGGATAACATTAGTTATAAAACAGATGGAGAGACAGACACACAGGCACTTATCCTTTTATTAAGGTAATGCAAAGCTGGCTGACTCACTCACTCGCTCACTCACTCACTATCTCACTCATTTACAAACAAAAACACTATTTCCCACTTAGTTAAAAAGCTGAAATTTGTCAGGATAGTACATGTAGGGCTGTAGGTGTCCACCAAGAAAGAACATTTTGAATATTTATGGGTAACCCCCCCCCCCCAAAGAAATACCCGAAAATCTCATAAGGCTTTGACTGATGTAAATGAAACTTGGTGACATTGTGCGTGTTCTTTTTATTTGTCGGTATTTGTTGGTGAAAAAGTTGTAGTGAGTGGGGTATTCTTAAGCAGCACATCATATTTTGCCTTAGCTGTAATTATGCTGAGGTATGGGGAGTGCAGTTCATTTAAATGAATGCCATAAACAGAACAGCGCCACTGTATAAGCTCAGGCTGTAATCGCAAAGAGAAATGGGTCTGGCAGTGAGTGGAGAAGGGCATCTGCAATACATAGGAAAAAGAGTTGAGGTGGCAAACTACATGGAAAATGAGATGTAAAGTGGATGAACAAAAGTTATTTGAAACTCAAAGAAGACGTGGTTAGTCTACTTGGTTACATGTGATGCTCCCTATTCTGACACAGGGACGACAATATCTATTAGCCAGTGCGTTTCTCCAGAGGAGTTCATCAGCACTCACAAACTTAAAATAAGAGCATCTGGTAAAAGCTGCTGTGTTTTTTTTTTTTCCTGAGCTACTTTGGGATAATAATTTTATTGTCTCTCTGGATTACAGTGTTTATTTTAGTGTTTTTACTATTGTTTAATCTAGGATTGTGTTTAGACATGTTGCAGTGTCCCCTGTTTATTTTAATGTGGACCCTTTCCTTAGAAATATTTTACCAAAACAAGTGTATGTAGTGTTGACCTTTCCTTCTTTCTTTCTGAGGAACTATTTTTTTTTTTTTTTAATTCCAATACTAACTTTTGCAAATTGTTTTTTTTAAATATCTTTTTGAGAGTTCATGACTGTTGTCAGAGGTGGCTGGGGTGGTGACCCGGCCGGGACGCCCAGGAGGACCGGAGGAGGGCTTGCGCCTTCCTCCGACCATCTGGGGGCGACTGCCCTGGTTCCTTTGGGGGCCACGGGTACAGAGCTTTGAAGCTCCACCCTGTAGGGGCCCATGGTTGCTGCCAGGGGGCGCCCCCATGCCTTTGGAGCCCTGGACCTCAGCACTTCCGCCACACCAGGAAGTGCTGGGGGGAAGAGGAACAGGGACACCCGGAGTGCTTCCGGGTATGCAGCCGGCACTTCTGCCACACGGGGGTGTGTCCATGGAAGATTGCCAGAACCCACCTGGAGCACATCCGGGTGATAATAAAAGGGGCTGCCTCCCTTCATTCAGGGCAAGAGTCGGGAGCGGAGTGGACTGAGCTTGCTGGAGGAGGCGGCCTGAAGAGGAGAAGTAAGGCATTGTGTGGCCAGGACTCTGGGGGGTTTGTGGTGCACTTTGTGACTTATATATTGTAAATAAACGTGTTTGTGGGTGACATGAGTGTGTCTGCCTGTCTGTGTCCGGGCCAGCCTCCACACTGTAAAGATTGTTTTTTGTAATAACTGGTGCTGTGTAATAAAGTGTATCTTTAAAAATCTTCTTTCTTTCTTTCTACATAAAAAAAATCAAAAAATCTGTTTTAGTAAGTTTGAGCTTAGAGTTAGAGCTTTGACTTGAACCCAATTAAATATCTCTGGAGAAGCCTGAAAATAAATGATGGCCTCTATACACCTGATAGAACTTGAGAGGATCTGCAGAAAAGAATAGTTGAAAATCCCCAAATCCAGGTGTCCAAAGCTTATTGCGTCATAACTGTAGTACAGGCTGACATTATCCATTCTGATCTGCCTGGAAGTCCTTAGTTTAGCAAGCCAGGGCCAGACACTCTAAATGTCAGCTAGAAGGTCTCAGTTTCTATGATGGGAGCACTCTGTGGAATGCAGGCCTCTGCACCTTACCTGGTCTGCAATTGGTCCTCTTATCAGATAACACTAGAGACAACTTTTATAGGCACCACTTGCATATCCAAGTTTGAAGAAGGAGGCATAATTGAACTAGTGACACCCTTCATTGGCAGAACATTGCACCAATTGTGCAAGAAACCAATGGCAAGATGTCCACTCCTACATTTAAAAAAACCTTTCCTACCCCAACTCATTGCTTCCTGTATCAGCTCACTGCTCCCGACCTAGGCATAACTTTGGCTGTCCATACATAACAAAGATTAGAGCATATCTTTCTATTACAAATGGTAACCTGTCTTGGACTGGAAAAATGGAAGACAGTCCATAAAAGGTGTTGGGTGAGGGGTGCCATTAATCCAAACCCTGCTAATATAGCAAATGCTCAAGCCAAGGAAGACTGTACATAAGGCAACCCATTTGTTTTTCTGAAATTGGTAACTGAGTAATCACCAGTTGCCCAGAATGTGTGATTTTGCTAGCAACAAGAGGACTGACATGGTGTGTTAGAACCTGAAAAGAATGGTGTAATAAACAAAAAGATCCAAAGAGTAGCAATTCTGTGAGTGAAAATGCCCTATTGTTGGGAAAAGTTAGGAAATAACCAGAATTATTCAAACAAACAAACAGGCCTCAAATGCTCAGATAACAACCCTTTACAACAGTGTCATGCAGAATGGCATCTCTGAATGCATGGCATGTTGGACCATAAAGTGGATGGGCAACAGCTGAAAAAGACCATGTTGGTTTTCACTCCTGTCAGCCAAGATAATGAAGATCGGACTACAAGGGGCATGTGATATCCAAACATGGACAACTGAAGATCTGAAGAAATTTTGTCTGCTTTGACAAATCTTATATTTTGCTGTAACATGCAGATGATAGGGTCAGAATTTGTTGTAAATTAATCAGAGCTATAATTTGTTGTGTCAATGGTATATCCTGGTGGTTATAGTGTTATAATGTGTGGAATGTAGTCTTGGCACACATCAATCCTCCTAATACCCTTAAAGCACACTGTCAGCAAAAATGCTTAGGTATACTATGACATTCAAAAAACAATCAGTTGATATTATTTCATTGCTAAAGTCCACTGTTGTTCAAATGACTAACAGCAGGGAAACTGCAGCCTGCTACAAAGCGTGTGCCATCTCAGTCTGGTTCCATGAACATAACAGTGACTTCTGTTTACTCCAATGATCTACACAATCTTTAGGTCTAAATCAATTACAGCACCTGTGATTAGATGGAATGGGTTTACGGTGAGAATGTGTGGCTGAAACTGTTGGAACTATGTGATGCTACCAGGTTGGCATGGACTAAAATTGCTTAAAAAATATGTAATAAGCTCCTAATTGCACCCATAACTAATTCGGGTCCTACACAGTACTAGATTGCTAGACCTAAAGTGTCCATTTTGTATATACAGTACAGGTAAAATTATGTTACAACGAATATCTTTACAACAAAACTTTCATTACAACGAACTATTTTTATGGTCCCGACAGTTTCCCCATATGACACAAGTCTATAGAAATCTTGTTACTACGAAGTACATTCAGCAGATACTTTCACTACAATGAAGTGCCCAAAAGACCTTGAAATGCCTGAATGAATCACCCACAGAGCAGTTAGTTCTGTGGTCGCATCCTGCAAACAGAAACATCGTAATTTTTTTTTCTTTCTTCGAACTTTCCTTGAACTGTTTTTTTGCTGTTTTTGTTTTCGGTGGTTTTCAGTGATACCTTTTGCTTATTGCTCATCAATATCTGAAAAACAGCCATTGGAATTTAACTCAATGTCACCCTCCTATAGAAATGGCAGACAAGAAAAAACAATAACAGTTCATATTAGAAAAGAAAAAAATGTTTAATTTTTGCAGCTCTCGATTGCAGAAAAAAGAAAAAAGACATTGCCAGTGAATTCGGAATTTCGCCATCGACACTGTCAACTTTCTTGAAAGACCGAGCAAAAAAAGAAGAAAAATCTCGGGTTGCAAACGTATGAGAACTGCTCCATTTGAAGATGTCGGGAAAGCCATTTTTATGTGGTTTAGTGATGCCCATTTAAGAAACATTCCTGTTAATGCGGCACTTATTCAAGAAAATGTGAGGTTTCTAAACTCTCTTGGGACCTCCCCCAACTGGACAACACGCCAAAGAGCATCCTGAAGTGCGATCACTGCGTCTGTGGAAGACTGTTTATCCATTGCCGGGGCAACAGTAAGCTCACAGCTCTGCTGTGGCTCTTCACCAAAGCAAACAGAAAAGTTCTTGATGGGTGATGTAAGGAAGATTGTAAATGCAGGGCACAGGATTACTTGGCCACTAACCTGGTCACATCCCTTCCTGTTTGCTGTGTCTGTGTATAGGAGAGTGGCAGATCACGCTACAATAAATAACCGTGCTGTTCCTGTTTCAAGCTGAATAAAGCTGGTTTTGCTAAAGTACTGAGACTTAGCCTCGTGTTTTCGGGTACAAGACAGGAACTTATAGCGTGACCCCGATCTTTTAGGATTTGCTTCTGTGGCGCTTCACTGAAGCACTGTGAGCCTGTGGTTGCCCTGCCCCGGCAACGGACAAACAGTCTTCCATAGACGTCCTTTGGGACTCACTACAGCGTGCCGCCCCGTTGGGTGGGGCGTGGGGGGATCCCAAAAGAGTTCAGAAACCTCACAATATGAAGAAGAAGAAAAGGATGATTCGGCTTCTGATTGATAACTGTGCTGCCCACAATATGCTTCCACATTTAGATAATGTTCGTGTTGAATTCCTCCCACCCAATTGCACAGCAGTGCTTAAGTCATTGGATTTGGGCATAATTCGTGTCCTGAAAGTGTATTATCGCAAGGAAATGCTGATAATAATTCTCATCAGCATAACTTGTAAACAGGAGAAGATTAAAATTAATGCGAAAGAAGCTATTGAAATGATTGCAAACGACTTGGTGCAAGTTAAAGAAAGCACTACAGTATAGCAACAAATACAGAATCTCATTACAACGAAATATTTTCCAGGTACCTGGCAGTTCGTTGTAATGGAATTTTATATGTATATTTAGATTTTTTACAATGTTTTTGTATTTAAAACTGTAATGGCTAATGTCACCTTAATCTTAAAACACGTCAAATTGTTTTCATATTTACTTTATTTTAGATGTTCTAGTGTTCTTATTTTTGTATTGCAGGAGTTAGCCAAGGAGCAAAAAAAGAAGCTGCAACAGTTCCTTGCTGATATGGTGCTTTTGGGATCATTGCAGGTCAGTTGTGCACAGTTGTGTGTTGAACATGATGGCAAATAGGTTGAGACATTCCTGTAAATCATCTTGCACATATGAAGTTTGTTTTGTGAATAAATTGTTTCCGCCATTCAAATGTTAACATAATTTTGACTCACCCTGTATTTACAGTCCAGATTGAGTTCACTCAGCCTGGAAATTTAAATTGCTAGTGAACACTTGGCTGTCATGTGGCCTGGTGGTACATCCTGGGTTTCAGTCCAGTGTCAAGTTAAGTACTTTGTAGTTTTATTGTCATACCATTCATAACACCGTATTGCAGCATGAAGTAGCACGAAATAACATTCCCCAGGACCATGGTACAGAATATACATAAACACAGGACAAGTGCAAGACAGGTAAAGAACTATATTATACTATAAACATAATAGGTAAGTGAATAGATAGAAATAATTTAAAATAGATACTAAAAATGCCTAATTAATACAGAATTAACAAAAAACTATTAATAAAAAAATTGTAATAAATGTAAGAAATGTACTTCATATAAATTCACTAAAAGGGGGAAAACTGAGGGCAGAGGGGCAGCACTGAGTTCAGAGTCCGGACAGCCAAATGGTAGATGCTGTTGTAGTACCTGGCAGAACTTGTCCAGATGCAAGATACACTACCTTTTGTCAGATGGAAGTGGGATGAAGAAACTGTGAGAAGGATGGGAGTGGTCCTTCACAATGCTGCAATCTGGTTGCTTTCTCTGTTCTCTTGTTGTGTATGTTTTTTTTCCTCGGTTACTTTGATTGCATTAATTGGCTGCTCCAAACTGGTCCCATATGATGCATGTTTTACTGCCAGAATCTGCCTTGATACCCCCATGATGATGAATTGGGTTTTATTTTGTTATGTTAGGTTATGTTTTGTCTTGACAATTATTTAATTTTTCTAGGGCTTTCGTTACTTTCAGCCTTGGTTGCGAGGAAGGGAGGAACTGTTGCTAACTATAGTTAATGAAGATGTGGTAAGCATATGGAGTTAAATAGAAAAAACTTTCTTTAGGCATTTCTTGTCATAAATGAATCTTTAGTGTTAAAAGGAAACCAAAATTTTGCTTTTGTATTATTTAAAAGCCTTAACTTAATAAGCCATTTATAACATTATAAGTCAATGGAATGTTTACGAAATTTGCATGTTGTTCACATATTTTTGTAGGTTTCCTTCTGGATTTCATCTTACTTCCCCAAAAAAGTGAAAATTATTTTAACTGGCAATTATAGACAGGCAGTGTGTGAGTGTGTGCCCTGCAATGGACTCGTGCTTTATCCAGGGCTTTTTCTTGCATTGCACCCAAAATATTCATGTAGCTTATCCTTTTAGTTCTCAACAGTTTTGGTGATTATACTGTAGATGTCTTTCAAATTGTGATCTTAATAATGAAGTGTTTTTCACATACCTGACATCCTCTCATGTGTCTTTTTTGTTAGACTTGGCATTCTTCTGGTGTCCCTTGCACAGCTGCATCGTCTGTGACAAGTAGCAGCAGCAGCAGCACTGAGGGTGGTCAACTGTTTTTGGGGGAACTATCTGATGAGGAGCAAGCCTTACTACTCTCAAACAGGTATGAAGAGGAGGAAGAATGAAATAATCAGAAACCAGCTGGATTAAGCTTTGACTGCCTAAGGTTGAAAATCACATGCCAAAAAAACAAAACAGGCAGTCATACTGACCTCATTATATTTGCAAAGTTTTATTCATTTTTTCCATAATCATCTATGAGATCACAGAGCAAGAGTTCCCAAACTTTTTTCGGCCGCCGACCCCTTTACCAAAAACTTTTAAAACCGTCGACCCCCTAGTCATTTACTTTACTTACTCAAATTAATACATTTGTACAGTACTCAATATTAAATATTTCACTAGATATCAGATTTTAATCACTTGTAATTATGATTTAAAAAGATAAAATGGCTACGGAATATGGCATTATCTTGTGCAACATTTAATATCGAAACCTGCACTAACGAAAATTTAAGCAAAAAAATACGAGCAGAGTTTTTTTTTTTTTTTTTTTACATTTTTGACATTTATGAAATAAATATGTAAATTCAAAATAAGTACAAATAGTCTAAGCTGTACTGTCTGCATTTCTTTTTTGGTTCAGTCATAATATTATCTGAAGAAATACAAACTTTTATTAACAAACAATTTTGACAGCCCCTGTGATTAAAAAAAAAAAAACCAATAAAGTATGTACTTACTTGAAACAGAAGATTTTTGTTCAAACTCGAATAAATAAACTGTGTCCTCCAATTTTCTTTTTCGTAGTACTGCTCCTCAATAAATAATTATATTCAAAGTTCAAATCACAAATAAGTACATGTCACATCAAACAAACCAATTTATAGTGTTTTATGAAAGCATGACCGTACAAGACTGATAGATTCTGCTAATATCGAATATCTGTCGTCTCGTCCCACCGCAAGCAAGTGCGGACATGCAACGGTTTTTCATGTCCGCACTTGCTTTGATACATTCGATAAGACAATGCACAGATACTGTATGTTTGTGTTACATGTATTTTCATGCATTCTTACGTGTGACTCTTTTAATGATACATTTTACCTTTTTGTTCGCAAGTTTGGTATGTAATGTGTTTTTATCAAAAAAGTGTTTTTTTGAATTATTTTACTTCTTAATTAGGTACCTATTGGAATCATAGATATTTTGAAGTAACAAACAAATAGCAGTAGTAAGGGGGTCTATTTTTGCTGTCGTTGACCCCCCAATTTTTTTATTGAAACTATCGACCCCTAGAAAGTTCAAATCGACCCCAGGGGGTCGATATCGACCACTTTGGGAACCCTTGTCATAGAGGAAGACAACTTTCCTGAGAAATGTAGGGAGCTTCTATTCCTTTCTGAGCTGCACACATTTGTATTTATTTATATTATTTAGTGAGGTCTCTAAATGACACAGAACAGGGCAAGGTCTTGCTGAAGACCTCAAAAAATGTAAAGAGAGACACAATGGCAACAGGAGAGGTCCTATTGAATCCAGTGTGACAGGGTAGGAGTGACTAGGAGAGTGGTAAGTCCTGCAGGTTTGTTACATACATCAAAAGAACAATAGAACAGCCTGAGAGGATTAAACTAATACTTCCACCAGAATTCCAGAGGACAGGTGACCCAGCACAGTGCAATGATTTTTGGAATTCTGACCAAAAGGGAAAATGAGGATAGGGAAGTTGCAACATCTCTTGGTCAGTAGAGGGCACATAGTTTGAGAAGTAAGCCTTATGTAAGCATACTTTAGAGAAGGCAGCTGGGGAGTTACCATCCTTCAGAGGCCCAGTCCTTTAAGAAAGACTCAGGGGTGCAGAGGCTTCTTGGAGCTTCTGGTAGGCATTCTAGTCTGGTGTCCCTGGAACAAATGAAGGGCAGCTTGTGACCCTAGATGTGCTTCCAGGGCTGGGCTACAAGTAACATTAGACTCCTATGTCACAGGCTTACTGAGTCTGACAATTGAATTTGTGCATTAGTGGAGTGGGCAACCCAATTTGACAGCCATGGATTTAAACTTGGAAATGTAAATAAAGTGGGGCAGCTAATCCCTCATTTGTGCAGTTCATTTTAACTAAAACACCTTCTTGCCTAATATGTCATTCTGAACTATGAGAACTTTTTGAAACACTTTACCCTGTTTAGATCAGTGGTTTTAATTTCTAAGTTATTAATATTTTATCCTATAGTATTTGTGCTTAAACAAAGAAGCGACTCACAAAGTAAAAGAGTATATATTCCCTGTTTTTCCAGATTCTTTTAATTTTTTTATTTAGTGCAGAATAAGTAAATCAAAATGTCTCTCTGTGGTTGAAATCAGTTAAATTAAATTTTGGGATTAACTACTACATTTCTCCAGTAGCCACTCCGAGTATGTCCACTGTAGAACAAGGAATAATAAAATTGTAAAAACATATAAAAAGTTTCTAATGAGGTTCTAGTGGCATCAAGTAGAGAAAAAAAAATCTCCAAAACCAAACTTGGAAGTTTGAAATGAAGTCAGATAGTTAAGAGGAATATACATAACTCAATTTACTTTAAATGAGTGCACTTTCAAGCACACTCTGCAGGTGGCATGGGGAGGGAAAATCTATTACAATAACTGGCTTAGGGCATTAGCTTTGTCCACATCCCCTTTCAGTAATTATGTCCAGATGTTTATTAACTGCAAAGTAAAGCATAATGTAATCTCATCTACATTTCCACTACATCTGTTTTAATTATAATTGCCTACAGCATCACATGATAGTTTTTTTTTGTTTCTGTACATGATGTAAGGAGGACTTTTAAACAAGTTAATGTCCATAAGGCATCTGATTCAGAGTGTTTTTTTTTAATTGTAGTTCCCAATTAGCTGAGATCTTAAGTGACACCTTTAATATTTTGTTGAGAAAATCTGTGGACCCCGCCTGCTTCAAAAATACAATTATCCCTTTGCCTAAGAAAACAAAAATGGTCTGTCTGAATGACTGCAGACCTGTGACACTCACTCCAATTATAATGAATTGCTTTGAGAGACGAGTGCTAGAACACATCAAACAGAATGATCCAGATATTGACTGTCACCTCCACTTTACATATTGTCACAACTTTTCCACAGAGGATGCCATATCTCTTATACTCCATACCATCCTGGCAGATCTGGATAATAAAAACATATTCCAGAAACCTGTTTATAGACTATAGCTCAGTATTTAACACTGCTGTACCATCTGATGACCAAACTCCTCAATTTTGGACCTAGTGCTACCATTTACAATTTGATTTTTGACCTCCTAACCAACAAACTCAGCCATCATGTGCAGATAGACAGCATTACATACACCTTGAAGACACTCGGCAGGGAATTATACTGAGCCTCCTTCTGTATTTTTTGTTCTTCTCTGACTGGGTGAATAGACATGTCTCCAACACCACCATCATAGGCCTGATTACCAACAATAATGAGACAGTTTACAGACAAGAATTTTACCTGTTGAATCAGTGCTACCAAGACAGAAATTTCACTCTAAAGGTAAGCAAAACCAAGGAGCTGGTCATAGATTACAGGAAGCAGGAGCCAGACCAATCACCCATTTACATCAAATGCTGCTGAGTGTGTGAATAGGTTGAACTTTCTTACAGAGATTATTGCAGATGAACTGAGTGGTCACAACTCAATTTGGTTATTGTCAAGAAGGCTTACCAATGCCTGTATTTCCAGAAAAAACAGATGAAAGCTCACATTCCTCCAGCTGCTCTCACAAACCTTCACAGGTGCACACTGGAGTCCAGCTTTATTGGCTGTGTAACACCCAGTTGTGGCACCTGTTTGGTTCAAACTCATAAAGCCCTGCAGAAGGTGGTGAAGGTGGCACAGAATATTACCAGCATCCACCTGCTATTCAGGATAGATGCAACATGTCCTGCCTTAGAAAGGCAAACAGGAAAATTAAAGATCCCGACCATCCTGCATGGTCACTTTTCTTACCTATTCCTTCTGGCAAATGGTATAGGGCCATTGGCACTTGTACCGATTGATTCAAAGACAGTTTCTGTCCACAATTAACAAATATTGTGATATAAAAACTATATATATATATAAAAGAATGTAATTATACTATGTGTGATATATACTTTGTGCACATGGCTATAAACAATAATAATTCTCCTAGGTGAGTTGCATTATTTAAAAGATTTTATAGACAGTCAATGATGGTTTCATTCAGAAGAAGACATCTGAGAATTGGTCTATCATATGAGATGAGACATCAATTACAAAGCATAGTGACCATAAAAGAGCACTCTTGTGTTGGGCCTGGACCCAAAGAATGCCAATAAGGCAAAGTATATAAAACAAAAAAAGTTTATTATAATGAAAAAAAAAAAATAATAATAGAAGGGTGCAAACTGAGCAATGAAAGGTGCTATATAAATACTATTTATTATTATTATTATTATTAATAATAATAATTGATAGACAAAAAATTATAGGTAAAACACTTTGAGTCCTCATAGGTTTTTACTTCTATATATTGGGAAGGGTGGAAGGTCTATTAGAATTTTCTCCTCTTGCTCACACATTCTACCTTCTACTCTTCCTCTGGCCTGTCTTCCATCTGCAAGTGCAGGGCTTCCCAAAATTAATCCTTGCAATTCTAAGTTTCCTAGATGTAAACCTGGAATGTGATATTTGACATACAATAACTTCTAGGTAAAACCATATGCCACTTCCAGTGTTAGAAATAAAATAGAAACCCCATGTGCCTGTCCTCCTAAGGGTCTTCCTAGCAGACCTCAGGTGTCTCTGTAATTCTGGCTCCCAAATCTCTCACAAAGGGCAAAGACACCTCCAGGTTATCTGTCTGTTACAGTGTAGTGCATGAAACCATGTATAAATTCATGAGTGTTCCTATTGTCACATAATTTCTTGGAGCACCTGTACTCCGTGTCTTTTCATCCTGCAATATCCATTATCCATATCAAAGCCCCAGCAGAAATTTTCACCACAGCTTCATTCAATATATTGGGGCATATCATTCCCTGTTGGTGGAGGTTTTGGTTACCATATAAGACTGAAAAGACTCCTGTCATTTGTCAACCTGTCCTGCATAATGCAAATTAAATGAACTGTAAAAATGTTAAGACAAAACAAATACATGTGTTTGATCATATTTTAATATTTTAAATACACAAGACCAATAATTAAAAAAATGTATTTACTAACATATATATGTATACATTACCATATATTCACTAAATGTTCCATAAGTTATAGTCCATTTATTTAATTCTTACAGTTTTCAAATAGGAATGGCCCAGTAATGTATGACAGCTTCAGAGACCTGTGTTCACATCCCACGTATTACTTATTTGAAATGTGGAGTTTTTCTCCTTTGTTTATGTTTTCTTCTGATGTTTCATCCCAATCGTGTGTGTGTCAGTGGATCCCGTCCAGGGTTAGTTCCTGGTGTTGCTGGAATATGTCTGGGCAACCCCCATGTCCCTGAATTGGATAGAGAAGATCTGAAAATGTCATGTTATTTTATACATTTAAGAGCTTACTGATGAATCAGTTTTATTTGTCATTCAGAAGCAATAGGTTGTTTGTCAGAATTAATGCTTAATGATTGTTGAAAAAAAAACAGTCGTTACAGAACTAATGGAGAGAGGGCTACATTGCTGTTATTGCAGAGAAGTAAGGAAATGTGGGAGGATCAATTAAACAGGAAGAAATCACCCTAGAAGATATTCTTAAACAGAATGCCTTGGGCATTCGAAATATACAGTTTACGTATACCACTCCCAGTGCTGGCCACTCAGTCCCGTCTTCAAAACTGGGAGAACAGAACATCAAATAGTTCAAAATCACCACAGCGAACTTTACTGCTCTCTGATCATTAAAAGAAATTATTTCAACTGCAGGAAAATGTCCTGTTGCTCTCAGTAAGGCATGTCAAATGTGTCTGAAGTTTTAGACAGGAAGAAACAAAGTTTAGGAAGTCTCAAGGCGGTGGGTGTAGACACTACTGCTTTGTGTAGATAGGGACACTGGCATGTCAAGAAACACATTTTTATATTTTTTGAAACAATAGACTTTAGGCAGTTCTTTTACTACGGAATGTGGGAACCAGCCTTAAAGTTCTCATACAGTAAATTAAAAAACAGAAATGGGTCACAGAGTGTAGTGCAGGAGAAAGCAGAACTGAAAAATATCAGAGTACTTGAACCTTGTGTGCTGTACATGAAAAGGAGCAGTTTCCCTAAAATCCCTTCTCATCTCAGTTTCTGTCGGCTTTTCCTGGTGAATGTTATTGGGACAACAGAAAGTTGATCGGACCAGATCACTCTATCCTGATCAACAGTATTTAGCTCCTTCGGGGGAAATCCCCATGCAGATGACAGATGTAATACCCTCACCATGTCCTGGGTCTAATTCCTTCAGGGTCATTCAGGATATCTTTCTGATGGGGGTGCACAAATGGAATTCTCATTACAAGCCTAAACCACCACAGATGGCTCCTCTTGATCTGGAGGGGCATATATTCTATTCTGAGGTTCTACTTTGAAAAATGTCACTTTATCATGGACAGTGTGCCCAGTATCTCAACTTCGATGAATGGTGTTGTTTTGAACCTTGTAGTTTTGTTAGGGTTACCATTTACAAATTGCACAAAAGAGTAGGTCCAGATAAAGTGCCATTCAAAAACAAACTTCTAAAACAATCCTGAACAAATCTTGTCAAAACTTTCCTGGAACAGGAAGACCAAAACCTATTCTTGGAGTCAGACCTTGGTTATGTTCACTGGTGAGTGTCCGGTGGTTAGGTGGCCCATGTAATCCCATAGTGCTCACCCTGAAAAGCTGAATGTAGCCATTATATGGTACCATCATTCATAAAATGAAGGGTGGTCTGCTTCAATTCCAGCTTGGTGATATGCAAGGTTGAGGCAGATTTGGTTATACTATAGTAAACTACACAAACTGGTTTTCCTAAAAAAATGTTAAATTACAGA
Source organism: Polypterus bichir lapradei (assembly GCA_026402145.1). Lineage (NCBI taxonomy): Eukaryota > Metazoa > Chordata > Cladistia > Polypteriformes > Polypteridae > Polypterus > Polypterus bichir. The sequence goes on along the minus strand of JANRMT010062791.1, from coordinate 147,018,788 downwards.
AACTTTAAAAGTATATCTCTCTATTATAAAAGGAAATCCTGGGACAAGACTTTCTTGGAGATAATTTCAAATCCCATGAGAGATAATTTCAGGTCCTGCAAGATGAGATTTTTGATAAGAGATTTTGGCAATTCCCGCTCTTCTCTCAAACATTTACAACCATGCCCACGGTCCAGTCACTTCTCATTTGTGTGAATGCTATTTTCAGACACAGGTCCTGCACAGTCAGCTCCTAAGCAGGGTCGGAAATAAAAGACAAAGAGTAGAAGACAAAGTAGGAAGTCATAAAAAGGTTCAAAAACATTGGCACGATGCACATACAGAGCAGGTTAGAGATTACGAAAGTATTAAAATTCGAAAGTCTCAAAAAACTGATAGTAAAAATCGCATTAGCACTAACAAATGGAAATTATTACTAGTGAAATAACGGAACAGCGAAAAGAGATTGAATATATGGACATACTGTAGATGATATGACAGAAATATGTAGATATTGTTCGGCTTTAAACTTTAAGTCAGAGACTTGTAGATCAACTAATTCGTGTTGCCATCAGGGAAGAGTAGTGTTTCTTCCCAATGAAGAGGCGTATCCACGAGAATTAAAAGATTGGTTGTTTGGTAAAAGTGAAACCCACATATGCGAGTGGCAGGGATGTGAAGTGGCTGGCCAGGGGTTGGCGAGCGAAGCGAGCAGGTGGCAGAGGCCCCTAGTTTTAAAAATACAGATGAGTATGAAAACCTTCCAGTTTTCTGAAGAGCTGGTCCAGTGCTACCAAAGTCAATAAGGTCCAGTTATGAATGTCTAAGCAAAACTCTTACAAGTTCCACTATCTTCAAAACGGTGTCAGTGTTAATTTATAAATGGAATGTCATTTTGCTAAGATGTTAATATTTGTTTTTTTTTTTCAGGATTAGTGAAGGGTACCTTCTTCCTGCATCTCCTAGTGAGCGGGAAATAGCCATTCCAGTAAGAAAAATATAACCCGACTTTTTTGTATGCAAAAAATGTTATTTGGCATTTTGAATATTTATGTTAATAGCATTATGGCGCAGGAGTATGTGCTGCTGCCTCATGGACCTAGTCTACATCATGGTCTAATCTACATTTGTATTGTATATCTCTGAGTGTGTCTGCTCTTTTCCACAGGAAGTAAACTGTACACTTTTCCTTCTTGCTGGCTACGCCAAATACGGCCAGCCCTATGCCTGGATAAGGTCTAATCATGAGCGACTGGTGAATATTGGCTGCACTGATTCAACAGTCAAAGACACACCTGTCAAGCTGAAGTCAATTTCTGAATGGAAAACACAAGGTACTGAAAAATGGGTCAATGAGCGCATAGATACATTATTAGGCTGGTGTACAAGCTACTGATACTATTCTAAATTATTTATGTCACTTACAGGTGTACGAATTTGGGATATGGTGTGGGAGCTGGTCACCCTCTGCACCACTCCACCCCCTATTAATCCTTTTGCTCTGGACATGAGATACATTGAGTCCTTGCCACTTAGTGAGCGTTTTCTCGCCTCTGGAGCTCTGATTTGCTTTTTAGAGAGGATTGTCATCCACGGTGCCCCAGAAGCTGCTTACTACAGCCGAAGTGAGTTTGAATATTACAAAATAAATGTATAACATGATGGATATTAAGAGTTGAATGGAAAGGCTCTTACCATGTTTTTCTACTATCATGACAAACTGAGTCATTAGTGTGTTGGTAACATTCTTTACAGTTTTCAAGTGCCTGACAAAAAATTGGAGTGGAATGGTCCATGCAGTGTTTACATGTAAATTTCAGGAATTTACTTGATTTTTACAATATATTAAAACTGATTGTGTTGTACAATAATATAGAATCAAGTACATTAATTTGTTTTGTTATGTACTCAAATAGAGTAAAATGATCAGGAAACGTAATGAACTGAACAAATTAAATAATATTTAATTTGAACAGACAGATTGGTATGAGGTGGCTTAATGCTTCAGTGCATTTCAAACTTTACAGATCTAGCTGTGTGTGTGTGTTTGTGTGTGTTCTTTCTGTTCATCTTCCAGCATGTGCTATGGTCGGCAAACAAACTGTCAGCTATCTTTACTTATACATTTCTGAGTGCACGTGCATGTGTGTGCCTCTGTGTGTGCATGCATGTACAGTATATTTAAATAAATTACAAATCTCAAAAGCTACTTGTGCAACGTTTTTTGCAAATCAATAGGCCTGGTCCTATGACTAAATGGAACAGACAGCAAAAATGTTGGTGAAATTAAATGATTCTTACAATAGTCACCGTTGGATATACAGTAGGTCAAACCATTTTTGAAGGATATGGAAATAAGTACTGGACCAAAAACAAAAGGCCTAGAGCCAGTAACAAGACAAACACAGTACCACTTGTCTGAGAAAGATAAGTGAATTCTATTGGAAGTTATCATTGTACATACACTCACTGAGCAAATTATTAGGAGCACTGTACTAATACTTGTTAGGGTCTCCTTTTGCTCTCAGTTCTTCTGAGAATGGATTCCACAAGATTTTGAAAACATTCCTTTGAGATTCTAGTCAATGAGGATATGAGTGCATCATGCAGATTCTGCAGATTTGTCAGCTGCACATTCATGCTGTAAATCTCCAGTTCTACCACATCACAAATGTGCTATATTGGACTCAGATCCAGTAACAGGGAAGACCACTAAAGAACACTGAATTAGTCTGAGATGACGTTTGCTTTTTGACATAGCCATTATCATGGTAAAAGTAGCTGTTAGAACAGGGTTGTCAAACTCCAGTCCTGTAGGGCTGCAGTGGCTGCAGGTTTTTATTCTAACCCTTTTCCTAATCAGTAAGCAGTTTTCAGTGCTAATTAACTTCTTTTTTATTCATTTTAACAGCCCCATTTTTATTAGTGTTATTATTACCACGCTTATATTAACTTCACCTGTTTGTTGTCTGGTACAAATCTTGTAATCAATATTTAACCCACTTCCTATTGTCCAAATGACTTGAAATTTTGCACACTTCTGAAGACAATACATGAATCAATAATCAGTTTTACTAATTGATCAATTAATTCATGTTAATTAAGAAAATAAATTTTCATATGAAGAATAGTTCAAGATTTCACCGATAGATGGCTCTAGTAACGGATAGAAATACTGCATTAAAGGAAGTGTTAAATTATTGATTACAAAATTATACTAAAACAAACCCAAGACTAAAAAGTTGAAAATAATATATATATAAAAAATACTTTTTAAAAAACACGCTTATATTAAGTTAAAAAGTGTACTAAAAAGTAAAAAATAAGTCTCTCACACATTACTTGTAAAATAAAAGTGTGGCCGCTTTTCATCAATCAACGTTCAAAAAGCGAGTGATGTATGAGAAACTTATTTTTTTACTCTTTAGTACACTTTTTAAAAACCACACCTATATTAAGTTAAAGAGTATTTTTTATATATATATTTTAAGGATTCAGTCTTCTGAATCGATTCTTTCCTTCATTAAATGACAGCCAAACCGAAATGAGATGTGAGACAAGCCAACAGATGACCAGCTAAATCGGGGAGTCAAACTCCAACCAAATTCACTCTAACCAGTTTCATAATGAGAAGCCAATTCTTGCTGTTAATTACACTCGTTATTTCATTCCATGGCTTCCATGCTCTCATTCTGCCACAGCAGACACTTCCAAAACGGTTGATTTTCCTTTTTTTTTTGCCTAAGAACACCGTCAAGATGTTTTGGTGACCTGAGAGATCAGCCTTACTGAGAATTTGTTGTAAAAGTTGTACTTTTCTTTATTTTCAGATACTGTGTAATGGATACAAGTGAGATGGTTGTGTGGTGGCTTGTTTTGTGTCTCGTCAATTGCTTGACTGCTAGTTAAGGAAAAAGAAACAACTAAGGTGTCTGAGTCAAGTTAATTAAAAGTTATTTAAAACTAAGGCAAAAAAAATGAATTAGCAACACAAACCGGTCACATTAAGAAGATGGTTAGAATGAAGATCTGCAGCCACTGTGGCCCTCCAGGACTGGAGTTTCATACCTGTACATTAGCATATGGGAAAATTGAGGTCATGAAGGGATGCACATGGTCAGTAACAATAGTTAAATAGACTGTGGCGTTCAAGCAATGATTGTCATTAATGGACCGAGAGTGCGCCAAGAAAACATTCCTCACACCAATACACCACCACCTGCAGTCTGGACTTTTCACACATTACAGGTTTAGTGCCTGGATTCATGCCGTTGGCACCAAATCTTGATCAAGATTCAAAAATCGAGATTCATCAAGCCAGACTTTGTACTTCCAGTCTTCAATTCTCCAGTTCTGGCAAGGCTGTGCCCACTGCAGCCTCACCTTTTTGTCTTTGGCTGACATGAGTAGAACCTGATGTGGTCTTCTGCTGTCACAGCCCATCCTCCTCAAGATTTCATGTTTTGTGCATTCTGAAATGGTTATCTGCCTGTCACAGTTGTACAGTGTGGTTATGTAAGTTACCATAGCCTTTCCGTCAGCTCCACCTAGTCTGGCTATTCTCCTCTGCTCTCTCTCATCTGCAAGGCATTTCTGTCCACAGACCTGACACTCACTGGTTCTGCTGCATGCAAAAATCCCAGATTAGCAGTTTCAAAAATACTCAAACCAGCCTGTCTGGCACCAACAATCATGTCACAGTCAAAATCACTGAAATCACATTTTTTGTCCATTCTGGTGGCTATTATGAACGTTACCTGAAGCTCCTCACCTGTATCTGCATGATTTTATGCATTACACTATTGCCACTTGATTGGCTGATTAGATAATTGAATGGGATGCACCAACCCCGATGTCAAGTGTCATAGCAAAGGGTCTGCTTGTGTCAATGTGATATTTAAATTTTTTCTTTTAAATAAATTTGCAAAAATTCCTGAAATCCTGTTTTCGCCTTGTTAGACTAGGATGTTGAGTATCGTTTCATGTGGGGAAAAGGAATTTAAATGATTGTAGCATAATGCTATACCAAAACAAAATGTGAAAAGAGTCAAGAGGTTTGAATACTTTCTGCTATGGTGTTCGTCTACTGTGACCACTCTCAGCTGACAGCCTATCAGTCATAGTCCACTGCAGGGTGTGTGCTGTATGCTGTCATTGTGGCATCTTCTGCAATGATTTAGCATTTGTTAGAGGGTGAACATGTCAGCTTATTATTGCCCGTTGCTGAATGAGCAAAATAAGAATTTTAAGCGTTCTCTGTGCTCAACCAATGACTCTCTCAGAGTGGATTTTTGTTAAATCATTTTTTTGAAGTCTGTTGAGGAATGATGATTGTTGTTGTCTTTATGTTGTATGTTGGTGCTTAGGTTTTATTGTATTGAGCTTATTATATGAGCATCACCAGTTCAAGTTCCATGCAACCGATTTTGCTATGACAATAAAATACAAATCAGTTGTAACATCTGGCTTCCATCAGCTTTGCCTCTTTGCTTTCATAGTGCTGTTTAAAGTACTGACCAGTAGCTCTTACATTGTGAAGCTCTGTTATCCCTGCTCTTTGAGTCAGTCCCATGTTCTCCGGAAGACAACTTCAAATCCTATTTTTGGCCACTAATAGTTGTCTGGTATTCATTTGATTGTCGGGACATTAGCCTCACAAGTTGTCATTACATTGACCCTCTCATCCTTCATAAAAACACGCTATATTTCTGTTCTGCTTTTATTTTTTTACATTTTTGAATTTTTGGACATTTCTCTGATGGCTTTGGTATTTGTCTCAACTTCTGTACCAATATCACCAGAGTATGAAATGGAAGCCATAGTAATGAAACAAAACAGAATTTTTTTAGCAATGCAAAAGTCCCCAACCAGAATCACCTTAAAAATGATTCCCATGGTCATCATGTGTTTGTTAGACTCAATGATAATCTGGTCCTTGTCTTAGACATGACCAGCATATGAGAATACAGCAATTGATTTTACCCTTCATGTCTGTGTATACTTTCAGTTATGGGTCAGTCTTGGTTTATTTTTAGTTTTATTGCATTTTTTTCATATTTTTAAAGTATATTTCAGATTTGTATGTTATTTCTGCAGGATTTATTTATGATTTAATGTTTATGTACCGAGTGTTTATGTTCTTATGTTCCTTGTATTCTGTTGAAGAAACCCCAAGAGACGAGGCCACCCTTAAGTTACTACCAGTGAAGCACTGAGTTTGTGGTTGGACAACAGAATAGTCCAATAAGACCAATTTTCTTGTTGTTAGATCCTTCATTGTCATTTTTGATATCATTTTTGATTTTTTATTCTTCTTCTACAGTACATGTTTAACCTATTTTTTATTTTTTCTTCCTGACTCTACCAAGTGGATGGGCACACAGATACACAGTCACACATGCACAGACATTTTTCCTTTTATTATGGTGGAAACTCTTGTAATAATCTAAAATGCAATTGAGTAATTGTGTAAAATGAATAAATTGAGTGGATGTTTCTATGGAGTGACATTATTGCATTTGTCATTACAGTTATGGAAGACCTCGAGAGACTCCATCTGTTTCACAGCCAAACACTTTGGGACATTCAGCGTCTGAGACCTCAGATTCATGAGTTCAGAAATGAAGAACAAGAGATGCAAAGAAACTGAGGGCAGCAGCATCTATGTTGCAATTATGTGATATTTTCTTAACCTGGAGAGACACATCTGTGGCCTTCTCAGGCAACTACAAATCAGGCAACTACAAACAGAGCAAGTTCTTGGTAGGGATTTTTTTTAGTGTTTGCCTCCCCCTTTTATCCAAGGTGATTTAGAAGGTCAAAATATAGTACAAGTGTTAGCATAAAAAGTAAAGTCACTTGCTCAGGGTCATACAGTGAGGTAGATAAAGACAGGGTATGGACCAACCCTTGTGGTTTATGCTGTAGTTCAGTCTATAAACATGTCAGCTCTATTATTCTTAGTCCATATTTGGCTGAAACCTTTTTATCCAAGATGACATTACATTTATCCATGTGGATTTAAAAGACAGCAAAGCAAAGATAGGTTAAGTGGCTCAAGTAGTACCACACAGTGAAGAGAAGTGAAGAATTGAATCAACAACCTAAAGTCCTGTGCCTTACACATTATCCCAAGTGGGTGGCTTGTTCCAGTCTAGTTCTTTTATATACCCATGATCAGCCAAACAAATTGCTTTATAAAACTGTGAGAGAACATTTGTGTCATAAGACAGGAGTGAAGCAATTCACTGAGAAAGATTAGGAAGTTAGAAATACAGCAAATGATAAGAACGTGATAATAAACAGCTAATGTTATTTTAGTCCATTCTTTCACCTCATTCGTAAGTGAATTTTACTTCCTCATGGCACCAGAACTGTTCGTAAGCTCATCATTGACTAGGGACATTTGTCAGAAACATTTGATTAAAGCAGTTCATAATTGTTATTTAATGCCATTTTTTATTGAATGACATTGAATTTTAAATAACTGGCAACATGTAATAGGTGGCATGTAGGCCTACAGTAAAAGTACAGGAAAGCAACATCACAAGCTAAGAGAGTCAGATCTGCAGCTGGCTAATGGAGTCCTACTTTAGTTGAGTAGTAGGGTGGCTTTAGTCCCAATGTCCAGGATGGGATGTTGGTCTGGCACATGACTGTATACTCACATACACTCACATTCAACTCATTCTATCGTAGTTGAGCAGTACACCTACCATGTATCTACCCATGATTAGGATTTCTTTTTCTTAGCTGTTAAAATCTTGAAAACTTCTTTTTTTGGGGGGATGTTTGGTCAAGAAACCTCGTGGTCACGTTTCTTTTTATGCCCAATATGCAAATAATTATTACTGTCTCAAACCGTGACACCATTTTGTTTCTTGTATGGCCGTGTAATGGCGATGTTGTTAGGCCATTTTGTTTCTTGTATGGCCATGTAATAACGATGTTGTTAGGCAATCTCATTCACAGCATAATGAGTCGAGGGTTAACAGGGAACATTAAAAACAAAAATTTAAAAAAACGCACATAGGTAAAAATATAACACAATTTTCATAAAATAAGTCGCACAATTACCAGTCAATCAGAACAAACCAAGCACCTGATATATACATACAGCACCTGAAGGACAGAAAAAAAGGTGCTAAGCGAAACGCAATACAGTACATCTGCTTTTTATTTTAGTCATAACGTGCTGTCTATGGACATTAATTAAAATGCAGTATGCTTTTGCATTGCATTTTAAACTGACGTGAAAACCGTTTGCCGTTGTGAAAAATCAACCGATCACTTGGTTGATATGTTTTTAATCATGACACCATAAAAACACACCAGAATGAAACAAGCCAACTTCCATACGTATTGCATTTCAGTGTCATTAACACGCTGGATTGCATTTAATTTTGGTACGAATAGCGTTCCATACATGCGAAGCACCGCACATTATTGTCAGCTCGACACGCGTGTTAATAATGCTGGAAAATTGGAGTGTTTGAGGCAATATGAGAGGCAGCAAGTAAGCCCAATTACTTTTGTTAGCTAACAACTACGAGGGGTATCTAGAAAAAAAGGTTACAACAGCTGTTAAAAATCTAAAAATGAATATATTTCAACCAAATTTACAGGGTATGCTCCAAAATATGTGTTTATTTCTCAACATAACCGCCGTCAACTTCGATGCACTTCTTCAGCCTGGGCACCAGCTTTTTTATACCCTCGTCGAATACGCTCCGCTCCACCTCCGAAAGCCACTTCTCCACTGTCTCCTTCACCTCCTCATCGTTGGAAAAACGTTTCCCACCCAAGAATTCTTTCACAATTCTTCCACAAGCTGACGATGGATCTCGGCCGCGGATTCGCGACGCAAAGTGAGGAACTTGGTGACCGAACGAATCTCGCATCGGTGGTAGGTGGAGCAAACGGCCTCAGCAGAGGTTGACGAACTCGCTTGCTGTGATGACATTTCACAACTGACTGACGCGGTCCCGGGCTTATTTTGAACGTTAGGACCACCCTACATGCAGGTATGCCAACCTTCGAAAAAAAAAAATTCCCTGCACCCTCCAGGGCACTTGTAACCTTTTTTTCTGGATATCCCTCGTACTTTGCTGTCACGTAGTCCTCCCAAAGTCGCGAACCAATGCAGTGTTGTAAAGTTAATGAATGTAAGCTTTTCTCACCTAGTCTAAATAAAGCGGATATTTTCGTGCATTGCTCTGCATTCTCCTCCAGTCCTGTTTTTTCCGCGTAATCCTTGTTTTCTTGGCACCACCCTTCTAGTTTCTTTTACCTCTAAATCTCCATTGTAAAAAATGCACAGGGGCTTGTTAAAGAAATGCTTAAGAAAACGGGTGGTTTAATTTCACGTGTGCGGGGTTGTACCATTTGGGGAGGGATCGCCTCATTTTTCCTAGAATGGATACAGCAAAGCGGGATTAAACCACTTTGTGTTTACTAGACGCGTGTTCATTTATTTATGGGGATTTTAAAGGGTGTGCACAGCAGCCCAGAAACGTCACTGGCCCATCGGGAAATCCCCTGGTGTTCCCGAATGGTTAAAACTTGTGAGTTGAGATTTTAAGTTGAGGTTCTCTTCATATGCTGGCTACTGGACAGTAAATCTGCAACATCAGCACCTGATACGTCTACTGTTATAAAACTGAAGCACATCAGTGTGTGTCCTCAGCAGCGCTTGCCTTTTTTGTGCACACTCCTATCTGAAATGTATTTTTTTCAACAATGCGTAGTAGCGCCTAATTTTGTTCGACAACAGGCATTTTGCACCCAGAACTGTATTTTAGTCAATAAATAACAAAAACAGGAAAGTAGTTACCAATTTATTTGCTAAATATATAAATAATATCAAATACATTGTATTTGTGTGCCAGTCTCAACGTTTATTGACACTCCATGATATATTTTTTTCTGAAAAAAGTGTTTTTGGCCAATGAAATAATTCCAGGAGATGGCTGCAATGTGTAGCTCACTTGAAAGTTTGCACAATCGAACTAAATGGAAACTGAACCAAAGTAACACATTTTTCCTTAATTCAGAACAAAGCACACTAACTTCTTCTTCCTCTTCATCTTTTCCCACTTCTGTGTGGGATTGAAGTGCCTGATCAACCGTCTCCATTCAGCCTGGTCCTGCACCTCTTCCCCAGTCAGACCATTTTCCTTCAGATGTTCTTTTACTTTATCCATCCACCTTTGCTTTGGGCTCCCTTGCTTTCTTTTACCCTGTACTTCCATTCCCATTGCTCTTTTGCCCCCATATTCATTGTCTCTCCTCATTACATGTCCATGCAACTTTAAACCACTTTCTTATATTTTCTTGGATATTTTTACCACATTTGTTGTACTCTGATTGTCTCATTTCCTGTTCTGTCCCTTTTTGTAACTCCACATTTCCATTTCAACATTCTCATTTCTGCCACATACAGTAGAACCTCTTCTCCTCCTCTCCCTTTACTGTCCACGTCTCAACTTCATTCATCATTGCTGGTCTTATGACTCCGTGAATGTCTTAAAAACCTCAACTTGAACCTTTGCCTTAATTCTTCAATTATATAATACTCCTAATGCCTTCTTCCAGTTGTTCATTCCGCACTGTTGGGTTATCTCTGCATATAGCTTTCCCTCTTGGGCTACCACTGATCCTAGACATTTAAATGAATCCCCTCACCTGCTCTCCCTGCAGGCTATCTTCTGAATCCTGATTATCTTTGACCCTCATATATTTTGTCATAGCAAACTAACTCTTGAGTGTGAAAACACCACCAAACCAGTCCTTTAAATTTACCATAACAAAGCATTCTTAAACCCAGCCAATTGACTCCAGGGTTGTGTGGAATATGTAATGATGCTCAAGTTAGTTAAACTGAACATGAGAGGAACCTGGCAAATCTTCACAGGACATAAACTGCAGGATTTGAAGTGAGGTTTATGAGACTGTAGTCACTGAGCCACTTGCCATCCTTGTATGTTTTCTTTTAATTACTAAAAAGAAAAGAGGAATAGTCAACATTTAATATGTATGAAAAGATACTGTATTTTATTTTATTTTTAATTTTATTGATTTTATTCAAATCACACAACATTCCATACAAAACAAATCAACACCCACCCTTGAGAGAGAGAGAGCATGGGCAACAGAATAAAACTTAAACCTAGTAAAAATAAGAAAAGATATTTTAGATGTTGAGTCTACCAATCCATCCATTTTCTCAACCTTCTTATACAGGGCTGAGGAGCCAGGATGCTGGAGCCCTCCCCAGCAACCACTGGGCACAAGGCAGGAATCACACCAAGACAGGACACCTACCCGTGATGATAGACAATTAATGGAATGCATAACTAGTGGAGTAACTGCTACATAGAACACCAGAAGCTTTCAAGATGTCATTTAGAAGTAATTTCTTCTCCAAGTCTCACTGGTTAGACAGTGGGGTGACTCAAACTAAGCCAAATAAAAAAAATAAAAAGTTATAAACAGACACACAGCAATAACTGGAAGTTTTAAAAAGATGGCAGAGTAGCTAAAGCTTAAGTACATCTCCAAGGTTTCCAGCAGATCTATTCCTAGGTTGTCTCCATTGAAGCATTTTTCATTTTGGGCCACCACATTAACCCCATACTCTTCCAATGGTTCAGTTCATAGAGTGTTGACCATTTTCAACATGGGTTCAAAATGGTGAGCTTTAATTCACTTTGTCAATAATTTTAAGGAATTAGGACCTCTTGTTTCTCTGTTCAAGACCCTTTCAGTTATTGGAGCAGGCCAAAAATGCCCCAACTTACTGTTTTCCAAAGATTCTAAAGTTCTATGTGTTTGAAAATTCCCACAATACCTTGGGCCCAGCCATTAATTGGATGGAAGACTATTTAAGAAAAGAATAGGTTGTTGCTGGAAGACGTGTTGGTGAGGCAACCTTGTAGTCTGTGTGTGGACCCAAATGTCCCAGTGCACTGCGCTAAAATCGATGCCGTCCTTTGAATAAGACTTAAAACCGAGGTCCTTACTCCCTGTGGTTATAAAAGATCTCTGGGTATATTTCAAAAAGAGTAGGGTATATTCCCAATGTGCTAGCTAAATTGTCCACCACAGCCTGGTCATTCTGACCCCATAATCATCCCCAGCCCCTTTTTTGGCTAACTCTCTTTCTCACTCCTTCACCACCTAATTGCTAATGTGTGGTGAGCCTAGTGGTGAAAAAATGGCTGCCATCCCATCATCCAGGTGGATTCTGAACATTGGTAGTGGTTGACCTGGCATCCATGTGAAGCATTTGCAGTCAACTGGAAAAGTGCTACATAAATGTAATTAATTTAATTGAACTTAATGGTGCACTCCTCTGACTGACACACTATGGTGTAGAGGAATAGGAACCAAACTGTTCCCAGAAAGCTGCATGTTCATTTACCATTGCATGCTTACTGTGAGACCCTGAATTTAGCCTCTCACCATTCCTGTGCATCAGCTGTAGAAAGAACAGATATAATAATCATTTCTTGTGAAGTATGCTGGGATGGTGTTAATAGTGCTATATAAAAGTGGCCTTTTTTAACACACTGTAGAGTTTGAGCCCACACTCTTGTTGTTGAGTGGGTATCAAACAGATTTAACAAAACAACCTCTGGTTTTGTTAGCCATTCTGATGTATGGTAATTTATAGAGAGTACTGGAAGGAAATGGAAGGCAGTAGATGCAGTGCAAAAAACAGCACAAAGTTCTTGTGGGCAGAGTGGCAAATGGTAGAGCTGGCTTTGGGAGTGAGGTAATTTGATATGACACTGCCAGCCTGAAAGGGAGAAGAAACTTTGTACAGCAGGAGGTGTGGACTGAGGTGGAATAGGACAGGATCAACAAAATTATACTTGGATGGGAAATCTGGCAATGGAATATACAAAGGATTAGGTTTTTAGTGAGGGAGTCTACAATGTTTCCACAATTCTGTCCCAAGTTATTTGTACTGAACATTGCTGAAACACTACTGTGTACCCTGTGTTCCAAGACATCGACTCTGGAACACATACTGAGCAGTTGCTTTAAGGCTTTGTGTGAAGATTCCTCAAGTCCATTGCGGAGACCTTTAGCAAGGGGATAAGGGACATTCGGAGGGTCAGTTGTCCAGTGAAGCTGATTGCCTGTGTGAAAGAGGGAGAGCAGCTACAACAGAGGGGCCAGCACTGGCAGAACAGCCTGCTTTCCTCTGCACAGAACTTGGTGTTACAGGTCGACCTGAAATTTCCAGAGCATTTCACAAAGAGTTCACTGAGCTCAGTCATCACCACAAGCCAGGTCATCATAATGGAATTGAATCTTCTGTAGAAGAGTGGATGGACACAAAATACGCAGAGCAGGTAGACGATTGCCGCAGGCAAGGATGGAGGTAAAAGTACATGCTCATCAAGGTTGGCTGAAGGGGCTATGCAGGCCAGTCCCTCATTAAGTGTGGAGCCCTGGGTATGATGTGATGGGGCTGAACACTAAGAAAGCCATCAGATCCAACTCAGCAGAGAGAGCCACAATCAAGTGGACACAATCAAGGCATGATAAACCTCAGCAGGGTCACCTGGATGAGGGTGTCTGATGTTCAAAAGACTCGCAATGCCCCCCAATTCCAGGCAGCATTAGAGATGATGTGTCCAAGTTTGTGCATCATTGGATGTATTCTCAAAAAGTGCATCTACCAATCGACTCAAAGACAAACTCTCAAGTCCCATTTAAAGCCGACGTCTTCAGAGAATTGACTTTTCACTTGTAATTCTTTTTGCGTTGACCAGTTGTATAAATGTCCTTGTTATTAATTTCTGTATTAAAGATAGAAAGTCTTGATTCTTAAATGCAGCAGTATCTGCAGGTCTTCGTGCCCATGCCGGATTTATGAAGTCCATTTCTGTTCATGAAGTCTTCTGGGGATAGTCGTCTCTGAAACAAACACATCAGCCTCCTGAAGACTGCTTCTGATCTATCGGACTGGCATTTGGGGCTTTTTCTTTACCATAATGAGGTTTCTTCTTTCATCAGCAGTGGAGATCTTCCTTGGCCTACCAGTCCTTTTGCGATTACTGAGCCTTATTCATAATGATATTTCAGACAGTTGTGTTACCGATGTCTCTAATGGTTTTATTCTTGTTTTTCAGCCTCATAATGGCTTCTTTGATTTTCATTGTCACAGCTCTTGTCCTCATGTTGAACAATGACAACTACAGACTCCAAAGGGTAGAAGAAAGTCGAGGTAACTTATGAAGCAATGTAACCCACCCGAGGAATCACAAACACCTATGATGCCAAATGCCACACACATTATGGTACCCTGAAATGGGGAGAGGTGGGGACTGTGTCTTAAAAGTGTTGTCATTTCTACATGATGTGCCCAAAATGTATGCAAATACCCTTAAAGTCTGCAACATGCACTTTAATCACGTTTGAATTATTTGATTTGTAATTTTAAACTGTGCAGCAGAGGGGTAAATGAAAGAAATATGTATCTTTGTCCCAGACATCACACAGTACCAATAAACCTCCTTTTTCAAAGTTTTATCAGTTAAACTAAAGGTACGTCTTTGGGGGTGCAGAAGGAAAATGAAAAAAACAAAAACACAGGGAGAAAATGCAGACTGCACACCTCCAGCAACTGGATATTATGAACCTGCGAAAAGGAAACACCAAAGCATGGAAGAAATTCGTAAGCATTCAGCCACCGATTACCAAAGCGGACCACCATGGCACTCCATCACAGTCTGATCACCTGTATTGTTACTCTAAATGAAACAAAGGAATTGTTAAAAGACAGGACCAGAGGGACTCTATTAGTGACTTTGTTTCTTATTTAATATTTTCTGCTTACCTGCAGCCTCAGCGTCTTGTTGCGCAATGATAGGTTACTTAAGATGCGTATACTGTACATATAAATTCCAGTTTGAGGGCGTCATCTGAATCCAGCAGGGGGTACCAGATCCCTGGCTGGAATAAGTTTTTTTGTAATTGCGGCATGTTACATAACTCGAAACTATATAGATATAATATAAAAAGGCGATACCTCTCCCTTAGTGATATGGCAGTAAAAAGTCACATAGGAGAAATAACTTAGCTTTCTTTAATGGCAGTTTATGCGGCATAACAGACGAGGAAGCCATGATAAGACCTTGTGTAGAGTCTGCCATTTTCGTAACTGCATTGGAAGGATTTTCAGGATCGGATAACGTTATCTCCCATTTGTCCCTCGGCTTCAAAAGTGTGCCGGGCAATGTTCCAAGGCTTTACACTCTTTCTCCATGTGCAGATCCCCACCTAGGTAAATCATGCCATTCCAAACAAGGAAAAGAAGATCCAATGTCATGCTGACTCTGATGCACATAAATAGTACAATGCCCATTTCGCAGTTGTCCCTTTCTTGTCTTCTAATGCTTGCCTAGCAGTTCTAAATGATGAGCTCCTGTGTGCTGAATCTGGCCTGTTAGCTGTACATGTGAGTGGATTTATAAAATATTTTTTGTACAGAACACATTGATATATTAAACGTATATACTTATTACATTATCTTCTTTGCAGAACATTAATAAAGGATTTTTAGAAGCCTAAAATGAAGATGTCTGATTTGGTTTATGCTCTGACTAATAACAGTTGAAGATTAGAAATTAAAGGCAGGGTGCTTAATATCCTGTCAGCACTAATTTATTACGGTGTTGTATGATAAATGGTCTTATTATAATTGAGAACAGTGTTAAGTACCTTTACTTTAAAAGTATTTTTTATCAGCAAATGGTCGACTATGGAGATTGAGGTTCAACTTTTGAATCCATTTTCAGATTCCACTTTTTTCATTACAGGTAACACATGCCAAACACCAGAGCCATCTTCAACAGAGATAAGATGATTCATCGATGTGGAACATAACACACTTTCACAGTCATCATCTGCCCGATGTCGGTGTTTGCTTGCCCTTTTTAATCTTTTCTTTTTATTTTCCAGTTTCATATATGGCTTTTTCTTTGAAACTTATAGCAGCATCCCAGAGTTGTCTTTTCTAGATGATGTTGGCATTTGGAGTGTATTTAATGAAGAAGCCAGCAGAGGACCTGTAAGGTGCTTTTCTCTCACACTACACACTTTGAATGAAATCTTTAGTCTCCTGGTAATCTGCCAACTGCAATAACCAAAAAAAAAACAAAAAAAACACAACACAGTATGCGGATGTGTTTCTTGTGAAAGCTGTTTCATTTTGGCTATTTTTGAACCAAAAACTGAACTTTAGAAATACCAGTATCTTGTAACTGAAGTGAACAGAATAACAGGCTTCAGTGGTGCTAATGTAATTTCAAAGGTTTCTTTAATAATAATTTGCATTTAAAGCTGACAAATTAAGGACAAAGCTAAGGGAGCAGACCATTAGGATGCTGAAGGAACGGCTGCTGCTTTGCAGTTTTAAGTGAATAATAAATTATAAATCAGTTATATTAAGCATCACTTGCCATTATAAATGCTAATAATGTCTTCGCTATATTTTTAAATTAATTTAATGCTATCTTGATAAAAAAAGGTATTGACTTCTATCAAAAACACTTCTGGGCATCCAGTATTGACTGACAGTGTACATACTCTCACATTTATTCTTAGCCCCTACTTTAACATTTTCAAATTAATCTTTAATTACAATTTTGTAAACAGTCTAACTAATATTGCTCTGCTATCACATGTAACCTTTTATCCATTTGCCTTTCAAAATGCCAGACTTGACTTCCTTGTAATACTCCAAATGAAAGCTAGGTAGCGGCATCTAGAGCTGTCCAGTAAAGAGCGTCATGACACTGCATGTCAGTTTAGCAATCACAAGCTGCACAGGACCATAAACCAAATTATAAAAGTACGAAAATGATAATGCTCTTGGTATAAAACAGTTTATTTGAAATAATACTGCTGTTGACATAAGAGTAATAGAAAACAGACAAAACACATTTAGATGAAAATTTGTGAAAGAGTAAACGTAATTGAAATAAGCCCATCCTTTTTCTTGATACTCTGGACAAGAGACTGCTAATTCTGTTGATAAAGCTATAATTTGTATGCAGTATTATTTTCTCAAAACATCCACCCATCTTCTAAACTTGCTTTATCACGTGGAGTAGCTGGAGCCAATTCCAGCAAGCACTGGGCACGAGGAACGAACAATCCCTGGGCTGGGCACTAGTCCATTGCAGGGCAGACACACACACACACACACACACACACATCAAGGCAATTTGGCATCACCAGTCCACCTTACCTGCATGTCTTTGGACTGTGGGAGGAAACCCTGGAGAACATGCAAACTCCACACAGGGAGGACCTGGGACATGAACCCCAGCTGCTGAGAGACAGCAGTGCTAAGTGTTTCTGTATTTTACTGAATGTATCCTTGGCAATATCACTTCCAAGAAATGTCTACAGCTTTTTTAACTCTATTTTTTAACCTGATAGATGGTTGTTCCAAAATCCAAAAGGCTTTTCCAGCATATTTTCAGTCAGCATGCAGTCCAGATGTTCCAACCCTTTTTGGCCATTCATAGTTATTTAAAAACTGAAAATTCAGATATAGAGCAAAAAGACTTGGCATAGCTCAAGTGAAAAAAGCCTGCTGGGTACAAAAGACAATCGCAGCCAGATGGCGGGTTAACTGCTTAGGCCAAAAGAGTGGTCCCTGTGCCAGCCGAATGACACAACAGCACAGAATTTTGACTTAACCCCATGCATATACATCACCTCCAGGAGACTGATGAGTTTTGAGAATACTGGCATAAGAGGCCTTTTTAGACCGACACTCTTTGATCAAACACTGAGGTACACAAAAGACTCGCCACCTCACTTTTGTTCACTGATGTAGATTTTATTTAAGAAATTATGTGATAACTATTACAAAAACACAAACTCTTCATATATATTTAGAAGTGGCAGTTTAAAAAAAAATGACTAAAAAACAAAAATACAAACATTATAAAAGGGGATTGTGCTTCAAACATTATCTGAAAACTAAAATTAGATTCTTGTAGAATGTTCTTGTGGAAAAACAGAACTATAATTAAAATGGTTTACATTTATTCAGAATACTCTGCAAGTGTTGAAAAAATTTTCAAACATCACATGCACTAAAAAGTGAGGGGCAGGGGTGACATTCACATAATACTGTGTGCATACTATACTACCCAACATACATTCAACAAAATATATAAAAAACAGTTTAAATACTCTTATTTAAAAATGAAACTTTATTTAAAAATTCATTCATTTTTAAAATGTGTAGAAGTGTTTTATGATGACCTGAGGAGTACAAATCTTTTAAAATCCAGCAGGTTTGCGGGCTGGCTAATGTGCTCTGTTGTAAAATACTCTACACAGTAGAGGGCGACAAATACTAGTCAGAAGTACTTCACACTCGCTCAGTATGGAGTTGCTTTTTACATGTTGGGTAATACTTTTCATATCAAAGACTATGCTTAGCATGCAGATTCTGTTGAACTTAAATCTATTATACAGCTTGTAAATGCAGTTTAAGTACAGTTTAACTATTAAAATGTTGTATCATCAGTTAATAATACATGTATATTTTAATATGCAAACTAGACTTAAAGTTCATTATTCTCAAAATATGTATACATAGATGAAGTGTATACATGTACATATCAAAAACTTTACTTTTCAAAAGTAAAAAAATCTGCATGTTCAGAAATTGCATGCTAATGAAATTACAAAACTGACTCTCAGGTGCAAGCAACACAATATCCATTCAACTGTCAATTAATATTGAATTTTATTGTACTCAATATGCACATTTAGTCTCTTACACCCATGCAGTTTAAGTTACAAAAAGGAAATGCAGTTATTTTGTGACATTTTAGTGATACTCCGAGCTTGTGTGAAAATATCATCAGCCTCTAAATGTGTCCAATTTGATGGCTTGACAAAGCAAATTATGTAATTTTAGCTTCTTACAAACAATTGCACAGAAGTTATACAGTAAATAT
Source organism: Polypterus bichir lapradei (assembly GCA_026402145.1). Taxonomy (NCBI): domain Eukaryota; kingdom Metazoa; phylum Chordata; class Cladistia; order Polypteriformes; family Polypteridae; genus Polypterus; species Polypterus bichir. The sequence continues at coordinate 146,999,808 of JANRMT010062791.1, read as the reverse complement.
AGTTAAATACTTAATAGATGTTAGCTGTTATATAAAAATATTATATATACTGTATACACACACACACACAATCTTGAAGGTACCTCAGAAAATACAGATCCACTTCTACTACTTCCTGGCTCATCCAAATACATTACTAAATATGAATGAGCATAATGCATTAAGTCATGGCCTCTGGACCATACTGCTAAAATAAATAAAAGTTACTTTTCAGGGCAAAAATGCACCTTGCTTAAATCACTTACTACTTGAAGTCAGCACGGGGTTAAGAAACCAACGACAGTTTGAGGTTACTTTTATGTTTTGTTAATTAATAAAAAAATGCAGAACTCTACCTACATTTCAAAATCAATTATGCTACCAGAACACATTTTTACAGAACATCCAAGGCTTGGATATGCCAGTGTACTTCTTATCAGACCAGCTGAAAAAAATAAAAAATAAAATAAAATGTCGTCAATGCGGTAACTCGGCTCACTAAGGCCGACAGATGTAGTGATCTGCTTCTGCTCTCCGGTTAGGTTACTTGGTCCAAATTCAGGGATGTGGACACAAGCAGATTAGCCCTGGCGTACTCCAACAGGCTCAGTATATCTGGTAGAGGATTTTTAGGCTATTCTGCTATTCTATTAAAACAAAACAATGTCATAACCAAACAAATGCGATTTCACATTATGATATTTGCTTCATGAAAAAAGATAATCATAAAATATTACAATACTGAATAGGTACACTGTAAAGAGAACACCTGTAAAATATTAAAAAGTGGCAAACCTTGAGATGACTAAGAAATGAGACTAAGCTTATCAAATTCTATTGCAATATACAAGACACATCTTGTTTATGTCAAAATAAAAAAAATATATATATTTCCTTGTCAATGAACTGACAATAGTCCTTAAACTGTAAGTGAAACCCTTCATTGTTTGATGTCATTGTGGATTTTGGTCCCCTTCATATTCCCTCATCATCATAAGGCTCCTTGGTCTCATATTTAACTTCCCAAGCGGTGTTCATCCGTTATCCTCCTCATCCTCACTTTCGAGGGAACGCGTGAAATCTGACTCTTCCTCCAGCGAACTGTCTTCACAAAAAGAAAAACATGGAGGTTTATTACTAATCTTTATAAATATATCAAAAATACACTTAACATTGTAATGGTAGTCACATATTCTGCATGTTTTGTAACTAACTTCAAAATAAAAGTCACACCTCAATTAAGAAAATGAATGTAGCATGAATAATGAATAATCTAAACTCATGCCAAGAATTAGCTTTAAGGGAATAACACTAATTATACCACCTTTATTTTTAATTCAAGGAGATTCAGTATACTTTGGCTTGACATTAGTCACATTTATTTTTCATTATTATCAAATAAACACCATGCACCAAATTGCAAGAATTTACTGTATATACATGGTGTGACACAGATTAGCCTCTACAGCTGTAGTTGGTTTTGCATTTAGAAACATGCAAACATCCACCCAACCACCTTTACAGGTATGGGATTAAAGGAAGCTAGACACATTCAATGCATACCATTAGTCCTTTGTTAGCAGTAGGCACGTAGAGTACAGTACACGCCCTAATGTCTGACTGCAGGTGATCATGCAACACAGATCAGATCTGTTCTGATTCAGCAAGGTGCTATACAAATTAATTCCCCATTAAAAATACAGTAAGAAATTAGACATTTTATCCAAGAGATTCACACTAAAACCTCCACATGTTGCAGGTTTCAGCCAGCACACAAACATACTGCAGTTGCAAAGCAATGGAAAACTGAGCCATTATAATCTACAGTACATACGTACACCCCTACAATGGAGTTCAAAACCTAAGTCACGAGAGTGAGAGAGAGTTAAATAGAGAAACATCTAAACGAGAGTACATAAAGAAAACTTATGTTTTTGCAAAAGATGCATGTTTAACCTTTGGGGAGCCAATGATGATTGTTGCTACAAATGTGAAACTGTACCCTGCTAAATCTTGTCCTTGGAGAGGTTCTAAATGCACAAGACAAAGGCACAAGGTACCATCAGGCAAACTGTGTTGCTTTTTTTTTTTTTTTTTCCAAATAAAAATAAAAAAAGTACACAGATCTGTTTCACATGTATAAAAGAAATAAACAGTTAATAACTATTTTTTAACAGTAAAATGCCATAGCTTTGAGTCATCAAAATTAACAATATCTGCACGTGTGCCTTGCATTCTGTATTAGATGTCACAGTTCACAAGACTGTGAGAGTTAATCTTGGACCTTGCAAATTAGGCATGGAGGTTCGCACAGATATTCACTGATAGAGATCAAATAAACCTAAACATTTCTGTTAGGCAGACTGGGTAACATGGCAGCAGTGTAGTAGTAGTGCCACTTCATAGCTCCAGGAGGTTGAATTTGCCTGTTCCGTTGGAGTCTCCCTGGATTGTCCATCTACATCCTAAAGACACAGGAGTTTGTGCCAAGTGTGCTGTGCGACGGACTGGAGATCTTTCCAGTGCTGGGAGCATAACGTGATTCAAAAATGCTAGTATTGGGTCCATCTCATGCTGCCTTAAAATGTTGTTTTAGTGGGCTTAGAAACTAGACTAATAAATTTAAGTTATTAGGAATTTTTAACCTGTAAAGTGCAAAACTTTGAGAAAAACCAAAAAAACTCTGTTATATGTAGACTCACTTGGTATCCCAGCCCTTACTAATGGAAAAAGAGCATGTAACTTCAACATGGCAAGCCAGCACACAGAGAGTAATCAAGTGATAGTACTGAAACAGAAAAATGTAGAACTAACTCACTCAGCCAGGAAAACGTTACAATGATGATCTAATTATGTTTATATATATTTTGTGCAGCGATTTTATGTCATGTTATGTCAATCGGGCTTACTTTAAAAACTACATATATATGTTTGGTATCATTCTTTTCAGAATTTATCAAACTTTAATGTGATGTTGTTAGATTTTCAGATTCTTATTCCGTTTTTAAACTGAAAACTATCAAGAACTTAACGTCCCGTGAGATGTGATTTTTTTCCTAAAAGATTTAACCACTTCCGGGGCCGGAAATAAAAGACAGAGTAGGACAATAGGCTTTTAAATGTTTGAAGCGCCGCTCGATATGCAGATCACACGACATGGCATGGCAGCAGCTGTAAGCCAGCAGCTGATTGAGCAAAGAGCAGGTTAAAAAAAAAAAAAAAAAAAAAAACTGTATTTTTTTCCAATTGTATCATCGTTTAAGAGGGGTTTTCGTAGGAGCAAGTGTGTCACCTTGGGGTGCGTTCAGCCCCCCTCTTCACAACGAGAGCGGCAGAGATATGAAGTGGCTGGCGCATAGTGCAGGCCAGGGGGGTTGGCGAGCAAGGAGGCGAACCCCCTAGTAAAACAATTTTTTTTTTTTTTTTTTTTTGAGAGGAAATGGTGGCATACACTAGATCAAGGTAGAATGTGTACACTCTAGTCTCCACATAAACTCAAGGAAATTGAGATTAAAATAAACTTAATCAAATAAATTGTCATGTGCTTATTACACCATGATGCCACTTAGTTTGCTAAAAATGCACTTTGCATATAGTCACAAATGTCCTACTGTATTATCTGTGATAGAATTATATAGGTTAATGGACTTATTTTACAGATAATGTAATAAATTCAACAAAAGGAAAAGGAATTTCAATAGGACCCATTATGAAAGCCCTCAGCCTCTGAAGTAAAGGGGCTGACTCTATCATCTGTTTACTTCATGTTGTGCTGACTTAAGTACACATCATCATTTTGGGATTGTCCAGGTAGAGAAGTCATGGTGAGTGATTGGTAAAACATACACGGTATTTAGGAAACACAGCTAACATTGTAAGCAAGCAGCCAAACCACCTCTTGGATTCTAAAAATCAAAAATTAAGTTAACATTTTTACCACAAGTGCAGAGTCGATGTGTGCCAATTAAAAATTATTTTCACAGTCATCAGAAATTTAGTAAACTGGATCAAAAGAGAAATGTACTGTTACACAAACATAATACATAATATTTCAGAGAGAAAGACAAAAAGGCTTTTTTTTTTAATGAATTATTTTTAAATTGCTGCAGGTAATGGTAACAAAGCTGTATTGTGGGCAAGATCTGTGGGCCAAACTAAAGCAGTGAAAAACCTCTGAGGGCAACGTGTGGACTGGAGTTTTAAATACGGGCTTTGCAATGTTTTTCTCTCCGTTTTGAAACTGCTTCAAAAACAGAACATTTTGCATGGAAAAGGGAATTCCTTATAACTCATGTAAGGTTGCTGGTTACATAGTTAAACAACTGATTTTTTTGTGCTTGCTATATTTCTGTGTATTGTGGCATTGCAGGTTAGAAGAAAGATTTAAAAGTACAAAAGGTAATTTCACATGTTTTGGCTGTAAAGGTGTTTGTAGGAAGGTCACAGTTTCAAACCACAATGTGGTCTGTTGAGCTTTGTATAAGTGATAGTACACCCAAGACTAGTAATTGTCAGTATGCCACCTACTCTGTCTTTTTTGATAAATGAGATGTCGCCATTCGTTCCGTCAAACCAGGCAGATTACTCAACAATTGAGCTGTTCTAATATTTCATGCAGACACTTTAAATAGCAGTCCGCATTTCTCTTGCTATATTGTAATGACCAGAACTGAGCTCAAATGTATGTACTAGTGAGTCTGCAACCAGGTTACCTAGTATAATGTACCTTGATTCATGGTATTGATATTCCCCATAAGCTTTAACCTGGCTTTATTAAGCCTGTGATAAAAATAACTAAAATCTGTTTTTGTTGATTATTGCATGTACAGGAAACAAGGTACCTATCATATTTTGCATGAACTGACCTCTTTGTAGGCTAGAAGCCACTGATGGATTCCTCTCTTCTTTGGAGACTTTTCCTGAAGCTTCTACCTTCACCACAGCCTCCACTTCATTCCTCTCTGCCAGCACAGTCTCCTGCCAGTCATTTAGAGCTTTCTCAAAAGACTGTGCCAAACAAGCAGTTATTGCTTTGGCTCGTTTAGCCTTGCTGCACCAGAATACTCGACACTGAAGCTGTTGGCCCCGATTTTTACATATATACAAGAAAATATTGGGCCGTGTAGTGTCTGCTGCACAGTATGCAATGTCATGCAGGTAAGTCTTGGTTAACTGCCTGCCTGTGGCAATCTCCTTAACTTCCAGGTAGCGTGGGCGAACCACAAGTGCATGATCTTTGCCCATCTTGTCAGGTAGCCCCTCTAGCAGTCGGGTAATTGCTTCCTCAGCTTGATCCACTTGAAGGGAGTATATCTTTTCCATACCCAGGTAATGCACTTTAAACAAAGGATCACCATGGGAGAGACTCTCAGTGCGGTCTTTGCTGAATTTTCGGCGCAAGGCTGCTGGAGAGTTGCGAAGGGTCCTCATGAGGCGAAAGCTGCTTAGTGCCATGTGGCCTGATGGTCCAGTACAAGTCCGCAAATCTGAAGGTGAAGTCCTCTGCTTTTAACCTGTTGACTGTCCAGTGTTCTAGCCTCTCCATAAACTCTGGTGGAAATAAAACAAAATAAGTCAGTTTATCAAACAGATTTTAAAAATGAAAAGCAAGTTTAAATTTTTTATCCATCTCAATATCTGATGTGGCATAAATAGTTACTTGGTTTACTTAGCCATTTTTTTTCTCTCCTCCCATATCCAGGTTAAAATTTATACCCTGCGTCTCCAGAATTTGTATAGCACAGTGGTCAGCAATGTCACTTCACAGATTCAGATTCCTGGGGTTCAATCCCTTACTGGTGGTTGTCTGTATAGAGTTTGCAAGTCTCACTGTGTTTTATCTGCTCCCAGCTATTCCAGTTTTCCTTCCACATCCACAAAGATACAAATTTAAGGATAGATTGGCATTTTTAGATTAACTACATGTGAAAATGAGTGCAAACATATTCATGATTGGTTCCAGAATGAACTGCTACCCTGTCCCAACCGGTTTTCCTGCCTTGCACCCAGTGCCGTTAAGGTTAAGCTCCAGCACCCTGACATGGAATAAGTGGTTTTGTAGAGTTGTCTTTTCTGCTGACATGCAATGCCCTCAACAAACAACTGTGTTGATGTTGATGATGAAACTGCATATAATCCTACAGTTTATATTCTACACCAGCTACACAAGGACATTAATAACATTCTGTATATTACTACAAGAAGTATGTCAAGTAAGTTTAAATATATCTAGGGTATCAGGCATGTATAAGTAACTATAGTTGTACTTCCATCAAGCAACCTAAGCCCCCAGCTTGTGAAATCAGGTGGTATCAATACACTGTATATTGTGTGCAGTAAACACGAAATCACCCTACTATACACGGCTGCTATTTGCCACCGTGACCTTCTCTGGTCAGTCTCATCCCAGGAACTGTGTTTGATACATTGTGAGTGGGACAATCTGGTATGGCAAACATTGCCCACTTAGCCTACATGTACCACAATACAATGCTTGGCTGAATGTGCTACAGGAAGCCTTTTCAGTACCTTTTTGATTCTAAGCCATGCATGACAGCCTATCCAACATTTTTTTTCTTTGCACCGGTTTTGGAACAATATATAATGAGGTCCTGTTTATTGTCTATGCTACCTTTAAACATTTTAAACCCAACCTCCTAGGTGGAACTATTTCTTTTAGCATAGATTTCAAATGAATACTTTAAGTGAATGGAGCATGCCGAATTATTCGACTAAATGCCCAGTATATTGCACATTCCAAACTAGATTAATAAACAGGATCAACTGAAGTTCCCACTGAAGTCTAAATATTTGCCAAAAACGAAAAAGACAGTAGATATACAGGATGCAAATACCACCTGTATCATTATGAACTGTGATCTGAAAAGCAAAATTAATCAGTGACTAAACTGAAACAGTCCATTGTTACAGTGTCTGTTCTAGACATGGAACAGGATACTTGTGGTTACTAGGCAGTCACTTCATTGCCTCCATAATCATTTGCATGAGGGGCATGAGAAGTGGTTATAAGATTTATCTTGTTGGTTGAACATGAAAATAAAAAATTCACAGTGCTCTGGATATGCGACAATCCCACTAGTACTACTCCTATTTAATCATAGTTATATAAGCAAAAAAAACGTAGGTGTGCATCCCTATAAAAAATATTCTAAATTTGATAAGAGATAACCATTTAGTACATCAAGCTTGTTTGGCAAGTGGTATGTAGGATAAAGAAAGAATCGACTTGAGCATAAAGCAGTACACAGAACTCTACAATTGACTTAATGCTATCAAATCTTATCACAGAACATAAAATACATAGTAGAGGATCAAAGGTCAGCCACAGCTTACAATATGTAAATATCAACTAAAATTACTGAATATATTATAAAGAATTCAAAACTAAATTCATTCTGTGTCCTTGTTAATATATGACTAGCGATTGTTTTGTCGTCAAGAAAATCAAGTACAATCTAAAATTAACTCTGGATATCTGAAGGTGAATTTTTATTATACCCTTATTTCTATCTGTTTCACTGCATATACATTTTGAAAAATTAAAAATTTGGTCTAAAAGAAGAGGCCAGAGAAAAGCAGTCCAAAAATGTAGACTCCCATGATGGTTCTTAGTAAATGCAGTGGAAACTGGCCTAGAACAAGAATGCAGGGAGCCAAGCCTAGGGATGGTATCAGCCTGATGAGCACCTGATGACCCATGTAGCTTTGTCAGGCTAAGAATGTAGAAGCTCAATGGAACCTTGCTTGTGAACACACCACACAAAAAATGTAGTGTAGATGTTAGCTGTAATGCTAGACATAGGTGACACAAATACAAACTAGACCCAGCTCACAGCATGTGAGACATAACTACTCTGGCACTGCAGGTGCTGAAGGCTATGTGGCTGGTTGAAAACTATGGGCTAAATATAATCAGAAAATGTTGGCTCTAGAAACAGACTTAAGTGGGGCGGGTTCTCCTCTCTCTTACAATTGTGCTTCCCCACAGGAGAGGTGTCATGTAGTTAAGAGTTTGAATGCAACTTTGATGTGCTTGAAAGGTTACTGCGGAATAGTCTTACTGAGAGAGGTCAATGCTAATGTTGGTAAATGATGGATAGACCAGGAAAGGCTTTACATTGAAGTACATTCAGACTGATCACAATCAGAGTTGTGAATTGCTGCTACTATAGATTTCTGTACTAGTCATAACAAATAGCACATTCAAAAACAAATGCACCTGATACATGGATCATCTTAGATAACGTGTCTTCTGATCTGATGACATATTATGTGGAAAGTACACACACATGTAAATAGGGGTATTGTGCAGTCAAATTACTTCCACATTTTGGCAAACTGGCTTAGACAGAAGGTTCCTAGAGCCACCTTGCCTGGAGTATGCATTTGAGTCTTCCAGAATACAGGGAACCAAGACCTTATTCAAATAGTACTACAGTATTTGCAAAGAAGGGACTATGCCTAAAAAGGCAACTTTCAATGGGCCAATTTAGAATAGCCACTCAACTTAATATAGAAATTTCTGTGATGTGGAAGAAAACAAGAATAAAATGGAGACTAAGCTAATGTGTCAGGCAGGAAACATGGGTTCCTAAACCTTTAAGGAAGTTGTGCAAACAACTGTACCACCATTCCGCTCTACATAAAACATTCTGAGCAGATCTGTGTGGATTGACAACTGAAGCTTTGTAAACGTTATAAAATAGCATCACCTTTCCTTAAAACTATAGGCCACCATTTTTGTCTTTTATCCAGTACTATTAATAATTACAAAAAAAAAAAAAAAACTCTTCTACATCTTGTCCCAAGTCCTTGTGTAACTGCCACTTTCTTCTGGAACACTGGGCCATAGCCTGAACCCACATTCCGCATCATTATTTTCTGCACAACAGAGCTTTGGTTCCACGCAAACCTAGTTTTATATGTCTCCATATAGTGTATAGTACATAAAATAATTAAGAATATACGTAGAACTTTTGCCAGAACTTACTCTTCTAAGAAACCACTTAACTGAATGCATGCTTATTGAAAGCCACACATTCAAAATACTTCTCAGGGTCAGTTTAGTACAATATACAACATACATTCTAAAAAATCATTTAAAATGCAAAATGTCCTATAGCCATTACCTTAAGTGAAAAAGGACCATACTCAATACTCACCAGAAAGTCAGCTACTCTGAAGTGATTGTAAAAATGTAGTATGGCAGCAGTTGGTTCTAGGTTATGTTATAACAAATTGACTCGGTTCTCCTGCGTTATCTATTCTAAGTAAAAAGGATATCGAATTTTAAACAACAGTGTGATACAGCAGTGACATGAGCCACATTTTCAGCCAGTTCTTGGATTTGCTTGGGTATGGATTCAATGTGTTCCTAGGGCAAATGAGACAGCAATCTGCCACTATTTAAAAAAACTGTCATGCTATATACCATTCTTGTTAAATTTCTTTTGATCTAGAAATGTTTTGAAAAGATGGCAGCTTCGCAGATAAACCTTTTTGTAGTGGTCAACAATGCAGGTAATAGCCTATTTAAAATATCGACACTTACAAAAATGGAAATGTAATATAAATTTGCTTCAACATACAGCAAACAAACCTGCAAACGTACTCCTACTCTTCAAATATTGTTGAAAGAATAAAGAATTTACTTCCCTAAACATTTGGACCATTTTAAACGTAATACACATATACAAATAGACCTATGGGGGTCCTTTGTTTGCAAATTTGATTTCACACAATACTGATTTACATACTAATTGCCTGACTGGGTAAGGGACTCCGATGTATATAGTGTGTGGTGGAATATTTAATATCCATTTTGTGAATTAGGCAAGGGGACACTTTAGTCCTTACCACACCTCTTCCTTCTTTTGTTTGTTCAAATTTTTAACTTTTTATCCAGCCAAATCATTGTTCTAAAAAATAAAATGTGTTTTTTCCTTTTTTGAATTGAACAATTTACATGCTCGCTGTTAAACCATTAATATTTGCCACAGGATTAGCATAAACAAGTTTTTCCCCTTCTTCAACTCTTAAAATGCATATGGAAAGAATGAGTGTTATTTTCTATCAAACATACAATTTTTCTGTAGACAGTACTGCATTATTACTGAAGGCCATGACTTGAAACCACATATCTGTGTATATCACATAGTATAATTGTTTATGTAGCATTGCAGGATGTGCGGACTGCTTACAATAATTTTTTGTGATCTATTAAACAGCACCCTTCTTGTTGAATACTCTTTCAAAAAAAAAAAAAAAAAAAACCCAGTATGAAAAGCATTTTTAGGACACCTGTATGCTTTGCCCATAACTGTCTTAGTAACTGTGCAAAAAAAATAAAATAATGCAAAACAAAAATAGCAAATTGTTTCCAGATGTACTTGTACAAGCCTCATTATTCAATCTAAAACCGCGTTTACCAAATATTTAAGCAAATAGTTTTCAATTGTGGAAACCAACTTAACATTAACTATGTTAGACTAAAATGTGACATATTTATGAATATTTTTGTGCTCAGTTTGTATTCAAACAGTATTAAGACTGTAATAAAGCTTTGATGTAAGAGGGTCTCCCAGTACACTATCTAGTAGAAACTCTATAAAAGGTAAACTAATGCCTTATGCTAAATTGAAAAAAGGCCTGTTCAACTTTGATTGATATATAGAAACCTTACAACTGAGCACTCCTTTTGTTTGAAAGTTAGAACATTATTTTCAAACACGTTTAATATGTGCACACAGAGACAAATACTTGCATGTATAAATCATATACACTTTTAAAGGTCATCTTCTAGAACTCTTCCTTACTCAGGGAAAAACCAAGGGCACAGGAGATAGAACCAAATAAAAAGAACAGGAGAACACAATACTGTTTTTATACCATAAGAAAAAATGACTAAATACTACTTGTAATAGAATTCAAACACAAACAAAGCAATTCTATATTAAGCACTGAAAAACACAACACATGGGGCATTATACTTCAAAAACTAAAAATAATTAAAGCAAAAATGTCTCAAAAACTTAACAAAATCTAAATAAACCACAATTAAATGGAACCTGTGTGTGTGCATCAATCTTGATCATTAGGTAACAATAAATCATGTATTTCTAATTTTAAAAGTTCACAAAAAACAGGTAAAATTTGATATAGAACATATTTTACAATATAGAATATGTATTATATCCTAGAAGTTTAGAGACATTTTTGGCACTTATTTTTTTTATTTAAAGTGGCTCATGATGTTGTGTTCCCTCCCAGCCTTGTGCTTGGGCCTGTTCTGACAATGACAAACACGACAGGAAATGGTAAATGAAAGAATCCTCAACACAAACATTTAACACACCAGGCCAATTCTGAATCAACAATGTCTGAAAGTGTTAGTGTGCTTTGTTAAGCACATTATGAAGACTCTTTTAATAAACCAACCTTTTGGCTTGCATAGATAGGGTAAAAATAACCCCACTAGAAGACAAGGAAATTTTTTATGTTCCATTTTAACACTCAAGGATAAATGTACTATTCTGTTATCAGGACCCATTTTTTCTTGTATAGTAGGAATGTAAAAACCATATGCTTACTGTAGAAGCAAAGGGTACTCACACTAGGAAGGAACGAGCCCTGAATATGACAGGAATTCCAATGTAAACAGCGAAGCATGCTCAGACCAATAAAACTGAGTTCCTAAACTATTTTATCATCGGGTTTGTTTACATTAATGACACATTTTCTACTGTACAAAATTAATTATGTGGAACAAAAAAAGTTACTATGACAGAAAATTTAACCTAGTTGAACATTTCCTCAAGAAATATTATAATACTGAATTTGGGCATTCAATGCTTTATTGACAGTTTCCAACAGGTTGTGACCCTGAAGTTAGATTAGGGGATTTCACATTATGGATATTATGGGAATTATATAGACATTTTACTTTAATTTCTATTTATTCACTTAGCAGATGCTTTATCCAAAGTGATTTATAAAAGAGGTCAACATAACTGAGTAAACATCAGTCTATTTAGGAACAAGTGCCACAGGACAAGGATACAAAATTGACCATCACAAGTGAAGAGCTATTAACTAAACAGAAAAACACAAGACCGATGAATCTTTCCCTGGTTACAAGAACCTATCATAGCCATTATTAATCAGACAGATATTCACCAAACAAGACAGTCTTCAAACACTTCTTAAACAAATGTGGGGGCCAGCAGTTCAGATAAAGGTTGGCATTTCATTCTCTGCATGTGAAGAATCAGAATTGAGGTTTGATGCTATGCACTAAATTATATAAAATCTTTTCTCAAAACACATTTTTATATCCTTCGGTGATACATATTATATAGTGCCTTCCTTATCTATTATATTGTGTTTTTTCACACCTGGTCTATTGAAGCATCCGTTATATATCATCTTTCATTATATAGCACCCCTCCCAATGCCTCTATTACTATGTCATATAACATCTTATCTATCATATAGTGGCATATCTGTTTATTAAATTGCATTTTTCATTTTAGCCAAACCATTATACGGGTCTTTTCAGACCTATTGAACATATAGTGCCTTTGATTTATTTATTGCCTTCAATATCTATACAGTATAGCATATTTCACATCGGCCATTCATCTATGATACGAAACCTTTCTTACAGATGTATCTATGATATAGTGCCTTTCCTAATTATATATGATATGGCATCTTTTATGCGGCATCATCATCACTATTTATTACATAGCACCTTTCAGATTCATCTGTTAATTAGTTACACAACCCGCCAACGACGGCTGGCCATTTGTACTGCACCGCATTATAAAGTTTCTGTTCGGAGTGTGCAATCTGTATTAAGTTTGTATGTTCTCTTTTTGTGAATTTCCTTCCAGGGTGCAAACAAAAGTATACTGAATCTGTTTACTTGGAACTGACTGAAGTTCTAGAACTCATTAGTATCTCTTACAACAGACCATTTGTTTCCCGTACAGGTGAAGTAAGTTCTGGTCTCACGTTTAATGCGGCCGGCGACATTCACTTTTCACTGCTAGGGAAAATCAGGTTTCCAAAACAGGTATATATTGCAGAAAAATGCATTTAAAAAACAAACTGCTTTCACGTCAAATGTTACACTGCTCTTTTCAATAGAAGCGCCGTTATAATGTGCTTTACAGTACACTTTAACATTACAATACATCAGGAATCGAACAATGCAAAGAATTTCCAAACGAACAGGCCCGCGGCCAATCGGTCTACATTGCAATGGGTCAAGGCTAAGGCAGCCTTGACTCCTGGAATCTCCGCTTTATTTCTTATGCAGATGCGAACTATCTGAATGACAACAACCTAAATTTACAAAGGATGAGTTTTTTTTGTGGTTACTTGGGTTACGTATTCAAACAGTGCATTACGAATGAAATTAAATTATTGCATAAAGCACAACTTTCAATTCAATCCATAACTGAATTCTTTACTTATTAAAAACACACACACTGTTTAAACCCCAGAAACACATCAAACAAGCGTATCGTCCATAGCCGAAACAGAGGGTAGTAGAAGTGGACTTCTTTTCCTCAAAGCCAGGTGTTTAAACTCGCATTACTCCACTTCACCCAAGCCGATTTAATCCCATCTAACTTTTAAAAAAAAAAAGACCAACCGCCTAACTGAGAAAGGCCGAGACAACTTAAAGGTGAATTTCCCTTACCATGCCGTTGACTCAGGTCAGTTACACGAGCTCAAGTGGACGGGATGCCAAACTTTAAAAAGGAGCACCTCTTCGGGATAACAGCCACCCCTTTCAAGTGCAAAGCTGGCCACTGGGACACAAAACAGGCGCAGCAGAGAACTTCAGCCATTCACGTTAGAAAGCGCATCGCAGTGAGTAAAAACAAAAGTGTGTAGCTACACCTGACCGACAGCCACATAAGTCAAACCGAAATTGAATGTGTGCCTAAAAACCTAACAGGTCTTGAACAGGACCTTTCCAGTAAGAGAAGAAGGAGGAGCAATGAGCGCGTACGTGCTCGCTCCACCTCCCTCCAGAACAGCTCCGCTAGTCACCTTCCATCTGGAAGGGCATTCCTATTCTTGACAACAAACAGGACGCGCTCTTCCAACTCGAGTAAAGTGATTCCTTTGTCGGGCTGCACACGTGGTTTGTGTTTTTTTTTCCTCTTAAATCTGGTTTGGCGAGAATTCAAAAAGGCTAAAGGGAGGCACTTTTATGATGACAACCCAATCGAAGGCGGCGGCTAGTGGGTGCAAACCGGTTTGCGAAATGCTCAGACCGGAGCCGGGCTGCGGCAGGCTACGTGCGACACCGTCGAGCCAAAGGCGTTCGCGTGAACTGAACCCGCGCGTTCATTCAGTCAAATGAAACGTCAGCGCGCAGGATGCAGATGAACTAAACGAGGTTTTCACGTGCACATCGGCCGAGGAGGTTGTTTTGAAAGGGAGCGATATTTGACACCTGCAAACACTGTTACTCATTCATTCCCATTGGGGAAAGTTTGCTGTGCTTTAAAGCATTGAAGAAACACCCAAGCAGCTTTAAAGGATTAACACTTAACCTTTTTGTAAACATCCGAAGGCAAGTGCTGCTTATTTGTGTGTTTTTTTTCTTTTTTTCCAGAGTTAGACAAAGGCTAATCAACGAGCACCTGAAAAATGGAAACAAATAAAAGGTGCCAGAAGTTTCCAGGTGGCGGAAATTATTCAAAATCTGACCTGTTGCAGCTTGGCGACCCAACATCTTGTTTCCAAATTAAATATTCTATCTACAGACATACTTGGCATGAGCATTACCATGTAGAGTAGGGTAAAAATGGCAGATATGCAACGCTAGATAACGAAGATGTTTGCTTTTTGAACACTTTTGGGTGTATCATATGGATTTTTGGCCGTTGACATGTTTTTCCTATTTTCCTCACACAGATTATAGGTATACATATACAGTACGACTCAATCCAAACCATCTTTGGAGATCTAAAGGTAGTGGCACTGCTACTAGGAATGCAGCTCCGATTTACCAAGTATTGTTGTTTCATTTGTAAGTGAGACAGCTGTGCTGAAGAATTTTGTTACACTAAATATAATAAAGTGAATCAAGTCAAAATCAAATAGAAGTGGCCGCACCATAAGCATCTGGTTGTGGCACGTACACCACTTGTCAACCCAATAAAGGTATTATTTGCCTACTTTTCATATACAATTTAGTCTAATAAAAATTTTTATGAAAGTGATGGACAAGTAAGGTGAAGGATTATAATATTTGAGACAGATGTTTCCAGATGTCACATGGAAGGTATTCAAGGATGTTGCTGAGAGTTTTCATGGCAGCTACAGAGCACCAAACTACAACTAGGTGGTTGATAACATGCCACGAAGTGCATGATATTGATAAAGGTTCATACATGAACTTTTTCACTGCTCATATTGGTACAGTCAGTGATGAACATGGTGAAAGGTTTCACCAGGACATTGAAATGACTGAAAAGCAGTGTCAGGGAAAGTGGAATTTATTAATGGTGGCCAACTATTCTTGGACACTGAAATGAGAAGCATCAGATGCTGAATACAAACAAAAACCAGCAGTAAAATATTTTTGGATCATCTCAACTAAAGCAACATGCTAAATTCGATAAATGTTAATGTACTTCTTCAAATTCCGTCATGATACAATCAATCTGAAATTAATATTTGTGTTCAACTTGAAGATGTCATCATACTAGCCAAACATTTTTCAGGAAGTAAAACTATTGAAAAAATTTCTAGTCCAATATAATTTAAAACTTGACTCTTTTTTGTCTTTAGTCATACACCAATAGATTTTAAAATCTCATGAGTCTGACAGCTATTTTGTCTGTTGATCTGTACCCGTCTGTTCAAGATCAGCAACAATTACAAATTGTTTGATATGTATGATTTGGCCAGTAGTGATGAGCGAACATTGCCGAGTTCACTTCGCATCAAGGAAATGTTTGCAATATTCGCCAAACTTGGCAAACTTCATTAAAGTCAATGGGGAAGGACTAACAGAACTAGATTTCACTGAATTATAATGGTGTAGTCATCTTTAAAGTGTCTCTGAGGTCTAAGAAAATGTCTGTCAACTGTGCTGGATCGATTATGGTGGCCAAAAAGGTGACCTGAGCTGTACGGCAGCAGTGCCAAGCACTGCACCACTATGCCTTTGTGATATCAAAGAAGAAAGTATGTAGTCAGAGATGCACGATCATAGATTTCATCAAAACAAAGCAGAAATGCTGAAATCATAGTCAAAAGTCAGAAAAAATATGTAGGTCTTTTAAAGGCAGAAAATTCAAAGTGACGTGTCATAATTGAAGCCGCTGGCTTGTTCTGTTTTTTGAAGTCATGTTGAAGGTTCTCCAAACTGTCTGTGCTGATGCTTTGCACTTTCTAACCTATCAAAAAGATAGAAATGTCTTGTAAATAGTAATACATCTTTTGTTATTATTTCATAGAGTCTCCTTTGTTGGGCGTAGGGTGCGTCAGGCCCCTTCAAGGTTTGTTCACTTTCCTAATTTCCTAATTTGTGGCTAGTTATTATGCATGCATTATAAACACACCTCCTACTCTTATGTTGATGTGGAACTTGAAGATTGACCTGCACATTTGGCTACAAGCATTGATAACTTGTCCCACAGAGTCTGTAATGCAAGTGATCCGCATTATATACCCACGGGGAGGTGGTCCCATCAATGTTGGCTATTACAGCCCTGGAGGACATTGCACTGGCCTCGCAAAGCATTATGGGGTGCTGGTATTAAAAAAAAATCTCATAAACCGGCTAAATTATCAATAAATAATTTGATGAACAAGTGCGAGTGTGAACGCAGCAAATTCACTGTGAATAATGCTTTGGTCAAATTTGCTGATCAACACTATTGAATGTTGATAGAGTTGATTTAGTTTTCAAACACAACACTAATAATCCATGTGTAATAAACAAGATATTCTTTTGAAAGCAAAGATTTGAACTGTGTCTCATGGCTAGAAAAGGGAAAAGCAAATATCATTTGGTGTCTTCCCAAGTGAACTTTGCATTTTTCTGCTATTTTTTATTTTTCTTTTCTTGGTTGTTTTTTTAAAGGGAGATACACTCTTTTAATAGACACAGGTATGAATACTGCAGGAAATCTTGTACAGGTCTCCCTAATATTGCTGTTCTTGCCCTTTCTGCTCATTTATAAAATGAAATAGCAAAACATTAATAAGTAAATTAAGCCTGCATTTCTTTAATGTCCCAGAGTTTATTCAGCAGGTTTATTATGAACTGGGGTGAACACAGAAATCTGTAAAGAAGTTAAAGTCAGCAAGCTTTATTTTCAGAACGTTCCTCACAACTTACAACCAGTCCTGTAATGGCCGCTTGTCGATTAACAACCTGCCAGACGCTCAGTCCTTGTTTTGCAAAGCACCCACAAAATGATATTCAGCACAATTGTGACTACATACTTTAGTAAAGCAGAGAAAATGTTTTCAATGATTAGTTTTTATTGCTGTAAGATGATCATTCCAACCCAGGGTTTTAACTACTGTATATCTCAAAACAATGTAGAATTTGGGGTCACTCAGAAAAATGATTTTCAAAGCTGGTTATGTGCGTAATAAGTGTTTGCACAGTATATACCATTAGAATAAGTACAAATCTAACAAAAGTGTATTGAGTTTCTAAAACAGGGTTAGTATTTTTGTGGCCTCCAATAAAATGCAAAACTGAAGCAATTTGTTTTGACATGCTGCTGTATAATATTTTCTAGTCATCCTGAACCTACTTTGTTGTTTTAGGCTTCCTTCAGGATTTGCCAAAACTGTACATTTCAATCTGGCTGCTTTTTTTCTTTCACCTGTTAAGTGATCCTACACAGCTTAAACTATGTTGGGTTGGGGCTCTGAGGTGGGCCATTTACGACTTTAGTGCTCCATCTATAAGTAATACGGCTTTAGATATATCATAATTTAGTTTGCAATATGTTTGGAATAGTTGTGCTTTTATCAAGTTTTTTTTCCCAAAAAGTAATTTTCCTGAATTTTACTGCATGATAAATCAGAATCTGTTTATATATTTCATCAGTCATTATTCTGTCAATTTGGACCCAAT
Organism: Polypterus bichir lapradei; assembly: GCA_026402145.1. Classification (NCBI taxonomy): domain Eukaryota; kingdom Metazoa; phylum Chordata; class Cladistia; order Polypteriformes; family Polypteridae; genus Polypterus; species Polypterus bichir. Next base: position 146,981,681 of record JANRMT010062791.1, on the reverse strand, counting down.
CTCTTAAATTTTTGGGTCAAATGTACTCCCAGACAATGACAGAGCTTCTCTACCATGCTTCATAAAAAAGTGAAGGCAAGAGTCAATGTACTTCTCAGCAACTGTTTTTCTGATGTATTGGCACCTTTCTGAACTATAAGTTTCAGATCCAGACTCATTGCTCCATTATACTAATTGTTGCTTATTTCTGTATGGTCTGTTATATACTGCAGTCTCTTCTGCTTTTTACCTTTTCAAAGGAATCTTTTCTTAGCTGTAACACATCCTACAAGACCATTTTTAAAAACTTCTTTATGTGGTCAAAGCATGTACTTTGGTACAAGTGACTCTATCATATGTTGAGCAAGAATTTCGTTACATTTACTTTTGTCTGTTAACAAAGTTTATTTCATCAGAAGCAGTAAAGTTTACGAGTCTTCATTTGTAGTGTTCAACACACCAATCTCCTTGAACATCTAATCAGTTTGGTGTGCAGTTGCTCTCGTGACTATGGCCTTGTTGATTAAAAAATTGTGATTTTTCTGTCAGTGTCATTAGCATAGCCATTTCTAAATCTCTCCTCCTTAAAGTACTCCAGAATCTGTGGTTATCATCCAACACACTCATTTATGTATTAAATTGCACCAGCAGCACACCTAGTCTAACTAACTGCTATCCCATTGTTTTGAATAAGGTGTTCTGTTGGTGGAGGTTAACAAGAACATAGAATTTTAGGGGTGCCTCAGGAAGAGGTGTGGGAACCTTTAGTTCTAGTCAGCTGTCATAAAAGTTCCAAAAAGTTTTTGGAAAACTTTAGTAATTCTAGTTTTATTGTATGAAAGATTATTTATATTTATTGTAATGTTGTATAGTATTTTCATAAGCAAATAAACATTTACTGTACAGATAACTATCATCATAAAATAGTTTTCTTGGGTGGTCGAAGACAATGTCTGATGATGCTTGGTCACTGCATACGCATGTGACTGTAAATTACTTAAAGGAAGGCTTTAAATGACACAGGCGACCCTGTATGAATCATTTCAGGAAAAATACATTTTCCATTCTAGAACATTTCATCCTGTGTTACAGTAAGTGACTTATTTTTATTTAGCATAGATTTATAAATTTAGGCATGATGGCAAATGTGTCATTCTAGGTATCACTGAAGAGATTATAAAGTGTATGAAAATTGTTATTATTTGTTATTTATTCTATTTCTTTAGAAAAGAGCATTATGAAAATGTATTTGTCAAATAGTACTTTCTGAAATTATGAAACATATTTGTCTACGGTACAGTCTGAAGACCCTGCTGTGCTAACTTCCACCAATTCACTTCACACATAAATAGCTCTTTGTGTTCCTTTATAAAAGGTACACTTGGTATGAAGCCATTGACGGGAAAAGTTCATCTGTATGAAATGTTCAAGAAGGTATCTTTTGTGTTTTGGTTTTGTGTTTCCCGTTTGTGTGTATACTTTTGAAAGGTTAGTAGTTTAAAACTATTCTGATTTAAAGACTCATTAAAAAGGTCCCTGAATGGCACTTATTTTTTTGCATTCTTTTAGTTTTCACATTTTTTTTGTTTTAAAATCTAAAGACAATAAATCACCACTGTTTTTTTGTTTATTATTTAACTATGTTAAGTTTGGTATGCAGAATGTGAAGATATTACAGAACAGTAGATGAAAAAGTTTAATAGTAGGAGGTTTACTTGGGTCAGCATCTAGGCACAGAGACTTGAGCTTCTGCCTCATAGCTCTAGAGCAGGAGTTCTTAAAACTTTTTAATCTGAAGACACAAATTAGAAAATTGGTACCATATCCTCCTGAGATTTAAGAAGACGATTATTGTCACAATGACAGCTAAGGCATAAAATGAAAAAACTAAAAGAGAAAAGTGGGAAACAAATGTATTGTTAACACAGAACTTCAAATATCCATTTTCCAAACTTGCTTATCTTGAGCAGGGTTGCGTGACAGCTGGAATCTGTCCCAGGAACAATCCCTGGACAATGCTCTAGGCCATCGCATTGTGAACACGCACATACTCACGCTAATTTAGCATCACCAATCCACCTAACCTGTATGTCTTTGAACTGTAGGAGGAAAGCAGAGGAGGAAACACACATGGACATGGGAAGAACATGCAGACTCCACATAGGAACCACCGGGGGTTTGAACCTAAAACAATTACTGTCTTTCAAAACAGGAATAGATTCCTGAGGGTACTTAATTTCATTTCCATTGGAAATTCTTAGTCTAAAATTTACTGAAGCTGAGAGACATAAATTCTTGGGGTACAGTGTGAGGATATGAGGATATTTGAAAAGAAAATATGAAAGGTCCCTTAATTTAGTCATTTGACTCATGGTGCCCGGTAAAGAAGGAAATAGTTAAAAAATTAATAAATTTATTTACCTTGTTTTAAATGGCACTTTTCAAATGAGAGCTATCATTAACAATACATTTTTCTACCTGGGTTTGCAAATATTTAATTGTACCCTGCTTAAAAAAAAACCCTAAAGTATTCCAAAAATGTATACATGATTTGTATTTTATATGGGTGATGGTGTAAGTCTTGCTGAATAATTCAATAAATCAGTCCAGTTTCAAATGTTTAACTTACTGGTTGACATTGTGCTGAATGTCTACCGTTTATCTCAAGCTTTTCATGGTTTCTTGATTTCGTTCAGTTCTCAGTAGTCGAACATGCATGTCCTTAACTCTACCAGTTGATGGACATTGGTCAAACCACTTTGAGTAGTGAGAAAAGCACTATATAAATGTGAAGAATTATTACTTTAAAAATATTACAAAAGAAGGAATACTTTCCTCCCTATGGCATGTTAAACTTAATTCAAAATCATCTTTGCATCTGTATTATAAATGTACTGTAGTTTTAAAATATGCCTGTAATACTATATCTTGAGTTTCTAGCTAATAAGTTTCTTCTGTTAAATAATAAGATTGTTGTGCGTCATCCCAATAGATATTACGACCTGACTTTAATTGATTTACGATATTTCTCACCATTTGTACAACCAGATGCTAAGAATTTGGGTGTCGTTTTAGACAATGCCTTTAAATTTGATAAACAAATTAACTCTGTGGTACACGGCAGCTTCTTCTAGCACAGGAAGATTTCCAAAATTAAGTCTTTCCTTTTTTAATACACTGTAGATGATCATACTCACCTTTAGATTATTCAGTGTATACTGGTTTAAGTCCAGTTACCAAGTCCAGTTTAAGGTCTTATTGTTTGTTTTTAATGCCCTCCATGGAAAAGCCCCCTCTTACATTTATGATCATATAACACCCTATTGCCATGGTGTTCGTTATCATTTGGACTTGTGATTCCACATCTGCTAGTGGTTCCACACTCCAGATTGAAATCAAAGGGTGACTGTGCGTTCTCAATTATACAACTAAGTTATGGAACTCACTGGCTTTGGACATTAGATCAGTTTCATCTGTTGAGATTTTTAAAGCTAAATTAAAATAACAGTTGTGCCTATGGTGGTGTGTTTTATTTGTCATATTTTATCTCCTAAGATTATCAGTTTTATCTTTTCTTGGTTGCTGTTTTACTCTGCATAGTACTTTTGTTAAATGTGCTATATAAATAAAATTGTACTTACTTTACTTACTACTGTACATGAGGGTGCAACCTGAGTATGCAAGGCCGTTATTTAAAGGTAGAAATTAGCTTCTGATCTGTAGATCAGTTACTCTGAAAATCTGTAGCCATCTTAGTCCCACAGGACTGAGCGTGCAAACGCCAGTATTAAAGAAATGAATATGCACAAAAACAGCATCTGTTATGCAGCTTTACATCTAATTGTCAAAACATGTTTCTATTGAGGAAGGAAGATCGCTTGTACCTCATACATTGTGTTTCTAACATTTCAGATGGGTATTTGTGCTTTCAGTTTTCTTTTAGCTAAACAATGACTTGGTGTCAGTGATTATTTTTGTATTTATTTTTAACTCCTTTGCATGTCAGAAGGAATTTAAAGTAAATAAGCAAGCCATGAACAGCATATAGCTCTATTTATGGCCATTCATCGTCCCATTGAGGAAATGATACAAAACAACAGGTTTTTGTTATTGTTGTTCTACAGTTTGATGGTCACAACTAAACTCCGTCTACAATCTTTTTGATTTACCTTGCTTAGATTCCAATGCAGCAGAAAAATAAAAAGTTTGTAGTGATGGTGTGATGGCACAGTTGCTTTCCTATGATTTTCCCCCTTGGGTGTATCTGTTACAGATGCCTATGCTTTCAGTGCTGGTGGTGTCATCGATGTGAAATTGTGCTTCACTGTTTTTGTTGCTGACACAGTGCTAGAGGTGTAATGTTACAAAACAAGGTTCAAAACAGAAATACTGATGACATGCAGATAACACCAGGATCTGAAGGATGTGTGTTTCCATAACTAAATGTAATCCCAGTTCACATAATGTAAATATCAACAGAACAGAACAACATGTATAGTATCTGACAATACAGCAAAGCAGAAATCAGCTGTTATCATGTAATTGAAGGATGTACTTTATTATTTGCACACATACTGGGTCTGCAGGTAGCAGACACCCTAACAGAAAGACTCCTGACTGTAGGAAGAGCATCAAGAGAACCTTCTCCATACTTCAATTGAAAAAAAAATGGTTACATTTCTTTATAACATCAATTTAGAGGGTTATTTAGATGTTTCCTGAAAACATAAAATTATTTAAAGATGCAATATAGAGATCAATAACACATATAATAATGTAACTCATTATCAGTGATGATGTAGTGGTTAAGGCTTTTAACTTCAAACCTTAAGGCTGTGGGTTCAAATTCTGATAATGACACCATGTGACCATTAGAACGTCACTTTACCTTTCACCTGCCCGTACATGTTTTTGTGTTTTTTTGAAAAAAAAAGAAGCACAAAAGGACACAAAAAGAAATGAAATGATTTATATCTCAAATGTTGTAAGTTGTTTTGGATAAACGCAACAGCCAAATAATAAGAAATAATATACTAATAACAGGTTGTAGGCTTTAAAAGATTACTTTAGGATTTGATAATGTTGATACTGTCTCTAATGCTGCTTCCATTATTATTTTATTAATAGTTACTTATTTAACAGACACTTTTATTCAAGGCTTCGAGAATACACTGCAATGAGCTCTGTTTACTGGGATGTAATAAATGGGTTACATTGGTTTTTTTTCTCTAGTAAATATTAATTGACTACTCATGGTCATTGTTATCCTTGAATGTTCAACTACCACTGGGACACAAATACCTAACTCAACACAGAATGAACATTGTTATGCAGAATTGCTTTCTTTTTAATGGCAAGTACATTGCCTTATAAGGGAATCAGTGGACCTAAACCATGCTGGTAAACTGCACCATTACAGAGCTATGAGAACCCCTCACTATGGGAAACAAGAATTTGGACCACATATTTTGGCCTGTACTACACATGAGGTCATTTGCTTGTTGAGAACAGGTAAAAGATGACTGATTTAACCAGAAGACATTTTAACACTGCTTAGTTAGTAGACTCTTTGTTTGCCCCACCTTTACAGCAATAGTGCATTTTAGGTTTATTAAGGGGTTTGAGATTTTTAAACCACACCAAATTACCAACCGTATAAAATATTAGCTTGATGCACCTTCTTGTGCTCACCTTGGACTGACATAAGTTGTCAGTGATCCAGAGCGGGAACTATTTGGTGATATCTATTTCTCCAACTCCCATGTCAAAATCACCTTAGGTATATCTGATTGTGAAACAACAAGTTAAACATTTTCTTTTGATGAAACCTCTCAGATTTGTCACCTCTCCACTTAAATCTCTTCAAACCATGATAGCCTAAATAACAAGGAAGAAGATCTACCTAGTCTAAATATAATGCTTTAACTGTCACTATTCTTAAAATCATACCTAAAATTGTAACTGAAAGTGACTTTACATGTTATGGAATGAAATATCAAATGCATCTGGTCTGTGTTTTTCACTATTATGCTTTTTAATTGAATCCTTCATTACTCCTTCTTGAATTTTGCACCAATAAAAATTCCCTGTTAAGTTTTGGACAAATACCATTAACTTGTACTCCAGCTGCTCTATTTCTTTTTAATTACATATTCCATATATAATTGTCAATTTAAGGCAAAATATCTTCCATTATAAAAAAAAAAACCTTTGGGACTCCACCCATTTCATTTTGTCACATTTTGTAGTCCGCCCAAAACCAAATTTTCTGTAATAGTCCTACTCATTGAAATATATATAAAACATGTTGGTTCATTTTGGGTCATGAGGCTTTTTTTTATTATTTATTAATAGTCCAGGCATTACCTTCATAGCTATATCAAATTTCAGCTTTTCAGCTTGCCAAGACGGATTTTTTCAGGAAAGGGCAGACAAATAATAAGTAAAATATATATTTGGATTTCCTGGCTTTGGCTGTGAGAAAGTATAGAATGATGCCTCCTTAGGTCAGTGTCTGCTTGCCAAATTCTTTGCACCCCGTCATAGTTTAAAAAAACATGTTGATTGGAAAATATTCAACAATAAGCAGGCGGTGTTTTGGTCACGTTATGCCTGCTTTCGCACATACTTGGGAATCTCAGTCTATTTACTTTTTGCTGTGCAGAGCTGCTGACTAAGTTTATGTATAAACTCGTGGCTAGTTGTGCTTCCAAATATGGTGGGGATATAGTTTTCTCCTAAGTAAATACTTTTAATGTTCAGTAAACTTTACTTTGTCTGGACATTCTTAGTTAAATTCATTTCCGTGTGGTTTTTCACAGCTACATCTGAGCAATTATGTGGCTACCATCTGTGGAAAGGGAACAATAATCAGAGCTGCTTTATACAGTTACAGTTTTTTTTAAACAAAAAATGATTATAATATCTGGCAGGGTAAAGAATAATGGCTTATAGAAAGCTCTCTATAAAATTAAGTTGTAGAAGCAGGAATTTATTAGGAAATCATGACAATGAAGTCTATATGCTGCTTTAATATGCCAATTATTAATGTGATAAATAGGAGTGTTGATGTCAATACAGGTTGTCAGTGCAATCTCACTAGACTTCTGAAATAAACACTTTTTTCTAGAAACCAGCATTTAAAACACAGCATGTCTTCTTTGAACAAAAAGCATAAAGACATACCTTGTAGATTCACTCATTTATGACAAATGCTGGTATGTCAAACTCAGATCCTGGAGGTCCACGGTGGCTGCAGGTTTTCATTCGAGCCATTTTTTTCAATTAGTGATTAATTACTGCTGCTAATGGCACAGACATCTTTTGCCTTTAGTTTAATTTACTTCTTTTTATTTGGACTAAGAACCCTTAATTCTTACTTTTTTTCTTAACTGGCAGCCAAACGGTACTGACAAGCAATACGACCCAACAGATAACCAGCAAACTTCATCCTGTTGTCACCATTTTATCCATCATATCCCATTTAATAAAATATTTGGAAAGAAATAGGGTCAATTCTGGTCTAGAAAACATTTCATTCGTGCTTTCTGACAAAACCAAAACAGTTTTTGAAATTTCTGATGTGGCAGAATGAAAATACTAACCAACCTTTGAATTAAATAGTGCATTTTATTAACAGCAGGAATTTGCTTCTAATTAAGAAACTGGCTGGAGTGAAAATGGTGACTCTCTAGGAACTGAATCTGAGACACCAGAGTTAGTTGGTTAATGAAAAAAAGAATAAAGAGTTATAAATCTTTAAAAGCAAGTCAATTAAAATTAAGGTGAAAGAAACATGTTCTACTAGCAGCTGTAATTGCCTCTGGATTGAGAATACTTGCAGCCCTCCAGGGTCTGAGTGTGACACCTCTGCCTTACGCCAAGCAATGCTGCTGAAAACCTAAAAGCTTGATTTTATTTTATTTATCTTCAATCCCTTAGAACTGTGCCTGCACTCATAGCATCTTCCTGCACACTATGACTACTGACCTTCTATCATTAGGTGATACTGTATGTTTTCTATATTGTGTTTAATCTAATTGTGAATTATGTGTTATTTTTTGGATTTACCATAGTAGTCTGTATGATTTCACGTGGGCTATTCACTTTTGTCAGTATATGGAGGACAAGCAGTGATTTCCTAGAAACCATTTCTGAAGTTTTATATGTTATTTAATAATTTGCCTGTTTTGAGTCATTTATAGACTGCAAAAATATACTTAAAGTGTAACATAAAATATTCATAGGCCACCTTTACAAAAGTGCAATTTTGTCTCCTTGGATTTGGTGACTTTTGAAAGCAGAATCCTCATGCTTTTCTTTTGCTAAAATGTTTTACTGAAATGATTTTCTCGTCTTCATGGCAATGCATTGTGGCAGTTGAAAAGTGAAATAATTGTTTATTTTAAAAATGACTTTATACTAAGACTAGTAAGACCAATCTGGAAAATCGTGTTCAAATCTATAGACTACTGTACTACAAAGAAAAAACATTGCATCTCTAGAAACTGTGCAGAGAAGAATTCCTGGACTGAAGGGCATCTCCTATAAAGGAATGAAACCACTTGAATCCTGAGCCAATTGAATTATGTGGGAATCTAAAGTTGGTCTTCAGAGTTCTCAAAGGCATTTATAAAGTTCATAAGGAGGATTTTTTCAGTTAGATAATGAATGATATATCTGAAGACCCCTGGGGAAATTGACGAGAACTGCATTCAAGCTAAAATCAAGTCAAGCCAGTCTTTACACTAAGGGTCATAGGAATCTAGAGCAAACTCCCAACTCATGCAGTTGAAATGAAAACCTTAACAATTACTAAGTAATTAACAAGTATCTTCATAAGATGTTTAAATGAGTTAGCACATTGGCTTGATGGACTGAATGGTCTCCTCTCATGTGTCAAATAGATTAAATTCTGAATATTCTCAATAAGCAGGTGTATGCATGATTGGATCCTTTGATGGACTGGTGTGTGTCCTGGGATGAGCTGTTTATTGCCTTAGTGCCAGTCTTTGACAAGTCCTAGTTACACATGTACACCCAGGACATTTTGGAATCACCAGTTAAATTAACCTGCATGTCTTTGGAGGTGTGGAAGTAAAACCCAAACAGACATAAAGAGAACATGTAGACTCCACTATGACAGTGTTTGGGTGCAGGTGTATAACTCAGGGTGCTAGCTCTGTGAAGCACAAGCACTAATCACTGCATTCATCTTATCCATTCATCCATCTTCTAAGATTGCTTTACTCCGAGCAGGGAAGCTGCAGCCAATCTTAGAAAGCATAGGGAGCAAGACAGGAACAATCCCTGGACAGGGCTCCAGTCTATTGCAGGTTGAAAGTACACCCATACATACACACTCACACACATACACTATGGCCAGTTTAGCATTGCCAAGCCACCCAACCTTTATGTCTTTGGACTGTGGGAGGAAACTGAAGCACCCAGTGGGAACCCACACAAATACAGTGAGAACATGCAAACTGCACACAGGAAGGATCCAGGACGTGAACTCCAGCCACCTTGTGAGGCATCAGCACTACCACTGTGCCACCCCCATCTGTCTTATGTTGTATTAAATTAATTTTGTATAGGTAAACCATTAGGGAGTGGCACGGTGGCGCAGTGGGTAGCGCTGCTGCCTTGCAGTTAGGAGACCCAGGTTTGCTTCCCGGGTCCTCCCTGCATGGAGTTTGCATGTTTTCCCCGTGTCTGCGTGGGTTTCCTCCGGGTGCTCCGGGTTCCTCCCACAGTCCAAAGACATGCAGGTTAGGTGCATTGGCGATTCTAAATTGTCCCAAGTGTGTGCTTGGTGGGTGTGTGTGTGTGTGCCCTGCGGTGGGCTGGCGCCCTGCCTGGGGTTTGTTTCCTGCCTTGCGCCCTGTGTTGGCTGGGATTGGCTCCAGCAGACCCCCGTGACCCTGTAGTTAGGATGTAGCGGGTTGGATAATGGATGGATGGATGGATAAACCATTAGGCAGCATCATGGTGTATTGGTTAGTTTTGCTGCCTCACAGATCCAGAAGAGCATGGTTTCATCTTTTCTATCCACATTCCAAAGATGGGTGTTCTGATGCTTTTAATTTCACTTTGCATGTATGTGAGTTTGCTCTGAAATGGACTGGTGTCCCATGCAGTGATTGTTGCACCCTGCATCCAATGTTAATGAGGGAAAGCCTGGCACCTCTCAACTTTAAACAGAATTAAGAAGGTCCAAAAGCAGCTAGCTGGACAGATAAATTATTCAAGTTTACCCAGCCTGCACTGCCCAAATACAAATTTTTGCAGCTGCATTCTTTTTATCTTGATGTTTAATTAAACTTTGTTTACCAGTTTTAGACCCAAAACTAAGCATTTCAATAATCTTGTAGTTTGTTTTGCTTTTCATAGACATTTAATAAACCCAAGTTCTGTTCCAGTCTTACAATTCACAGAACTACTTGTTATGAGAAGCATGTCTAAAGAAACTTAAAAAATGGGAATGCTCAATTCCTATAAATAGACATGGTGGCAAATTATAATTCTAATTTATTGCCTGTTCCAGTAAGCTTAAGATTGCTGTCTGCTGTATGGTTATTAACTTTCTTAAATATCTAATGTATTTCTCAGATTGTGATTATGGTGTACCATAATATTAATAAACTGCTTTGCTAAATTTTATAATCACAGGTCAGTCCTGAGGTTGGCACTTGTTTCAAATGCTGCTGCTCCTGGAATCTCAGCTCAGTAATGCTGTGGAAGGTACATATTCTAGATATATCATTTATTCACTGGGTACCTTTAGTGTCACAAAGATGCGTGCAAGGCCAATAGGTGACTCCAAATTAATCCTGTAAGAGTAATTGTGGGTGTATCTTTGTATAAATGTGCCCTGCAAAGGAATGGCACCCATCACTGCCCTGCTCCCAATGTGCCGAGCTGGACAATGCCTCCCATGATGCTGAACTGGATTAAAATGCTTTGATTATGGGTAAATGGATGGAACTAGATGGAGTTATAACATGATTAATTTTGGGATTAAGAGACTGGTTGCTATGAAGTCTTTTGATTATATATACAGTATACTAAGTTGAACAGCCTTTCTATCTCACCAACCATGTTAAAATTGCTTGTAGAAAACATAGGAGAAAACAATATGGAGTATAATACAGGATATCTGCCTTTCTGGCATCATTCTATCATCCTTTCTTCACCAGTTTGTTAGATTAACATTATATAGGAATAGTGCAACAAGTATGCCTAAATGAATCCAACAGTAAACTAAACAGAATGAATACTTAAAGCAACTGAAAACACCACCATGAAGCACCAGTGAGGGACTTGCCTGGCCTTGGACTGCAACTAAATTGCCCCTGCCAGAATGACACATATTTAATTGCTGCTGTTTACAGTTAATCATTTGCTTGTTCAATGTTGTTATTTGAATTGTAACCTCTTGTTGTGTATCTTACATTATGGCCCGAGTGTTTGCTATATGGCAGGGGTGTCAAAAATCCAGGCCTGGAGGGCCTCAGTGGCTGTAGGTTTTCATTCTAACCCTTTTCCTTATCAGTGACCAGTTTTCACTGCTAATTAACTCCTGTTCCCTTCATTTTAATAGTCCAGTTCTTAGGGATTCATTCTTCTGAATTGATTCCTTTCTTCATTAAATGTCAGCCAAACAGAAATGAGATGCGAAACAAGTCAACAGATGACCAACTAAATCGGAGCTTCAGACTCCAACCAATTTCACAGTGCGAAGCAGATTCTTGCTGTTAATTAAACCCATTATTTAATTCCATGGCTTGTAGGCACTCTTATTCTGCCACAGTGGACATTTCCAGAACTGTTGATTTTTCTGTTTTTTCTAAGACTACTCTCACAATGTTTTGGTGAGCTGAGAGATCAGCCTTACTGAGACCTCCACCTTTCTTTATTTTCACATATTTTGTGATGGGCACTGGTGAGCTGGTCATATGGATTCTTGTTTTGTGTCTCGTTATTGTTTGGCTGCTAATTAAGAAAAAGGAAACAACTAAGGGGCCTAAATCAAGGTAATTAAAGTTAAGGCAAAAGAAGGTAATTAGCAAAAACTGGTCACAAATTAAGAAGATGTTTAGAATGAAAACCTGCAGCCACTGTGGCCCTCCAGGACCGGAGTTCGACACCTGTGCTATACAGCAGTAGGAAAATGCGAAACAATGGTACAACTGTAATACATTTTTAACAAAACTGATGCAAATCATTTATTTTACTACATACTCTATAGCAGTGTTTCCCAACCTCGGTCCTGGAGGCACACTGTGACTGCAGGATTTTGTTCCAACCAGATTCCTAATCAGTGACAACACCTGATAACACTGATCTCATTTAATTAACTGGTATTATTTTTATTTTATTCTACATTCAGATAAATACTACAGCATGATTTTTACATTTAAAAGATATTTAGATACTGTATATTTCTGCTTTTGCTACAGATTTAAATGCTTAATTATTGTTCCAAAAACACAGAACTTGGGAAATAACTCATCACTTAATTAGCCCAGGAGTCCAATTAAAAACAGAAGCTGGCTGGAACAAAAACCTGCAGCCACAGTGTGCCCCCAGGACCGAGGTTGGGAAACACTGCTATAGAGTATGTAGTAAAATAAATGATTTGCGTTAGTTTTGTTAAAAATGTATTACAGCTGTACCATTGTTTCGCATTTTCCTACTTCAGAGTATTATTGACTTTTCTAAGTAAATGTTCTTCTGATGCAGCTGCTATATTCTTTATGATGATCTCGATAGACCAAGCTGCCAAATTTGGATCCATCACTAGCATTTAACATGAATATGTGGTCATTTGGGTGAGCGGACTTTAAAAAAGACATCAGAGAGAAAGACTAACAAAGCTGCACTTGGAGAGAAAATGGTCTGAGAAAGTCCGAGATGGTAGTGCCAACTGAGAAGCAAACTGTAGTAGTGAATCTGTAGACTTTAGACTTTAGTAAAGGAGACAATGGTGGCTATTAGAGAGGTGAGGATTGCCCAAGAGAGGCCTAACCACAGTCATTGTCTTATTAAACCTTTTAGATGTCTGTTTAAAGGCTTGCCATATGGCTTTAAGTCACTAATATCATAAAGGATCATGCACACCCCCCCCCCCCCATTAACTTTACAAGGATAAAACTGTGAGAAACTAAAGGGGGTTTCTTGGCCTATGCAGTTTATTGCTTGTTTGCTCAAGATAAGGTTTCCTTAAAGTTAGCAGTAATTGCTAAGGAGAGCAAGCATCCTTAAGTGATATTCATGAGATTACTAAATATTTCAGCTGCTATGGTTTAAAAACAGGAAATGAACAGAAATGTTCTATATAGTTTCATATGCTTATTGTGTTGACTAAATGTAATAAAGGATTAGTCAAACATGTACAGTGTTTACCATTTCTATAGAGAGGATCCTATTACAGAAAAAGCTTTTCCTAATTGTGTATCTGTTTTTGTATGATATCACACTTTAGAAAATAAATGTTTCAACTTTCTAATGTAAATTTACACACAGAAAGTGAGGTACAAATAAGAAGCTCCAAAGACAGGGAAATCTATAGCCTCGGGCCCAATATATTACAAGCTCTATCACCCATAGTAGCTCAATCTGCACAGTGGGACAATTGGAAAAGCAAAGTTAGCGTAATGGAACAAATGGGTTTAATATGGAAAATAGATAAGGTGGGGCCAGACCATGAAGGGCCTTAAAAACTATGAGGAGAAGTTTACTACTGGATGCGAAAAAGGACAGGTAACCAATGTAATTTTTAAATTGTAGGAGTAATATGCTCCCAAGGTTTACATGTGTAACAACCCTTACCTCTGAATTTTGGACATAATGTATTCTGTTTAGGCTCAATGCAAGGATACTACACAACACTGCATTTCAATGATCAAGTTGTGAGGTGACAAAAGCATGGATACGGGTCTCCACTGCAGTGTCTGAATGAAAAGGATGCAACACAGAGATTTGCTTAGGATGGAAAAAGGCTACCTTGGAAATATTATGGTTCAAAAGAGAGTCTTCTTCTTTTGGCTGCTTCCGTTAGGAGTTGCCACAGCAGATCATCTTCTTCCATATCTTTCTGTCCTCTGTATCTTGTTCTGTCACCCCCATCACCCGCATGTCTTTTCTCACCACATCCATAAACCTTCTCTTAGGCCTTCATCTTTTCCTCTTCCCTGGCAGCTCTATCGTTAGGGATCTAAAATGACACCAAAACTTTTGACCTATTCAGATTTACTGGGTAATATTTTCTCCACTAGATGGCACAGTGGTATGGAAGGCAGCACTTTTGTACCACAGCATTTGAGATACATTGCGCCAACTATATGGTATTTCTGTGTTTTGTCCATGGATTTCATTGACGGAGTTCAAAGCCATGCCATCTCGTATCTCCAAAATTTCTTGGTGTGCAATGGATGAATCAACTTATATCCCTTCCAGTGCTGATTACTGCTTTAAATAATTTTCTATTAATATGGTGTCCGGCATCCCACAAGCATACATTGGAATGACCAGTTATGAATATGGACAGATGCATTTTCTGGGTTATTCTTCCTTATATTTATTTAGTGGTATCTGTAACCCTGTTAAATGTTTTATACCACTTTGTTCAATACTTATACAAAGTATTCACTATTTTTAGAATTGTTCACACTTGGCTTTTCGTGTGGTTATCTATACATAAATGTCTACGTGTGGAAGTGTGTGTATCTGTCTATCCGGCCTGGAAGTGTGAGGCTACAGCATGAAGCTCAAAGAGCCGGCAAGGCAGCCCCAAGTTAACAAGTCGGAAGAAGAAAGAAGTACAAGGCTACAGCATGAAGCTGAAAAAAGGCGACTCCGTCGCCAAAGTCAAACTGCAGAGTAAAGACAAACTCACTTAGCTGCTTATACACAAGCGAGGCAAGCACATTGGCAAAACAAAACCTCAAAGGAGAGAGAAACTCACTTAGCCACTAATAGACAAGGAGGGCGAGCACGTCCACAAAACGAAACTGCCGAATCTGCATTTCAATTTTTTTTTCTGATGATTTTAATAGTTTCTAGGAGCCCGGGCTTTTTACAGCACAGGCTTACATAGCTAGTTTGTTTTATATTTATATTCTAGCAGACTGTGTTTGGGGTTTGTTAAAGGAATCAACAGGCATTAGCGGTTTTCAAATCTTGTCGCAGATTCTCCTCAGACTTTGACTGATTTCCTCTAGAACATTTGCTTCCTTAGTGTAAAGTCACTCCAGTGTCATCTGGCACCGGACCTTGCATCACTTTCCAACTTTCTACATTATAGGCCATTTCTTTTACAGACTAAGGCAGTTTTTGTAAGGGTTTACTTGAATTCAAGTGATTTTGTAGTCTGGTCTCACAAGCTTCCCATTTCTTTTTCACAGAAAGGGCAACTGCATAACATGTTGCTGGTACCTGTGTAACATAATTCATCTTAAAAGGCAGTGTCCTTGCCGTATGTCGTTTCTTCCTGCTGGAAATGAACTCAAGACCTGCTGTCCACACAGACACCAAAAAACAACTCTCTTACCTAGTTGAGGCAAAGGGAATTTGTTCAAGTGGTTATTTAAGCTTTTGACTGTGAGTATGCTTCTTGTAACGGGCTTTCATGCTGAATTTAGCCCTTTGGGAGAAAGCGTTTTCTCACATTGTCACATTTGACTGTTCCTTGGCCTGGTCAGTGTCATGGAGTTTGTGTGTTCTCCGTGTACAGTGTAGTGTGTATGTTGGTTTTCTCTGGATACCATGGTTTTTCACTCAGTCTCTATAGACGTGTTTTAGATTGACTGATGATCTTAGAGTAGCTACTTGTGACCTGTGGGTATGCATTAGAATGTACCCTGCAATGGTCAGATGTTTTGTCAGGGCCTGGTTCTGCCTTACTGTGCAATAATGGCTGCTGTTGCATCATCAATGTAGATCCTACACATTGGTGGTGGTTGAAGTGGTACCCCTCTGCCTGTGTAAAGCACTTTGAGTAGTTAGAAAAGTGCTATATAATTGTAATTAATTATTATAATTATTATTTCCTTCTATTGGTCTCAGGGCAGATTCTGACAATTTATCACCATAAAACTGGATTGAAAAAGTTCAGTAAGTAGATGACTGGATAGTTGTGGCTATCACATCTTATGATTTTAAATAAAAGTCTTTTTTCTTTTGCATAGTATTTCATCTTTTGTCCAAATAACTTTTACATTTTAATACCAGTTGTTTCTTTACCCTTTCACGTATCGCTTTCCTATGGATGGGCAACCAGCTACCAGTACGATATTCTATTTATACAAGGGATGTGGATTTTAGCTCTCTGTTTCCCTGTCACTGGAATTGTAGCTTTTCGTTATCATTGTCATGTCTTGAATTTTGTTTGTGCATATATTGTATACCTGAATGTTTTTGACTTTCTAATCTAACTAAAAGTTATCTTTGCCTTAAGTTATTTTCAGTGCTTTAAACAATATAATAATCCAAAGAGCTCATCCGTCTAATTTCGAACCCATTTAATTGCATAAAGATCACCAGCACCCCATTCTGGCAGAATTAGGCACAGGGTAGAAACCAACTCTGGATGGTGCTGCAATTTCACCACAGGTACACACACCCACTCCCGTATTCACTCTTACTGGGCCAGTTTAGATTTTCCAGTTAAATTATTATGAATGCCCTTTGGTAGTGCAAGGAAAGCCCACTCAAGCAGATAGAATCAAACTGTGAGAGGGCAGCACTACATATAGATCACCCATAATATAAACAGTAATGTACTGTATAAAACCTAAATGATTACTTTTATTGAGTAAAGGTCGGCATTTTTAATGTGTTCTGAACTCAGTAAGATGCACCTGAGCTTACTTAGCAGTGAATTAGTGTGTGTGGGTTTGGGGGGGGGGGGGTTTGGTTATGTTTGTAACTAACTTAGAATTATGATTTTATCCTAAACTACCCCCAGTTTCCCTTAAGATGAAAATTAATAGCAGGTTCCTTTTAATTCACCTTAAAATCCCCCTTTAAATCAATCTAAATTGCACTCATAACAATCATAAAGGGTAGCAGAAGAGTGAACAATATCTACATGTATAATTATGTGTGACTTTAACTATCAATGGTTTCAAAATGTTTTTCTACATTTCTACAAGAATGTACTGTATATACAAATATCACCAGATGAAGCTACTGTATATAATCAAATGTAAATGTGTTGGAGTAATGTATGCTAAAAATAGAAAAATAGCTTCATATATTTCTACTGTCATAACACACAACGTCTGTGGATGAAGATAGATTGTGTTTGAATTTGTTACTTTCGATGACTGCCATAAGGATTTCACACATATTCAAAGTAGGGCTTATGTTTTTGATTATATTCAGCTGTCACCCACTTCTTCATTTGCTTTTGCACTATAAAAACAGACACTTTTGAGAGGCCCCTATCAGAGGAGGCTGGCGTCCACTGAAATGCTTATCTATCCCCCTGCACGCTGTATTTTTTTGTACACTCGGTACACGCTGTACACTCCCTTTTGCTGCCTCAGAATTGCAAAGGGCTACCAAGGGCTTCTATCATCTGTAAGAATCAAAACAATAAAGAAGAAACACCTGGAGGTGACTTGGTGGGAACTCACGTAGAAAGCTTTACCTCCTGTGGCTTTTAGCCGTTTGTCAAAAAATTCAGCATGAATCAGGAGTTCAGCGTAGGAGCTTGCAGGGACAGTGATGACATGGCACTTTAGATGTGAGTGTGTGTTTTCTTAAAGAGTGTAGATAATGGGAGCTTTTGTAGTATGGACACTGCAAGGGAATATTTGTACATGGCAGATATGTTGAGGTGATGAGGTGAATGAAGCCCAATGTTTATTAACCCTTGCCATCCACAAAAGTATTTAATGCGATCTACAAAATACCACAGTGGTTGGCTTACTGCAAGCATACTGGCAGTGGACAGAAAAGGAAAAGCAGTGTCCTTTTTGGCACTGAAATTCTGATGGGGACCACAAGAGAGAGAAACACACTGTGAAAGTGCAGAATTCTTCATAAATTTAAAGGAAATACAGTGCTTGTTACTTGGTTTAAAATTGGGTCAATGGGGCATTGGTTGAATCATAAAAAAAGCCTTCAACTTACCAAATATGTCCAGTTTGTGGCAACAAATGTTTCGATTTCAGAAAACATGCCTTCTGTGTTTCTGATGTTATGTCTATGAAAGCAAAAGGAAATTGTAAGTAATATATTTTACCACTGATTCTTGGCTTTATTTTTTCTAGGATGCATTCCTCCTCAATTGTGTGCTCACAGCAAATGTCATGGGTGGAGTTTTCATGTGAATAAGGAAGTAAAATCACACAAAACCATGCACATGTCTGAAATTGTTTAACAAGGTGAAAAAGTGAACTTTATAGTTTTAGGAATAGAAGTATTGTTTACTAGCAATCTGAATACTGTACAGATGAGTAGATCTTGTGAAATGGGGCCCAGTATGGCTGCTGCGTCTTGAGTTTGTATCTCATGCCTAAACATTGTTCTGAATCTACATGTCTCAAATGAACTTTGGGTTTCCTCCTACATCCCCAATCAGATACAGATTAGGTGAATTGTTAAATCCAAATTAGTCTAACTGGGCGTGTGGATGAGTGTGGGTATGAAAAAATAAAACAAAACATCATATGCTAACCCAGGGCTTAACAAGCCCAAAGCCAAGCAGATACGATATCTGTCCTCCATGCAGAAGGTGGCACCTGTAAATACATGCATTCGCACATACAGAAAAAAACAATATGCAGCAGTGAATAGACCATTATGTTCAATGGAATATCATACAATAAATGAAAAAATGTAGGCACACATATTCAAGTCAACTCTTTAATTGCTTAGCCTAGCAGTGCATGAAGCTAACAAGGCTACTAAAATAAAGCTGTTAGCTTAATATTTAGATATTGCTTAAAAAAGTAAATCTGCACATCTTGTGATGTATCATACAGTCAAGTTAAAGCCACATACAATATATACAAAGGCAGAATTTTAAACCACTGTGCTCACCAGTGGAGGAGTTGAACTTGAGGAGTCTGGGAATTGAACGGCTGTAGCAGTTATGTGATTGAAATCACAGCCCAAAGCTGTCTGAGAAAATGGTTACATCTTACATTCTTCATCAAACAGTCAATTTCATTCAGTTAAATTTTAAAATGGCAATGCTTTGTATATGAACACATAGCTATTAAAACCTAAATACTGTACATCTATGAAAAATATATATATTTTAAATTGTGTTGGGGGGCTGTGAAAAGATTCTTGGCTTGAAAATAAATATGCTTGGTAAATCTTAAAGCTCTTAAGTTTTTTAAGTTAGATTCAATTGTAAAATTCATCTGAAATGCAAAAGGTAATACATTAAGAATGCAATTCTGCAGAAATCTGAAGCGAGGGGGAGCGTGACATTACCTAACTTCCAGTTTTATTACTAGGTTGCAAATATTTATACTTTAAGACTATGGAAAAAAAAAAGAACATAATGGGACCCTCTCTGCTTGGTTAGCTTTTGATTGTAATCTTTTTCAAACTCTTCTGTGTATGTTTTTCTTTGTACTCTGTCTATCAATAGCGATCATAAATTCAATAGCAATCTGGTTGTGCATGAGTCATTTAAAATGTGGAAATAATGTAAAAAATATTTTATAAAGAGCAAAAAAGTTATTCTGTGTTGCCCCAGCGCACAATAGTCATATTCTTCATATTTAAGTCATGGATCCAGTTATCCGGACCTTTACAGACTTCTGTATTAGCAATATGTTTACATCCTTTGATCAACTATGCCTCAAAAATACTAAACTATATTCAAACAATGCCTCGCAGTAAGGAGACCTGGGTTCGCTTCCCGGGTCCTCCCTGCGTGGAGTTTGCATGTTCTCCCCGTGTCTGCATGGGTTTCCTCCCACAGTCCAAAGACATGCAGGTTAGGTGGATTGGAGATTCTAAATTGGCCCTAGTGTGTGCTTGGTGTGTGGGTGTGTGTCCTTTGGTGGGTTGGCGCCCTGCCCGGGATTGGTTCCTGCCTTGCGCCCTGAGTTGGCTGGGATTGGCTCCAGCAGACCCCCGTGACCCTGTGTTTGCATTCAGCAGGTTGGAATATGGATGGATGGATGGATATTCAAACAATATATTGATTTTGACAAATTTCATAAGATTAATGTGAAAAAGTAATGGAAGTCTATTAATGAGGAAGGTACTGGTAGTATTTTTGGACTAATTTCATGATGTGTACCCAGGTACAATCCTAGGCAATAATGGAAAAGTCAACTCTTAATTAATATCTCAGAAAAGAATGGTATTCAGTTTTTTACCAGATACACTTCTTCTCAACATTATGTGTATTGTCATGGACGTTATAATGAGGGGAATGGTAATGGTTATCCAAGGCCCACTGGGTAAGAGGGCCCTCAAAGCCTGGCACAAAAATTATGTGTGACAGACATGGATTGAGAGGAAGGGGCCCACAGAGACTGCTTATGTGTAGGGCCCAGAGTTTTGTGCTACACCCCTTTGTATTTGTATTGTCCACAAATATTTCATGATGAAATTATGTAAAATGTCACTGGCAGAGTGCTAACTACAAGCAGTGTCATAATGTACCAGCCTTACTAGGTCATACACTATACAGCCAAAATTATGGAGGACGCCACTCCAACTTATTGAGTTCAGGTGTTCCAGTTGTACCCATTGTTAAGAAGAATAAGGCACATAGCCATGCACTCTCCATTGACAAAACTGGCAGTAGAACGGGTCATACTGAAGAGCTCTGTGGCTTTAAATGTGGCACTCTCATAGCCAGTGTGTGAAGTTTCTGCTCTGCTATATCTGCCCCGGTCGATTGTGACTGCTATAAATGTTAAGTGGAAGCATTTAAGAGCAACAACAGCTCAACTACAAAATGGGAGACAACACAAATTCACAGCAAACTCTCAACAGAGTTCCAAACTGCCCCTGGAAGAAACATCAGCACTGTGTGCCAGAAGCTTCTTCAAATGAGTTTCCTTAGTCAAGCAACTGCACACAAGCACATACGATCACTGGAGTGATTGGCTGGAGTGGTATAAATCACACCGCCATTGGACTCTGGAGTTGTGGAAACGTGTTCCCTAGAGTGATGAAGCAACACTTCATTATCTGGCAATGGACAAATCTGGATTTGGTAGATGCCAGGAGAAGACTACTTTCAGGACTGCATCATACGTAGTGTGAAGTTTGGTGGATAATGGCGTGAAGGTCTGGGCTAGACCTCTTGATTCCAGTAGTGTGTACTTTAAATGTTAGTGCAAATAACAACCTTTTGAACAATTGAGTGCTTCAAACTTTGTGGCAATAGTTTGGGGAAAGTCTTTTCTGTTTCCGCATGACTGTGCTCCTCTGCACAAAGCCAGGTCCATAAAAGATGATCTGATGTGGAAGAACTCAAATGTCCTAGGACAGAGCTCTGGCCTCAAACCTACTGAACACCTTTGGCATGAGTTAGAATGCCAATTGTGAGCCAGATCTTCATCTCCAATGTCAGTACTTGACCTCACAAATGCCTTTTTGGCATCACAGAAGAAATGAGGCTGTTATAGCCACTTGGGTTTGCTCTACATTAATGTCCATTGTTTTGGAATGAGATGTCCAACAAGCTCATATAAGTGTGATGATCAGGTGTTCACAAACCTTTGGCGACACTGTGTATGTCTCACACTAAGAAAATTTTAAAGAGCAATATTTACTTCTTTATCTGATAGTGCTGGACTGATCCACTAATAGGGTTACTTTTAGACACAATAACAGTAGACAAGATAAGATTACACCATGACAAATCAGTTGTGATATCCTGTAATATGTTACTCACCTGTCAACTTATCTTTCTTAAGTAGAAGAATCTTAACCTATTATTCATAATTCAATAGGAAAGTCAGTCAGTCATTTTCCAACCCACTATACCCTAACACAGGGTCACGGGGGTCTGTTGGAGCCAATCCCAGCCAGCACAGGGCACAAGGCAGGAACAAATCCTGGGCAGCGTGCCAATCCACCGCAGGGCACACACACCAAGCACAATTTAGGATTGTCAATGCACCTAACCTGCATGTCTTTGGACTGTAGGAGGAAACCCACGCAGACACGGGGAGAACATGCAAACTCCACGTAGGGAGGACCTGGGAAGTGAACCCAGGTCTCCGTACTGCAAGGCAGCAGTGCTACCACTGCACCACCTTGCTGCCCCAATAGGAAAGTGATATCAAATATTACTTAAGAATAGAAAAAAAATCTAATTTTCCTTACAGGGAACCTTGGTAATGTGCAGCTTATTCAGAATTTGGCACAAATTCACTAATACTGTCCTTAAGTGGCCTATCGGGCTACTGCCCCTGCAGCTGTTTTTCTGTCCTTTGATGTTTTATTATGCATTTGGAAACTATCTGATATTTTTTATTTGTTTGTTTACATAGGTCTCTGAATTGGGTTGGGTGGAGTGTTACATGTTGATTGTGATTTAATGGCTGTTGATTTTCTGGAATGAAGAACTGATGTATTTTTGATTGAGTTGGGCTTTACTTATTGTAATGTGACTTGACCTTAAGAAAATTGTATAAATGTTTTTAAAAAATAATGTTTTTGGTAAATACAAAAAAGGACGAGAAATATAGTATCCTGATTATATGGATTTGAGAAAGTAAGGGAGATATTGAAAACACATTGACACTATAAAACAAGGTGGAATAGACACTAAAAACCTGTTATGATAGCTTTAACGAATATGCACTGTTGAAGACAAGCAAAATATTTGCATGATATGAGAACATCCCAAGTCTCTGTCTGTCCTTGACTTAAACCAGACTTAAACCCCATAGAACATGCTGTATGTGGAGAGAGCTGAAGGTGGAAGTTTACATAAACTTTATAATGGAGCTTGAGAGGGTCTGCCAGGACGAATGCGATAAACTGCCCAAATCCATGTGTGTAAAGCTTGTAGAGACGCAAGAAGACTCAAGGCTGTAATTGCTGCCAGAGAGGTTTCAACAAAGTACTAAATTAAGAATGTGAATACCTACATAATTGAGAGGTTTCAGTTTTTGATTTTTGATAAATTTGCAAATATTACTGAAAAAATATTTTTACTTTGTCATTATGGGTTATAGTCTAATGTTAAAATTGATGGGTAAAAATAGCAAATTTATCAATTTAAAGTAATGTCTACAACACAATAAAGTGTGCAGAAAGTGAAGGGATCTGAATTCACTGTATCTATGTTATTAGGGTTAGTTGTTTTACATTTTGTCACTATTGAAAAATTAAGAAACATTAAGAGATGAACTGTACATTATCAAGAAAGACATGGAATCGCCAAAGGACAAAAGAAACCTGAAACAGTGCCATGTTTAGCAAAGTACTTGTCTGAGGTGAAAACTCCCCAGAGATATCTGCAAAAATTTTCAGTTGAACCGATCTGGGATGCCCAACATGACATAGCATTCTAAACATAAGACACCCAGTTCTGATCCCAGTCTATTTTAACCCCAACAAGAATTTAAGACTCCAGATAGATTCATTCCAAACTGTGAATGACGCAGAGCAGAATGAAATCCGAGCAGAGACCAAGAATGACATTTATCTCAGAAAACTGTGAAAAACAATGCAAAAAATGATGGTTTATGTATTGTAGAGAAAGTCATTTGGTCTGTGTAAGCAAAGTGTAAGCAAACTGAGGACATTGTCACCTCCTGCAGGTTTCGCCAGTAAGTTAAATACAAGCCACTGAATCTCAAACAGGCCATGCCAAGTACTAAGAACAGTAGGGGCTGGAATTTCCTTACATGCTAAAATACAATATTGTGTAACAAGTTTTGTTATATATTCAGATTGCATTTCAATTCTGTGATATAGTGTGTGAGTGCCAAAATGGGTGGACTGGCATTCTGACTGGGACTAAAGATAATAACCTACCCAGTCAGTTGGCTGTGACTGAAGGATCACAGGAGTGGAGACATAACCCGATTGGGAGGAACCTCAGTTCATATGAAAGAATAGTGAATGGACTGGGGAGGCTGGACATTATGAACAATTCATCCCCCCAGCATGAGAGGTGGCAGTATTCCTCTGGGTAATTGTAGTGTGAAAGGGCACCCAAGAATGCTGACAGGAGACACTGCTGGAAGAGAACCTTCCTACTTTATGTAGCTTCTGTGTGGCCCAGAAGTAATTTTGGGGTGCAATGCCATGACACCAGAAGTACTCCGGGGTCCCACATAGAATGTGGCCGCTTTACCTCATACGAGTGAGCCAGAATTGGGAGGGAGGTAGACAACACTCGAGGAGGAGGATGGGAAGGAGACAGAAGTGCTATTTATTATACTCCTTGATGGAATTAAATTTGATGTTGTACTCTGTAAGCAGAAATGTGTCAATCAGTTACTATATTTTCATATTACAATGCTTGCAAATTGCATGTTTTATTATGCTTTTTCTTCCAAATAACATTGTGAAAACCATAATTTACCTAAATAGTGAACTTAAACATGGATAGAGCATTTTGTATTGGGATCCCTGCAGACATATTAATGGTAATATATCTATCACAAAATGACTGTCACAGATCAGAAGTATTCAGTTTGCATTCCAAAGAATGTAAGAAGGAAAGCATTTTATTATGCAAGGAAAAAAACTGATAAACTGCACAATCTTAAAATATAATTGATAAGAAAACAAAATCAGGATACTTTCTCTTAGCGCATTAATAAAATGTCATGCCTATAAATAACTGCAGTACTATAATGTACCATTTTCTACCCTTCTGCTATCATTATCATCATTGTGGACAACAACACCATATTCATAGATGTTATATATTCCCATAAAGGAATACTCCCACCCAAAAATAATATTTTTTATGTTACGCTATGAAGTTTGGAGAGATGGCAGAGAAAAAAATGTAATCTCATGTTTTCATGTCATATTATCTGTACTGTTGCTCACAATGCGCAAAACACATATGTTTTCCTAAAATATTGTTCAGTAAATAACTACAGAAAAGGAAAGTAGTCCACAAACTGGAAACACCTTCACACAAGATTGTGTTTTTAAATTGAAGACAGGGCACTTGACCAATGAATGATGAGGAGAGCCGGGTTTTCAATTCAAATTCAAAAGCAATATTTCAGCCAAAAATGCATGTGTTATGGGCATATGACTTGATGACCTGACATGTGGATTATGTGACACAAGCAACATGAGATTTTTGACATTGTTGGTCACCATTGTTATGACTGTTCTCTGTGAAAAGATGAAATTAAAACATTTTATTATCCATCACTTTGTACTACATGGGGTAA
>JANRMT010062791.1:146945744-146956235 GCA_026402145.1 Polypterus bichir lapradei | reverse complement strand
TATATATATATATATATATATATATAAATATGTGTGTGTGTGTGTGTTTGTATAAACTGTATGTACTGTATATTTTTGGGTGAAGTATTTCTTTAAAACCTACCTTTGCCAGTCATTTCTTGCCAGAAAAGAGACATAATTATAAAGGGAGTTAGTCCAGTGAATTGAGACTCTTACTTTACTCTTTTCTACTTTTTTCTTTACACAGAGAAACACAGACACTTGGCATATGTTGCCAAGTAGTGTGGTAGACAGTAAGACTTTAGGGACTTTCAAAACCTGACTTGATATTATTGTAGAAAAATTAAGTGGATAGGACTGGCGAGCTTTGTTGGACTGAATGGCCTGATCTAATCTATGCTGCTCCAATGTTCTAATATTGGACAACAATTCTCAATGTTATTATTATTACTTGTTATTTTACTGACACATTTATCCAAGGTGATTTAAAACATCTGAGAGTTGCATTTGGTTACATTTCTAAGCAGGTGACGTGACTTGTTCATGGTCACACCGTGTTGTAAGAATGAAGTACTATTGCCCTCAAAGTAAACATATTTCTGCAAAACACATCTAAATTGCTATGTCCAGGTTGGAAAAAATTCCCAAAGAAGACCACAGACCACAGACACAGATAAAATCATGCAAACACCACACAGCCTCCTGGAATGTGAAGGAGCCATGTTAATTACTGTGCGACTGTGCCTTGTCATCAAAAGTTATTAAACTGAAAGTATGAAATGCTGTGTCATTCTGATTCCAATTTTCAGGTGAAAAGTAGTGCCTTCTAACTACAACATATCCAAAAAGAAATTGTTCATGCAAACTGTGGAAAACTTGACATATCTATGTAAATCATAGCATAGTACTTAGACAGTCAAGAATAATATATTAAGACTTTTCACCTTTTTTCTGATTTCCGTTGCCAAACTTTTGTAAAGTGGGGCTAATGCATTGTAAAGGTTTTCTAGACTAACTGAAAACTATTGCCAGTTGCCTGCATAAAACATGTCTTTTAAAGTCACTGACTGCATTTTAACACATATTTATTAGTGTTTGTTTACTAACACTTTTTTTCAAGGTGACTTACAGGATCACATTAATGTGATGTATACTACTGTATACACAGTGAGTCCAAAACAGGAATCAAACCTTGTGCTTCAGAGTCTCCCACTTTAGTCTCCATGCCACATTGTCTGCCTACAACACAGACAAAATAACACCTTATAACACAACAGTTTGTTTTTTCCCCCTAAAGGGAATTTACTGTTAAACAGCTGCAGGGGTTTTCCCACAGACCTTCTTATGTTACAAATATTCTACAAGTACTGAATGAAGCCTAATGATTATGACCTGGCACACGTCCAGTATTCTTCTTTTTCCTTCAGCTTTAACCATCTGCTATTAGAAGTAGGAATTGAATCCTTGTTCTTTACTTTGAGGCTTTTGGTTAATTCTTTGAGGGACTTGTATAACTGATTTAGCTTGTAGACTAACATCAAAACAATAGTGGCACACGATTTTCACGATGTTTTCACTGTGAATGTGGTGATAAAGATCTCTAATCCACAAGAAGTCTGAAGCCACAGGATTCGCTTTGCTCACCATGTTACAGTTTAATTTTAACCATAAGCAAGTTGTGTAAATACTGTAGATCTAGTAGTAATGGTTAAACAAATAAGTGAGAACTACAGATTTTATATTTGTGTTTTGTAGTCCATGTAACTACAGTCACTTTGGAACTCGTGGAAATTGTTTGTGGAATATTTTTTTTAGTAGATAAAGTTTTAGGTGTCCAAGAATGTCAGTTCAGTCCTCAGAACCAAAACCCTGTGTTACTTTACCTTTTTTACAAACTTTTATACCCTTAAAAACTACAACCCCAATTCCAATGAAGTTGGGACGTTGTGTAAAACGTAAATAAAATAGAATACAATGATTTTCAAATCCTTTTCAACTTATATTTAATTGAATACACTACGAAAACAAGATTTCGAAAGTTCAAACTGATAAACTGTATTGTTGTTTTGCAAATCTTCACTCATTTTGAATTTTATGCCTGCAACATGTTCCAAAAAAGCTGGGACAGGGGCATGTTTACCACTGTGTTATATCACCTTTCCTTTTAACAACACTCAATAAGCGTTTGGGAACTGAGGACACTAATTGTTGAAGCTGTGTAGGTGGAATTCTTTCCCATTCTTGCTTGATGTACAACTTCAGTTGCTCAACAGTCCGGGGTCTCCGTCGTATTTTGCGCTTCATAATGTGCCACACATTTTCAATGGGAGACAGTTCTGGGGTCTGTACTGCAGGCAGGCCAGTCTAGTACCCGCACTCTTTTACTACGAAGCCACGCTGTTGTAACACATGCAGAATGTGGCTTCGCATTGTCCTGCTGAAATAAGCAGGGATGTCCCTGAAAAAGACGTTGCTTGGATGGCAGCATATGTTGCTCCAAAACCTGTATGTACCTTTCAGCATTAATGGTGCCTTCACAGATATGCAAGTTACCCATGCCATGGACACTAACACACCCCCATACCATCACAGATGCTGGCTTTTGAACTTTGCACTGATAACAATTCGGATGGTACTTTTCCTCTTTGGCCCGGAGGACACGTCGTCCATGATTTACAAAAACTATTTGAAATGTGGATTTGTCAGACCACAGCACACTTTTCCACTTTGCGTCAGTCCATCTCAGATGAGCTCGGGCCCAGAGAAGCTGGCGGCGTTTCTGGGTGTTGTTGATATATGGCTTTCGCTTTGCATGGTAGAGTTTTAACTTGCACTTGTAGATGTAGCGACGAACTGTGTTAACTGACAATGGTTTTCTGAAGTATTCCTGAGCCCACGTGGTAATATCCTGTACAGAATGTTGGTTTTTAATGCAGTGCCACCTGAAGGATCGAAGGTCATGGGCATCCAGTGTTGGTATTCGGCCTTACATGCAGAGATTTCTCCAGATTCTCTGAATCTTTTGATGAAATTATGGACAGTAGATGATGAAATCCCTAGATTCCTTGCAATTGTACGTTGAGAAACGTTGTTCATAAACTGCTGGACTATTTGCCCATGCAGTTGTTCACAAAGTGGTGAACCTCACCCCATCCTTGCTTGTGAACAACTGATCCTTTTGGGGATGCTCCTTTTATGCCCAATCATGACAAACACCTGTTTCCAATTAACCTGTTCACCTGTGGAATGTTTAAAACAGGTGTTTTTTGAACATTCCTCAACTTTCCCAGTCTTTTGCTGCCCCGTCCCAGCTTTTTTGGAACGTGTTGCAGGCATCAAATTTAAAATGATTGAAGATTTACAAAACAACAATAAAGTTTATCAGTTTGAACATTAGATATCTTGTCTTCGTAGTGTATTCAATTGAATATAGGTTGAAAAGGATTTGCAAATCATTGTATTCTGTTTTTATTTATATTTTACACAACGTCCCAACTTCATTGGAATTGGGGTTGTATAAAATGCAACATAAGCACCTTGTAATGGCATATAGTCAGGCACGGTACTGTAGATATTAAGGCTTGTGTCTTTATTTGTTTTCAAAATGGTAAAACAGGATGAGGAAATGCTGTTCATTTTTACAGGATGCATTTAGTTGACTTCTGCCACTTTGTGGTAAAGGAAAATTGTGTCATTTTTTTTAAATAAAAGGTAATATTTTCTCAGAGAGATACTGTCACTGAAGGCAGCACATCAACCTATAATCTTGTATACAAATGTCTACATGTCTACTGTCCGGCCTGAAAGTGAGAGGTGGAGTCGGAGTAAGGCCAGGGTTATACTTCACGCAACGTGACGCATGCTGCAGTGGACGCTCCTGCTACGCAAGCGCTGTACTGTTTATACTTGCGCGCGTACTTTACATAAATCTGGAGGAATCCACCAGATGGCAGTGCGAGATATTATCACGGTGAGA
This sequence comes from Polypterus bichir lapradei, assembly GCA_026402145.1. Taxonomy (NCBI): domain Eukaryota; kingdom Metazoa; phylum Chordata; class Cladistia; order Polypteriformes; family Polypteridae; genus Polypterus; species Polypterus bichir. The sequence goes on along the minus strand of JANRMT010062791.1, from coordinate 146,952,298 downwards.
ACTGGTTCGGCTTCACTGTGTTGTGAATTGCATGGAACACCCATTAAATTCTGATGACACCTTACTGATGACACCAGTGTACCGGAGCACACTAAGGAAACCCAGGAGGAAAACATGTAAAATCCAGGCAGGGAATATCAGCGATATGACTCCCTGCAAGACAGCAGTGCTAACGCTCCGCCACTGTGTCACCCCATGTGTGTAATTATTAACAGTATTCATTATTTAAAAAAATTACCAATTTATCTCTAACATGTAACATACATACTTTAATGCATTTCATCTTGAAAGTGATATCAAGTATAAAGCTAAGGATTCTAAATGTGCAGAAAGTTGGAATATCATACATTTAATGTGCTTGATGTGGCGATCTATAGCTGGCGATCCGCTGCTGTCAGGACCGGATGGAAGCCCTAGAAAAAAAGACGGTACAGAAGACGGTATGTGAGAATTTTAAAATGTATTGTGTCATTATGATCGGGAATATGCGACGCTTGAATATAAAAGCACCACAAATGCATCTGTATGTCGGCATTTTGCTTCACCACATCGAACCATTCATCAGACATCGAAGCGCACATATCGATCTCGTAGGATCTGCAAAGCGGCTTTCTGTCACATGTAGATAGTAAACAGAGACTCTGACGTCACATTCCAACTTTTAGCACACTGCTCCCCCCAACTTTTTGCTGGTACTGCAACTCATGCACGCGTCACATTAATTTCTGAGGACCTGCTCAGAGTATGTGTCAAATGAACGCTGAGAATGCGTAGCAGCCATGATGTGGGCGCGTACGCGTTCTGAGCGTGAAGTATAAACAAGGCCTTCGGGCTCTACTTCCGAGGATACACAAGTGAGGCCAGCACGCGAACAAAGCGAAAGCCTCCGAATAAAGACAGTTGCTTAGCTGCTAATACAGAAGCGAGGCGAGCACATCAGCAAAACAGTATCCCTTATAGTTTTCCTCCAGTCACTAATACACCAGCGATGTGCTCACATCGGCAAAACGAACCCTACTAGGAGAGAGATGCCCACAGTGGTTCCTTTCAATTATTTGACATTTCTGCATTTCAATTTTTTTTCAGACGATTTCAATAGTTTCTAGGACCCTGGGCTTTTTACAGTACGGGCTTACACAGCTAGTTAAGTTATATTTGACCTTGTGAAAAACACATTAAATGAAAACCACCAGATATGCATTTTAAAAGTTCATTTAGACAGTACAAGGGTTTGTCTTTACAGTGACACATTGGTTAACAACTTTGCATCAAAGCTCCATGAATGTGGATTTGATTCAGTGCTCTTTAAGTGCCTGCTCCATGGATGTTGATTCCATTCACTGCTCTTGAAATGTCTACTCCAAGGATGTGGGTAAGATTCACTTCTCTTTAAGTGTCTATGTGTAGTTTTTGCATTCTCCAAATGTCTCCTCGGGCTCTTTCAGGGTATTCTTCTACATCCCAGTGTCATGCAGGTTAGGCTGACTGTGTAACTCTAACTATTGTAGACCTCCTTCATTGAGTACAAATGTGTATTCAGCAATTGTCTGATATTTCTTTTTGGAGTGGTCCTGGGAATAAACAGGTAAAGTTCTGCTGGAATATGTAGTCTGTAACAATAGACAAAGAAACAGGTAGGGTAGCACTGTAAATTATTTCCATGAACTAACTGAAACAAATCAGCAACATATCTGCATATATGGCTATGAAGTGAAACAGCAGCAAATACAAATTTCTGTATATTGTAGCTTCAGGCTTTGAAAGATGGCTTTCATCCACATTTAACATCCCAAAGATGTGCGTATTGCTCTGATGTGCAGCAATCGTATTTATAAATGTACACTTAGCAGGTTCTTTATTGCCAGTAGTTACAGAAATTGCAGACATAAGGAAATGTTACAAAGGTAATGCATATCTGGAAGAATATGTGAATTTCCCCTTGGGATTAATAAAGTATCTATCTATCTATCTATCTATCTATCTATCTATCTATCTATCTAAGAAAACAGTGTTAAACATCACAACCAAAAATATGAACTGGTGTCACATCTAGGGCCAGTTGCATCTTAATCAGCACCTGTAGGTTCTAATATCTCCCAGGCCATTAAAGGTAAAGAAAATCTGTGAATGAAAATGCAGCTTTGTTTAACTTAACAGCCATTTTCATGTGCCTTAGCTTTCTTTCTTTGAGAAGTTGCTTTATAATATATTTGGATACAAGGTGGCAGGGTGGCACAATGGTGGCACAGTTGCCTCACAACAAGGAGACCAGGGTTCACTTTCCTGGTGCACCGTGTTTGGAGTTTGCATGTCCTCCTTGTGTTTGCATATCTCCGGGTACTCCGATTTACTCTCACAATCCAAAGATGTACAGGTTAGGTGGATTGGCGATGATAAATCGACCATAGTGTGTATGTGTGTGTGTGTGGGTGTATGTTCACCCTTTTTAGTAAGCAGAAAAAGCCTGAAATCTTGAATTTTTGGTAGGCTATCTATCAGTACACTAACAGATTAGGAAAACCCACTTGTGTTACTGTATGCACCATGAGTCCTTTTAAAATCATGAGCCATTGGTATTTCACAAATCTGTTACTGTCTAATCATGGTTATTTACTATATATAATGGAGGCTGTTATAATCTAAATAAAGGTTCTTTCTGGAACCTTCATATGGAGGGGTCTTTTGGGAATCAAAAATGATCCCCCTATGGCATTGCTCTAAAGAACCATGTTGGCGCCTTTATTTTTAAGAGAGTAGTTGTGCCAAAAGTTCCTGGGTTTGTCTGGGCCCTTGAGCAAGGCCCTTAACCTGCAATTACTCCGTCCTTGGTATGACGTTAACCCGCATCCAGCCCTGCAAGTAGGCCCTCCAACCTACAGGGAGATCTTGGGGTTTGGTGGCAGAATTGGCACTCCAGGCACCATAAAAAACCTCCCACTGTTCCATTCCATCTGAACTTGTGTGATGCTGAGGTTTCACCGGTTGCATTGCAGCACTCGGGCCCTAATCTGGGATCCTGAGGTGGTCTGTCATGTGGTGGGTGCTGTATCAGCATGTGCTCCGTGCTGTATCAGCGTGTGCTCCTAACCTCTCTCTCTCTCAGAGGCTAAGTTGAAAGAAGGCATTTTCTCAGGGCCAGATATTAGAAAACTAATTTCTGATGCAAAACCTGTTGGGGCAATGAACGACCTCGAACTAGATGCCTGGGTATCATTCAAGTTTTTATGTAATAATAAAGAACCAAATTTTAAAGAAACTGTGAAAAATGCATTTCTTAAGTTCAAGGAATTGGGTCGCAACAGGAGTCTCTATATTCACTTTTTCAATTCGCATTTGTAATTTTTACTTGAAAATCTTGGGGTGGTGAGCGAAGAGCAGGAGGAGGATATCAGGTACAGTACCAGGGACGTTGGGATGTCAGTGTGATGGCGGACAACTGTTGTGTGATTCATAGGGATACACCAAAAAGTAGACAAACGACGTTTGGATCACAAAAATGAAGCAGGGACAAAAAAATATAGGAGGTATACAGTACAAGTAATGTTGTTTTCTTTATAATATATATGTTTAAAAACATTAGACTGACTTAATATTTTCATGTTAAATTGATTCCGATGAACACGAATAAATTGTGTAATCTGGTTTTAATTACAGATCTTTTCAATTTTGTGACGTGATGAAAACATTCTAATTAGATTGTTAACAGAGGAACGAAATTAGCCTCTTAAGGCCGATTGCCTGTGAGTGACCCTAAAGGACCGTTGACATCTTTAGCGCCGTATTCAGGTCTTTAGCGGCGTCACGCACTCCCAGCTTCTTGTCCGTTCAAGCACACCACCCAGCTCCGTCTCACCTGGGGTCAGAAACAATTTGTATGCCACATTATTGCCCCGGATCTCTGCGAGCCGAAGATATTCAGATGCCGAGAGGCGAATCCGATTGCAGCGCCCTTTTAAGTGCTGTGTCCTCTCCTCCCTTACATGCTGCTCACGGTCTACTTAATAGATGGCTTCTCCAAGGACTGCCGCCCACTTCTGAAGTCCGGATCCAGATTTTTTTAATAGTGTTCACAATTATAACATTTATGATGAGCTTAATTTTGAATTAATTTCGAATTTTTATTACGCATTTTTCTGTCTCACACACTCGATGGCCATATTGTGAGCAGTGCGTTAGTGCAAGGCCGTATACACCCAAGTCACCCTGATGATAGACTCAGCCATGGGTTCAGTCTGGACTTGTTAATTAACTTAACACGTAGGTCGTTATGATTTTAGAGGAAAGCTGTTTTGTTTTTTGTTTTTTTTTTTGAGTACGGGGTCTCAAGGGGAGAAGCTTATCCTGCCATCAGGGCGCGCATGAGAGAGAAGCCAGCTCTTTAAGTGGCGCCAGCTGGTCGCAAAATGTTCTAAACTGAAGGACATTATATACCATAGAGATGAACTGACTCTATACATCTCTTTGACGCCGCAATTGCCCATATTAACTTTATTATCGTTTTGTTCCCAAAATAGTCACTGGCAGCGACTTAACAGCGACATTTTACTTTAAAGCACTTTAAATAAACAGACTGTCTAATAACGATCCAGCACTGGGGAATCGCAATCAGGGCTTCTAAAAGCGAACAGCAGTGAAAGTCCGCCGACGGTCCGCTAATGATTTACCAGTTAACTGCAGTGTGACTCGTACTCCCGAGAAAGCAGTTCCTATTTGAAATCTCAAACATGACATCATTTTGCCAATTAAGGTAAAGTGATCTTTACTTCTATTTTTGCAGGATTACACCATTTCCCCCAACGATGACACACATATTTCACTTAATATTAACGCATGTGTTAGCTGCGTCACTGCGCAGCTATTTCCTTTGGGTCTAGACGTGGCTTCTCTAGTTCTGTTACTTTAAATAGCGTGGGGAAATTCCTTTTGGTGTAAATTCATACAAGAAAAGATCAGTTTGGCAGTACGATTTTGGCAAATCTTTATTCTGAGGCAGAACGTTCAATTAACATTAATAAGTCTGTAGTCATTGTGCTAACATAAAGGCAAACCACTGCTGCATAGAGCTAACTAAAAAAAGGTTATTTTTTTTCATTTTTGCTTTCACTTTAGAAAAAGAACAGTAATTTTGTCGCATGGTTGGACTGCACAAGCTTACTTCATTTAAATGTGTTTGTGAGTTTAACCAGACTTTTCTTATAAATACAATTCTTTGTGCCTTCAGCAATATTTTCCAGAAGAACTATATGCAGAAGTCCTCTTTTTAGGTAGCATTCATTTAGCCATGCGTTCAAAGATTAAAAAGTCACTTAACTGATTCCCAATGGTTTCTCATTTAAAAATGTTAGGGTGTGAACTCCATAAGCGTTGGGGGAGGGTGTTTGGGGTGGTCATTGATCCAAATTCTCCAGTACATGAATATAAGGAAAGTACAGTAGGGGGTCTATGAAGGCAGCTTAAAACACAAGGCAGGAAAACTTCCTGGATGGTATTACTCAAACACACAAGCAGTAAACCTATCAAAAGATGCTCATCTTTGAAATGAACACCACACTGGGAAAAGGTGGAAATTGCATGCAAACAACAACCAGATGCCTGCAATCACTAACAACTGGTGCCATTATGAACAACGCACATCCTCACTCTGACGCATTACACTGAGGACTTTCAGCCAAGAATCATTCAATAGAAGTATGTCAAGAAAATCAATGGTGGCTCCTTTATACCATCAGCAATACACCTGTATAACATCTGGGGCAGCCAAGTCAGAAGTTTTCTTTCTTTTAAAATGTTCTTTCTTAGTAGTCATTCCGGTGTGTGTTAAAACTATAGTGTGGGTATGTATATATATATATATATATATATATATATATATACAGTACAGGCTAACAGTTTGGACACACCTCCTCATTCAATGTGTCTTCTTTATTTTCATGACTGAAGGCATCAAAACTATGAATGAACACATGTGGAGTTATGTACTTAACAAAAAAAGGTGAAATAACTGAAAACATGTTTTATATTCTAGTTTCTTCAAAATAGCCACCCTTTGCTCTGATTACTGCTTTGCACACTCTTGGCATTCTCTCGATGAGCTTCAACAGGTAGTCACCTGAAATGGGTTTCACTTCACAGGTGTGCCTTATCAGGGTTATTTAGTGGAATTTCTTGCTTTATCAATGGGGTTGGGACCAGCAGTTGTGTTGTGCAGAAGTCAGGTTAGTTGGACGATCATTTATTTTTCAACAGTACAATGACCCCAAACACGCCTCCAGGCTGTGTAAGGGCTATTTGACCAAGAAGGAGAGTGATGGAGTGCTGTAAATGGTCATGAAAATAAAGAAAACACATTGAATGAGGAGGTGTGTCCAAGCTTTTGGCCTGTACTGTATATATATATACATATATATGTATATGTATGTATAAGTACTGTATATATATGTATGCATGTATTTATTTATTTAAAGAGCTTCTGTAAAAAGCCAAATTTCCCCCTCAGGACAAATGAAGATCTATCTATCTATCTATCTATCTATCTATCTATCTATCTATCTATC
>JANRMT010062791.1:146934828-146945734 GCA_026402145.1 Polypterus bichir lapradei | reverse complement strand
ATCTATCTATCTATCTATCTATCTATCTATCTATCTATCTATCTATCTATCTGTGCTTTAATAATTATTAATAATGCATTTATAATCACCTTTTTATAACCTACTGAGAGTGCTTTACACAGACAGTAAAAGAACAACTTCAACCACCAACAACAACTGAATGATGTAATTTCATCCATTCTTGTGCCAATATGCACACCAGACATTAGCTACTAGGTGGTGAAGAGATGAGAGACATAGCCAGTAAGACAAATGACATGATTAGGGGGCCAAAATGGACAAGGCCATGATGGGCAGTTTAGCCAGGACATTGGGATGTTTTATGATCACAGAGAGTCAGAACCTCCATTTTATGTCACATTTAAAGGACTGCACTATTTTTACAGCACAGTGTTCCCATCATGGCCCAGGGGCATTGAGATTGACACACAAACCACAATGTAAGCGCCCCCTGATTGCCTCAGCATCACCTCTTCCAGCAGTAGCTATTGCTTTTCCTAGATATTCTTACCTTCCAAGTACTGGCCAGGCCCAAACATGCTTAACTTCAAGTGGATTAGCTGTTCTGAGGTGCAGGTGAGATGGCTGCTAGGTTTGGACTTGGCACCAGTCCATTACATGGTCCTTTCACTTACTCACACACACACACAGACAAACAACACACACAATGAGTCAGCTGGAAACTGCCAATCAACCTAAGGAGGAAAATCCATACAGTCCTAAGGAGAACATGCAAACTGCACATGGACAATGACCATGCATGACTATGAAATGGCAATAATATCCACTGTGTCATCCTCCTTTACAACATAATTCTTTTAAATATAGTATTCATTATCATAAGCTATTAAGGTTCCAAGTTTTACTATGTATCAGACACTAAGAAAGTAATTAAATAACGTTTACTATAAGTTATCATAGTACACATATTTGTTGAATTAAGAAAACCAGAATATCTGGAGAAAAGCTCCTTAGACACTGAGAAATATGTAGATTTCACCCAGACAGTGAGCTGGCCAGCAATGGAATCCAAATCATACCCCCATATTATTATTAATGATCACTGACACACATTAATATATGCTAGGACTGGCAGAATGGCATAGTGATTGAGGCTTTGGGCTTCATCCCTAAAGCTATGTTACTGAGATACTGTGTGACCATGAGCAAGTCACTTCACCTTCCTGAGCTTTAATTGGAAAAACACAAGACATGTAGCCAACTGTATCTCAAATGTTGTAAGCTGCCTTGGATAAAATTGTCAGCCAAACACTGTAAGTAAACAGAATGCCCAGAAGGGGCTGGGTGGCATTTCAGTGTTAGAACCCTAGAGGTTTATTGTCTCCAGCATCCACACCCACCATTTGACCACAGCATTTGTTTATTAAAGTTTATACTTATTTTCTCATTTTCAGTATTAAGTTAGAAAATGTATTTTCAATTGCATTAGTTAACCAATTTGAAAGTTAGAGCATTTAACATTTTTTGAATTTTGTCAGTTATCACACTTTGGTTTATTAAAGTTTTTTGTAACTCTGAGTCATTTTAAAAAATAAAAGTGATAACAGAATGCAAATACATGTGTTAGTAGACCACCGTAAAGGTTTGTGTTTTTAACAGCACTTTATAATGTCATGTAGTTCAAAATGTAGCCTAAATATGCTTGTGGCGGCTCAAGAGCTTCCACAGACAACATAGTTCAATTCAAGTGATGGAAATCGACTGCTGTCATGTTGGTTGTGGAGAGTCTATGTTTAATTGCAGTTCAAGATTCTTAAACATTACATTTTAGAGACAAACCCAAAGAGTTAAAAACTGTTTCAAGTCTAAATGTAAAATTGTTGGCCAGTATAGACCATGAGGACGAGAAGGTCTGAAACTTTACTAACAGATTATTGAGCCAGAGAAATAACAAATTATTACGATGTGCAGATAATGCTAATGTTATAGCATAATACAGGGTGGCTCACAAAAAACCAAACCGTCTCCAACCGGCTGGCTCGAGCTATTATACAGGCGTTGTGACAATGAGGCTCTGCGATCGTGACGCGGTCAGCAGACCCAACTGTGCATTAGTAAGGAAGCTCTGAGACAGTGGGTACAGACGTGCATCAAAGAGATCCGGAAAATGTATTCTCTGCAACAAAGGATTGGAATAGTGGAGGCGTATGTGGCTACCGGTTCTTTTAAGAAAATGCAGGACATTTTTGCACATAAGTTTCCTGCCGTAAACCTACAAGCAAAGAGCAGTATTCACGAGTTGGTGAACAAGTGGCATAAGACTGGGTCAGTTGCAATCTGCAAAAAGAATTGAGCCCCGTCCATTCGTACACCTGTGGTCGTAGCAGATATTCAGGAACGGATGGCCAGAAGCCCTAGGAAATTGACATGTAAATTGGCACAACAAGTGAATGTTTCGTGCAGGTCTTGTCAATGTGTGGTGCACTCACTACAAATGAGGCCGTACAGAATAACTTGTGTCCAAGAACTGAAGGACGACGACAAGGAAAAACATGTATTTTATTGAATAGCTCCTTCATACAATTGCATTTGGACTTTTGTATTGCATATCTTTTGTTTCGTGTACGGGCTAAGAAACATACATCATCGTTGGAGTCGAAGATGGTTCGCTTTTTCGTGCACCACCCGATATAAATACTGAGTACTTATTTGTTCACTCCATGTTAATTGGATGACACTTAAATAATTGCTTTCCTCTTATATTATTTTCTACCTAACTGATTATTCATTTAATGTTTTTACTTTTACGGTTAACTCACCTTAAGCAGCAGGAGAAGTGAGCTGGAGTAGAAGAAGCTTGCACACACTCACCTGTCCCAGCCTTTCACTAACTTGTATTTGAGATCCAATTTGTGGGGAGTGTCTGTCAAATGTGTGAAAGGACAAAATATACAAAATGTACAAGTTGAAGTAACCTCTCTGATGGTAAATTTGATACTGTATACTAATCCAAAATTCATGAATTTGGATATTCGTCAATGCTTTTCAGTGGAAGACTTTTTAATTTCAAAAATGTATACAGCACACTCTATTTGATATATAACTCTGCAAAAATGCCACTTTCCTAACAAATTTCCATGGTGAATAATTTTGCCAAAATTGGCTCGCTGGGAGGTGAGCTGTTTCATGTGGAAAGACAGTTAGAGAGACGGACATGACGGACATGGCTATAACAGTTGGTGCTTTTCACATTATATGCAAATGCACTTAGAAAACCTTTTGTAATTAATTGTTCACTTTCTTTTTTATTTAAGTCTCTTAATTTCTCCATTATTACTGTAAAGCTGCTTTCATTATATCAATAATTGCTGCTGCTGTAGCTCTCTGGAGCAGTGCGGTTTTCCACTATGCCGCTATACATTTCAAACACTTGCTTTGGACAGTTTGTATTGCACAGCACAGCTGCATTAAGCTGATAGAGGTCTTTGGTGGAATTTTGTGCTCTGATAAGATGGTTAGAAGGTAAAGGTTTTAGGGGGTCATGCACTGTGCATAAACACTTTGACACTGTGTTTTTTACCTTCTTCCATAAATTATATTTTGGTTAAAGTATATGAGCTATTCCCTTCAGAGTTAACATTTAATTTTTTATGTTGTATGCCTTAAGATATTAATGCCTACCTAATATTTTATTGTGTGTCTTACTTGACTCTAGCTATGCAGAACATACTTGCCAGTTACAGCATGCTTTTCAAGAAGATAATTCTAATAGAAAATTGTGGGACTTACCAGGTAGAGAAACCATCTATTGCATTATGCCACGGTCTACCCTGTACTATAATACTAAAGACCAACAGTTGTGTAATGCCACGTATGTTTTTAAAATAATTTGTAAAAACAAGCTGCTCAGGGAGACACCTCACCCATTTTAGTTTGCTGAGATGGGTGGAATGTTTCTTCTAGGAAAGGCGAGTCTGCAATTCATGCTTCATGAAAGTCAATCATACTGTGTATGGCTAACTTGTTTGAGTCTGCACATGACACTCACCTGCAGCTGTTTACATTACAAATCTATTTAAAAAAACTTGTTTTTGCATCTTAACTATGCAATTTTTACAGCTATATTTAAATAAAAATCAAGGTTTCATGTATTCTCAAACAACATGCCTTCCTTTCAAATTTCAATAGGGCTTTCCCTTTTTTACAATTTCCAGGCTCATTGACCTATGCTTTTCACATAGGTGAATTATATTATGAATTAGACATAATATTGGTGACCTCTCTCTATTATAAAAAAAGGTTTGGAAGGAGACGATACGTGATCTTCTCGGAAGACAATTTGATGTCCCACGAGAGACACTTTAACGTCACGTGAGACAAGGCAGTGAGCCAAAAGGACAGCTGCTGTACAGGCTTTTAAATGATCGACGCGCAACACGACAAGCAGAACATGCAGCAAAGCACGCATCTCTTCAGTGTGCGTTCAGCTCCCCCGCCCCCCGACAATGCGAGTGACAGAGACACAAAGTGGCTGTAGTGTAGCGTGCCCAATGGGGGGATGGGAGGGGTTTGCGAGAGAAGCGAGCAGGGGGCAAATAATCAAATAACAAATATTCAAATAACAAGATGATATCTTCATTTCAAAAGGTATAAGTGCACAAGGATGGCAGGATGAGCAAGCAGGTACTTGTAAATTGTTAATTCTGCTGTGTTAAAATTGCTCAAATTATTGGGATCGCTGCACCCTGCAATGACACAAGCACACATGGCAGAAAGGTCACTGATAAAGTTATGGTATGGGCTAAAAGAATCATGGGATCTATCTTTGCATTTTACTTGAGAACTTGTCACAGTGCTCTACAAAAGGGCGCAATACAAAAACAAACTGAACTGAGTTTGAACCGAGTACGAGTAGGAGAGCTTTATACCAGACTTAGCTGTATAAAGCCTTTACCACAAAATATGAAGACAGGACTCTTGACCAGCGAATGAGAGGAATAGCCAGATCTTCAGTTCAAAAGCTCAGTCCCATGCATATTGTATTTCCTGTTTATGCAAGGCACATTTTTTTTTACGGAAGCATTTTTTTAACAGCATTTTATCAAAATAATGCATGAGTTTTGCATAATGCGTGCATATGACTGGATAACAGGCATGTGGATTATGCAACATGAGTGACGAAAGGCTTTTTTTTCATGGACGGTTTTGAGATTGTTTACTGTGGTCCAGCGTTGGCCACCATAGTGCACCATTCTATCACATTTTTTTTTTATCTCAAGATTACATTTTTCTGTCATTACTACAAAACATATGAGGTAAGTAACATTAAAAAATCACATTCGGGTGAGTTTTACCTTTTGTAAAACTTTTGAATAGTTTACTTTTGCAAGAGAGAATAGAGAGAGGTTAGGAGCACAAGATGATACAGCGCACTGCCACACCCACCACATGACGAACCAACTCTAGATCCAGTTCAGATGGAATGGAACTAGTGTGAGGTTTTTTATGGTGGCCGGAGTGCCAATTCTGCCACCAACCCTCACGTTTTTCCCTGCAGGTTGGAGGGCCTACATGCAGAGCTGGATGCAGATTAACATCATACCCAGGACAGAGCAATTGCAGGTTAAGTGCCTTGCTGTTGTTTACAGGATTCGAACCGGCAACCTTCTGATTACCAGTGCAAATCCCTAGCCTCAGAGCCACCACTCCATCTTGGAGACATTTTACTAAATTGACGCATTAGTAAGCTGCTGGAGCTTTCTATGCATCGATTATTATGGAATATGTCAGTATGGCACAAATCTCTATATACAGGTATATAAAATCCAATGTTCTGTTTATCTGTCTGTCTGACCGCTTTTCATGAGAGAACTACTTAATGGGTTTTTTTCTATAATTTGCTTGAACATTCAGGTTGACTTTGCGACTTCTCTCATTGTGTTATGTATCATAGTTCGCTTGTGGTACCGATTTATTTGCATGAATCTGAGAGACACGCAGCAGTCGGAGAAGAGGAGGGCAGAGCCCTCCTCACTCACATGCCAGCCTCGGAGCATATCGTACATCCGCTTTGCTAGTGAATAAGAGAACTACTTAATGGATTTAGATTGAGTTTTTTTCTAGAATTAGCTTGAACATTCCAGTTGATTTTGCGACTTCTCTCATTGTGCTAAGTATTATAGTTTGCTTGCGGAAGCGATATATTTGCGGTAATTTGAGACAGAGGTTGCGGATTAAGGAGAGGCAGAAGCGTGACGTCAGGAGTGGGGAGTCGGTCTGCCTTCACTTAACTAGCGATACGCTTTTGTGTATTGATTTTTAAAGTTTGTCCTGTTTCACTACTATATGGATGGAGCTGCAGGGAATAACTAGTCTTACATATAGGTGCAAATCTGAAAATAATGATCCATCTGCTTTTCATAAGGAATGGTCTCCTGCCTTAAACTGGACCTTGACCACACTCAGAAACTACAAGCTGAATTGTCCATCCATCCATTATCCAACCACTATATCCTAACTACAGGGTCACAGGGGTCTGCTGGAGCCAATCCCAGCCAACATAGGGCTCAAGGCAGGAAACAACCCCCGGGCAGGGCGTTACTTATTATACAGTTACTATTGTTCTTTGCGCTGTGACGTAACTAACATCGTTGTGTTTATTGTTAACCGAAGATTTCAAGTTAATGCTATCAATTTTACGTTAAACAGTTTACTTAGTAATTTAGCTGCGTTTTTTGCAATATCTTGGGGATTCTTGCCACTTTATTATTGTTCGGTAAGTGCCATGTAGTAAAGTTTTCACCTTGAAAGTTAGTTGTACAGTAAAAATCGATGGCTATTTAAATGTTTATCTGTAAAGGTAAAACTAAAAGCTGGCCCACAAGTCCGGCATAGATGTTTAGAATTTTTAAAATCCTCGACAGGATTCTGGTCTATTATGAAATTTAAATCATGGACAAATTTTTACCCTCAAGAGCCTGAACTGAGTCACTTTGACCCAATGTCTCTGCAAATTCATTTTTTCTTACTCTATTCCGTAAGCGAATTGCAAAATTTTGTGTATTTCATTGTTAGGTTTTCTGAATTAAGTGGCCTTATGATCACAAGGAATGAGGAGTTGGCTTTAAACTGACTAATAATAGAGTTAAAGACATTGCATGTCTTCCAAGATGTTAACATCTTTTTGTTAAACATTTGAAAAGTGCTCAGTCTTAGTAAATCTGTTTTCATAATGCCTTTGTAATTGGTATGTGCTGCACCCAGCCTAAGGCAATAAAGCAGAACTCTTCTGCTGCCTATCACACTTGAAGCCTCATTGTTTACACCTTATCCACTTAGCCAAAATATTGAAAATGGAATGTTAGCGATGCCACCACAATTATGTAAAGATTGAGGAACATGAGTAAAAAATAAAGGCTGTAGTAAAGCTCATGTGATAAGGAACATCAGCACTATTCATCTAACAGAGTTGGGGTGGGGGGTCTCCACTTGTGTGACATTTGAAGTTTTCAAGATGTAAAAAACGGGTGTTCATTCATTTTCAGGTCTCTGCTGCGATAAAAACAGAGCAATTACTATGACTGCATAAGGTTTCTGACTCAAATGCCTTGGAATTTGACAGTCCTTGCTGCCTTTCATCATTACAGCACCAATGCTTTTCATGCAGTACCTAAAAACAAACGGGAGAAGACCATTCAGTCTGTCAAGATTTTTTGTTTAGCTAATAGCAAAGATGTCCTAATATCTCACCCAGGTCCTTATTAAATTTTGTCAGGGTTTCTGCTTCAACTCCATGACTCAGTAGTTTGTTCCAGAGTCTCACAACTCTTTACATAAAGAAGTGCTCCCTGTGTTCAGACTTAAATGCGCTTCTGTTTAATTTCCTCTGATGTCTTTGAGTACATGATTCACCCTTAAGCCGAAAGAATTTTGCTGGATCCACTTTATCAAGACCTTTAAGGATTTTGAAGACATGGATTAGGTCTTGAAGCAGCCATCTCTGCTGGAAACTAAACAGGTTTAATCCTCTGAGTCTGTCAGAGTAGGACATGTCCTTAAGTCCTGGGATATTCCTGGTTGCCTTTCTCTGCCCAGCTTCAAGTGCTGTTATGTCTTTCTTGTACAGTGGCGACCAGAACTGCACACAATACTCCAGATGTTGTCTCACTAGAGCATTATATAGTTTGAGCATAGCATCCCTTATTTTTATGATATAACTTACCATTTTTTTTGCCTTTTTAATCACTTCTGTACATTGCTTAGTCAATGAAAATATTGTGTCAACATAAACCGCTAAATCCTTTTCAGAGGGTGGTTCCTATGGTTCAGTGTCTCCCATCTTGTATTTATAATCAATGTCCCTTTTGCCAAAATGTAGCACTTTGCATTTTTCTTCATTAAACTTCATTTTCCAGGTGTTTGCCCAGTTATGAAGCTTGTCCAGGTCTTTTTGAATTATTTTTGCTGCCTCTTCAGTGTCTGCAATCCCTCCAATTATAGCATCTTCTGCAATATTGACAAGTTTAATAACTGTACCAGAATCCATGTCATTAATATAAATCAGAAAAAGTCTGGTCCAAGGACAGACCCCTGAGGGACTCCATTAATGATGGAGCATTCTCATCTTATCCGTACTCTTGATCTCCTGCTGGTTATCCAGCCAGAGTACGTTCACAACTAAACCTCAGGGCTGTAGAAAGCAGTTCTTAGCATCCAACACCTCTGTTGGGCTGAACTTAAATCAGTCAATCTGCGCTGTACTATTTGTTGTTTTCTTTTTCAATTTTGCTAATCAGAGTTGCATAGTTAATGAAGTTGGTTGAAGCCAAAAATCTCAAAGGAAAGACTGTGACGTATGTCTAAACTGCACCAAATTTGGAACAGATGCAGGTTTTTCACTTAGGGCTTAAAAAAATAGCTAACCCCTTCAGCACAGTCACCATTTCACAAAGATTCGTTCATTTTGTGGATGAGTCAACGGTGTTGACCAGCAGGCGAAAACCACTGTAATTATTCACTGTAATTATTCATTTCTGTGCAACCCAAATAACAGCATATGGCCAGACTGCTTATGGGCACATGGATGATTCCTATATAAATTTTTATACACAGCTTTTTTCCATTAGTATTTGTATTTTATTATGTTAATTTTATTCAAAGCCTCCTCCCACATAAAATGTATTCATGTTTGTATTGTAAAGCACCTTGTGATTGAATTCTCTGCTGAAATACAAAATAAATATTGATATTTAGTTACTCATAATCCTGGAGGACATTTATCTTGCAGAGTAGCACAGAGTTTAGTTTTGCTGCTTTGTCAATCTCTTTTAAAGTCTGCTCTGGTCATATGTGGAGTTTACATGTCTTCCTATGTCTTCTTTGTTTTTTCTTCTTGTTTTATATCCCAAAATCATGCAGTTTAGCTAAATTAGCTCAGAGAAGAAATACTTTTTTCCTGTGTTGGAACTGAACTCAATGCAACTGGAGCCCACCTTGAAAATGTAAACTGAACAAGCCGGTTTAAAGATGAACCGGTTGTGGATGGACGGAGTTAATATGAAAGAAGAGACGTAGTTGCAAACATCCTTTAAAGTTTAGCATTACTCAAACTGTATTAGTGTTAGTTGATTGTTGTTTTGGTATTTGTAGTGTGGAGTACATGAGTGGACCTTACATGGTCATATCTTCCCTTATTTGTAGCATTATAAAGAAGAAAAGCACCCTCTGATGGACTGGCATCCAGTGCTCGCTGCGATTTTCCCTGTGACCCTGCTAGGGATAATTGGGTTTGAAAAATGGACGGATAGATAAAGAAAAAAAAATGTAAAACACGTGTAATGCTTCATTCAAAGAAAAAATAAACAGATTCTTAGGTAATCTTGTTACTATACAGCTAATATAAATTCACTCAGAATTAGCATGCTTTAAGATTTCATGAATCCTTTTCTAGTAGAACTGAATAATTTTTCTTTTCGGATGTCACATTTACAAGTGTAATTTAGAAACAACTTAAATGGATTTCTTTCATTTATATCGTAAATATTTTAAAGCATGTTACTATTACCCAAATACATCATTTTGACTCAAAGCTGACATGTTTTAAACTTAAAAAAAAAATTTGAGAAATTGTAAGATTACACAGTTATGCGGATTCAAATGAATATGAGCAAGTTTGTATGTTCTGTGTATCTATTTCTAGTACATTTAAGATAATTTTGTTGGATGTCGTACCGCAGGGCGCACACACACACTGCACACTCACACACCAAGCACACATTAGGGACAATTTAGGATCGCCAATACACCTAACCTGAATGTCTTTGGACTGTGGGAGGAAACCGGAGTACCTGGAGGAAACCCACACAGACACGGGGAGAACATCCAAACTCCACGCAGGAAGGACCCGGGTCTCCTAACAGCATGACAGCAGCGCTACCACTGCGCCACCATGCCGCCCCGTTATTTATTTTATTTTTCCAAAATATATCACAAGAGCATGCATGCATAGTTCATGTGAAGATGGCAGGCTAATTTAATAATGATACCATCTGCTGTTATTGGTTATTTAGCTGTCCTGCTTCTTCAGTTTGGCTTTTGTGGGCTGGAAAGTATTACTACATGGGTGGAGGAAGGCTCAGAAAAATTAAAATGAAAGACATTTGCATATAATAAAGACTTGATTGGGTGTGTTTTTTTAACCTTATAATTTATGATTGCACACATGAACTCATATATTAGCTCTTGGCATTTGTTTTAGAGTAATTGAATTCAGTTAAATAGAATAGAGAACACAATTGTATAAGTTGATCTAGCAATACTACCACTACTAATAATAATACTAATTATATATTTTATTTATTTGGCAGCTTTTCCATGCTCAGAGAGCTTCAAAAAGATTTGAATTAGAATAAAAGACAATAAACCAGAATATATATATATATATATA
>JANRMT010062791.1:146923789-146934428 GCA_026402145.1 Polypterus bichir lapradei | reverse complement strand
TATATATATATATATATATATATATATATATATATATATGTGTGTGTGTGTGTACAAAATACTACAAGAAAACCCTGAACAAATAACATAATTTGTGATTTAAGTGCAAATCAACTTCAGCACCTGGACAAGAAACCTGAGAATATAAGGGTAAGTTATAGAAATGCATTTTTGAACAAACGAGTTTTAAATCGTTTTTAAAAACAATTCATTGAGTCTGCTGATCTCATTAATTTAGAGAAGTTGTTCCAAATTCTGGGCGCTATACAGTAATATCATTTTGTATTCAGTCCTACAAGACACGGGAGCCAGTGGAGATGGAGCAGGATGGCTGCTGTGTGCTCGCTGTTGTAGGTCTGTGTCAGGACACTTGCAGCAGAGTTTTGAACTACAGTACCTGGAGCTCTAATAACAGAATAAACAACGGCTTAATTTCTCAAAAGACACGTTTTAATAACAAGAGATAAGAATGTTATTTCTATTACAAAACAAATGTGTAGATCTACTTATTTCAATTTAATAGAAACTATTTTTTCAGTGTTGTTTGCAATTGCTTGAATTCCTAGCCTCCTCTCTGTCTCCCTCCTGCTCGACCTCCGATTCAAGTAAACTTTTAACGGATGTTGCACAAGGACTATATAATCACTGTACTGCAATCTCCAACAAAATTCATCACCACTTTCACTTCCGCTGTTTATTTTTTAGAAATACGGATTGAAAACGTTATATTATATATATATCCAGGCCCGTTCTTCTGAGACACCCCCACCTGATCTTCTGAGACACACCTACCTGCCTCCCTTACCTGCCGTTATGCGTGATCGACTCCAAGGGGGACCCTACGAACGGTGAGGTCGAGAAACGCCAAAGGGGATCCCAACTACATTATCAAAAGGCTTTAACAGATGAGGGTCATGTCCCTAATAAGTACTAAAGCTAACGACGTCCTCGCATGTGCATTGTATTTTTTTAAATATTCTTTTTTTAATGTTCCATTATTCGCTTCCAGTTTTCATTTGTGTTAAATGTATATGCTGTTGTACACTTTTAAACCCGATTGAACGCTTTGTGAATGCTGAATGTATCAACATGACGTTGTATTACATGAAAGACTGCATGACCGTTCAGTGGCGCTTCTGGCTATCGGTTTAACACTATCTGCGTGTCTGTTTTTGATCGGGAACCTCCGATTAAAATGAGGTTAGTTGTCGACTTTAAACGTTTATCGTCGTGTGTGTCTTGGTGCGCATGTGCTTGAGAGCGCGCAGTCCAGGACTCTTTCTTATTTTAACCACCTCCATGCACTACTGCTGGAATATTCGATGTTTTTAAAAAGAATGAACGAATGCAGGACCGTTGCTTGACAGGATACATGAGTAACGTTTAGGCCATCGATTCCTCCTAACGCATTGAAGTATACTTCACGTCGGGTTAGGGTAGAACGAGCTCTTTTTATAATTTATTTGGCGGTATTGTTTGCGTCTGATCCCCAGGACAATTGCAGTCCTTACATACCCATAGTTGTGGCATTGGTTGAGTGATTGCGATCTGAAATTATCGTATTCTTTTTAACAATTTACTTCTGTAATCACAATAGACGGACATGCCGATCTTTTCCCCCAAAAAATGGAATTCTAGCTTCAAGTCATGAAACAATTAAAGTTTTTTTTTTCTCTCTTCCTGACCACCGTTTTTTTTTAAATCTTATATTCATTAACTCGGAAATGTTTGCCCACTTAATAACATTAAAAATGCACGAAAAGCTCACACTTTAGTTTATTGCAATTTTATATAAATGTTCTGATCCTTTTCCTTTTAATGACAATTTATCGTACACTATGATGGACAACACTCTTAAAACTCCAGATTGTTCAAAGGTATTTTATGTTTCATTCTGGGACGGGTTCTTTGCCCGTGAATTTGGTTCTTTGTGCTTTGATAAATCTTTCTAGTATGTAGAAGAAAAAATCTAGGCTACTTAGCAGGACATACGAGATTAAGAAAACCTTAACTTAGCCTGTGTTGCTGTACGTATGCAGGAAGAGTGCTTTGAAAACCAGGACCCAGTGGTATTTCACAAATTTGTTACCATCTCTTCATGGTTATTCACTCTATGGAATCTGTTATGGATTTAAGAAAATAAAAAGTTGTTTCTGAAACCTTCATGTGGAGGAGTCTTTTGGGAACCAAAAAACGATGGCATCGCTCTGAATACGCATGCACTCTGGCACCTTTATTTTTAAGAGTGGAGTGGCTTCTCCAGAGCTCTTTATTGCCCCGCACTCAGCGCTGCCGTGACTGTGAACTAAATTAAACAAGTATGAGAATTTAGATTTTTTTTTTATTTCCATAAATCACAGATCAATCAAAGACATGTTTCATATGAATATCAAGATCGACCCAATTTGGAAAGCCATGGTGAACAGGGACTCAAGTATGAAGTACAGTTCTGCCATAGCGAAACACTGGCAAGGAGAAGATCTGCTTGTTTTGTTTTACGACAGTGTTACAAAGACTCTTCAAATTCTAAGAAAGTTCTGTGCCGTTCCTGGTACGGTAAATATGTCTTTTTCTAGTTGCAAGTAAAAAAGTTACGGAGGGCTGAATTCTACGGGGCACATCTTCATAACTGGGTCCTTTCGATTGAAGAGAATGACAGCAAAATGAATGGAGGTACACCAAATTATATCTAACAGACTAACACAAATATTTTCGCAAAGTGATCTTATAGCATAATGGATAATTTACTTTTGTTTACGTCCAAAGCAATTTTTGGCAACAACAACAAAAGAGATAACCAAAACAGTCACTTTTAACACTAAATATTAACAGAAGTAAACTGACCGCTTCGCCTCATCTTGCCTCCTAAACTCCCATCAACTGTTCATTAAGATAACATCTTTAAGCTTCGAATTACAACATTGTACCGCAATATGAAACCTGCCCCAATGACCACAAAGTAAATAACAAGTATATATTTTTTTCTGTATGTTCTAAACCATGTTAAACAGTTGTTCATTTTTGAAAGCTCCCTGACCGCCTGGCGTCAGTTTCAGAGTTGACATCACTCGGTAGAGACCCGCAGTGCCTTTCCGTTGCCCGACAGAAGGTTAACATGTGCGACTAGAAAAACACAGAACTCCAACTCACTTTTCCAATAAAAATAAAAAGAATCCCGCCGTAAAGCGCGGGCATCTCTTAATCATGGCGCTGCTGACAGTGCGGCCGTTAAGAGGCTTCAAACACCCGACAGATGTTAAGATTAACTATGAAATCAAATACAGTGCAGAAGTATACGGTTCTCCAGTGCCATAGAGCTCTCAATTCCACTTAATCCAAGCCAGAGTCATCGGTGGGTTGGAGTCTATCCCTGCCGTAGTAGGCTCAAGGCAGGAATAGCAAGCACAAGACGCACGTCTATATCAGGGCTGACTCACACGTATACTGTATATTTTATTTATACTGATGTGCCTGTTTTTGTCGGTGAAACGGGACACCCACAGACACAAGAGGAGAACACACTGAACGCCGTTGCTCGGGATCCGTAAAGCCGCAGCACTGCCCTCTGCTCCGTGCCGCTTCACTTAAAACCAGAAAGAACACAGTACAGTATGCCTGCGACAAACCACGAATACACCTGTGCAGTCGCGCCAACTTAAATTATTGTGCAATTCTTTAATGTTCGAAAACATTTCAGATAAATGAGTTAAATATACTGTTATAGGACTATTTCAAAATGAGGCATTAAAGTTAATAAACAGACAATCTTCCATCTTTTGGAAAGGTCATAAAAATCAAAGGATAGCGCAAGCGCACACCTGTAATTCTCATCAAAAACACGATAGTAAATGGTGAAGATCAAAGTGCAGAGTGCAACAGCGCAGTTGAACTTCATCTAATTTTCAAATTCAGAAGAAAGAGTACTGTAATGCATTCTAACAGAACACTTAAGAGTACAACTTACCGTTTCCAGCGGTCTTTCTTTCTGATCAGTGACTAGCAGCTGCTTTATTGAACGAGCTATTTAGAATGTGTTTTGGAAGGAGGCAGTGAGGGGGCGGTACTCTGATGGGCGGGGCAGTCCGGCGAATGACGTGTAGATCTGCTGAACTCAGTTCGCTTGTAATGATAATATGAATGTGGTTGTGTGTCTCTGCACCTTCTGTACGCTTCCGCTCATTCATCTACAAACTTTACTGGGCACAGAATTCATTTCCTATTCTTAATAGATATACATGTAGCGTATTATTTTAAATTCACGCGTACACACGTATGAAGCAAAAAGAGTAAAAGTGTTCTGCCACCCAGTAAAACTGTTTTTAAATCTACATATGGGGAAGTGTTTATTTGATCATGAAATCACTACGCATTCATGAAATTAATAGAAATTAATATTTATATAATACAACGTACCAAAAAATTCTTCTGTTTTCTAAAACCTTCTTGATATCTTCTGACACGGTATAACAGCACAGCTTTGGTTCCCAAACTTATTTTGAAACACCTCAGTCATTTCACCAGCAGCGTACCTGATTCAAATCAAGCAATATGATGTAGTGGTTAAGATTTTGGACTTCAAACCCTGAGGGTGTGGATTCAAATCCCGCTACTGACACTTTGTTGACCATAAGCAAGTCACCTCACTTGCCTGTGCTCCAACTGGAAAAAAAGTAGTGCAGCCGATTGTATCTCAAAGCATTATAAGTTAATATAATAAAATAAATACATGTTAATCACTGACGTAGTGATCAGAGGAACTAAGTGAGCCAATTAAGCAATATACAGGAATTGGGCAGTAACTGTGAAGAATTCAATGTTTGGTTTGTTGGGATACTGTTCATTTAATTTTTTGGATATTTTTTATTTTTTACAGTTTTTATGGTAATGTCACTCTGGTGCTATCTTGCATTGTTGTTTGCCATGAGCACTCCGACTTCCCAATATCCGTGTTCATATTGTGTGTAGTAAGATTTCCGTTACCAGTCACAGGATGACATTGCATTGCTGGACATCAGCTTGTGACACATATGTAAGATTGGACTATACATATCTGAAAAGTTTCTCTTTGGAAGAAAATAAAAATTGAAATATCTCTCTCTGAAAGACCCAAAAATCTGCATCTGGTGACCAGAACGAGATTCAGTGAAGTGCTTGTTCAACATCTGACAAGGCTATTGGACTCCAAAAGACACACTTTTAAGTGTGCAAAGAAATCTTTAAAGAAGTGGTCTTGTGGGGTATACTGTAGCTATGAAACCATTTACAGTATGTGGAAAGGCAACAAGCAGAAGAGATTTCTGCAAAAACCATGAAGTATGGGGCAACAACCAGGGAAAGGAAACCTTCTGGATTGAAAAGTACAAATTTGATGGTATTTACTCACAAAGTTGTGGGTATGTAGGTAGAAGAGCTACTGAAGGCTGCCTGGACCTTTCTGTGAAACTTGGTGGTGGCTTTGTCATGGTTTGGGGGGTGCATTAACAGTGTAGAGATTCGGAAAAATGATGACGGAATAATGATGGTTGAGAAATTTAAACAGATTTGAATTAATTATTGCGTGCCTCTAGGTAAATGACTTACTGGAAAAAACTTGTTCTTTGAGCATGATAGGTCAGGTTGAGTTGAAGAGCGTACAGTGGTACAATGTGTTGCCGCACTCACCACATGACGAATTAGTTCAAGATCCTGGTTGGAAACCCCCAGGGGGACACTCAATGACCTTTGATCTGCCACAGCCAGGTGTTGTGTGGGCATCCCCTTGGCTTGGTCCAGCCACTAGGGTCCTCAACAATAAGGATTCTGCAGGCCAGATCACCCTCAGGAAATCGCGCCACATGGCTGTAGTGCCGTAACTGACGCTCCCTCAAAATGCAGGTAATGTGCCTCATTCAGGACTCCGTGAGCAGGTGCTTGCTCAACATAAAGTCAAACCAGCAGTACCCAAGGATTCTCCGAAGAGACACAGTATCGAGGGAGTTTTGTCGTCGTCTCAGGTATCTGGATAGCGCCCGTGTCTCACAACCATATAGCAAAAACAGGAAGCACCAGGACTCTAAAGACCTGGATCTTCGTCCTTTTGCATAGATATTGGGAGTGCCACACACCCCTTTCCAGCAACCTCATGATCCCTCATGCTCTCCTAATCTGTCTACTGAGTTCGTAGGAAGAGTCCCCAGAGACATGAATGTCACTGCCGAGGAAAGTAAACCTCTCTACGTGGTTAACATTCTCTCTGCAGACAGAAGACTGTGCCCAGGAAATCATTCAGCATGATAACACTCTACAAATTAAGACCTACCTGCAATGAAAGTTTGCAAGGTGGAACACTAACGGGATTAGATTGGTCACCTCAGAGCTCCGGTCCCAACATGCCTGAAGCTGTGTGGGATCACTTGGACAGGGAAAAAAAAACAGCCAAAGTCAAAGAAAGAGTTATGGTATATATGGCAAGAGGCTTGGAACAACTAACCACAGGACTACTGGAGAACATGATACAGCAGTGGACCTCAGCAAATGGCTTCAGTTGTACATTCTTAGGGATGCTACACAAAGTTGTGATTTGTTTTTAAAACACAAACCATTTTGTTACTTTCTATTGTTTCAGTGTTTGTTTGTGTTAATCAAAAATGTTATATAGTGGCAAATAAATACATACTTTAACTTCATTTTCCTTGGATGACCTAAGAATTTTGCTTAGTACTATATATACATTAATGGAGAAAAAAATAACAAAGTTAGTAACAATCATATTACCTAAACATAATTACAAAACAATATCAGAATTTTCTAACTAACTCTACCCCTAACCTTGACCCCAACCCAGGCTTACTTTATGTTCTTCTGGAAGCTTCACACACTTGTTATGTTTTTGACTACCATATGCAAAGTAAGAAACATTAAATAAGTTATATTAGAAAGTATCTTTCAAAAATCATTGCCATTATCAAAATATTTCAAAATGCACACGAGGTCACTAACCAACAATTAAGATAATATAGCTGCTATAAACTGCATCTCCAACATAACTTTGGTTAGGTCCACACATCTGTCTGTTTTCTAACCTGCTAACCAAGTCCTGGGTTGAAGGGTTTCCAGGTTCTAAATGAATACACTAGTGTAGTGAAAGGTTCTGGAACATGGAACATAACTGCGGTGGAAACAGAGGTAAGGAGAATACCAGGTGAGATGATTTGTGTGTTCTGTTGAATGGAATGGAGCTCTGTATTTTGGTGATGTGTTGCATATTGGTTGGGAATGCAATATAGAGGTCTGTATACATCCATCCATCCATCCATCCATCTCCTTAAAGACTTAATTTATCATATCTCTCTGTTTACTACTACTACTAGATGTTAGATATCCAAACATTTGTTATAAATGTCTTTGCTCATCATAAAGGCCTGCATTTCTTCAGAGAAAACCCATGCAGAAATCAGAAATGAGTACAAACTCCTCAGATTCCATGGACTTTTTTTACAATTACATTTATTTCCTTGGCAGACCCTTTTTTCCAAAGCAACTTACAAAAGAGGTAAGCATAAGCAAGTAATTTTTGGCTACAGCCTGTTTGTTCAGCAAGAGTAATAGGATAGGTAACTAAAGTTGATAGCCATAAGAGGAGAGATGTAATAACTATTAATTTACAATCATAGATTACAATCAATACAGCAATTAAACCTAAATCACAAATTAACCATCAATATAAAATATCACAGAACAAAGTTTTTTTTCTATCAATTAGAAAGATATTCACAAAACAGATGGGTCTTCAGTTTCTTTTTATATACATTGAGGGAGTCAGCACTTCACATGGAGATGGGTAGCCCATTCCAGTAATTAGGAACTACACAGGAAAAGAGTCTGGATTGAGACTCGATACCACGTAGCGTCGGTATCACCAGATGTTGATCCCTAGCAGACCTGAGTGGGCAAGAAGGAGTATAGAACTTCACTAGTATCTCCTGTCACAAAAACGACGATAAGACATTGAGAAGGTTTGGGGCAGCCACCCGTATAATTGTTCCCAGCTGCAAAACTGATTCAAAAACAAAGACATGTTCATTCAACTGAGTCCAAAACAGAACTAATTTTCTGGAGACAAGATGGCGGCTTTAAAGGCCAGTAAAGGAAGTGATGTCATTGGCTGCCCCAGAGCCGGGCGGGATTTCTCTAGAATAGTCTGCAAAAGACCGAGAGGGAAAATTAGTGCACTTCGCCACCCCCTGGTCTGGCATGGAATCACATGTATTCAAGCCCTTTAGTTGTCTCCTAAACACACGTGTGTGACACTCCACATGCTCAGGTGCTGACCCATTGATTACTCTGTAGGCAAGCATCAGGGATTGAACTTAATATGTGCTGCTACAGGGAGTCAATTTAGTGACATGAAGAGAATAGTGACATATGTCCATCTCAACTGGTTAAATACAAGATAGGCTGTTGCATTCTGGACATTCTGCAGCGGCTTAATAGCACATTTAAGTACTCCTGCCAGAAGTGAGTTGCAGTAGTCCAGATGTGATAAGACCAAAACGTGGGCTAGACATTGTGTTGCATGCTCTGTCAGATAAGGTCTGATTTTGCAGATGTTGTATAGCGTGAACCTGTATGAATGAGAAACAATAGAAATGAGATCAACTGTTCATCAATCACCACACCAAGGTTGTGTGCTGACTTGGCAGGTGTTAGTGACAGAGTGCCAAGTGGTATAGAGATGGGTGAGCTAAAGAGACTTGCTGGCCGTGATCACAAGAAGCTCTGTTTTTGCTAGGTTGAGCTGTAGATGGTGGTTCTTCATCCAGGTTGAGACAGCAGTAAGGTATGCAGAGACTCTAGCTGATACCGTATTGTCCTCCAGAGGTAACGACAGGTGCAGCTGTGTGTCATCAGCATAGCACGATAAGAGAAACCATGGGATTGGCTCTTGTTGGCTGTGAATCCATTCTGCTTGAAGTCTGAGAAAGAACAACAAACCACCTTGTATCCCATCCAGCCAAAAACATTGACCTTATTGTGTCATAAATTCATCCATTTTATATTTTTGGTTACTGTTGTATTATAATGTTGTTAGTTATTTTATAAAGCTATGTGTTAGTTATTATTTGGGATGGCTTTAAAATATTTACTCTTTATTTCACTTTGATCGCTCTTTGTTCTTTCACCTTATGCTCTTGTCGAACATAATTTACTATTGAAGATGTAATGCAACTATTTTCATGTTCATAGATTCCAAATACTGATAAATTAAGTGAATTGCTTCAGGTCAGGTAGTGAGCTGTTGTTGATACTGAACCTGCAGCCATGAGAATTAATTCAGTTTTCCCCCAACATCACAAGACATGTATGCTAAACTGATTTGTGGTTTTAGTTAGGCCACGTAGGAGTGAATGTGAACATTTAACTGTAGGCTTCCGGTGTTCAACTGGCCTCCCCATCTAAGGTCAGTTGCTAGCTTACAGTGCCTATAGAAAGTATTCAGTTCCCTGGGAGTTCTCACATTTTATTGTTACACAACATTGTATCACAGTGGATTTAATTTAATCAAAAGAAAAAGACTCTTTATGTCAAAGTATGAATGGATCTCTACATGTAGTCTAAATTCTTTACAAATATAAAACACAAAATAATTGACTGCATAAGTGTTCACTATATGAGAGACACATTCAGCATTTAAATCTAGTGTTATATAACAATAAAATATGAAAGCTTCCAAGGTGTGAATACTTTTTTATGTGCTGTATATTCCACCGTCCAATGCTACCAGGTCAGGCTGTGCCTCTATAATGCAACAATAAGTTAAGCAGGTTGTGAAATGTATTTATGCACTGTCAGTTTTTATGTTTATTGTAAATAAATTATTAATTATTGTACCAGAGGTAAACATAAATATTTTTGTTTTCTTACACCCTCTTAGGATGACTGTACAATAAATTGGCTGCACAGACTGTTATCTACAATCAGAGCTTGTAAATCCCTGCTGTATCCTTCAACAGACATAAATAATTTTACATTCCAAAGTCAAGGAGGAAAAGCAGAGGGCGGCTTGAGCAATACTTGTAATTAGGAAACTTGCCGGTTAATGCACACATATAATGTTTTATCACAGTGCAGTGTAAAGCTGTGATAGTTAATGGTCCTCATTTTACATTGCATACAGATAATCGCCATACCCAAACTGGTATTTTACAAATCAAACAGCCTTCTTGATATACAAAAGGAGCAAAACCGAAAAAAATTCAGAGCCCCAGGATCACAAGGATTGAAAATTTAACAGCTGTGGGCTTGCTGACAGACCTTTGTGGTAAGATTAGATTATCCAGCAGTGAGCGGCTGTGACGCTGTCTGAGTCAGAAATGGGAATTGTCTGGGAATCTTTTACTACATTGAATATTAAACTAAATGGAACTAAACTGTGTCACCAAGTCAGACTTGTGACCTCTTCCCCGTCTCTCTCTCTCTCCAAATTTCAGTCTTCATCTGTATAAAGACTCACTCCATGACATCACTGTGCTTTTATTGCTCTTTAATTAATACTGTTTTTATCAGTATGCTGCTGCTGGAGTATGTGAATCTATCTATCTATCTATCTATCTATCTATCTATCTATCTATCTATCTATCTATCTATCTATCTATCTATC
>JANRMT010062791.1:146903444-146923779 GCA_026402145.1 Polypterus bichir lapradei | reverse complement strand
ATCTATCTATCTATCTATCTATCTATCTATCTATCTATCTATCTATCCTCTTCTTCTGTCTCTAGATGCTTCTGTTCCTTTCACTCTCATCCTTTACATACCTTGTGAGTCTGTACTTTGTAAAAGCAATACATTAAATAAAGATGGATTAGAGAAGGTTGCTATGGTACAACCATAGTTAGCACTTCACCCCATAGCTACAGGGACCTGGCTTTAATTACATTACATTTACACTTGCATTTATTTGCTTAGCAGACAATTTTAACCAAAGCGACTTAAAAATAGGTCAACAAAATCAAGTAAACATCAATCTGGTGGACTGTTTGGAAAGAAGTGTTACAGGACAAGGTTACAAAGTGCAAGCGAGTTACAATTGCTTGGTTATAAAAACCTAACAGCTAACATCAGTTAGACAGGAACTCACCAAATAAGAGAGTCTTCAGACGCTTCTTAAACACATAGAGGGAATCAGAAGTTCAAGTGGAGATGGGCAGCTTATTCTTCCAGCCAGGAGCTACACATAGAAAGAGTCTGGACTGAGATTTGATGCCCCACAAGGGTGGCATCACCAGATGCCATTCATCAGCAAACCTGAGTGATTGTGAGGGAGCCTAGGACCTCAAAAGTGTCTCCATATGCATTTTTTAGTACCCTGTAGGCAAACATTAAGGACTTCAAGTTAATATGTGATGCTACTGGGAACCAATGTGTTGATATTCTTTCCCAAATTCTGAGTAGATTTTCTCTCTTCTTTTCCATTTAATTTTTAACATGTACAGGTTGGCTTAATCAGTTCCTTTACATTTGTGTTTACCCTGTTGGTTCCTACCTTGTGCATCATAGTTGCCATCATTGGCTCCAGCCATCTTACATCCATAAAATCTTTTTATATGGTGGCACATTTAAATAGTGCTGCTTCATGGCTTTGCTTACTCTGTAGAGTTTACATGCTCATGTGGTGCTGGTTCATTTTTCTCTTGGCTCTTTACTTTTTCTGCATTCCAGATTCTTTCAGGCCAGATGGAATGGTGCCTCTAAATTGTCCAGTTGTTTCTGACTGCATGAGTGTTTTATTTGAAGGACTAGCATTGCATTCATAGTTACCTTGTGGTCAAAGCTGCTCCGGCCTTCACCTCTCTGATTTGATTTAAGCAGGTTCAGTAAATGAGCAGATGGATAAAGAACTCTTTATTTAGAAATGTAAGCCTTCTCCCTGATTCTTACCTGTTTGTTTACATGCACCTTAATAACCTGATTACTCACAGAATTCTGGCTTCTAAAATTATTCCTGTTTGAGAAACTGGGTTATTTGTCTGTGAGATATCAGGTTAACACACATAGATTTTCCCAATTAAATGGTCATGTAAACCCTTAACCAGGTTACTGTTAAAGATCTGGTAGTCTGTCCATTGTACTCTGTCAGCCTCCGCATGTCTTTGCTTCACACATGCTATCACAGCCACAGGCAGAAGACACTGTAAGCGTCCACAAGATAAATTTCCAAAAATAAATATTCGGGTGATCACATTATTCCTGGGCAGCATGGTGGCGCAGTGGTAGCACTGCTGCCTCGCAGTTAGGAGACCTGGGTTCGCTTCCCGGGTCCTCCCTGTGTGGAATTTGCATGTTCTCCCCGTGTCTGTGTGGGTTTCCTCCCACAGTCCAAAGACATACAAGTTAGGCGCATTGGTGATCCTAAATTGTGCTGGGTGTGTGTGTGCGTGCCCTGTGGTGGGCTGGCGCCCTGCCCGGGGTTTGTTCCTGCCTTGCGCCCTGGGATTAGCTCAAGGAGACACCTGTAAAGCTGTGTTAGGATATAGCGGGTTGGAAAATGACTGACTGACATTATTCCTTTTTCTGGCTCAGTATTATAGAAATCGCTGAATTTATTCTGATAAGCTGCACATACAGTGCTAAACTCAGCAGCACAATCACGAAAGCAGTAGGGTAACATGTTTAACAAGTAATGTTCGTTAAACAGTTACATAATTTTTAAAAGTAACAAGTAATCTAATGAATATCTTACTTAAGTAAAAATACCTACATTATTATTATCCCAGCAATAGGCACATATACTAATATGCCACACTTTTGCATGGCTCCATCAAACAGCCTAGGATAAAAGAGTGTGCAGCATGCAATCCGGTAACAGAAACTTATTAATAAGGTGTCAGTTTGACTAAATGTATTTATAAAACACAAGAAAATGATGATATGCTTCATGCCTGTTGTCAAATTCACAATGACTGAGGATTATATTTTTTGAGAGGTTTAATGACGTTGGAGTGTTTTCACAAAAGACAACTCCAGAAGATTACTTGCACATATCTTCTTCTTCTTCTTTCGGCTGCTCCCATTAGGCGGATCATCTTCTTCCATAGCGTCCTGTCTTCTGCATCTTGCTCTGTCACACCCATCACCTGCATGTCCCCTCTCACCACATCCATAAACCTCCTCTTAGGCCTTCCTCTTTTCCTTTTCCCTGGCAGCTCTATCTTTAACATCCTTCTTCCAATATACCCAGCATCTCTCCTCTGCACATGTCCAAACCAACAAAATCTTGCCTCTCTGACTTTGTCTCCTAACCGTCCAACTTGAGCTGACCCTCTAATGTACTCATTTCTAATCCTGTCCATCCTCATCACACCCAGATTACTTGCACATATAAACAGGGATTTTTAAGAAACCAGGCTTCTGCCTTAACTGGGTTACTCGCCTTATCCCAGTTATGTGTGTGCATATAAACTCAATTAATGAGTATCCATCTTGACAGAATCACCCCTGAATTTCCCTCTCGCTCATTACATATCCTCTGTGTCCCACTGTCCACTAACCTCTTACTTCAGCCTAGTTTTGTTATCCTTCAACAAAGCTCCTGCCTTGGGTCTTCACTTGTTTATCCTGTTCAACTGCCTCAATTTTCCTGTTTGGCCATCTCATCTCTGGGCAGGACTGTCACGCCAGTTGTTAAACAAATTAAAAACATTAGAAACAATTTGACAAGAACACACCATTCTGCCGAACAAAACTCGTCAATCCTTTCCACTTCATTTCTCCAAAACAACATCATCAAGTCGAGTTTTGAAGGTCCCTTAAATCCTACTCTCTACCACTCAACTTCACAACTTACTCCATGTGTCTATTGTTCTTTTTGTGAAGAAAAACTTTCTAATGTTTTTGCCAAATGTACCCTTAAGATGTTTCCAACTGTGTCCCCAATGTGCTAATTGAACTTATTTTATGGAAGACTGATGCTGCAAAAATTTGCATGGGTTAATCTTTGCAAAGCTCAATTATAGCACTGACATTTTACAAGCTATTACAAGCCACCCCACCTCCAAAAAAATAAAAAATGAAGAGAGTAGGGTGTGGGAGTAGCAGGGCTGAGGAATTTAGAGAAGGGCGCGCAGCAAGTGAACCATGGAGAGAAGATTGTTTAAAATGCTGAACAGGGATTTGAAATGTTGCCACAGAGCATGGCTTTCTGTGTTTCTGCATGTACATTGTTAAACAGTGGGGTTAATTGGTATGGGAGGAGATGGTCTGCTTCATGAGAGGATATGAGAAAGGAAAAAAAAAAGAAATCTAGTCCCCATGACACTGCTTTTAAGGAAATAGAATAGAAATTCAGTTGCTTGAGCAGACGTCTATCATGAGACTCCCTTGTGTGTTTTCAGTTTTCTACAGTACATTACCGGCATTTCAGTTTTGAGTTGATTTCAGCAGGATGATGGTGTCATCGTACAGCTGACCAGCCTGCTGATTCAGTGACCAAACACGTGTGCTCCCATAGAAAAAAAAGCAAATTTAAGGAGGCAAAAAAGTCACTCAGTAAGTGCCTGAGAAAGCTTAAAGGGAAAGATTTCATGAAATGAATGGGTACACACTTTGAAGAAGAATATAACAGAGAATTTGTTCAGTCTGTCATAATGAATCAACCAGTTGGCTAAGTTTTTTAAAACATCTTACTTTTTTCAGGACTGGACACAAGACAGGAACCAACTCTAGACAATCACAGGGCCGATCTCGGCATGCTCACAAAAACACTCGCCTACACAAGGATTGTTCTGAATGAATGTCCATCCATCCATCCATCATTTTTTGGCCCCTTTTAATTCAGTTCAGGGCTGTGAGGCAGTAGATCTTATTTTAGCAGCATGGTACACAAGATGGGAACACGGTATACATGAGCACATGCCCACATTAACTTATATTGGATCAGCTTAAAGTCACCATTCTGCCTGAAACACATCTCTTTCCAAAGCAGTAGAACAACTGGAGTACCTGGTGTGAAACGCTGTGATGGACTGCCACAGCCACTACCTGGCCAGGACGCCAGCAGGGTGGAAGGACCAGGGGAAAGGGCATTGATGAGGCAATACCTCCCCTGGGACACTAGAGGGCAGCCCTCCTGGGCAACTGTGGCACCATGGATTCCTGCAGGGCATGTCACTGGACTGAACTGGAGTTTGGTGAAGCCTAGCTGGGTTCTGTGGGGGCTGCCAGGGGGAGTTGCAGAGCCCTGTAGGGGACCTCCAGCGCCCCTGGGAGTGATTCAAGGTAATAGTGATGAGCCATCTGGAACACTCCTGGGACCTGAATAAGAGGAGCCACCTCACTCCATTGAGGGGCCTGAGTTGGGAGGAAGGAGACAAAGCCTAAGGAGGAGTTGAGGCGGATGGACTGGCGGCTAGGAAAGGAAGGGAATGGAATGGAATGGACTGTATAATGTGGTGTTGGTAATGGGTGCATAAACTGTAAATAAGCACAGGTGTTGAGTGAACCTGTGTCCTGCCTGTCTGTGTCTGGGGGGTTAGGGTGACGGTACGCCCCCTAGTGGCTTACACACATAAACACAATAAGAACATGCAAAATCTACACACACAGTGACCAGACTGGGTTTTGAACTTTGAGGCAGCAATAGTAACAACTGTACCACCCTCATTTTACAGTGGATTCAGAATGTATTCAGCCCCCTTCACTTTCTACATGCTTTATTTTGTTGTAGATTTCATTTTAGGTTGGATACATTTCCAGTTTTTACCCATTAGTCTGCAATTCATCAACTATGATGACATAGTGAAAACATGTTTTCAGGATGTTTGCAGATTTACTAAATTTCTCATTCATATAAGGATTCAGACCCTCTGCTCTGGCTCTTCAGATTATGGTTATATGCATCATGTTTGCTTTAATTCTTCTTGAGATGTGTCAAGAACTTGGTTGGTGTCCACTGGTGGCATACTGAATTGATTGGACATCAGTTAGAAAGGCACACACAGGTATACAGTCATGGCTGAAATTATCGGCACCCCTGGAATTTTCCCAGAAAATGCACCATTTCTTCCAGAATATTGTTGCAATTACAAATGTTTTGGTATACGCGTTTATTTCCTTTATGTGCATTGGAACAACACAAAAAAACAGAGAAAAAAAGCCAAATCTGACATAATTTCACATAAAACTCAAAAACCGGGGTGGACAAAATTATTGGCACCCTCAATTTAATATTTGGTTGCACTCCCTTTTGAAAAAATAACTGAAATCAAGCGCTTCCTATAACCATCAACAAGCTTGTTACTCCTCTCAACTGGAATTTCCAACCACACTTCTTTTGCAAACTGCTCAAGGTCTCTCAGATTTGAAGCGTCCCTTCTTCCAACAGCAATTCTGAGATCTCTCCAAGTGTTCAATCGGATTTAGATCCAGACTCATTGCTGGCCACTTTAGAACTCTCCAGCGCTTTGTCTTCAACAATTTCTGGGTGCTTTTAGAGGTATGTTTGGGGTCATTGTCCTGCTTGAACACCCATGACCTCTGACGCAGACCCAGCTTTCTGACACTGGGCTCTACATTGTGCCCCAATATCTTTTGGTAGTCTTCAGATTTCATGATGCCTTGTACACAGTCAAGGCATCCAGTGCTAGAGGCAACAAAACATCCCCAAAACATCTCAGAACCTCCACCATGTTTGACTGTAGGTACTGTGTTCTTTTCTTCGTAGGCCTCATTCCGTTTTCTCTAAACAGTAGAATGATGAGCTTTATCAAAAAGCTCTACCTTGGTCTCATCTGTCCACAAGACGTTCACCCAAAAGGATTTTGGCTTCCTCAAGTACATTTTGGCAAACTCCAGTCTGGCTTTTTATGTTTCTGTGTCAGCAGTGGGGTCCTCCTGGCTCTCCTGCCATAACGTTTCATTTCGTTCAGATGTTGACAGATAGTTCGAGCTGACACTGTTGCACCCTGAGTCTGCAGAACAGCTTGAATATGTTTTGAAGTTGATTGGGGCTGTTTATCCACCATTCGGATTATCCTTCGTTGCGGTCTTTTATCAATTTTTCTCTTTCGTCCACGTCCAGGGAGATTAGCTACAGTGCCATGTGTTGTGAAGTTCTTGATTATGTTGCGCATAGTGGATAAAGGAACATGAAGATCTCTGGAGATGGACTTGTAGCCTTGAGATTTTTGATATTTTTCCACAATTTTTGTTCTCAAGTCCTCAGACAATTCTCTGCTCTTCTTTCTGTTCTCCATGCTTAGTGTGGCACACTCAGACACATAACAGAAAGGTTGAGTCAACTTTTCTCCATTTTAACTGGCTTCAAGTGTGGTTGCTATATTGCCAGCACCCGTTTCTTGCCACAGATGAGTTCAAACAAGCATCATTTGCTTGAAATAAAACGATTTACCCACAATTTTGGAAAGGTGACAATAATTTTGTCTGGCCTATTTTTGGAGTTCTGTGTGACATGATGTCAGATTTGGATTTTTTTTCTCTGTTTTTCTGTGTTGTTCCAATGCACATAAAGGAAATAAACATGTGTATACCAAAACATTTGTAATTGCAACAATTTTCTGGGAGAAATGGTGCATTTTCTGGGAAAATTCCAGGGGTGCCGATAATTTCAGCCATGACTGTATGTAAGGTCTTACAATTGACACTATATGTCAGGACTAAAATCAAGCCATGAAGTCCGAGGAACTCACGATAGCCGTCTGTGATCAAACTGTGGTGAGACATAGATCAGGGTAAGGGTATAAAGTAATTTCTAAAAGTTTATGTTTTCCCATGTGCACAATGACCTCATTAACTGTGAAACAGAAGTCGTTTGGGGCCATCAGGGCTCTTCCTAGAGTTGACCGTCTTGCCTAACTGTGTAACCAGGCAAGAAAAGCCTTGATCAGGGAAGTGACCAAGAATCCAATGGTCACTCTAACAGAGCTTCAGAAGTCAGGAGGTCCAAGAAAAACCACTTCAGCAGTACTTCATCAATCAGGCTCAAATGACAGCCCATTCAGAGTGTGCCAGACAGCATTTAGAGGGCTCTGAGGACATGAGGAAAAAGATTGTCTGGTTTGATGAGACAAAAATTAAACTTTTTGACCAGAAATTCAATCCCCATGAGTGGCAAAGACCAGCCACTGCTCATCATTTGCCTAATACCATCCCTACAGTGAAGCATAGTGGTGGCAGCATTATGCTATGGGGGTGCGTCTCAGTGGCAGGAACAGAAAGACTGGTCAGAATTCAGAGAAGGATCAAGAACATCTGTCAAGAGACTGAAGATAACACTTTACAGATGCTTCCTATCCAATCTAACGAAGCTTGGGAGGAGATACCAGGAAGAATGGGATAAACTGCCCAAATCCAAGTGTGCAAAGCTTGTAGAAACTAACCAGAGGAAAGTTAAAACTGAAATTACTGCCAAAGGGGCTTCTACAAAGGACTGAATTAAGGGTCTCAATATTTACATAAATGAGAGATTTCAGATTTAGATTTTTAATAATTTTGCAATCCTTTATGTAAATATATTTTCAGTTTCCCATTATGGGTATTGAGTAGGTTAATGAGCAAAAATGCTCCAAATCTCTCTGTTATTAAAGAAAATCTTGAGACGAGACTGTTACCAAGAGATTTTTTCAAGTCCCGCCCTCCTCTCAACCATTTACGGTTAACGGCCCACGCCCACGGTCCTGTCACCTCTCATTCGTGTGAATGCTTTTGTCAAACAGCTCCTGCGCTCTCAGCTCTTATACATTTTAATGTTTTCCTCACTTTAAGTTCCCAATAAAAGAAGACTTATTAAGTCCAAATCTTATTGAAGAATTTCATCCTGAAGGGTTAGCAACAGAAGAAATGAGTACACAGGCAATCCAAGCACCGAGAAACGATGAAGTCAAATGAATTAACACGAAAATTGTCGATCGGTTACACTGCAAAATGTGTATCAATAGACTATGCTGAAACAGTTAGTGGTGATGGTGTGGAAGATGAAAACATCAACTTACAATATCCTGCAGAATATCTACAACCGTTAACACCGTCTGGTCTTCCACCAGCCGAATTACTGTTGAAAGAAGGATGTATCGTAATGTTATTGTGTAATTTTTGTCTGAATGATGGGCTATGCAATAGGACAAGATTAGTTGTATTCAAAATTGGTCGAACATCTGATATGGAAAAGGTAATGTAGTACATATTATGTGGATAACATTAGACACCAAAGGAGATCTTGATATGCCATTCCTATTAAAATAGTTACCATTTCCCATTAGAATAGCTTTTGCTATGACAATTAACAAATGACAGGGACAAACATTCAAAAAAGTAGGTTTATTTATTAGAGAGAAAGAAACGATATTCACTCACGGGCAGTTATACATTGTGTTGTCACGATATAAATCCAAACATGGAATCAAAATTTAATGCGATATTGAAGAAAAGTTCATTCAAAAGATATTTTTTACTGAAGTTTTACAGTAAAAGTGTAAGTTTAAAAAGTATTTGCGTGTTAATTTCCTAGCCAAACAGAAAAAAAACATATAACGCAACTAATACCTCTAAACGCAACATGAAACATAATTTTCTTTCAATTTATTACGTTTTACTATTTTTTACTATGGTTAATTACTCGCTGTAATGTAAAATAGTTAGTTCTATTATGCATATGTAACAATTCCCATGAAAGTAACAATCTGTTTAAATTGTACATCCGCTTCCCCATACATGAGCAGCAGATCCGCGAAGTGGCTAGTGGGTAGCACCCACCTGGGGGTTGGCGAGCAAAGCGAGGAGGGGGCAGAACCCCCTAGTCTACTAAACAAAGATACAATAATGTGTACAGAAAGTGAAGGGGTCTGAATACCTTCTGAATACACTGCAATTGTAAATGTTTAGCAT
This sequence comes from Polypterus bichir lapradei, assembly GCA_026402145.1. Lineage (NCBI taxonomy): Eukaryota > Metazoa > Chordata > Cladistia > Polypteriformes > Polypteridae > Polypterus > Polypterus bichir. Next base: position 146,914,596 of record JANRMT010062791.1, on the reverse strand, counting down.
GATAGTCATCCTATTCATTTATGTATTTGTTTTGTATATTTCTCAGCTATCTAAGGAGATTTTATATTACTGTGTTTACGTGTCAGTAAACTTGACTTGATATATACTGTATGTAGGGACAGAATGGGGGGCACGCTGGACCAGTCCATATACCCAGAATAGCACAAAAGCAGTCCAAAGAGTTATTAGGAAGGTTATTTATTAAGTAATGTAACATTTACTAGAGAGCATAAACAGAAAGTGTAAACACAATACAAATTGTATAACAATATAATAGAGGTTATGCCACTTTGGGCTTCCTATGTTGTTCTGGTCTGAGTACCAGACCACTTCACCACATACACAAAATTACCAGATCACTGAAATTGAATGGCTCCTGCCTATAATTTAGCCTCCTTTTACTAAATCTAATGGCCACCTCTGAATCCTCATTTGGTAAGCCTTTCCTTGTGCTTCTCTCCTGAATCCACTAAGGAGGTGGAGGCCCATATAAATGTACAGTATGTCCAGAAGTACTTGTAGGTCACCTCTGCTCCCACATAGACTACTTTCTGCATAACTCTATGCTAACATTTAATAGTTTCAGAAGAGCACTGCTGCTGCTCACTAGTAGCCTGGGGTACTATTGTTCCCATAGAGCTCATCCCTGGGGAAAACTTTGCTGGTGTGGCATCCAAGCCCGTTAATGACAGGAGGAACACACATCCAAGGCAGTCTAAACAGAGATTAGGAAATTAGTGTCTACTGCCTTGCCACTGTATATATACTGTACATGTGCCAATGCTAAGACTGGTGAAAAGTGCTCAGATTTTTTTTTAGTGGCTAAGACTCTTACTACTCCATTCTGGACTAACTGTAATTGATTGATGACTTTCTTTGGCAGTCCAGTTAGGAGTGCATTACAGTAATATAGTTGACTAAAAACAGAAGTGTGAACTAATTTGCAAAGTTATAAGAGACCTACTGTAACTTTTGTATTGTTCCTTAAATGGAAAAAATACACTCCTAGTAGTCCTTGTCTGGTTAATGTGTGATGTAAAGTTTAGGTCAAAATTCATGATCACATCTAAATTCTTTACTTTTGCTTTTATTAATACTAAGGAATCAAGATTATTTTTAAGACCTTCACTATCATAGCATGCTCCCAACCTTCACTATATGTGTTTTTGACAACAGCTAAAATTTATATGTTTTTTCTTATTTAGCTTGAGAAATTTACCACTTATCCATTCAGAAATACTAGTATAACATTGGATCATATTGCCCAGCGTGTCAGGGTCATCAGGTGCTATAGATAATGTTCTAATGTTCTAATAAGTAAAGCTACATGTCATCTGACCAGCTGTGGTACTTCATCTTGTGTTCTGAGATAATCTGGCCTAATGGGAGCATACTGTATACTGTACACTGAAAATAACAGGATTAGGGTAGGAGATATAAGCCAGAAGGTTGTGCTCTGGTCCACAAGTCTTCTGTTTAAATTATTAATGTTATATTGGTTATTTCAATTATCAGGGAAATCAACACTAAAATCCTTAAACCAATAAATAAATAATAGAAAAAGATTTTTTTGAATACTAAAGAATCAAAATTAATACTATAGAAAATATTATTAAAATTATCCAAAGAAGCTTACCCACCAAAAAGTAACTCATCGGGCACTAAGAGAAATCATCTTTTATTTTTCATTTAAACCTCCTGGGTATTACATGTCCAGCGTCTCAATCCACAACATTTTCCATGCCAGTCTATCCTTTTTATCCAATGTCCTTCATGCTGAAGAGGAAACATAACAGGGTTATGGTTTGGCTGATCAAAATGTTGATAAGGAATTGTTTGTTTTTTTTGATTTCCAATAAATCTGAGATGTTGTATGAATCTTTCTTTTTAGTTTCACCAATATAGATCATACTACATTCCAAGCACTGAACTGCATTGATACAATTTGTAGATGATAATTGAATGGTTTGAAGAATGGGTAATTCACTTTTTGGAAATTTGTTATACATAATTGTTTGGTGTCTGAATGGGATATACCAGGTGGTTTTATTTTGTTTCCTGGTTGCGCACCTTGCGTGGACTGGGAAATCTTTCAAATTTCTGTTCCTCCAGTAGGCCACAACCAGAAAAAATTGTTGTAAAGGTACAAATATTTTTTGCAATTGTAGAAAATGGTTAAAAGGAGGCCTAGAACAGACCCTTATAGTACGCCATATATAATATCATCTCTGAACTACATTTACCTCAGCTATCAAACAATTTTAAACCTGTTAAATAAGATTGAATCCAATTTAAGACACTGCCAGAGAGCCCACCCATTGTCAAAAGTGATTTATACGAATACTGTGGTCTATGGTGTCAAATGCTGCACTTAAGTCTAAGGGAACAAGAACAGATACATGAATACAAACCTGTCCGCATTTACCTGCAAGTCATTTACTACTTTAACCAGTGCAGTTTCCATAGTATGATTTGTTCTAAAATATAAATGAAACTTATCAAGAATAGAATGTTTACTTAAACAGTTATTTAATTGCTGAAAAACTGCTCTTTCTATAATTTTACTTAAAATGGCAGTTTAGGTATAAATCTAAAGTTGTCAAAGACAGAGGAGTCGATTTCTTGAGTAGGGTTTACACAAAAGCAGTGTTTAGGCAGTCCCTGAAGACCCCCATATCTAATGATGAGTTCAATATGTCAAGAACACTCTCAATAAACACATCAGGCATTAAATGCACTGGAAGATGATCAATAATTGAGAATAAAGCTCTTGGATTTTCAGTATTATTTATAATTTTAGAGAAATAGGACTGCCTCTCAATATGAACTCCTTTCTAATATTCAGTTACTTGTGCCTTTAGTATTTTAGTGGACTGTTAGTTTAGTTTTCCTTCATTTATGCTCAGCTCATTTTTTCTTTAGTTCAAGCACTTTCTGAGTCTTCCGTGGTATTTTACTGCTGTATGATTTCTTAACAATATTTGGGGTCTGCTATTTCAGCTGCAGCTCTCACTTTCACATTCAAAGTTTGCACTTTACTGGTTAGGGCAAGCACTACATTTGGACTGATTATTCAGAATATTAGCAAACCCTGAGGCTGCTGATGCATAGAAATAAAGTTTTTTTTAACAATATGTTTCACTTTAGTTCTAGTTACAAGTATTGCTACATTAAATAAAATTTAGAAATGGCCAGATATACTGATATCCACAGCCTTCCCCACGTCAATTTTTAGTCCTTTTTAAATGACATAGTCCAGCATGTGTCCTCCCTTATGTGTAGACTGGTTAGTTGGCTAAGATCAAAGTAAGTTAATAAATTCTCTTGCTTTAAGATCACACTGGTAATCCATATGGAAATTGAAATTGCCTACAATTAGGAACCTATCGTAATTAGTTATTATAGATACAATTCTTTGATAAAAGACGCATCATATTTTGGAGGTCTATAAATGGTCAATACAAGAAACTGCTTCACTACCTACTGTATCTAATAGTATACTGTAGTATATATTGTGAGGTTTTTAAACTCTTTTGGGACTCCCCCAACAAGACGACACACTGAAGAGCGTCTTGAAGCGCGATTGCTGCGTCTGTGGTAGACTGCTTATCTGTTGCTGGGGCAACTGCAGGCTCACAGCACTGTAGCAGCTTGCCGCAAAAACAAGCCTGAGCCAATCACGGTCACTCTATAAGCGCCTGTCATCGATTTGTGATGCAAGGAACATTAAAAATGCAGGGAACAGTATTACTTGGCCACTATCCTGGCCACAACCCTGCCTGACTGCTGCTGCTGTGTATAGGAAAGTGGTAGGTCCTGTTACAATAAATAACCGTGCTGTTCCTGTTTCAAGTCGAATAAAGCTAGTTTTGCTAAAGTACGGAGACTCAGCCTTGTGTTTTGGGGTGCATGACAGTGACTCATGTGTCACAATATCTATACTGTATTTGTATGGGCTTATTCCTTGGCATGTTTTGTTTTTAATGTCATTCGGTGTCTTTTTCTAATAATCCTATATTTGTAGATGGAATGGTATGGTAACTAAGTGCTGCTGTCTCACCAGGTGATCCACTTCATTTATGTAACCTTTGCAAGTCAGCAGCAGTCTCTGCTTGCTCCCATGTAACCATTATGTCTGGCATACCAGCAACTTAGTCCAACCAGTCTGTGACTTCCCCAATTCAAGCAGGTTTCATTTTGTCTTCATTCACAGGGGTGGGCTCTGTGTGTGTGAGAACTGACAACCAATGAGAACTCACTCAAAACCAGAAAGCATAGAATTTGACCATGAGGAGAAATAGGGAACACAAATATTTTTGACCTGATAAGCAGAAGAGAGGGCTAATTTTTTCTGATGTCTTGTGTTTTACATATGACAATGAGATGTAAAAAAGGGCAGCGATTGCACCTGAACTTGATATACTTGAGAAGCCATCACACAGCTCTGGCCTTATCAGGCAGCATGTTACTGGTTGTTGGAAAAATTGTTGTGATACTTTGGAAATGTGAAGCTGTGCTGTAAAGTCGTCATGGAATTGTCTAATCTGTCATGCCCTGCAATTTATAGAATTATTTCATCTGACATTCTCAAGGCAATGAAATCAGCAACTGCAGTTTGATATTGCCTCTGACTAGAGGTTGTGTAATGTGCCAGGTGTCTATTTGAGAATCTTCTCCAAGTATGTTAAAGTGTGCATATGGGTTGGACCTGCTGTGGACTGGCACTTCATCCAGAGTTGGTTGCCACTTTGTACTTAATGCTGTTGGGATAGGAAATGGTTCCACATGACCCTGAATTAGATCAGGCTGATATTAAAATGCTATGTGACATTATATTTTTGTGTAGAGCGCTCTGAGGGTGTGAATGGATGTACAATGTATAAGAATGAATTAAAATGATTAATAACAGTCATCCTATTATAGTAATAAACACATCAATGGGTCAGTTTGCTGGGAGGTGAAAACATCCCAAGATTTGTCCATTAGGCGTCTTCTCCTTAAAATTAGGTCATGTTGTACACAAATACTTTTTTGCTTCTTCATAAGGAAGAAGGGATCTGACTCATAATGAAACTAAACACTGATGAGAAGAAAAAGGCACGACTGTGTGAAAGACTGTTAGGGGAGTCAAACAATATGACACTTGTCAAGGCACACTGTTAATCGTGTGGCTCATTTAAAGTCACAGTTTATCTTCTGATTTTAGGTTATTAGGAGTAAAGGCCTGTGCCCACTATGGCAGAGTTTGCTGACATGTGCAAAAATGAATGTGACAATATGTCATCTTGCACTTTTCCCTTCTCCTAGTGGAAGCCACAATGGTGCATTCAATGCATTAGACAGCAATGCCATTTGACCTAAAGTGCATTTGGATGCACACCATTTTGCCTGTGATGAAAACTGATCATAGGAAGATGCGATGTGCCTAGAGCTTCATGACATCCCTCAACACCTACAGTCTGTATGTCTGTTGCTGTTTGCAGCTTTGCCTTTTATGTCTTACACAGTGAATTCAGAACGTTTTCAGAGCTCTTCACTTTCTGACACTTTATTGTGAAATCAATTATTAAATTATTAAATGTATTCATTTACTATTTTTGTTCATCAATCTACACACAAATGGAAAGCCACGGTAGCGTATTATATAAGAAGAATAAATCAACCATAAATTTCTTCTGAACTGCAGTGTGGAATACTCTAAATCTACTAGAGTGAACACTACATTTCATGAACTCCTTATAGATATACAGCTCCTCCTTTGCCTTAAAGAAATAAAGAATAGAACATCTAGCACATGGATTGGATGATCTTCTTTGCTACAAAGAACCACAAAATAGTGCTCTTTCCTACCAGCATTTCATTTCTCTTCAGCCACTCTGGCATCTCTTTCTACTGCTATTCTAGCCTTTGCCCCTGATTCTCGTGGTTCCAAGCTTGCTGGTGCCATGGCCAGAAGGTGCTTTTAAGTTTCATCTGAGGCTACTATCATGTCTCGGTCTTCAACTACCTCTGAGGTTAGAAATGCCATAACAGACCACTGAGGCTGTGCTTTCTGTACTTTTCAGCACTAGTTGTCCCTTTAGTGTTGAACCTTTTTTACATTAAAAAGACAAGGCAATTCCGCAGAGACTGGATTATTGTGAAGTTTACTGGGGACCTACTCTATGTCAATGTTAACATGCTTCCTTGCTGCCATTTCATGGGTTCTATTACTGTATGAGTGCCGGGATCGGTAACACATACAGTAAAACCTTGATTATCCATCAGGCATCGGGATCAAGGCCATGATGGATAGGAGAAAAGGCAGATAGCAGAACAGCTACTTTAAAAATGATGTACAGTAGATAAGTTTAGCGAATAGTCATATTTATTTACAAAACAAAACTATATTAACAAAATTAATTAATTCATATAATATTGTAAAGACCAGCATAATAAGCAAACACAGCTCAGAGGTACTGGAGTTTTCTTCATTTTACTTGGAGTTTTCATTCTGTAACAAACGGTGCTCTGTCTTATACTCCACTACCTCCAAAACAACAAAAGAAAGCTTTCCCTACCAATCAGTTTATCTCCTGCCACTCACGTTTTGCTTTTGTCTATACTGTAAACACTCCTGCGTATTGTCTCTGGACTCCCCACTTAAAATTTCCTTCCCATTTCTCTTAACTTCTCCTGTCACTCATGTCCACCCCTTACAGAACAGAAGTCTTTCACCCATTAACACCATTCCAGCCTTTCTGCTTCCCTACAGCTGCGTGCATGTCACAATATATTAACAAAACAATATAACAGAATTTAAAAAGAAAATTACAATGCAGGAGAACATTAACATTAATACATTAATATTAATACAGAATAACATTACCATCAGTGGTTTCAATTTTCAACACGTTTTTCAGTTTTGCTGGTAATACGTTTTATATCGTTCACTGCTCTTCTTCTTACTCCTTAAATTGAAGCAATACTTGAAGCACTTTTCCTGTTTCGTAAATGTTTAATAATTTCAGTTTTTTGTGACACTTCCAATACCACACACTTACGTTTTTCAGTCATAAAAATGTATAGTGGATTAATTAAAACAAAAGAAAAAAACTGAAGATATGCAATTTATTTCAAAATGCGGCATGACACATGGGAAAAGGCCTGCAGGTAGACCACAGTTGCGATTTAAAGATGTCTGCAAGAGAGAGATGAAGTACTTAGACACAAACACATGGGAAATTATGCCTTCCAAACGAACGGAAATCCCAGAGATAGGCGGTACAAAGAGGGTTCTCTCATTTCAAAGAATCATTCTCCCAACAGACAGAGGTGAAGTGTCTAAGGAAAAAGGCTAAACTCCTGACAGAAAAACCTGCATCAGACTTTGTCTGCACCAAGTTCAGTAGAAACTGCCATTCCTGCATATGCCTGCTAAGTGATAACTGATGCTGCATTAGAAGCTGAACACAGAGCTTGACTCCATAGTCTCACAAAACTGATAGATGCCTACTAATAATTATTATATGAATCATTGTCCCGTCTATTATAAAAAAATCTCTGAAACTGTTGTTTCTGAAGGTCCTTCCTTTATTTGACAACCTGGTTTCTCTGCCAAGGATGCGTTACTGTCAATAATCCTGTCTATAGACATGCTTATTAGGTTGTGGGGTTTCCTGAAAAATACATTGCTAAGAACCAAAAAAAACATCAAATATAATCCAGGAGAAAATGGACCAATGGACAGTACCCTCTTCCATAACAATAGGATCCTGAACTACTTGTTAAACTTTTAATGGTTGAATTGCCAATTTAAATGCTTCATAAGTACATTACCCATGAGTCTGCTCAGCCTTATCTGTGACAGACGCACAAAGGTTCTACTGTGTGGTTTTAATAACATGTACAGTTATTTAATGCCTGGTGGAACCCACACACCCTTTCCCTGCGTAATAGCTGCCATAACACTGAGCATGCTTTGTATAATCCTGGGCGAGGCAGAATTATTTTTGGAGTCAATATATATTTTGTGCCTACTAGATGCCGAGAAGTTTTCTTTTCTTTTTTGTTTTCTTAGTAAGAAACATCAATCAAAAAAGAGACCTTAAAGAGTAGGCCTCTGCGGTCCTATCTTGGTCTAAAAAGATTTTCTTCACATGTTGACTAGTGGGATCACTCAAGTGTGCTGCTTGTGAAGGGTGACAGCAGTTATGAGAGAGAATGGAATCAGAAGATGGCACAGAGATGTCAGAATTTACACAGGTGTCATAACTGGGGAAATAACAATTAAAAAACAATTAAAGTTCAGGACATGTTGCCAGAATCAGCGTCAAAGAACAAAGTGACAAGTTGTTAGCCAATAATGGTACACGCAATTCAGCCTACGCTAGTGAGAGGGCAGCTTTCTTCTAATCTTTTAGAGGGGTCAGAAGTCAAAATGGAAATCAAGAGCCGAGCCTAATTCATGTAGTAAAAACATTAATGTTGTAATAAATTCTGCAAAGGCTGAAAAAAATTAAATTCACTAAGAATTCAGATATGAGTATTTCAATGAATGAGAGATTTCAGTTGTTGATTTTTAAAATATTTGCAAATTTTGTTGAAAACATGTTTCGTATTTTTGTCATTATGGGTTATGGAGTGTAGATTGATGGGTACAAAATGGCAAATTTATCCATTTAGAATCAAATCTATAACATGAAAAAGTGTGCAGAAAGTGAAGGTGTCTGATTCTTTCTGAATTCACTGTACATCTTGGATTTATTTTGGCTCTGGTTATATGTGTTATAGTCAAAATCATTTATAATTTTTTCTGCCATTTCTATAAGTTTATTCCTTTTACTTTATATCAGGATTTTGAAAACTGCAAAATTCATATCTGTTCTGTAAACAATTTCTTTTGTTTATGGGCTAAATTCTGCTGACATGAGAGAATCTGTCAGAAGGACAATAATCCCAGCAGTTCTTCATCAATCAGGTGTTTATGGAAGAGTAGTTAGACAGGAGCCACTCTTCAGTAAAGGCATATGGCAACATTTAAAGCACCCTGAAAGCAAAATGCGAAGGATTCTCTGGTCTGATGACACAAAAACTGAACTCTTTGGGCAGAAGTCCAAGCACTATGTCAGGTAAACCCCAGGCATTTCTCACCACCTTCCTAATACCATCACTTTGGTGGCAGCAAAATATATACTATGAGGGTGCTTATAAGCAGCAGGGATAGGGAGATTAGTCAGAATTTAGTTAAGAATTGGATGTAGCCAGAATTAGAAAGGTCCTTGAAGAAAGTCTGCTCAAGAGTGTGCATGACCTCAGACTGGGGCAACAGACAATGATCTGTGTGATGACGCCGGCCCCCTACAGATTCCCTCTTCCCACATGGGAGTCTGCTGAACCAACACTATCAATAGTTATGACCGAGATGAGCTGACAAATGAGGACAATTCTCTGATGATACCAGAGGATGGTGGAAAAAGTGCTTTTATTAAAAAACAGTCAAAACAAAAGTAAAACCGAAAAAGTGTCAATTGTGCAGTGTTCTAAAAACAGTACATATATAAATCCATAAAAATCCAGTGAAAAGTGGGGGATAAAAAAATCAATAAATAAATCCATTAAAAATCAGAGGTTAAAAATGCAGTCTAGCTCCTTCCAATCTCAGCTCACCTCCTTCTCTTCCTCCCCAGCTCACCCATTGCTTGCATAGCTGGCGGAGACTCAGCAGCCACAAGCTCCATTATGTCAACCCCTGTCTTGACTGCCTCCAGACATCCCAGCCAGACCATCCAAGATCGACTCTCCTCCCTTCTTCCTTCGCGCTCACTTGGTCTCACCTCTGAAGCCTAGGGATTGCAACTGCCTTGCTTGCCACACTCCACCCAAATATTCAGTGGGGCGAACTAGCCCCTAGAGCGCCACAGCCAACACTTCTTCGTGGGGCCCCAGCTCGTTCTGCTTCCTCCTTCCAGGTGGCCAGATCGTCCTTCCAAGACTGCCTTTAACGTCTTTTAACCTCTTTCCTTTACATCTTTTTCTTCCTCTCGTCTTAGAATCATCTCCCCTCTCCTTTTGTGCCGGCCAGTATATATACAAACTGGTCTCCATGGGTGCAGTGCCTTAATCACACGCCGCAGGAAGCCAAGGAAGCAATTGAGAATGATTTCACCTGCAGGTGCAGGTGCAACTCATCCCAACTACCTCATTAACTCCCCACGGTCGTGCAATCGCACCCACGGAGAGTGACATGGCTCTATGGATTTAAATCTGTCCCTCTTTTTTTTTAAAGCCACGGACCCACTATAACACAATCTGAAGCATACAACCAAGACAGTGCTGTAGTGACTTCAGGACAAGTCTCTGACTCTCCTTGAGTGGCCCAACCACACCCCAAACTCCAACCCCACAGCACATCTGTGGAGAGATCTGATGATGGCAGTTTACAGACACTTCCAATCCAATTTAATAGAGCTTGAGAGGATCTGTCAGGAAGAACCGAATAAAGTGCCAAAATCCTATAGAGACTTACCCAAGAAGACATGAAGCCGTAATTGCTGCCAAATGGGTTTCTACAAAGTATTGAATTAGGGGTCTGAATACTTATATAAGTGAAAGTGTTTGGTGTTTGAATTTTAATACATTTGCAGACCTGTTTTCACTTTTTATTTATGGGTGATTGAGTGTAGATTGATTGTCTAAAATGGCAAATCTATTCATTTAAATTTAAATCTACAACACAGGGAAGTGGGTAGAAAGTGAATGAGTCTGAAAACTTTCTGAACTTTCTGAATCCACTACAAATCATGATTTTCCTGAGTAACTCAGCCACAGAAATGATTCACTTTGTTACTATTACTTTAGTGATGACTCATTCTAACTTTAGAATGCTGGTGATTTCAAACAAGGGGACAAACTTCTATAAGCATGTTTTCATTTTTCTGCACAACAAGCTGGACCTTTCTGCCACCCACAAGCCTGTTTTTGTTAGCAGCAGCTCTCTATTATCAAATCTGAAGTTTCTATGTGTATTGGAGGGATTGTTCCTTATTATAATTTTTATATTTTTTAGCTTCTGTGAAATTTTAATTACCCCTTGGAAATAAAAAAATCTATCTATCTATCTATCTATCTATCTATCTATCTATCTATCTATCTATCTATCTATCTATCTATC
>JANRMT010062791.1:146829246-146895405 GCA_026402145.1 Polypterus bichir lapradei | reverse complement strand
TAGATAGATAGATAGATAGATAGATAGATAGATACTGAATGGCACTTTATAGATAGATAGATAGATAGATAGATAGATAGATAGATAGATAGATAGATAGATAGATAGATAGATAGATAGGTGTCAGCCTCAGTTTACTATTTCACCTTGTAACATTGTCATTAATCCTAAAACCACCCTGTTCCAACTAATTTGGAATGTCTTGCAGGCATCAAAAAACAATACAGTTGATTACTTACAACGTGCTTTTATAGAATTGGGATTGTAACAAGAGAACATCTAAACTTATTTTAAAGTTAGGAACCCAGTGATATTTTTAAAGTCATGCTAAATGATTTCAATAAGTAAAGAAACTTTTTGGAACATTCATATGGATGATTCTTTTAGGGAGCAGCATCACTCCAAAGAAATTAGGGATTTTTTTTTAAAGTGTTGGAAAAATTGAATTTAAATGATTCTTAACACAAGGCCAAGACATAACAACATGTGAAAACATGGAGGGGTCTGAACATTTTCTTAATCCAGTGCACACTAAATACCTTTTTTTTCTGGGTCAATGGCTCAAATTTCATTGGTTATCAAATGACATAGTTCTGTGATATTATTTTTTGCTTAAAGCAAATGTCGGATTGCTGGCTCATCACTAATAATATACAATACAATACAATACAATTAATTTTTGTAAAGCCCAAAATCACACAAGAAGTGCCTCAATGGGCTTTAACAGTCCCTGCTTTTTGACAGCCCCCCAACCTTGACTCTCTAAGACACAGAAAAAACTCCAAAAAAAACCTTTATAGGGAATAAAAAGTGGAAAAACTTTGGGAAAGGCAGTTCAAAGAGAGGCCCCTTTCCAGGTAGGTTGGGTGTGCAGCGAATGTCAAAAAGGGGGTAAATACAATACAATACACAGAACAGAACACAAATAATCCTCAATACAATATAATAGTACAATTGAAATATTACAAGTAGAGAGCAGAATTTAACAGTAGATGATATCACATAATATGATTTGGATTTCTTCAGAGTCCTGGAGACCTCAGCCATAAAGCTGCTTCCCCCTAATGGCCATTCCACAGCTGAGTCAGCGCTGGGCCAGCCAATCCGATGAAAGGACCCCTCTATTCCTTTATCAGAGATCACTTTACCTTAGGCAGGCAAAACAACTTGGCAGTAGGGCAGAGGCACTAAGTGCCACATTTGAGTACCGAGAAGGTAAACAGAATAGGTGAGGGTTAGTATCCAATTATAACTATCCTGTTACTTATGTTTTAGTGCTAATGACTAACAACAGAGATGCAGTCTGTACAGTTAATCAGCAGCTCTAGTCAGGGTGTACTAAACTGAAGTAGTGAGTCTTCACCTGGGATTTGAAAGCTGAGACTGAAGGGGCATCTCTTATAGTAGCAGGCAAACCATTCCACAGTTTAGGAGCCCTGTGACTAAAAGCTCAACCGTCCACTGTTATTGTATTAATCCTTGGAATCATAAGCTGACCGACATCTTGAGATCTTAATGTATGTTCTGGTTTGTAAATCATGATAAGTTCAGACAAGTAAGCTGCTCCTAGGCCATTTAAGGCTTTATATGTTAAATATGACTTGGCTCTATGGTCTGCTTATGCGTTTGACGAGTTTCAGTTTGCTTGGGTACTTAAATGGTTTGCCATTCTGTTCAGACTCGATTTCTGCCTTGCACATTTTACTGGATAAGCTTAACCATCCTGAGGGCACAAAATGTTTTGATGAATGGATTGTCTTGAACAATCTTCCTGCTACAAATCAGCCCATGAATCATCTTTAATCATGTTAAATCATCTGCCCAAATGGACAGATCTAGGCAGCAGCTCTCTTATCCAAGTGAGAAGTTTTTGTGTGTGTGTACGGGGTGGTTACTTGTTATAATATTTAATATTTATAAGTTTCTTGAGCTAGCTTCTATTAAGCTTTAATTTTGTCTTGGGGACAAGAAAAGTATTACCTATCTATCTATTAAAAACTTTAGAACAACAGGAAGATTTAGACGAGAACAGGCCATTCAGCCCAACAAAGCTCACCAGTCATATAATTCTTCTAAAATAACATCAAGTCAAGTTTTAAAAGTCCCTAAAGTCCTACTCTTCACCATACTATTTGGTCACTTAATACATATCTCTATGGTTCTCTGTGTGAAGAAAAACTTTCTAATGTTTGTGCAAAATTTACCCTTAACAAGTTTCCAATGGTGTCCCTGTGTTCTTGCTGAACTTATTTTAAAATAACAGTCTCGATCCACTGGACTAATTCCTCTTATAATTGTAAACACTTCAATCTTGTCTCTTCTTAATATTCTTTTACTGAAACTGACAATGCTCAGCTCTTTTAATCTTTCCTCATAAGTCATTCCCTGTCTGTAATCAGCCTAGTCGCTCTTCTCTGGACCTTTTCTAGCGCTGCTATGTCCTTTTTGTAGCTTGGAAACCAAAACTGCACACAGTACTCAAGATGAGGCCTCACCAGTGTGTTATAAAGGTTGAGCATAACCTCCTTGGACTAGTAATCCTCACATCAGGGCGCTGTATAACCCAACATTCTGTTAGCTTTCTTAATGGCTTCTGAACACTGTTTGGAAGTTGATATTGACAAGTCCACTATGACTTCTAAATCCAGGGCCATCTTAACAGCATTATAGGCTCCCAGGCAAAGCAGTGCACTGGGGCCCCTACCTACACAACCACTCAGCAAGTCACAACATACATAGATTAGCATGGGGCCCCTGGCAACTGCCCAGTGTGCCCATGCGTTAAGATGGTCCTGCCTAAATCCTTCTCATAAGGTTTACTTTCAATTTTTTAGACCTCCCATTGTGTATTCAAACCTCACATTTTTACTTCCTATGTGTAATACTTAACATTTACTGACATTACATTTCATCAGCCACAAATCAGCCAAAGCCTGTGCGCTGTCCAAATCCTTCTGTAATGATTTCAGTGGATTTGAGATTATCTGCCAATCTTTTTAGTTTGGTATTGTCTACAAAGTTAACCAGTTTGTTATTTATATTCCTATCTAAGTGATTTATAGATGTTGAAAATAGCAGGGGCCCTACCCCTGCTGGACACCAATCTTAATGTCAGCCAGTTCTAATAAGGCTCCTCACACCATAACCCTCTGCTTCCCAGTGTTGTGCATGAACTATTTCAAAAGTGCATGTTCATTGAACAAGCTAATTTTTCTAAGAACAGTGAACTTAACGTAACGTATTTGCAAGTGAAGAACTTGAACGTCAGCTAGTTCAGTTTTATGTGACATTCTGGATCTGATTTAGGTCCAGATTAAATGCTTGGCCTTACCCTGTAATATAGGGGTGAAGCCGAATTCGAATACAGTATTCGGATAAGTACAAATAGTGGATTTTTTACATTTGTACAAATTTTTTGCCATTTATTTAGAAAAAATAACGTAATATCAAATCGGCCCTGTCTGTGTCTGCCTGCTTGTGCTTAAGCTGCACTCCTGCTGTCATGAGCACGTGGTGAAGCTCCGCTTTCGCTTTTAGGAAAACGTTGGACTTCGCAAGGCCACTTTATATTTTTCCCCGTTGGACATGATGTGAATTTTTACCAGCAGCGTAACAGGGTTAGTTCACCAACACGCTGGTTCCACAGTCACCATTTGTGTCAAATGGTTGGAAAAAGAGCGATAATTTATATGTTTACTAGCATCTATTTAATTTATTTTTTAACCAAGAGGATATTAGCATATACAGTCATATGAAAAATTTTGGGAACCCCTCTTAATTCTTTGGATTTTTGTTTATCATTGGCTGAGCTTTCAAAGTAGCAACTTTCTTTTAATATATGGCATGCCTTATGGAAACAGTAGTATTTCAGCAGTGACATTAAGTTTATTGGATTAACAGAAAATATGCATCATAACAAAATTAGACAGGTGCATGAATTTGGGCACTCCAACAGAGATTACACATCAATACTTAGTTGAGCCTCCTTTTGCAAATATAACAGCCTCTAGACGCCTCCTATAGCCTTTGATGAGTGTCTGGATTCTGGATGGAGGTATTGTTGACCATTCTTCCTACAAAATCTCCCCAGTTCAGCTACATTTGATGGCTGCCGAGCATGGACAGCCTGCTTCAAATCATCCCATAGATTGTCGCTGATATTCAAGTCAGGGGACTGTGACGGCCATTCCAAAACATTGTACTTCTCCCTCTGCATGATTGCCTTTGTAGATTTCGAACTGTGTTTTAGGTCATTGTCTTGTTTGAATATCCAACCCCTGCGTAACTTCAACTTTGTGACTGATGCTTGAACATTATCCTGAAGAATTTGTTGATATTGGGTTGAATTCATCCGACCCTCGACTTTAACAAGGGCCCCAGTCCCTGAACTAGCCACACAGCCCCACAGCATGATGGAACCTCCACCACATTTGACAGTAGGTAGCAGGTGTTGTTCTTGGAATGCGGTGTTCTTCTTCCACCATGCAAAGAGCTTTCTGTTATGACCAAATAACTAGATTTTTCTCTCATCAGTCCAAAGCACTTTGTTCCAAAATGAATCTGGCTTCTCGGAATGAGTATTTGCATATAACAAGCGTGAGTGCAGAAAGGGCTTCTTTCTCATCACCCTGCCATACAGATGTTGTTTGTGCAAATTTCGTTGAATTGTAGAACGATGTACAGATACACCATCTGCAGCAAGATGTTCTTGCTGGTCTTTGGAGGTGATCTGCGGGTTGGCTGTAACCATTCTCACAATCCTGCGCATATGCCACTCCAGTATTTTACTTAGCCTGCCAGACTTGTGTTTAACATCAACTGTGCCTGTGGCCTTCCATTTCCTGATTACATTCCTTACAGTTGAAACTGACAGTTTAAACCTCTGAGATAGCTTTTTGTAGCCTTCCCCTAAACCATCATACTGAACAATCTTTGCTGTCAGATCTTTGGAGAGTTGCTTTGAGGATACCGTGCTGTCACTCTTCAGAGGGGAGTCAAAGGGAAGCACAACTTGCAGTTGACCACCTTAAATACCTTTTCTCATGATTGGACACACCTGTCTATGAATGTCAAGGCTTAACGAGCTAATCCAACCAATTTAGTGTTACAGGTAATCAGTACTGAGCAGTTACATGCATTCAAATCAGCAAAATTACAAGGGGGCCCACATTTTTTTACATTTGATTTAATTTCATACAACTAAATACTGCTTCACTAAAAATCTTTGTTCGGAAAACACCCCAGTACTCAGATGTTCCTAGGAAATGAAAGACATACCACTATTATCTTTTTTGTTGAAAGTAAATTATTATGCAGGCTGAGAGGGGTTTCCAAACTTTTTCATATGACTGTATGGTTATACATGTTTGTTGCTAGGTATAACTCAATAAAGTGTATTTAAATTTTAGAAAGTCTTCATAATTATTGTATTTTATTCAAGAACACTGTAATAGCTTAATATAAGGCATGCAAAATTGAAAAAAGTAAACTCATGAGTCATTTATTCTCACTCCTTAAAAATACAAAATGAACTGAACATGAACTAGTTCAAAATTGAAATGGAATGAAAACTCTAAACGTGAATGTATTCATTTTACTCTGTGTGAACTGAACTTTGAGCTAGTTCTTGTGAGGTGTGAACTTGCACAACACTGCTGCTTCCTTTGTTTTAGTTAATTTTGCACCCATCTACGCACAACACCCTGAACTCCCACTTCTTTTAGTTTGATTCCCAACCTCTCATGTGCATGGGACCTTATCAAATGCGTTCTGAAAATCAAGATAAACAATAGCATAAGCTCCACCTTGATCATATCGTTATGTTGCTTCCTCATAGAACTCCAGCATGCTAGTAATATACGACCTCCTTCATCTGAACGCAGTAAAACTCCTGTTAATTTGCTGCACAATCTTTTCCTTAATAATTCCTTCCATTAATGTACTTATGTTGAATGTTAAGCTTCCTGGCCTATAGTTGCTTAGGTCTGTCCTATCACACTTTTTATTTAACAGGACAGTATTTGCCATCTGCCTATCTTCCACAACAGTTTAAAACACAAATCACATTTTTATGGCATTTATTTTATTTTATTGATGAGTTCGTCTTTCTGATGGATGAACTGTTGTTAGATTCTCTCCTGCTCTTCATTCTTCATTGTATACTTTTTCGCTGCCGCCCTCACTACCAAGCGTCTCTCATCTCGCCCGGTTTTGTTCCGGATCACTTCATTTCTATACTATAGCTGTTTCTCTATGATGTACAGATACAAACACAGGGCTGCAAACAGTAGCAGTCATGTTCATCAACAAACACGTGTAACAGCAAAGATCTTCAACAGAAACTCCGGGTCAAATGTAGGTGCAAACCTCTGGAAAAATAGCTGACATTATAGAAGATGAGAATCTGTGCTGTAAATCACTTTTTGAAAGCTCAAAGGGACGCAATATAAAAATATGACGACAGATGGCTTAAGTTAAAAAGGAACTTCAGGGGTAATCGGTGGTCGAATTTTTCCTCAAAAATAAACCTCTGACAGACCCCATTGTAAAAGGACCGCGTAATCGAATCGGCAGAATGTAAAGGCAGAGCCCCTCATAGGATAAGCGTGCCAGGTCGGATCCCAAGTGAAAGTGAAGGTGAGTTATCTAGATCTCATCTGATTTGGTTAGACGTTTGCCAAACGTCGCAATTGCGGTTATAATCTTTAAAAACAACAGCCAAACACTATGAAACACACCAACCCACCACACACACACGCGGCAGATGCCTTTCGGTCGCACGTAAGAGGAATGAAGTGAGGACAGCAGTCAAATTTGCAAAAAGGCAAATCCGATCGTTGTTTTTTAGCCCACACCCACGCGACAATGCGTGTATTTACAAAAGATGACATGTTTATCAACCAACCTCATCATTATTCTATAGGAGAACCTGTTAATGGGGAATATAAATAACTTCCGATAGCCACTTCAGGCAAGTATTTAAAATGGGTTATATAAACGTGTTGAATGCAAGACTACCCAGTGCCGCTGGTCATTCCGGCTTTTCTTGTTGGTTCTGCAATTTTGCCCAGTATCCTGTCCGAGGAACTGATTTCCTAAAGCAACTTTAAGCGAGTGATTCCAAAGAGGCCAAATTCACGTGGTCTGGCTATTGGGACCTGGTGCACACAGTCGGCATAACGCATTTCTACCTGCACATTTAAGGAACAAATACGAACAGCTGTACCCGGGACCTGAACTAAGAATGAGAGAACATCTGTTAAACAAATAAATAACCTTTACATTGCACGTGGTGGCGCGTTTAACCCAATAACCGTGCTAGTTTGGTACGTCTAAAAATAAAACACAGTCATCTATTGGAGCGCGGTGAGAGCAGTGCTTTCTCAATTGGTCATTTTAGGCGCATTCTATCTAAAAACAGGTAAAATAGGTGCTATTGGTTAATACATTATAGCGTGACCTTTTAGGATGGAATAACGGACACCCTTACTGGAGTTACTATATTCTTGTTAGTGTGCAGCAGAAGAAAAGTGCAAGCGTGGCAACGTGAAATGTAAATAACTAAAAAGACAATTAGAAAACGCACAGATGACAAAGTCATAATAATAATTATAGTAATTGCATTTATATAACAACAACAACAACAACATTTATTTATATAGCACATATTCATACAAACAGTAGCTCAAAGTGCTTTACATAATAAAGAATAGAAAAATAAAAAACACAATATGAAAACAAAATAAATCAGCATTAATTAACATTGAATAAGAGTAAGGTCCAATGGCCAGGGGGGACAGAAAAAACTAAATAAAAACTCCAGACGGCTGGAGAAAAAAAAAAAAATCTGTAGGGATTCCAGACCATGAGACCGCCCAGTCCCCTCTGGGCATTCTACCTAACATAAATGAAACAGTCCTCTTTGGATTTAGGGTTCTCACGGAAAGGCTTGATGATGATGGTCACGTAGAATTCTGCCTTTTAGTCCATCCATCATTGTTGGAGCATCATGAAGCTTTGAGTAGGTGGAGGTGGCGCAGGCCACCACCACAAAGAAACCGGAAAAAGAAACAGAAAAGAGAGTAGGGGTCAGTATGGATTGTAGAGCTACCCTGAATAGTTATTATGAGGAAATTGAACATATAGAGTATCAGGATTAAGTTAAATTAAGTTAAATTGAAGTTATAGAAAGGCCATGTTAAAGTAATATGTTTTCAGCAGTGTTTTAAAGTGCTCCACTGTATTAGCCTGGCGAATTCCTATTGGCAGGCTATTCCAGATTTTAGGTGCATAGCAGCAGAAGGCCGCCTCACCACTTCTTTTAAGTTTTGTTCTTGGAATTCTAAGGAGACACTCATTTGAGGATCTGAGGTTACGATTTGGAATATAAGGTGTCAGACACTCCGATATATAAGAAGGGGCGAGATTATTTAAGGCTTTATAAACCATAAGCAGAATTTTAAAGTCAATTCTGAATGACACAGGTAACCAGTGTAGTGACATCAGAACTGGAGAAATGTGTTCGGATTTTCTTTTCCTAGTTAGGATTCTAGCAGCTGCATTCTGCACTAGTTGCAAACGATTTATGTCTTTCTTGGTTAGTCCTGAGAGGAGTGCGTTACAGTAATCTAGTCGACTGAAAACAAACGCGTGAACTAATTTCTCAGCATCTTTCAGTGATATAAGAGGTCTAACTTTACTTATGTTTCTTAAGTGAAAAAATGCTGTCCTAGTGATCTGATTAATATGCGATTTAAAATTCAGATTACAGTCAACAATTACCCCTAAGCTTTTTACCTCCGTCTTGACTTTTAATCCTAATGTATCCAGTTTATTTCTAATAGCCTCATTGTATCCATTATTGCCAATCACTAAGATTTCAGTTTTCTCTTTATTTAACTTGAGAAAGTTACTATTCATCCATTCTGAGATACAAGTCAGACATTGTGTTAGTGAGTCAATAGAATCGGGGTCATCAGGTGCTACTGATAAATACAGCTGTGTGTCATCAGCATAGCTGTGGTAGCTCACGTTGTGCCCTGAGATAATCTGACCTAACGGAAGCATGTAGATTGAGAAGAGTAGCGGACCCAGGATAGAGCCTTGTGGAACACCAAATCGGATATCATGTGTCTTTGAGTTGTAATTACCACAACTAACAAAAAATTTTCTCCCTGTCAGGTAGGATTCAAACCAATTTAAGACACTGCCAGAGAGGCCCACCCATTGACTAAGGCGATTTCTAAGAATATTATGATCAATAGTGTCAAATGCAGCACTCAGATCTAAGAGGATGAGAACAGATATATGGCCTCTGTCTGCGTTCACTCGCAAATCATTTACTACTTTAACGAGTGCAGTTTCTGTGCTGTGATTTATTCTAAAACCCGACTGAAATTTATCAAGAATAGCATGTTTATTTAGGTGGTCATTTAACTGCATAATGACTGCTTTCTCCAGAACTTTGCTTAAGAAAGGCAGGTTAGAGATGGGTCTAAAATTTTCAAGGGCCGAGGGGTCAAGATTATGTTTCTTAAGAAGGGGTTTAACTACAGCAGTCTTAAGACAGTCTGGGAAGACCCCTGTATCTAATGACGAATTTACTATGTCCAGAACATTATCAATTAGCACGCCTGATACTTCTTTGAAAAGCCTTGTTGGTACTGGGTCAAGGACGCAGGTGGAGGATTTTAATTGAGATATTATTTTTTGTAAATCAGGTAAATCTATCCTAGTGAAAGAGTTTAATTGGTTTATAACAGGATGCTGGGGTTTAGGAGGATCCTTAGTGTTTGAGGGATATACTATGTTATTTCTAATATCATTAATTTTTTGATTGAAAAATACAGCGATAGCCTCACAGGTGTTATTGCAAGTACTTAGGAGGCATTCCTGTGAGTTACCTGGGTTTAGTAGGTGATCAATTGTAGAAAATAAGACTCTGGGATTACTAGCATTGTCATTTATAATCTTGGAGAAATAACAGCGTCTCTCAAGACGGACAGTGTTATTGTATTCTGTTATTTTGACTTTTAATATTTCATAGTGGATAGTTAGTTTAGTCTTCCTCCATTTACGTTCAGCTCTGCGGCATGTTCTCTTTAAATCCGACACTCTTTGGGTCTTCCATGGTATAACAATACTAGAGGATTTTTTTACTGTCTTTTCAGGTGCAACTATGTCAACAGCAGCTCTCACTTTAGTATTAAATTTTTCCACCTTACTATTTACATTATCCTCGCTATTATAGTTGGCACTATAAACGGACTGATTGCTTAGAATGTTTGTAAGTTTTAAAGCTGCTGCTGAGTCAAAGAAGCGTTTTTTAACAATATGCTTCTCATGAGTGTTTTTTATCATTATTTCTATATTAAAAAGTAGAAGAAAATGGTCCGATAGACCAATATCAATGATCTGCTTTACCTCAACTTTCAGTCCTTTAGTAATCACTAAGTCTAACGTATGACCTGCTTTATGTGTAGGCTGATTTACGAGCTGCCTCAAATCAAATGAATCCAGGAGGTTCATAAATTCTTTTACTTTTAGATCACACTGATTATCTATATGAAAATTAAAGTCGCCAACTATTAGGAGTGTGTCATAGTTAGTAATTAAAATTGACATTAAGTCAGAGAATTCCTCAATAAAAGACGCGTTGCATTTTGGAGGTCTATACACGGATAATACTAGAACTTGAGCATCTCCTTGGATAACAACGGCGAGATACTCAAAGGACTTGAACTTACCAAAACTGACATCTTTACATTTTAACCGGCTCGAGTAAATGTTAGCCAATCCGCCCCCCTTTTTCCCCTGGCGGTCTGCACGACCTTTCTTATATAGTGCCTTTCTTGCTGCTCGAAGCGTTTTACATAGACAGAATGGAACCATGTCAACTACCACCAATAGGTAGCACCCCCCTGGATGATGCTATGGCGGCAGTTCTTGCACCAGTACACTCACCACACATTAACTATTAGGTGGTGAAGAGGTGAGAGAGAACCATTTAGAGACTGGGGATGAGTAAGGGTCCACAATGACCGAGTCGGGTGAGCAAATTGGCCAGGACATTGGGATAAAGCGTAGTCTTCCCAAATGATGCTCAGGGATATTTAATGGCCAAAGAGAATCAAGACTTTGATTTTACACCATATTAACAGTACAGTGTCCGTGTCACTTCACTGGGGAATTGGGGGCAACATACAGGGTAAGTGCTCCTACTGGCTTTACCAACACCTTTTCCAGCAACAACCCTAGCTTTTCATAGATGATCTCCCATCCAAGTACTGTCCAGGTCTGAGCATGCTTAGTGTTCTGAAGTGCAGGTGGTAATACAGTACATCCACCACACTCATCTCTGCAACATGCCAAGAAGGCAACTGACGCCTAAATGGTAAAAGGTCAGTGCCTGGTAATAGGAAATAATTCTGATTGCTTGGTCAGATTTAATAACCAACATTGTCAGAACAGATGCAGTGAAAAACAAACTCTTGCAAATGAAATATTTTGATTTTCAATAATCATAACATGTTGTTTCACATCGCTAACTATTGTTACAAGGTGGTCCTTCATGCTGTGTGTGCTTAGTACATTCCAAAGAGGGAAGGTTTTTTTAGTATATATTAAACTTTCTGTCTATCTCGAAAAAATTGCACTATTTGGCAAAAGTAGGCCTATAGTGTTATTTCACAAAAAAATTGAGTTATTTCTGAAAAGAATTACATTATCTTACAATAATTACAGTAATGCACATGCAATTTCAGTTTGTCATATTGACTGTTATTGAGCAAGAGATTAAGCATGCAATCAAGTGACAAGAAGTGAAGCCATTGTAAGCATATGTTTAGTTTTTAATAATGCTGAAGTTCTGTAAGTTTAGTATAGCTGTTTTAACATATGTGCAGAGTGGTGGCGCAGAGCTGTCATTCCTGCCTCACAGTGCCAAGGTCTGCATGGAGTTTGCATGTTATTCCCATGTATTTACGGATTGATTGGTATCAGTTAGTGTACTTAACAGCAAATAGTTACCTGATTTAATACTTCATTCTGGAAATGTATTAATCATCCTTCTCAATTAACAAAATACATTTAGTTCTTCATGTGTTGTGAACTAAATAACATTTGTCCCCTTTTTCCTTCCTCAATCTGAGCTCCCAACCTCTGTGCTGTTTGGAAATAGTATCAATAACAAATGACTGGATTAAAACTAAATTGATAATTTATTTATATATTTCTGTTACTGGATTGTAGGCACACTTTTCTGATTCGCTTTGAGATTGAGTCCTACAAAGGACTGACATACTGTCCACCAAGTTTGGTTCTTGCCTTACACTTTGCTTGTGACGTTACTGTCAGTACAACAACAACAACATTTATTTATATAACACATTTTCATACAAATAATGTAGCTCCAAGTGCTCCAAAAAGACAAAGTAAGAATTAAAATAAGACAAAACTCATTAACATAGAATAAAAGTAAGGTCCGATGGCCAGGGAGGACAGAAAAAACAAAAAAAACTCCAGACGTCTGGAGAAAAAATAAAATCTGCAGGGGTTCCAGGCCATGAGACCGCCCAGCCCCCTCTAGGCATTCTACCTAACATAAATGATTAGTCCTCATTGTATTTAGGGTAGTGGGCAGTTTCTTTGCTATTACAAAACAGAATACCTCTGCAAAAAATATTATTATTATTATTTTTATTTTGAGTAGCAGCAATAAACTTACAATTAGAAAAGTTTTTTGTTTTTTTTTTACTGAGGGTTTTTCCTAAAAGTGTGGTGATGCAAGTTGTAGGTAAGCCCCATTTTTCATTTTTAAGTAACTATTAATCTAGTAAGTATCAAGTTCACTATATTATCATCTATAAATTTTCCTTTAACTCTTTGTGTGGTGGACTTTTCAGGTTATTTGAACCCCTGCCCACGTATGGGTTGCATCGGCACTGCCCACCTAACTCTGCTGTGAGAATCTTATGACTTTTCCTAATGTCTGAGTATGAAATGGTCGTAATAAAGATCTGCTGGATAGTCACCGAGTCACATGCCCTATGTGAAGATAATCAAAGGATATCTTTGGCATGGTCCAGCTGTTCTGGACAGCTACACATTTTTGATTAGCCATATCCAGTGACTATAAAGTGGTCACAACACTTTGTACTCAGGCTGTCCCTTCATAGTGTCTAGGTTCAAGTCACACAACTGTTCTGGCCAGTTAGTCACACATGATTGTTGATTATTCAAGACCAATGTGGTGATCATCACCACAGTCCAGCTGCTGTGAACAGGCCTAGTGCTGAGAAGACTTGCATGTCCAGTGGTTTTATGTAACAAGCATTGTGGCTTAGTTGTTAAGGCTTTGGACACACTGACACTGTGTGACCAAGAGCAGGTCACTCTACCTGCCTCTGCTCCGAGTGGAAAACCAGAAGAAACGGTTATTGTTCTAAGGATACCGCACTACAAGCTAGATTGACCATCCTCTTGTTTCTGGCTCTGATTTCTCCTACACAGCAACTAAAGTGACTGCAATTAAGATAATGTAGATGGCAATTTAGTAAGACGTACAGTATAGCTTGAAACAGATGCCGCAAAATAGGATTCAAGGGAGACATTCAAGGCAGAGTTAGTCACATATGACGAATGATCTTGGAATTTCACTTAAAGTTCAACATTCTTAAAAATAAAGATGCCAGTTAGAACCAAATATGTTTCTTCTGAATAATACCATAGGGGAACTATTTTTGGTTCCTTAAACAACAATCTACATGAAGATCAAGAAAGAACCTTTATTTAATTAGATAAGGGAAAGATTTATACTGTAGGTTTATAATGTCTTTACTGTTGTGTGCATGGAATACAGTAAAAATTCTTACTTGGCTGTTCATAAAGCATTTAGCACTGAGAGCTACCTCAAAGGAGTCCTCCACCCAAAAATATTTTTTTATTAGCTACTTACCCCATGTGTTTTGTATTGATTGCTGAGGAAAAAATGTAATCCCATGTTCTCATGGAAAACAATGTTTCTCATAGAATGTGATCCTATGGTGGCCATTGCTGAACAACAGCAAACAATATCAAAAATCTCCATGGAAAAAACTCTCATGTTACCCTACACGTCAAGTCATCCACTCATATGCTCATTATGTGAAAAATGCATGCATATCGTGCTAAAAAGCAGTTAAATTAATACTTTCAGAAAATGAAAGTCTGCAGTGGGCTGGTACCCTGCCCAGGGTTTGTTTCCTGCCTTGCGCCCTGTGTTGGCTGGGATTGGCTCTGGCAGACCCCGTGACCCTGTAGTTGGGATATAGCAGGTTGGATAATGGATGGATGGAGAAAATGAAAGTAGTGCACAAACAGTAAGTGTCTTCATACAGGATGAAGGTTTTGAATGAAAGACAAACATCTCCTCCCAGGTGTAGACTAGGGCAGAAAACTTTTTGAGGGTGGCATTTTGTTAACTGTCATATACACTGCTATAAAAAAAAACCCTCAAAATTAATATATCATCAGTTTGTCCCCCCCAACCCCTCCACCGTGCAACATCACTCTTTAAAGACCAAGGAGACCCACCCGATCCCCCACTCTTCAGAAAACAATCTGCGTAATAAACAAATAATGCAACTCAACAGAGATAAACAAATAATTGCCTTCAAGACTCCATCATCTGGGCAGACATTTTCACATTCACCTAGGGCAGCAAAAAATTTGAGCCAACCCTGCCTTTCCTTCATTCATTGGTCATGAGTTCTGTAAACGTTTTTTAGAAGCTGTACAAATTTTGGGATGTTTGCAATTTTTCACTGTTCATTAATTAGGGGGAAAGGTTGGAAAAGTCACAGAATTTAATCCTGATTAGATAAAATTTAAAGTGGTGTTACAAGCACAAAACCAGGTCAAATTTGACCCAAATACATTATAAGTGGGTAAAACTCCTAGAATATCTATATTATGCCATAAGTAGCCATCAATGGATTTCAACAGATTTGTGAAATGTCAATAGGTTCCTGATTTTAAAATGACTCTTGGTGCATAAAATAACTCAAGATAAGTTTAGGTATTTGAGATCTGTTGCATCCTGCTAGGTATCCTGCTACACAAAAAATTCTATTTTCTCCGAAAATTAGGAATCATTTCAAAGCCACAGGAACCAAATTAAAATACAAAGAACCATTCCCAGAATGAAATGATTATTTGTTGAGCAGTAGTTTTACAAATAACTACACTACCTGCCATTTATTTAACCACAATTTTTAAGAGTGAAGATTAAGTTGGTGGCAGCAGATTTCAGTTAGACACAGCAGACCTTCCAGACTGTCCCTCAACTTTGGTTGATTTCTGATATTTTGGATAATTCAGATCCAGAAGTCTGATGTTATAGATCCCACAATAATTTACTGCTGGACAGTCCCAGATTGTTCCTAAAAGTCCCAGTTTATAATGATCACAGAACAGTCCATAGGAGAAAGCCTAACTGTGCTGACAGGTCATTTATTACACCTATGTGTGCTAACTGGGCTGTCCAGTATACTTTTGGAAGATCCAGTGATTTTGGCCATGTCTGGACATTTGGGATTAGTCCGCAGTTTGGCCAATTCACGCTCCACTTAGACGGATTTTGTCAAGCCTGTGCGATGGTCAGTCGGATACAAAACATTTTGATCGGACTGCCCACCGGTTCGACCGTGAATTTAGAGCGTTCTTGCGGGGGCCATATCGCTTATTTTGAGCAGACTACACAAAACTCGTATTCGAGCAGGGCGACAGACAGAGATTTCCTGCATGGTGTGCCCAGTAAAATAATAAGCCATGCTAAAAATAGAAGAGAGAGGACGAAGAGGCTTTTATTAGTTACAAAAGGCCACTGTGTGTACTTCGCACAGGCTGCGAGCTGCCCATGACGCAGGGCATTTATGAGGCGGTGAGAAATGTGTGGGTGGGGTGGGCGTGACACGCGCCGAATCCGGCACCTGGCTAACTGTCAGATTCTAGCTGGAGCTAAGGGTCTAACTTACGCAACTGCAATGAAATAACAGTGCATTAAGAAGATCGTTTAAAATGAAAAACGCATTAGCTCCATCTAAGGTGCTGCCAGCTATTTCCCCAGATGACACATTGAAACGCGACGTCATTAATGTGGGATGTTAGTCTTACAGCGGCAGTGGCTAGCTGAGATGTTAGCAGGTCAGTGTAGATCTTATTGATGACATTAAGCAGCTAAATGAACTGTTATGGACACAGGATGGAGGACTAAGGGGATTTGGGGAAAGCACAGCAGAACAGATAGCGCAATCTTCTGTATTAAAATGAGAAGCAAAAGAAGTGACGTGCGGGGTGCGGCGCAGTTCGGTAGATATAGTGACACATGCAAAATATATGAGCAAGAAAAAATAAATACCCTTTGTGCTTCATGATTTATTTGAACTTCCATTTGTATATCTACAAGAGTAAAGGAGCACCCCCCAATGGCATTTAGGGAATGATCGAACATGGTTGTGATAGCAGTCCAGTAGATAATTATAATAAGTTATGATACAAATTTTAAAAACAATCAGGGATTAAAAACAGTTATAATACATACAAGTCTGTGACACTCTGGACAATGTAGGTGATTTAATGCATTTTCTTTCACGTAACGATGAAAGAACGCACGTTATCAAATTTGATGCTTGAACAAACACAAAATCACTCCAGTGGTCTTCCAAAGTCATTTTAGGGCTCCTTCGAAATGCACGGTTTTCATTAAAACGATCCACAAAGTCATTTTAAACCGAAGTCCGTTTTCTTTGAGTTAAATTAGGAGATGATTCGTTAACTTCTTTCATTAAAAAGAAAGTAATTTCTTCTTCTTTTCTTCCTCATAAAATCAGTAATAGCTGGCACAACTCTTCTTCCATCGTCAGAGTCTCACATCCTCTGCTGTGACATTATTAGCTATGCGACAGTGACCAAACACTGTCACTTCACTACTGCAGCAAGTATAAATGTGTTTTGGTCGCTTGCCACATCTGCGCTACAACTTCACGCGTTAAGTATAAGTAGGCTAAGTATAAGTAATCAACTTAAACCTCAGCGTTAACGTTTGCAGTGCACCATGCAATGCCCAAGTCTCAGTTACATACACTTTACAATGGGATTTGTAAAAGCAGTTTCAATGCTTGTGATGCGCCATCTATTGGAAGGACACATACATAGCAACCAAACGGACGCAGGCTGCCTTTAAGTGCGCGTCACATCTTACAATTTCAGGTATCATCATCCTTCTATATAAAAGCCGTCGGGATTGTCCTTTCGTCCCGTGAGTGCTACGCAGGCGCGGAGTTTCACACACGCCCCGTCCATTTTGCAATGCACGATGGGATTTGTAGTTACGTTTTTCCAGGTAAAAGATGATTTTCTACTCCAGACTGTGCGATATCTTCTTCTTTCTTACTATATAAAAGCGGTCGGGATTGTCCCCATCGTTCCCTTGCTTTTGTGCGCGATGCGCTGGAAAAATAGACAAAATTATGTCCCTGGAAATAATTAATGTTGATGGAGTACAAATGCCTCACCGCGTAGTAAATATCAGGGGGGTTCAAAAGGACGACCTCAATATAGAAAAAAAAGTTTAAATTTCATCACAAAAATAACATAAACTACGAGTATTAAAGTAATACCTATCAAATGCAATATACAGTAACCAAATTAATGAGTTTGTATAAAATATCAAATTGATCTACATATTCAATTGCCTTAAGAAGTGGTCAACTTAAAAGTCGGTCGCCTTAAAAGGCGGGTCAGCCTAGTTGGTAGAAATAATCTGAAAATCTTTAGGCCGAGGTTTGATCAACTGTGTTGTCCAGTTGTTCTTTACTAGTCTGCTAAGTATGTGTTTTCTTAAAACATTGTGAAAATGTCTCCAAAGAAACTGGAATCGTCTTTTTCATCCTTTCTCGTTAATCTTCATCAACGTCTGTGGACGATTCTTCACAGCTTTTCACATTTGAGATATATAGTGCAAAAAAAAAAGGTCCAGTCGGTAAGCACAGTCACCATTTACTGAATCATTCGCTGTTTATTAATTAGATAATAGGGATGTGACGAATTACGCCCCGTTTTTTTCTATGTAAAATCATCTCAGAGAAGATCAGAAAGCTCACTGACACAACCCTTTGTTATTTATGAAAGTTACCATTTAACGCAGAAAGCTAAATTGTAGATGTTATTTTTAATTACTAACTACTAAATACACAGCTTTGGGGGTTAGTTTTGTTCATGGCTAATTGCAAAAATGTGTTCTTATTTCTTTCTTCACTGGTAATTTTTATGAAGATCTGATTTGAAAAATTATTTAATATTATTACATATTATTATGTCCTAATCAGGCTGATGTTTTGGTTGATTGCATTTTTCGTGTAATCTTAACATTAAATATAATGTAGGGGAAACAAAGGAAAAGATGCTTTTCTGATGTTTCCCATACATTATATTGGTTTACAATAACAACAGCTGATCTAATGTAGCTTAATGATTTCTATTATTTTTTAAGACGTTTACATGAGGTGCTCTGTCCCCTTAAATCGAGAGGAATGTGTAGTGCTAGTGGTAGGTCATTAATTGGCAAGACATTATTTGCTGGCGCGCAACTGTTAACAGTCAATCAGCCAGGCAGCTGAGCACACCGAGGAGAAACAAAACAAGATAATCTACGGATTAATTCAACTTGTTCTTATTGCACTGTTTTAGCTCTTAAACCTGAGGAGGTCTACTCTTAGTACCGTACTACAAAATCTGGTCTTAATAAGCAGCTGGTATGGTAGGATCAGGTACACTGCTGCTGACACAAAGGATCTACAGTGCGAGATTTACAGTAGGAATAAGCTATACAAGCTACAGCAGAGGGCTTCACAAAATCTACTCTTTATATATAAAATCCTAAACCTAAAAGTGTAACGATTTTATGTGACTTTTTTGTCACGCTTTAAATCGGGCTTATTTTAAAACCTACATGTTTGGTATCATTCTTTTCAGACTTTATCGAACTTTAATGTGATGTTGTTAGATTTTCAGATTCTTATTCCGTTTTTAAATTATAAACTAAAAAATATCAAGAACTCAGTCTCGCGAGACGAGACTTTGTGCCAAGAGATTTAACCTCGCCTGGGGCCAGACATAAAAGATAAAGAGTATGACAGCTGCTGTACAGGCTTTTAAATGTTCGAAGTACTGTGTGAACATTTAAGCAGCAGCAGCTGATCGAGCAAAGAGGAGGTAAAAAAAAAAAAAAACTGTATTTGTTTCCCATTGTATCACCATTTAAGAGGGGGTTTCTGAGTAGCGACCGTATCTCCTTGGGGTGTGTTCAGCCCCCCCTCTTCACAACGCGAGTGGCAGACTGGCCGCAACTGGGGATTGGGCGCCAAAGGTGCCAGGGGGGCTTTCCCCCCTAGTTTAATAATAATAATAATGACTCATTACATTTATGTAGTGCTTTTCTCACTACTCAAAGCACTTCAGTGAGTTTGGAGCCATTTCAACCAGTTCTAAAGTGTAGCATCAACCTGGATGATGTGATGGCAGCCATTTTTGTGCCAGTACTCTCGCCACACATTAGCTGTTAGGTGGTGAAAGGGTGAGAGATAGTTAGCCAGTTAGAGACAGGGGATGATTAGGGGTCCAGAATGACTAGGCCATGGTGGGTAATTTAGTCTGAATATCGGGATACACCCTACTCTTTACAAAAGATGCCCAGGGATCTTTTACAATGACAGGGTCTCATCTGAAGGACAGCACCATTTCTAATGCACTGGGGCATTGGGATCTACATTCAGACCACAGGGTTAGCGTCCCCTGCTGGTCTCGCCAACACCCTTTCCAGCCGCAACCCAAGCTTTTCGTAGATGGTCTCTGTACAAAATTCCCTGCTTTATGCTAAACCTAGGCAAGACAAACCCCACAAGACTATTGCGCATGCACAGCGTTTTGTTCCTGAATTTTAACGTGCTCACAGTCTCTACCTGCTTGTTTGCGTTTTTCCAAGTTACAGTTTGCTGTTACCTTTTGTAACTGTGTGTTGTGCGTTACTGACAAAATACCACACATACACTTACGTATGCAAATCTATTAAAGTGCTTGAAGCAAGCTCGAAAAGGGTGTTATCTACTCTCTGGTGTAGCTGCGGTTCTTTCTAACCAAAGAATTAGGCCAGCAAGTGTACAATCAGCACAGTAACGTACAACTGTCCCTCACAGTCTCCAATCCAAGTACTGGCTTGTCTAGAACATGCTGAGCTTCAGGTGGACAACCTCTTCTGAAGTGCATGTCAGAATTTGTTGTTGCTTCTATATTTTTAAATACTGCCTGTAATCTGCAAAATAATTCATTTGAAAATAATTTGTATTTTTCACTTTAAATATCTTGCTATTAAATAATTAAAAGACATATATGTTTTCAATTTTCTTGTAGTGACCTAAGGACATGTTTTGGTATGCACCTCTGTGAAACCTTCTGCTGTAATTCTTTTAACAACGGGCCTCACCAAGTCCTAATTCAGCAATGAGTGTCAAAAATGCCACTTTACTATGTTGTCTGGTTAATCGTAGGCACCTTGCTTGACAAGGAATCATTTAATTTTGTAAAAGGTTCTGTGGTATTGTAAGCAGCAGGAGGCATTCCAAAACTAGGAACCCACTAAAATTTTACAAATCTGTTACCATCTCTTCATGGCTGCTTATGGAACCAGTTACAGGTCTAAATAAATAGAGGTTCATTTTGTAACTTTCTTGTGAATGTTTTAGGTAACCAAGCATGGCTTTCTTATGGCATCACCCTGAAGAGCCATTTTGGCACATTTTATTTAAGAGTGTAGGTAAGTATGTATTGTAGATAATGCGAGGTCCAACTAAGATGGAGTCTGTTTCAGTGATGCAACACTGCAAACAACCATGAAAAGTTTGCCAGTCCATTGCAGACCCACACAGTGATGATTTGGAACTTGATCGACACGTTTTTAGGATGTGGGAGGAGAACTGGAGTGTCCAAAAATAAACACATGTAAACATGTACAATGGCCACAGGTGTGGATTCAAAAACAGGCAGCTGTTGCCATCCTCTTTAAAAGTAGTGATACAAATTACAAAAGGATGGAATGATTCTGTTGCCTCCCAGATCCGGTGTCCTGAGATCGAGTCCTGCAGGTAGCTGCTGGTTGTGTAGAATGCACATGTTATTTTGTGTCTGTAGCAGGAATTGGAATTAGACATTCTCCCTTTGTGAATCTATGTGAAAGTGTTGTGTGATCAGATCTGAGTCCTGTGAGTGACTGGCCCACCACCTTTTGTTCATTTCTGGTCCATGTTGCGAGTCCTCCATTGTCACAGCTGGATTAAATGGATCTAACAATATTATGTTATATCGTAAGTAATAGCGGGTACATAAAAGGTATGCTTAAGCCGGTTCTCAAGTTTAGTCCTGGGCACCCCTGTGGCTGCTCGTTTTTGTTCCAGCCAGTTTCATATTCATTGAGTCATTTTCTCTCCTACTGATCATACTGTATTGTTTAATTTGCTAGCATTTTTTCTTCTGTTATGCTGCATTCATAAAGTAATGTGAGATTTATATATCTATATGGAATTTAGAAATGTTTGCATTGTTGCCGTAGCTCTAGATGCCTTACTTTTCTTTTCATCATTTTCCAGATACTCACTGTTTTGCTTATGGCATTGCACCTTTAATTGTGTCCTTATAATAATGAACAACTACAGTCATAGTAGATGTTGTATTACAGCCAGTTTTTTTTACCCAGCTTGTATTTCTTTTATGTTTTATCGTTGCTTTATTTTTCTATTTGTTAATTACACACAGTCACTTTAGATCTACCTAAATCCCTTGTATTCTGGGGGTGATACCCCAAGAGGCAGGACGACCCTGACCTCACCACTCCTGAGACCTCCCTCGTACTATTTATGCCTACAAGAAAGGAGTTCAGACAGTGACGCACTGAGTTTAGTGGAGTCTTCAGAACTATTGTGGTTGCTTGATTTTGAGCTTCTGACACTCGACCATTTCTGTTCTGCTTACTGGATTATTCTAGTGGGTTGTCTATGTGGACTATGTTTCCTACGATTCCCTTCAGGCCAGCTCGTTTTTGCTTCATTTGAGTACTTTGTGATACAATGCTGTCCACTATTATTGGCATCCCTTGTAAAAATTTGTAAGAATGGTTAGAAAAATCACTGCTTGCTGAAGAACCATCACCTTGCACTGAAAAAATGAGAAACATCAGACTTTTAATTGAAATAAGTTAATTCAAAGAAAAACAAAGCCCTCATGAAGAAATAAATATTTTTAACAAAAACACAAGTGCCACAATTGTTGGCACCCCTGCACTTAATACTTTGCACAACCTCTCTTTGCCAATATAACAACACAGAATCTTCTCTTGTAATTTTTTATATGGTTGGGGAATACAGAGCATGGCATCTGAGATTTGAGAGGTTTACTTACCTTGGCAATGACATTCATGTCTCTGGTGACTCTTCCTATGAAGTCAGTAGATGGATTGTGAGAGCATGGGGGGTGTCATGAGGTCGCTGGAAAGGGGTTAATGGCGCTCCCGATATCTATACAAAAGGATGAAGGTCCAAGTCTTTATAGTCCTGATGCTTCCTGTCTTGCTATATGGTTGTGAGATATGGACGCTATCCAGTGACCTGAGACGAAAACTGGACTCCTTTGATACTGTGTCTCTCAGGAAAATCCTTGGGTACCGTTGGTTTGACTTTCTGTCGAATGAGCAGTTGCTCATGGAGTCCCGAATGAGGCACATTACCTGCATTTTGAGGGAGCATCAGTTACGGCACTACAGCCATGTGGTGTGTTTCCCCGAGGGTGATTTGGCTTGTAAGATCCTCAATGTTGGGGACCCGAGTGGCTGGACCAGGCCAAGGGGTTGCCCACGTAACACCTGGCTGTAGCAGATAGAGGGTCATTTCCAGTGGGTGGGACTGGACCTCATGTCTGCCTGGGGGATGCAAACTGAGATCCTGAGTTGTTTCGTTGTGTAGTGGGTGCGGCAACGCACTGTACCAGTGCATACTCCTCAACTTGACTTGCATCTGAGACCATTCTTCTTTACATAATCTCTCCAGATCATCCGGGGTCCTCGGCCCTCTCCTGTGTACTCTCCTCTTCAGCTCACTCCACAGGTTTTCAATAGGGTTCGGGTCAGGGGACTGAGAAGGCCATGGCAGAACTTTGATTTTGTGGTCAGTTAACCACTGCAGAGTTGATTTGGACACATGTTTCGTATCATTTTACTGCTGGAAGATCCAATGACAGCCCAGTTTTAGTTTCCTAGCGGAGGCAAACAGGTTTTGATTTAAAATCTTTTGATATTTCATGGAATCCATGATGCCATGTACCCTAACAATGTTTCCAGGGCCTTGGGAGGAAACCTTCACCATATTTCACAGTTGGGACAAGGTTCTTTTTGTTATAGCCATCATTCTTTTTACATCAAACCCACTTTACGTGTTTATTGCCAAAAAGTTCCGTTTTTGTTTCATCAGACCATAGAAAACGGTTCCAGTCAAAGTTGTAGTAATGTTTTACAAACTCCAGTCACTTACGTTTGTGAATAACTGACAGAAAAGGCTTCTTTCTGGCATACCTTCCAACTAATCTGTTGGCATGGTGATGCTGTCTGATGGTGGTTCTGGAGACTCGATAACCCCAGGATTTTACTTTCTTTTGCAATTCCCCAAACAGTGATCCTTGGGGATATTATTGCCTTCCTTACCATCCTTCTCACTATACGTGGAGGTAAAATAAACTTGGGTCCTCTTTGAGGCAACTTTGTCACAGTTCCATTTGATGTTCACTTTTCTATGATTGCCCTAACTGTAGAAATAAGCATTTTCAGACTAGTAGCCGTTTTTTATAACCATTCCCTGAGCTATGCAGGACAACACAGTTCTCCCTCATTTGGATTGAGTGTTCTCTTTTCTTTGCCATGATGATGGCTGGCTAAGGAAATTTGGTTCGGTGTCTCCTCACATTTGTATTCCAGTTAATCAGGAAGTCATTGATTTCAGCTGGAAAGTTCTTATACACTCCAATCAACTTAACAATGTCCTAAATCTAAATGGGAAACATGCTTCAGTTACATTGTTTCACATGAATTTCCCTGGGTACCAACAATTGTGGCACATGTATTTTTGTTAAAAAATATTTATTTCTTGATGAGGGTTTTAGTTTTCTTTTAATGAACTTGTTTCAATTAAAAGTCAGATGTTCCTCATTTTTTCAGTGCAAGATGACGGTTCTTCAGCAGTGATTTTTTTTGTAACCCTTCTTACTAATTTGTACAAAGGGTGCCAATAATAGTGGAGGGCACCGTATTTTTTTCTTTTTGACTAAATGCCGTGCCATCAGAAAGTATTCAGATCACTTTTTACACCTTTTGTTATGTTACAGCGATATTCTAGTCTGGTAACACACTATCAGCCTAAAAACATTTCCACATAAAAAAAACCTTTTCACATAACACTCAATACTCCAGAATGACAAAGCAAAAGCAGGACTTTATACATTTTTCCAAATGTATTAAAAATTAAAAAACTGAAATATGACATGGAAAGAAATAAGTAGATCCTTTATTCAGTACTTAGTTGAAGTAGATTTGGCCGCGATTACAGCCTAGAGTCTCCCTGGGTCTGGCATTCTTCACTACAGATCCTCTCAAGGTCTGTCATATTGGATGGAGACCATCAGTGAACAAGATCTTTTCAGGTCTCTACGGAGATGTTTGCTTTGGTTCAAGTCTTGGCTCTGGCTTGGCCACTCAAGAACATTCACAGAGTTGTCTCCAGGCCATTCCTGTGCTGTCATTTCCTTGTGCTTAGGGTCATTGTCATGTTGAAAGGTAAACCTTCATCCCAGTCTGAGGTCCAGTGAGCTCCAGAGCAGGTTGTCATTATGAATATCTCTGGACTTTGGTCAATTCATGTTTTTCTCAACCCTGACTAGTCTCCTAGTCCCTGTCACTGAAAAACAACCACAAAGTATGATGCTGCCAATACCATGCTTAACCACTAGAATGGTATTGTGCAGGTGATGAATGGTGCCTGGTTCCCACCAGATGTGACATTTGAAACTGAGGCTGAACAGATCAATCTTGCTTTCACCAGACCAGAGAATATTTCTCATAGTCTGAGAGTCCTTTATGAGCCTTTTTTGCGAACTCCAAGCAGGATTTCATGTGTCATCTGGCCATTCTGCCATAAAGCTCAGATTGGTGGAGTGTTGTAGTGATGGTTGTCCTTCTGGAGGTTTCTCCCATCTTAACACAGATTGTATGTAGCTCAGCCAGAGTGACCACCTGGTTTTTGGTTATATCTCTTATCAAGGCGCTTTGCCCCGATTGCTCAGTTTAATCAGACAACCATCTCTAGGAAGAGTTGTGCTTGTTCCAAACTTCTTCCATTTAAGAATTATGCAGGCAATTGAGCTCTTGTGAAGTTTCAGTGTGGCATACATTTTTTGTAACCTTCCTCAGATCTGTGCCTCAACATAATCCTGTCTCTAAGCACTTTTGGCAATTCCTTTGACTTCATGGCTTTCTTTTTCTAATATATTGTGGAATCTTACATTCAGTAAAATAATTACACAGCAGAAATGTGTCAAGAAACACTACTGGGGCTCCTTTATACCAACACCTCCATAATACCTCACTGGCAGAAGTTTTCTTTCTTTTTAATTTTCTTTTTCAGTCATCCTTGTGTGTGTTTAGACCATATTGTCTGTGTTTATATATATTTATTTATCTAAGTTTTCATTTATTTAAAGAGCTTCTGCAAAAAGCCAGATTTCCCCCTGGGGACAAATAAAGTCCTGTCTGTCTGTCTACAAACAGGTGTCTGCCTCTGCTATTGATGTCCAATCAATTGAACTGACCACAGGCAGACTCTAAACCTGGTGAAGGAACATCTCAGCAATGATCAACAGAATAGAATGCACCTGAGACAAATTTCAAGTGACTTTGCAAAGGTCCTGATTACTTGTGTGGGATATTTCAGTTTTTTATTTTTAATAAATCTGTAAAAAATCCTACAATCTACTGTTTTTGCTTTGCAATTCTGGAGTATTGAGTGTTGCATGATGAGGGAAAAAAATAACTTGAACAGCTTTAGTACAAGGCTGCAACATAATAAAATGTGAAAAAAAAATATTGTCTGAAGGCACAGTACGTTCATTTATAATGATTCCTGGCTCGAATTTTCTCTATATACAATTTCTCCATCTTGTAAAGCAGTTTTAGTATATTAAAGCTCTAAAGCATTAAACTTAAACTTAAAGACCAGTTTTCCCATTTTCGGGTGTAGTATTGGCTGAAGCCTCAGCTAGTAGCTGGGGACTGCTTGGGTTTTGGTGAAGTTCTTCTGGGCTGGCCAATGAAGGTCCTGGACTGCTTTTTGTGGTGGTTTCAGAGGCCTCACATCCATTTTGTCATGTTTGTGGCTCCCAATTATAAGAGGAGATTCAATGACAAATGACATGTATAATGGATGGCACACATGAGCTGGCATCCTGGCCAGGATTAAACAAGGATTCTTACCCACTTGGATGGACATTACAGTACAGTACTCATTACAGTGAGTACACCCCTCACATTTTAGTAAATATTTTATTATATCTTTTCATGGGACAACACTGAAGATATGAAACTTCGATACGATATAAAGTAGT
The DNA here is from genome assembly GCA_026402145.1 of Polypterus bichir lapradei. Lineage (NCBI taxonomy): Eukaryota > Metazoa > Chordata > Cladistia > Polypteriformes > Polypteridae > Polypterus > Polypterus bichir. Next base: position 146,868,678 of record JANRMT010062791.1, on the reverse strand, counting down.
CAGTGTACAGCTTGTATAACAGTGTAAATTTGCTGTACCCTCAAAATAACTCAACACACAGCCATTAATGTCTAAACTGCTGGCAACAAAAGTGAGTACACCCCTAAGTAAAAACTGTCCAAATTGTGCCCAGTTAGCCATTTTCTCTCCCCAGTGTCATGTGACTCATTAGTGTTACAAGGTCTCAGGTGTGAATGGGAATCAGGTGTATTACATTTGATGTTATCACTCTCACACTTTCTCATACTGGTCACTGGAAGTTCAACATGGCACCTCATAGCAAAAAACTCTCTGAGGATCTGAAAAAAAGAATTGTTGCTCTACATAAAGATGGCAGAGGCTATAAGAAGATTGCCAACACCCTGAAACTGAGCTGTAGCATGGTGGCCAAGACAATACAGTGGTTTAACAGGACAGATTCCATTCAGAACAGGCCTCGCCATGGTCGACCAAAGAAGCTGAGTGCACATGCTCAGCGTCATATCCAGAGGTTGTCTTTTGAAAATAGACGTATGAGTGCTGCCAGCAATGCTGCAGAGGTTGAAGGGGAGGAGGGTCAGCCTGTCAGTGCTCAGACCATATGCCGCACACTGCATCAAACTGGTCTGAATGGCTGTCGTCCTAGAAGGAAGCCTCTTCTAAAGATGATGCACAAGAAAGCCCGCAAACAATTTGCTGAAGATAAGCAGACTAAGGACATGGATTAATGGAACCACGTCCTGTGGTCTGATGATTCCAAGATAAACTTATTTGGTTCAGATGGTGTCAAGCGTGTGTGGTGGCAACCAGGTGAGGAGTACAAAGACAAGTGTGTCTTGCCTACAGTCAAGCATGGTGGTGGGACTGTCATGGTTTGGGGCTGCATGAGTGCTGCCGGCACTGGGGAGCTACAGTCATTGAGGGAACCATGAATGCCAACATGTACTGTGACATACTGAAGCAGAAACTGGGCTGCAGGGCAGTATTCCAACATGATAACGACCCCAAACACACTTGAGGGTAAAGGTGCTGGACTGGCCAAGCATGTCTCCAGACCTAAACCCAATTGAGCATCTGTGGGGCATCCTCAAATAGAAGGTGGAGGAGCGCAAGGTCTCTAACATCTACCAGCTCCGTGATGTCGTCATGGAGGAGTGGAAGAGGATTCCAGTGGCAACCTGTGAAGCTCTAGTGAACTCCATGCCCAAGAGAGTTAAGGCAGTGCTGGAAAATAATGGTGGCCACACAAAATATTGACACTTTAGGCGCAATTTGGACATTTTTCACTTAGGGGTGTACTCACTTTTGTTGCCAGCATTTTTGACATTAATGGCTGTGTGTTGAGTTATTTTGAGGGGACAGCAAATTTACACTGTTATACAAGCTGTACACATTGACTACTTTATATTGTATCAAAGTTTCATATCTTCAGTGTTGTCCCATGAAAAGATATAATAAAATATTTACTAAAATGTGAAGGGTGTACTCACTTTTGTGAGATACTGTACATTAAAAGGACTGGGGGAAATAAGCACCCCTAAATATTTCCTCCCCTAGTACGCTAGATGGCAGCATCCCTGGGTTGGGATTCTCACAAGGACACCTCCAGGCCATGGTGGGACTTGTAGGACTGTGAGACTGTGGGGCAGCTCTGTTGGGTTCCTTGGGTGCCAACTTTTTGAGACTTCTGTTTGACCTAGAAGTGCTTCTCTGGGCTATGTACTGGCACCAGAAATACTTCTGAGTCTAAGATAAAAGGAGCCGCTCAACCTCATCCAGGTTTCACATGGACAAAACTTGCCTGGAAGGTATGGAGGCGAAGAAAAAAGAATGATGAAGAATTATATTGTGTTTATGTCACTTTTGAAGCCTATTGGATAGGTATTTGTGAGAATAAATCTTTAAACTGGGATTTGTGTCTGTGAGGTTGTGTGAGGTTTGGGGTGCTGCAAGCCCCCGTAATGGTCACACCTGGTATGCTGAAAGGTTGTGGACACTTCAGGGTAAGATCTACTAGTTTATGCATTTGTAATTAATGGTTTAATTTTCCGGAAAACAGGGATAAAAAAATCATGATAATGATGATAACACTGATCTCATCTGTCATGTGTAACATACACAAACGCCTTCAACATTAAACTTTCATTTTTAAAAACCCAGTTTTGTAATTTCTCAATTTACACCAACACATAAATTAGGATTTGTCAGCTTTAGTAAGAAACCAGATTTAAACAGAATTTACCCGGAAGGAGAGCATGTAGCTACTGCAGGCCCAGGACTGATTTTCAGAACCTCTGTCCTATTAGGGGTCCAGTTTCAATGCATTTTTAACAGCTTTTGGAAAAAAATGTTTGCATACTGATGTGTTCCCTTAACGAGTCTTAACAAGCACTTTGATTGCAAAGGGGATAACGCTTGGTCTCCTGCCGTCTGTTCTGTACAAACTAAATATAAGAAGGAAGCTCCTCATGCACAGCATTGTTCAGGCTGAGTTCAGTTCTCAGACAGAAGGTCAAGAACACATGATCAGAATGACAGCTGTTCAAGATCAAATCTGTCATGAACAACAATCTCAGGACTCTTTTGTGGGTACTGAAGTAAAAGAAGCCATCAAGTTATAGAAAGAGTCCTTCCTTAAAATATTGGCTAGAACCTCTCCTAGCTGGACTTAGTGAAAATAACAGGCTGATACAACAAGGATGTGAGGGTCTGGGTGTGGGAACACCTTGATTCATGATTTTCTGGTGACCTCAGTGTGGTTCTGAGTAGCCAGAAGAATAAGCAGGACATCACCTAGAGAGTGGGCAATGTTGACATCGACTGGGGAAATCTTTGAGAAGTGGAAGGGACACTTTGAAGAAGGGCTGAACTTGACAGAGGATGAAGTGCTGGAACAATCTGGTCAGCTTGGTGCATTTCTTTGGTTGAATTCACTGTAATGGACAAGAAGCTCCATAGTAGAGAATTGACATCAGAACAGAAATACTGAATGTGCTGGTAAGTGTTTGGGCCTCTCATGTAACACACCCCTTCTAATGCTCAGTGGATGTGTTATGGACTGGCAAACCATTTTAAAAAGCAGAGTGCAGAAGGGATGTTCCATTCATCTACTTATTACTCTGCTCATCTACCTGGGAAAGGAGTGGATATCCCAATTAATAAATAAATTCAGTTGGACTAAAACAGGGCCATTTGTGCACTGGAAGGGAAATCCATTACCTTTACTTATTTGGCTAGCACCTTTATGATACGATAGGTTACATTTCTTTTATTTTTCCCCATTACACCACAGGCAGGTTAAGTAACTTGCTCAGTGACATTCTGTCAGTCGCAGGTTTTGAACCTACAACCTCAGGGTTTAAGAGCCAAAGCCTTAACCACTACACCACAGTGCCTTCCCTTGTTGTTGTTTGGATATCTGAGGGGTTGTTAGAGCTGGTCAGTTTCACCAAATGTTTTTTATGGACTTAAAGGAAGCTTATGGCTGTGAACTTTGGGGTTTCCTACAGTACAAGAGTCTAAGAGGTCAATCAGATCACTTACCAGTTTATACACTGTACACAGAGCGTAAATTATATTTGCTTTCTTTGTGTTAAATCATTTAAGCAGGATGTGTGACTTTATCAGTTTTATTCCATAGTAAGAAATAATAAAGAAACAATAGAAGACTAAATGCAAAGACATATGCAAGGTCATGTAGCATCTAGTGTTGATCGTCAAAGTTCACCCAACTGCTTTTAGTTGTGAATTCGCTGGGTCCGCCGGTGACCTTTTTCAAGATCAGCATGACAATACAGTGCTGTCAAGGACACCTAAAAGAACTTAGCAACATTATAATCCATTCAAAAACGAATTCAGTTTCTCCTTACCCAATTGAATTCAATGCATTCTGCAGAGTTTACTGAAATTCCAGAAGATTTACATGTTTTCGCCAAACTCTAATTCAGAAGTGTTCGCTCATCACTAGGAGCAAACAAATAGAGGACTAAGCAGAGAGCCTCCGAACCCCACCACTTACCCCCAGCTCCTGGCTTCTCAATTACCTTTTCAAAAGTGTAGCTGAGATGGAGAAAAAAATTAAAATTACTGAAGATATTGAAAAGAATTTAAAGAAATAAGAAGAGAAAAGCACAAGCACATACAGTATACAGTATACAAATGTGCATTTATCCTAACTCTTCAATGCCGTGCCCTGCAACAACACCGGGTCACACGTCGTTTGAATCTGTAAATGAAATCCCCCACTTCACACACTCATTTATAAAGCTTGTGTATGCATAAAAAGAGGCTCAAAATGTGTGTATGAAACTTCCCAAAAAAATATCATTTATAAAAGAAAACCTGATGCGAAAGCTTGAATTTATTTACAGTGTAATAAGTTCCACACAACACTGAAAAAGGTTTGAGGGCAGCCATCCGTATACTTCAATTTGGCTGCCAAATAAAGCGAAAGTTGGGGTTCAATGATGCAGATCTTAGTCCAGAACAAGACCAAAGCAAACAGCCAAACATGGTGGTTTTATAGTGGGAAACGGGAAATTATGTCATCAGACAGGAACCGGAAGTGATGTCCTTGTGGCTGGAAGTGATGTAGCCGGAACTAGAAATGATATCCTCAGGGGCCAGAGACGGAACTGTCGTCTTTGCTTGGAACTGGAAGTGACATCATCGAACCCAAGCAGAATTTCCTGTGATTGGCCTGTCAATGAAATAGAACAAGGAGTAGTGCACTCTGCCATCCCCTGGTTTGTTGAGGAATTCACGTCTTTTGAGCCTTTTAGCTGCCTCCCATGCACACGTGTGTGAAAACAGCAACTCTGAAATATGAGTATAAAACATTTCGGAGAAACTGGGAAGTGGAGACCCCCTTGATCCAGCAGGAACATTCAGCCAAACTAGCTAAATGATCCCTCCCATATATAATAATTCATATCACTGAGCCTTTGTTATATTGTATGTTCACGTGACAAACATATTACACCTCAAAAGTGATATATATGATGTACAGACTGTATTTTAGTTCCCTTTTAAAAGGGCCAATGTTATGTATTTGTACCGAAGAACTTTGTTGTTTTTTCAATTATTTTTATCAACTACTTGTTGTCACTGGCTGATAGGTCAGGATTAACTCAGCCAAACTGCCGTCTATCATGCCTGCTGTGCTGGAAGCCATTAAATGACTGATGAGGCACTACATTTAGATTTTGTATGGTGTGGGTACACATACATAAACATAACATGTTTTAGACAACTTAAAAAGGCAATTTACAGCAGCGTCTAGTTCTTCTAACTTAATCAGATCACTTTACTGCACTCCTATTGCCAAAAGGGCACCCAGCAAGAATACATTTAACTGTAAGCAGTGACTGCCCATTGATGCACAAATCATCAAAGATGTGACTGACAAACGCCATGTCTCAGTAGCCTGGATCAACTTGTGATTCATTTATTTTGAGCCAAAGTAGCTCATCAAATGTGACAGTACTGTATGTGATGGCCGGCTTGTTGGTAAGGTAACTGACTGATCTCTCAGATTTTCATTTGACCTGTACTATTCATTGTAACAGCAATCAGATCATTACTTGTGCCAAGTGATAGTGGCTACCTGCTAAGACACTTGTAATCTGCTAGGCTTTAGTGGTACACCAGGACTGTTAAGAAAGCAGATTTAACAGGGGTGCAGGCATCCAGCTGCACAAAGCCCCCACTTGCATTCCAAACTTATGTGACTGGACTCCAGCTTGTACAAGGATCTGCCTGACATCTCTCTAGAGGCCCCTCTGCAGACCTCTTGAGCCAGAAAGTGTGTAATGGTCTCAAGCAAGGACAAAGACCAGTTCAAGGGATGACAAAAAAGATGGACAAAAGAAACACACCAATTAAAAGACACTGATTTTGTAACTTGAAGCAACTTTAATACAGTCAGGAGAAGGTTCAACCTTATTTTAAAGCCACATGTACCCCATCTCTCAAAGAGTGAGAAGGAAAAAAAGAGACACAGGGATTCTTTCTGGGGACCCCAGAGAGGGGGGATTCTCTAAAATGACTAAAAACATCTGAATCCTAATCTCTGAACCAAAAAGCTATGAGCATCTTTCTTTAAACTCTTATCTTTGTGGACCAAAAGAGGAGACCCACTCTGTCAAGCCAAAGCTGTCTGACATGGCTGAGAAACATCTAAACTGTTGGGCCAAATGACTAATGCCATTCCCCTATGAAGTGGCAAAAGAGAGCAGAAGGCAAGCTGAGGAAGCAATAGCACAGCACTGCCAAGGATCATGCAGCAAAAAGAAAGAGTGCACTCCAATGTGAGAAGAATCCTCCACTTAAACCTGGAGCAACAACAAAGCAACAGCTCAACACAACATCAGACATCGTCCAAAAAGACTTAGCATCGTGAAACTATATGTGCCAAGATGAAGTGGAACTCTAAATACCAGTTAACAGCCAGCATATGTGTTAAATGTTTGTCTACTGTGTACTGTGTAATATATACTTTATATGTATCTATATTATATAAAAAAATTTTGGGTCAAGACATGTTCATCTCAGGGAGACACTTTGAAGTCCCACGAGACTACTTGCACATCACATCCTACTTACAAACAATTTCTCGGAGACACTTTAATGTCCCAGGAATCAAGGAAGTGAGACAAAAGGACAGCTGCTGTACAGGCTTTTAAATGATCGTTGAGAAGTGCAACATGCAGATCTCCCAGCACAGTAACAGCAGCTGCAAGCCAGCAGCTGATTCGTCCGCATCTCCTTAGTGTGCGTTCAACCCCATCCTTTATAACGCGAGCGGCAGAGACGCGAAGTGGCGAGTGTGAAGCGTGCCCCCGGAGAGAGGGGTTGGGGGATGGGAAAGCAAACCGAGTAGGGGGCAAAGGCCCCTAGTGTATGTATGTGTGTGTATATATATATATATGCTGTTATCATATTTCTATAGTACCTTTGTTTTTCAATAAATTGTATTATTCTGTTACCTAAAACAAATGTGTCTCAATTACCTTGATATAAGTCTAAATGCCAGAGACCCCCTCCTACAACAGAGAAATGTAACATAAATCAAGTAGGAGGCTTGCTGAAGGATTAATCCCACATTATTATAGCATCCCCCTGATTGGCCGTCTTAGTGATTAGATAGATAGATAGACAGATAGATAGATAGATAGATTATTAATCATCAAAAATCCTTCAGCCTTTCTCTGACCCCCAGAGCACAAAGAAGGGGCACTATAATGCCATGCATGATCTTCATTTCACAGTTGCAGAACACCAGATACTCTTGAATGCAGGTGTCAGGGTCTCGATGCGTCAGATGGAAAGCTGCTCAACCAGCCAATGAAGTTCTGCAGCATTGTGTTTGCAGATGTATGTGTTGATTAGCATGCTCCATATATGGATGTTTCAGGGCAGTTTTTGAGGTACACTTATGTATGCCTATTTGCAAGGAGTAGATTTCCTAGAAATGTGTGTATGACTGGTTTTATAAATTTGATTTTCATATATATTTTTTTGGCATATGCATTTTCCTGTGTTTTGGCAGGTGCATATTTTCTTGCTCAAATCCAAGCAAAATTTTACAAATGAACCCCAGGACGCTAATAGAACTGCATAAGGGGGCTTTATTAACACATATGGTAGATCAATCCAGGCAGATTAAGCTGTAAAAATATTAAGCCAAGAGTTTCAATCTCAATTTCAGTTGTACATTTATTGCCCCAAGAGGAAAATCAGCAAGGTTTTTAAAGAGACATCAAGATGCAACATTAAAAACACAACAAAAGAGAGCCTAAGCAATTAAATATGATAGAAGTTTCAAGGTAAGGTCTACTCTGATCATGGTGTTGGAGAGAGGTGACGTGTTTTATGATGATTAGCACATGCAAGGAAAAATGTCACTGTTCTCTGTACATATGACAGTAAGGAGCCTGTAAACATAACATTGCGCACACCGTAAATGTATTTGTGAATATTTTGTTAATGTTTCAGCAGTCACCACACCCAGAACAACCAGAAATGGTCTCAAAAGAATAAATGGGATGTTTTTTAAAGAAATAAAATACAAATGAGTGTTTACATTCTAGAAGAACATAAAATAACAATAAGAAACACTGCTCCCCTGGACCTACCTCTAAAGATTTTGTTCTGTCTTTGTTAAGATTTTCTGCATTTGTAATTTTTCTACAATGTTTTCAAATAGTGTTCTTATTTTGTAAATTTAAGTTCATTCATCATCATGTGCCACCATTTTGTTTGTTTTCTGCTATTTTGTGCTTTTTTTTACCATGATGCAGTGACCATTTGCTAATTTGTGTGGTCCAAGTGGTAACAAGTGGTGATGTCACTAGTGTGACAGTATAAAGATCGGCGCCACAGACCCCTCCAAGATTCTGGATAAATATGGAGCTGTTGAGTGGTTTTTCCTGCTTAGAATGTTTAACTATTTTTGACTCATCTCTCGATTAGTGCATTGGGCTTTCTTTTCTTTGATATTTTTGGCTTTTGCTAATGTATTTAGATTCTGAGATGTCGATTGTCCCTCGCCTGTTCTGTGTATCCTTTTGTTCTTTGTTTAGTTCCATTTCTGGCAGAGCCAGTGTTCTGTGTACAGTGACTAAAGCACTTAGACCAAGAGTTCCCAAACTGTTTTCGGCCGCCGACCCCTTTACCAAAAACTTTTAAAACCGTCGACCCCCTAGTCATTTACTTTACTTACTTAAATTAATACATTTGTACAGTACTCAATATTAAATATTTCACTAGATATCAGATTTTAATCACTTGTAATTATGATTTAAAAAGATAAAATGGCTACGGAATATGGCATTATCTTGTGCAACATTTAATATCGAAACCTGCACTAATGAAAATTTAAGCAAAAAAATAAGAGCAGAGTTTTGTTTTTTTTTTTACATTTTTGACATTTATGAAATAAATATGTAAATTCAAAATAAGTACAAATAGTCCAAGCTGTACTGTCTGCATTTCTTTTTTGGTTCAGTCATATTATTATCTGAAGAAATACAAACTTTTATTAACAAACAATTTCGACAGCCCCTGTGATTAAAAAAAAAAACAAAAAACAATAAAGTATGTACTTACTTGAAACAGAAGATTTTTGTTCTTACTCGAATAAATAAACTGTGTCCTCCAATTTTCTTTTTCGTAGTACTGCTCCTCAATAAATAATTATATTCAAAGTTCAAATCACAAATAAGTACATGTCACATCAAACGAACCAATTTATAGTGTTTTATGAAAGCATGACCGTACAAGACTGATAGATTCTGCTAATATCGAATATCCGTCGTCTCGTCCCACCGCAAGCAAGAGCGGACATGCAACGGTTTTTCATGTCTGCACTTGCTTTTATACGTTCGATAAGACAATGCACAGATACTGTATGTTTGTGTTACATGTATTTTCATGCATTCTTACGTGTGACTCTTTTAATGACACATTTTACCTTTTTGGTCGCAAGTTTGGTATGTAATGTGTTTTTATCAAAAAAGTGTTTTTTTGAATTATTTTACTTCTTAATTAGGTACCTATTGGAATCATAGATATTTTGAAGTAACAAACAAATAGCAGTAGTAAGGGGGTCTATTTTTGCTGTCGTTGACCCCCCAATTTTTTTATTGAAACTATCGACCCCTAGAAAGTTCAAATCGACCCCAGGGGGTCGATATCGACCACTTTGGGAACCCTTGACTTAGCCAATTCCCAAACCTTTTCACCTCCCTGATACTTATTGAACCTCTGGCCTCTACCTCTACTTGTACTTCTCTTTCACCTTACAGCCAAACTCCTCTGTATAAACAGTTAGAAGTCCTTAAGAGGCAAATACCAGGAGGACTTCTGGATCAGCTTGACTTTCACAGAGATTCTTGTGTGAACTGCAGTTCCTACAAAGCTCTGCTGATATTTTATTCGATGCAACAAGCCAGTGCTGCTGCCTACTAGTGCTGTGGGGGTTTTCTACTTTTTTATTTTATTTCTATAGCCAAAACTTTCTTATCTTGTTATCCTGACCAGGTACAGATGTCCAATTCGTAATGTGTTCTGGACTGATGTACTGTAGCTGCCTTCTTTGTGCTTCCCTTTACATCTGGAATCATACTTAGTACATAAAAACATTAAATTAGCATTAAAACTCAACCAATTAATGTCAAGAAAGAAAAACTACTGCTTACAATTTAAACTTGTGAATATTTATAAACAAAAAACTCATTTAGAAGAACAGTTGGGATGAAGGACTGTTTGAACTAATTACTTTTTTTGTCCGTAAAACCAGAAAATATGAATAAGAATATAACTCCAGTTTTCTCAAGTTCAAAATCCTTCTTTTTAACATATAAAGTCTTAAATGGCCAAGGTCCTGCTTACTTATCTGAGCTTATCATTACTTACATACTAGAGTGCACATTGAGATCTCAAGATGCTGCCCTACTAAAGATTCCAGTGATTACTAAAATAACAGTAGGTGGTCGAACCTTTAGTTCCAGGGCCCTGAAGCTGTGGATTGATATGACTGCTACTATAAGAGGTGCCCTTCAGTTTCAGCTTTTAAATCCCAGCCAAAGACTCAAGGCTTTAGTCTGGGACACCCTGATTAGAGCTGCTGATTAGCAGTCCATACTGCCTCTCTGTTTATAAGTCATTTCTACAGAAATATTAGTAATACAATATTTATAAACTGTTACTAAGCCTCCTCTATTCTGATTATCTTCTTGGTATCTGGATGTGGCACTTGGTGCCAATGCTCTGCAGCCAGGCTGCTCTCTTGCATATGGAAAAGTCATCTCAGATAAAGGAGCTTTGGAACCATCAGATGGAAAAATGTTCTCATCAAATTGAATGGCCAACACAGACACAGAGAATCACTTGCTGAGCACAAGAGGGCAGTACAGGAATGGAAATGCACACCAAAGGAAAACTAAACTGCATTCACAGGCAGACTGAGCTCTCTGACTACCAGCCAAAAACGATTTTAAAGTAGTGCTTAAATGTGCTTAAATCTAAATATAACGACTTATTATCACACAATGAAAATGTTTATGTTTTTCCCAAAAAATAAACAGTTTGAAATAAAACCAGAGGGAGCAAAGGCAACAAATGAATAAAAGTTATCATTTAGCCTGGTGTACAGTATGTTTATGCAGTTCTGAAGATTTTAAACAGTGCAGCAAGTCCATTAAAGTCTATGAAGCCTTTGACTTTAGGAAAAGGCCAAATTCTAAAAAGACAGACAGAAAGATACTCTTGCCATTTCATGGATCAAGTGTCCTGGGTTCATATTCTGTATTTATTCACTGCCTCTATGAAGTCTGCATGGCAGCTTAGTTAGGTTGTAATTCGATGTTGGCTTTGTGTGGGGGTGCATTAATGTTTCCTGTGCTGCACTGGCCCCCATTCAGGGTTCATTCTTGTCTAATGCCCAGTACGGATTAAGGAGGTCTGAGAATATTATGTGATGTAAAATCCAACATTTCTCCTGTTTACAGCATACTCATTATTGGGCACACAGCTATGTTCAGTGATTCTGCCTGTCCGCGTGTGTGGTGGATAGCCATGACCCAGGAGGCCTACAGCGGCTGCCAACTTTTGATCCTTCAAGCTAATCTCCAAAATTGTCATTGTTGTTTGTACTTTAGTTGCACTTTTAATCTGATCGTTTCTCTAGCTTGTTGTCTGCCGACTCTCAGAAATCTTGAATATTCTGAAAGATTGTATACTGCTGCAGTGACAGCTAAGAGTCGAACTGCTTTAATTCATTTGCTGCTGAAGAATTTTAAAAAACTTTGTTTTTAATTAAGCAACAGGCAGTTAGGTAGAGCGGAAAACAGTAAGGAGCACAACAGCTGAAAATTGGATCAATTTTTATATTGGTGATGAGTGTAAAGCAGAGGCGGCCTTAGGGGTGTGTGGGCCTAGGGCTGACCAAACCCACGCAGGGCCAGATACGTCAAATTCTGTAACTTGTATGTGTGGACTGTATAAACTTGCATGCAAATTTAATAAAAATAATGTTAACATGCACTGTATTTTCTCATTACAGTATTCAGCTAAAATTATAAGATAACACGCGGACTTTACTCAAATATAGCAATATAATCTATGAAAAAAGTGCAATTCATAATTCACGACAATACCACGATAGTGCGAAATGCGATGCGGTGTCTTGAGGAAATTAGCAGGGCCTCTTCTAGAAAATGTACCCAAATTGCAAATGTACTCTGAATCTCGATATGCAGGATGTCATATTCATAACTCACATTGATGTCATGTCAGCCGGTTATCATTAGCGATACATGTTTTTGTGCATTAATATTCGGACATGTTTATGGCCTACAAATGCAATGTGAGTTTCATTGTTTCGACAGGAAGTGTGAAATTAACGTAGAGGTATCATCATGAAATCTCTTACTGGTTTCCAGGTTCAGAGACGAAAATCCAATTTTTTTGACTGAATTGGAAAAGTCATTGATGACATCTTCGTAGTCTAAGCTGGATGCAATGTATTTTTCTATAGATAGGAGAAGCCAACCCAGCGACTAATGGGCTCTACCTATTTTAGGAAGGGATTATACTGGCGACCCTTTTCGGGCGATGAAGGTGGACTATGGAATGTTTTCAAAGATGTACATGTATGGAATTTGACCTTGAAGAGGGATTTTAAAAGGGTTCTTCTTAGAAACATCTCAAATATATATATATATATATATATATATATATATACTGGAGAATATAACTTGACAAATCTACTTGAACAGGACACGTGAAACTCAAAAGCGGGGCCCCCTTAGGTGTGAGGCCTGGGGCAGTTGCCCCACTTGCCACCCCCAAACGTCACTCTTGCTGTAAAGAGTAAGGTTCAGGTCACACACCATTTTGCAAACCTAACACTACAATAAGATTCACAGGCGATTTCATAATTGCAAAATGTGAAGCCCACTAAAGAGTTTTTGAAGTCTTCACAATTTTTTGGGATGGAAAATACTTCTTCCTAAAGCCTTTTTGTCTCTTCCGTGTTTAGCTGAGTTCTTACCTTCTTCTTCTTTCAGCTGCTCCCATTATGGTTTGCCAGAGCGGATCATCTTCTTCCATATCTTTCCGTCCTCTGCATCTTGTTCTGTCACACCTATCACCTGCATGTCCTCTCTCACCACATCCATAAACCTTCTCTTAGTCCTTCCTCTTTTTCTATTCCATGGCAGCTCTATCCTTAGCATCCTTTTCCCAATATACCCAGCATCTCTCCTCTGCACATGTCCAAACCAATGCAATCTTGCCTCTCTGACTTTGTCTCTCAACCGGTCAACTTGAGCTGACCCTCTAATGTACTCATTTCTAATCCTATCCATCCTCGCCACCCCAAATGCATATCTTAGCATCTTTAACTCTGCCACCTCCAGCTCTGTCTCCTGCTTTCTGGTAAGTGCCACTGTCTTCAACCCATATAACACAGCTGGTCTCACTACTGTAATGTAGACCTGCCCTTTCACTCTTGCTGATACCCATCTGTCACAAATTACTCCTGACACTCTTCTCCACCCATTTCATCATGTCTGCACTCTCTTTTTCACCTCTCTTCCACAATCCCCATTACTCTGTACTGTTGATCCCAAGTATTTAAACTCTTCCACCTTCACCAACTCTACTCCCTGCATCCACACCATTCCACTGACCTCCCTCTCATTTACACACATGTATTCTGTCTTGTTCCTACTGACCTTCATTCCTCTCCTCTCTAGAGCATATCTCCACCTCTCAAGGGTCTCCTAAACCTGCTTCCTACTATCGCTACAGATAACAATGTCATCAGCAAACATCATAGTCCACGGGGACTCCTGTCTAATCTCTTCTGTCAACCTGTCCATCACCATTGCAAATAAGAAAGGGCTCAGAGCCGATTCCTGATGTAATCCCACCTCCAACTTGAATGCATCCGTCGCTCCTACTGCAGACCTCACCACTATCACACTTCCCTTGTACATATCCTTTACAACTCTTGCGTACTTCTCTGCCACTTCCGACTTCCTCATGCAATACCATAGCTCCTCTTGAGGCACCTTGTCATATGCTTTCTCCAGGTCCACAAAGATGCACTGCAACTCCTTCTGGCTTTCTCTAAACTTCTCCATCAACATCCTCAGAACAAACATTGCATCTGTGGTGCTCTTTCTTGACATGAAACCATACTGCTGCTCACTAATCATCACCTCACTTCTTAACCTAGCTTCCACTACCCTTTCCCATATCTTCATGCTGTGGCTCATCAATTTTATTCCCCTGTAGTTACTGTAGTCCTGCACATCCCCCTTATTCTTAAATATCAGCACCAGTACAAGTGAGAGGCATCCTCTCACTTTCCAAGATTCCATTAAACAATCTGGTTAAAAACTTCACTGCCATCCCCACTAAATACCTCCATGCTTCCATAGGTATGTCATCTGGACCAACAGCCTTTCCATTTTTCATCCTCTTCATAGCTGTTCTTACTTCCTCCTTGCTAATCCGTTGAACTTCCTGATTCACTATCTCCACATCATCCAACCTCTTCTCTCTCTCGTTCTCTTCATTCATCAGCCTCTCAAAGTACTCTTTCCATCTGCTCAACACACCCTCCTCGCTTGTGAGTATGTTTCCATCTTTATCCTTTATCACCCTAACCTGCTGCACATCTTTCCCAGCTTGGTCCCTCTCTCTAGCCAATCAGTACAAGTCCTTTTCTCCCTCCTTAGTGTCCAACCTCTCATACAACTCATCATACGCCTTTTCTTTAGCCTTTGCCACCTCTCTCTTCACCTTGCACCTTATCTCTTTGTACTCTTGTCTACTTTCTGCATCTCTCTGACTATCCCACTTCTTCTTTGCCATCCTCTTCCTCTGTATACTCTCCTGTATTTCCACATTCCACCACCAGGTTTCCTTTTCCTCCTTCCTCTTTCCAGATGTCACGCCAAGCACCCTTCTTGCTGTCACTCTTACTACATCTGCTGTAGTTTACCAGTTGTCTGGTAACTCTTCACTGCCACCCAGTGCCTGTCTCACCTCCTCCCTAAACTCAACCTTGCAGTCTTCTTTTTTCAGCTTCCACCATTTGATCCTTGGCTCTGCCCTCACTCTCTTCTTCTTCTTGATCTCCAACGTCATCCTACAGACCACCATTCTATGCTGCTTAACTACTCTTTCCCCTGCCACCACTTTGCAGTCGTCAATCTGCTTCAGATTGACTCTTCTGCATAGGATGTAATCTACCTGTGTGCATCTTCCTCCACTCTTGTACGTCACCCTATGTTCCTCCCTCTTCTTAAAATACGTATTCACCAGAGCCATGTCCATCCTTTTGGCAAAATCCACTATCCTCTGACCTTCTTCATTCCTCTTCTTGACACCATACCTACCCATCGCTTCCTCATCTCCTCTGTTCCCTTCCCGAGTTCTTACCTGTAGCTGTGTAATGCAAGAAATCTGTCACACATATGTCAAATCAATCCTACTTATGCTTCTTGTTCACATCACATTGCAGGTAAGCAGTGCCTTCTTATTAAAAACTGTCACATGCTGCATATTATCTACACCTTAGCACACCATCATGCACAGTATTGCTGTCATGCATGTACATATGCTGCAGGAGTGTGTTGGGTGCTCCATTCATGATAGCATACTAAGAAGGATGCTGAAGGACATGTAACTGTTGGATAATTCTTACTGTTATTTCATTATACATACCTGTACAGAAAAACAATGAATTCCATCTGCCAGAGAGCTAGACTTCAGTTCCTCCAGATTGTAGATTTAAAGGCTTCCATCTTTGACCTTTGGGAGTACTATATAAATTTTCAGTGATCCAAATATAACAACATTAAAATGTTAGAAATATTTTGATGATTATCAAAAAGCACACCAATCCTGTTTGCCTTAATCTTTCCAAAAGTTTGGAAAGTTCTGACACCCCCACTGCCCTTCATGTGTCTCTAGTTCTCTGTGTGAAGAAACACCTGAGATTTGTGTGAAATTTACCCTTTGTGAGTTTCCAACTGTGTACCTGTATTCTTGCTGAACTCATTTTAAAGTAATCGTCTTGATCCATTCATCCATCCATCATTTATCCATCCCGCTATATTCTAACTAGAGGGTCGCGGGGGTCTGCTGGAGCTCGTCTTGATCCACTGGACCAATTCCTGCCAAAATTTTAAACATTTCAGTCATGTCACCTCCTAAACTCCTTTTGCTTAAATTACAAAGGTTCAGCTCCTTCATTTTCACTTCATAACTCATACCTGTTAGTCCTTAATCAGCCTGGCCCCTCTTCTCTGGACTTTCTCTAGCACTGCTATGTCTTTTTTTTGTAATATGTAGATCAAAACAGCACGCAGTACTCCAGGTGAGGCTTCACTAGTGCATTATAAAGCTTAAGCATAACCTCCTGTGACTTGTGTCTCTAGGTAATTACTGCACTTTAGAATAATGTTCACGGTGAAGGGTGTTACAGTATATAAGAAGTATATTGACTGTGCTGCTGTTATTTTGGCTTTTGCATATATCTGTGTGTATGCAGATTTCAAACCCTCATGATTCACAGTTAAGTTTAATTTTGATTCTTTACACACAGTTACAAATGTTACAGCATTGGAAAAAAGATCAGATTGACCCTGTGGCCATTGAACACCTCCTAAGTACTAAGTGATTATATTAACATTTATTCATTTATTTGTGCTGTTATCTGCAGCAAATTACAAATCCCAAGTGCTTGAAGACAAACAGCAAAGCAAACATGCATTTGCTTAGCTGCATTTATCGATCTTTTATTCATAAGAACAAAGAAAAAAAAACAAAAGTAATTTGACAAGCAAGGGGAGGTCATTCAATCCTTCTGGCTCATTTGTTGGGTTAATACCTGTAGCTAATCTGTCCCGACATCTCATCCAGATTTTTCTTAAAGGTTGTCAAGCTATCTGCTTCAGCTACATGGCTCGGTAGTTTGCTCTAGAGTCCCAGAAAACTTTCAGTAAACAACTGCTTCCTGGCTTTAGTCCTAAATGTACTTCCCTTTAATTTCCAACGGTGTCCTTGACTATGTGATTCACTGTTAAGACTGAAGAATTTTGCTGGATCTACTTTTATCAGTGCCCTTAAGAATTTCAAAGACCTGGATTAGGTCCTCACGCAGTCTCTTCTCTAAGTCTGTTGGAGTAGGACATGTGCTTAAGTCCTGGGATACACCTGGTTGCTCTCTGCACAGCTTCAGGTGCTGCTATGTCGTTCTTGTAGTAACACTCCTGATGCGTTACATAGTGTGAGGTACTATATATTCAACACTTTTTTACATTATAACTTAACATTTTATGTGACTTTTTAATCGCTTCTGCACATTGCTTAGTTGATGAAAGTGTTTCAGCATAAACCCCCTACATCCTTTCAGAGGTTGCTTCCTGTATTTCAATGTCTCCTGTCTTGTATTTATAATTCACATTGATGTTGCTCACATGTAGCACTTTGCACTTTTCTGCATTAAACTGCATTTTCCAGGTAGCTCGTGCAGGTCTTTTTGGATTCATCTGATGCCTCCTCGGTCTCTGCTATTTCTTCATTTTTACAGTCATCTGTGAATTTCACAACTTTACTGACTATAGCAAAATCTATATAATCAAAATATTTGAGAAAAAGTACTAGTCCAAGGACAGACTCCAGGGGGAGTGCACTGATGACCTCACTCCATGTGGAGCATTCTCCTCTATTTGTACTCTTTGTCTCCTGCTGGTTAACCAACTAGAGATCCAGTTTTGCAGGTTACCTCTGATGCCAACAGCTTCTTGTTTCAGAATTAATCTTCAGTGTGCTTCTGAGTCAAAGGGTTTTTGAAAGCCAAAGTAAATTCTCTCTTATGCTTAGTGTTTGTCAACTATTTTGGTTGCTTCCTCAATAAAAATTAAAAAATCGATTTACAGGATCTTCCTCTTATAAATTCATGCTGTTATTAAATATGTTATTTTCATATAAGTACTTGTACTATTCTAATTTATTTCATATTATAGTTTCGATAATTTTACATGATACAGAAGTAAGACTTACTGATCTACAATTACCACGGTGCCTTTTTCTCATCCTTCTTGAAGACTTGAGTCACATTTGCAACTTTCCAGTCCTCAGGTACTTCTCCTTTCTTAAATCACTGCTCAAATATAGGGTGGTCCAGATCTAATTATGCAATTTTCATTACACTATAACTTATTAAGTTTATTACATAGAAAATCACCCGAAACATCCCGGACCATCGAGAAGTGTGCAAACTGACGACATGAAGAATTGTCTTTGTGCCGAACTGGAATCGTCCCCGCATAAATCAAAGTCATCCAGGCGATCTGGATCTGCATAATTAGATCTGGACCACCCAGTATGCTTAATTAGGGTTTATAGCTGATGTCTTTCATTTCTTTTAATACAATTGGTTAAATCCCATTAGACCTCAGGGGTTTATTAGTCTTTAACATATTGAAGGCTTGAAGCACATCTGACTTTTAAAAATCTATGAACTCAAGGTTTGTTTTTACTTCTGCATGGGGCATTCCTTGTGTGTCTTCCTTTATAAATACTTGGAAGAAATATTTGTTAAGTTCATTTGCTATTTCCTTCTCATTTTCAATGATTTATCCTTTTGAGTCTCTGGGGTTTTTTAAAATTCCCTTTTATTTTGTTTTTACTAGTGTGTGATTCAAAAAATTTCTGTTATTTGCTTTGGCTTCACTTACAATTTTTTTTTTCCATTTCACTTTTGACTTTTCAAATGCTTTATTTGATCTCTTGCTGTAGTTTCCAGTATTCCTCTAAGTCAGAATTATTTGGCTGTTATTTTTCTTGTACAGTGGGCTTGTCAGCTTAACCTTTTGAATACTTACCTTTTTATCCATTTTGGCCAATTTTTTAGTTTTTCCGTTTTAATGGATTTAGTAATAGTCTTATTTTGAGTCTCTGAAGTGACACCATCTATCATTTGTAGTCGCAGTGTTTTTACTTTCCCATTCTGTGTTTTCTAAATTCATCCTCATCCCTGTGAAGCCTGCTTTCCTCATATTATAAGTCTGTTTTGTTAAACGTTTGTGTGTTTTCAAAGATGATATCAAACTTCATCATGTTGTGATCACTGTTGCTTAAAGTATCAGTAACTTCTTTTTTATTAATCTGTCTTTATTTTCCGAAAAGATGAGATCTAGACAGGTATCACCACATGTTAGGCTTGAAACAAATGGGATGAGAAACCAGCCATTTGCCCTCAGGACCATTTCAGTTTCCTCTTTTGCATTTCCCAATCAATGTTTTGAAAGTTAAACTCACTCACAATTGCTTTGTCCCCTTTCTTGCACATCCATCTGATTTGATCAAATGATATGCTTTAGCCTGAAATTTCAGAATCTGGCACTCTCTCTCTTTCTTCCTTACTAGTTTAACTCACATGATTTTGGATTGCTGAACCAAATAAGAACTTTTGTATATATCACCCTTCTGTAATTAACACAATCGTAAGCCTCAGTTCTGCACTGTATATTGTGTTATGCAGCCCGGACTCAGACAGGCAGACATCGTTTGTCACCCAGCACACGTTTATTTACAAGATATATATACAAGTATGACACACACAACTCAGCGCCGCAGCACCAATCACCCCAAAGTCCAGGCCCTTTCACAATGCCTTTTCTCTTTGTCTCTGACCGCCTCCACTCCTCTCCTCCGAGCTCCGTCCTCTTCCACCCGACTCCAGCCATCGAATGGAGGGAGGCGGCCCCTTTTATACACACCCAGATGTGCTCCAAAGGGCTCCAAAGGCACTGGGGCCACCCCTGACAGTGACCACAGTCCCCATAGCCACCAGGGCGGTCGCCTCCACGTGGTCTGGGGGAGGTGTAAGCCCTCCTCCGGTCCTCCTGAGCATCCCGGCCGGGTACCACCCCCAGCCATCAATAATATGTACACATCGTCTTGTGCAAGAGAACAACACACTGTCAGACACCTCACCTAGTCACCGTGTCCCAGTCCCTGTCATACGCCACTGTCCAAGATAACACAAATCCTTGATTTTTCAGGTATCTGCATCCATGTTTTCTAGTTACATTCTCATATACGAAGTATAGGGAAAGTATTGTAATCGTCCAAAGATTCAATGTCGAGATTTTAATGAATCTCGACGTTTCAGACCTCCCTGACTTTCTTGGATCCTCCAAATATTCCATTTCCAACATTCCATTTTAGTCAATTTTTGGAATTATGTCTTTGTTTCTGTCTGTGTGAGTGCGTGTGTGTATGTAAACACAATAACTTGAGTAAGTTTTCAGTTAGGTCAACCAAATTTTCCATACAAGTATTAGGTATAAAATACAGATTTCTATCAACTTTTGGGCTGTTTCCATTAACCGGAAGTGGTACTTTAATTTTATAGTAACTGTTCAGTATATTATTAATTTGATTTGATTTGTTGTTCATGGTTCTTTAATGTACATAATATAAAATATAATCATTGTCTTACAGTTTATTCCTCAAATATCCATCCCCATATCTTGAGTATACGAGAAAGTCTAGAGGAGACCACTCCTGATTTGTTCTGAATTAACAATCATCCACAATACTAGTAATTCTCTTATTTTGTTACCCACGAGCTACAATGTTTTACTACTTATAAAATCAACACAAAAGAACAACCCTTTCAGGTTCAGTCTGAAAACTTTCTAATTACCTACTTGCTATAAAGTGTGTCTGTGTCTGTGTCTGTGTCTGTGTGTGTGTCTGTGTGTGTACAGTATATTATTGATGTTTTAATGTCTAGCTGGGTTTAACTTGCATAGCTATTGACAAATGTGTTCTGAAATTTTTCAAATAAGGAAGGCACATTTGGAGGTAAGGTTGTGTGGCCTGAAAGGGGTGCTCCAGCTGCCCAAACCAGACACGGACAGACACAGGCACAAGTCCAGCACGACACACGGCTTGTATTTGGGAAACTCTTGCCTGTAAGAGTTTCCAACAGCACAAACACAGGTACAAATAATCATACAGCAATGCCTTTTTCTTCTTCTTTTTTTCTCTCTTTCTCTTCCTCTGTGCCAAGCTTCTTCCCCTTCCTCTCGACTCCCACTCCCGGAGCTGGGGCAGGTAGCTCTATTTATGCACCCAGGAGTATGTCTGGTATTCCGTAAGCATGGTTTGGAAGCACTTCTGGGTTAGGTGGGAGCCCAACGAAATAGGGGTCAGCAGTCACTGCAGCACCCCCTGGTGGTACCTACGGACCCCAACAGGGCTTAGTCAGCAAACCTTAAGTCCCAATGATACCCTGTGAGAATCTAGGGGGGCTACCATATAGCCATCCAGGGGAGAATATGTCCTGTGAATGTTCTCTCCCCCGGGTAAGGATCCTGGCCATCCTCCACAGTTACTATAAATCGCAGCACCAGAGTGTGGTGTCATGTTGCATGTTGATTAGCACATGCAAGGCAGAATTTCACTAGAACAATAACACCCATATAAACCTAGGTAGGATTTGAATCCTGCATTCAGTTGTTGTCATCTCTGTGGGGTCTGCATGCTCTCCCTGTATCAATGTGGGATTTCCTCCAGGTGCTCCAGTTTCTTTCTACATTCCTAAAGACATCTGCTGAGTTCCCAGTCACCTCTAAACTGGCCCAGTTTGAGTGTGAGTGTAGATGTGTGCACGAGTGGTCCTTTTGATGTGCTGGTCCGCTGTCAAGGAATGGTTCCTGCCCTGAGGTCAGTGTCTCCAGGATCCTGAAATGGATTAAGTTAGTTGGAGAATGTTAAGTAATGTTAAATTGTACAGTATATAGCAGGGGTGTCGAACTTTAGGCCTGCAGGGCCGAAGTGGCTACAGGATTTCATTCTAACCCTTTTCCTAATCAGTGACTAGTTTTCACTGCTAATTAACTTCTTTTCTATTCATTTCAATAGCCTTGCTTTTAAGGATTAATTCCCCTGAATTTATTCCTTTCTTCATTAAATGTCAGCCAAACAGAAATGAGACATGAAACGATTTAACAGATGACCAGCTAAACTGGGATTTTCAAATTCCAAACAATTTCACTCCAACCAATCTCTTAATGACAAGCTGATCCTTGCTGTTAATTAAACCCGTTATTTCATTCCATGACTTGTTGCTGCTCTCATTCTGCCACAGCAGACATTTCTCATACTGTTGTTTTTCTTTTTTTTCTAAGAGCACCGTCAAGATGCTTTGGTGACCTGAGAGATCAACCTTACCAAGACCATCACCTCTCTTTATTTTCAGATATTGTGTGATGGGCACAGATGAGCTGGTCATGTGGCGACTCGTTTTGTGTCTCATCATTGTTTGACTGCTAATTAAGGAAAAAGAGACTAAAAAGGGGCCTGAGTCAAGTTAATTAAAATTAAAGCAAAAGAAGTTAATTAGCAGCAAAAACTGATCACTAATGAAGAAGATGGTTAGAATGAAAAACTGCAGCCACTGCGGCCCTTCAGGACTGGAGTTTGACACCCATGGTATACAGAGTTGTTTATGGAGCAGAGGTAAGTGAAGTGACTTGTCTGGGTTGGCACAGTGAGTGAGATGTGTGAAATGAACCAGCAACCTTCTGACTTTCAGAAAGCACATATTAAGTGTGGGAAGACACACTGAAACTCATTCACACAGTGGAAAAAATATACAAAAACAAATTAATACAGGCCATGAGGTGATGCAGATAACTACAAGACATAGCAGAAAACATAGTGGAAGATAAAAGGTGACAAACAACAGACCGGACAGAGCAGACAGCTGGACAAGACCAAAATAAGTGTAAGAAAGCCCCAGGTTCATTTAGAGAACCCAAATAACAACACTGCTGGAGTAATCCCTTGCCTTAACATCTTTGTGTTGTTAAACACGCACAGCATACAAGCTGAAACTGGAGAAGCTAGTGCTTTGGATTACTAGACTATGGTTTCATGTTTTGCAAACAATTTTCCAGTAAAATGGGTTGTGAGGTGGTCATGATCTCATCTATTGAACAGAGAAACAGATTGACAAGATGGTTTACAGAGAAGAGAGCAAAAGCTTTAGCAATGGGAGTAAGAGAATTGATGAATGAGTAAAGAGGACACACAGGTAACAGATTTTAGAAAGATAAGAAAGGTAAGAACTTTGGCAAACGAGAAGAGACCATGCAGTCCATCAATCCTGTTTGTTAGCTAATAGCTTAACTGTTCCAATATCTCATCCAGATTCTCCTTACACTGAAAAAAAATGTGAATGATTCACACTTAATATTTTCAATCTGAACCAATATAATTCTTTTTAGCTTATTGATCCCACGATTTTTAAGTTGAGGCAAATCATTTAGAGTTATTGGGTGCAATTCACTTGTTCTTTTTACTGAAGTAATTTTTTTTTTAAGGTGTTCTTCTTTTTTGGCAGTTGGAAAGCCATCAAACTGGAAAGTTCGACCGAAAGAATATATAAACGGCCCCCAAACAAAGCACATGAACAACCTAAAATATTAAGTTAAATGAAATAGGATTTTTACGTTTATTCCCTCCACCATAACTTAATTTGGTACAATTTTTTTACTTTGATTGAGATCTGAAACCAAATATTTCAAGCTGCAACACTAAATGACTAATCTTAAGTTGCTTGAAAGAGAAAATTTACGTTGAATGAACAACATCAATGTTATACTTTTTTCAGTGTAAAGGTTGTCAAGGTTTCTACTTCAACTCCATTTCTTGCTAGTTTATTCTGGAATGCCACAACTCTCTGTGTGAAGAACTGCTTTCTGTCTTCAGTCCTAAATGCCCTTCTCATTAATTTAGACTGATGCCCTCAAGTACACGATTCACCCTTAAGCTGAAAGAATGTTGCTGAATCTAATTTATCGATGCCTTTGACACTTTTGAAGACCTGTATTACATCCCCACGCAGTCCCCTCTGTTCAAGACTAAACAGGTTTAAGTCTCTGAGTCTGTCAAAGTAGGACATGTCCTTAAGTCCTGGAATGCACTTGGTTGCTCTCCTCTGCAAAGCTTCAAGTGTTGTTATGTGTTTCTTGTACTGTGGTGACCAGCTGCACACTAGGAGAAGTCATGAAGTATGAGGAGAGAGCAAAGATGGAAATGAAAGGAAAAACAAGAGATAAGACGAATATAATGTGCACATAAGTCAAGGAGCACTGGCAGCCATAAAGAAGGCAGCAGACATTGTCAGAAGCTAAAAGAGAACTGATAAACCTTGTTTGGTCAGAGTGGATCAAATTAGAATTGACAACCATGGTGCTAGGAGAAGAACTTTGGCAAGGAATTTGGCATCCATCCTTATGGAGTACAAACAGTTAGAACACAAATAGAGGTTCCGGAGAAGAAGGGTAACTACTGCCATAGTTGTACTAAGACTTATATGGGAAGATGAGGTGGAGGACTGTTCTTAGCATGCAGAGTAAAATTCCAAGCCAGATTCCTTTGCCAGAGTTTATACAAAATAATTTTTATCTTGAGAAGATCTTGTAAAATGAAGATCCTCAATTTTAGTATGGCAGAGCTCAAGAGGAGTGAGTCCGCTACAGAAATGGATTCGCTAGCAGTCAAAAACTCGATGAGCTTCTCGGTCCTGTGGAGTTCAGCTTTGGCACAGCTGCTATTCTCTGTTTGTGTAGAAATCTGGATCTGAGTTAAAGGCCTGGGAGCCAAATAAGAGCAGCCTATGGCCACAGTGTTACCTGTGCGAAAAAAATGCACTTATATTAGCAGTAGAGGTAACTTGAGAATGAAAAAATAATTCAGAGTGCACATTTCTGCATTAATGTTCTTATAGTCATTGGACATATTGATGGATTTTAGTCTTTTAGCAGGAGTGGAAAGCAAAGATTAAATTTTTCAAAGGCACAGAGCCAAAAACTTGCTTGGAGCTGCCTCAGATGAAAACAAGCTCAGACATGGGGGATCTCAGATTTTACATTATGCATTATGAGGTCTTTAAACTTAGTCTTCAATGGAGCAATCCATGCTTCATATTCCTTTTTTAAAAACAGAGTACAGATTTGTTCCAAGTTTTCGAGTTTCCAGTCTAACTATACATTTCTATCAATTTAAATGTAACAATGTGAATGGAACATATTGGTAGGTTGATACAATTAATTAAGTGCTAGCCAGATAATGACAGGATCATTCACACTGCTTGAGGTAAAGGGTCAGCATAGAAGAAGTGATGCCATCAGACCACATATACCAGATAGGAAACCTAAAATATACTTTGAATGAAGTATACAATCACCTTTGATTGTCCAACAGTGTGAAATACTGAGTTGCGATGGATAAACTGGACTCTGACAAAGACGATATGCAAGCCAAAGGTGGCCCATACAAAAAGAATATTTCATTCATTGTGCCCCAACACCAGTGTTTCAATGACAATGAGAGTGAATGCCATCATCACGTGTGTTTTCTTTACACAGAGAGTGTTGATGTGTTTTTGAAGCAGGTGTGAACGTGTAATGATAATACACTGATAACTGCAAGAGTTCATGCAGGATTTTAAGCTCTAAATGCAGTCATGTGAAAAAGTAAGTAGAGCACATGACATTTTTTTTTCTTTATCAACATTAAAACATTAGAACAATTCGCATGACAACACGCCATTCAATCCAACAAACCTTGACAATCCAATCCACTGAATTCTACCTAAATAAAATCAAGTCCAGCTTTGAAGGTCCCTAAAGTCCTGCTGTCTATGACAGTACTTGGTAGCTTATTCCATGTGTCTGTGGCTCTCTCTGTAAAGAAACTCTTCCTAATGTTTGTGTGAAATTTACCCTTAACAAATTTTCAACTCTGCCCCTGAGTTCTTTATTAACTTATTTTTAAATAACAGTCTTGATCCACTGGAATAATTCATGTCATAATTTTAAATACTTCAATCATTTCACCTCTTAATCTTCTTTTGCTGAAACTGAAAAGGTTCAGCTGTTTTAATATTTCCTCATAACTCCTCTTCTTTGGCCCTGGAATCAGCCTAATTGCTTTTCTCCTGACTTTTTCTAGCACTGCTATGTCCTTATAGTAGTATGGAGACCACAATTGTACACAGTATCCCAGGTAGGTTCTAACCATTGCATTATAAAGCTGCAGCATAACCTCATTGGAATTACAATTTAGAGGGATTCATACAATGTAACAAACTACAACCTGACATTCTGTTAGCCTTCTTAATGGATTCTGAACACTTTCTGGAAGATATCAAGTCCAATATGACTCCTAGATCTTTCTCATAAGGTGTACTTTTGAATTTCAGACCTCCTATTGTGTATTCATACCTAACATTTTTACTTCATATGTGTAATACCTTATATTTACTTACATTAAATTTAATCAGACACAAATCTGTCCAAGCCTATATGCTGTCCAAGTCCCTCTGTAATGAATCAATTCTTTTCTATATTATCTGCTAATCCACCTAGCTTGGTATGATCTGCAGCTATTAACCAACTTGTTTTTTATATCCTATCTAAATCATTTATATCTATTAAAAATTAAAGCAGCCCCAGCACTGACTCCTGTGGGACATCACTTTTAACATCATCCAGTCCTGATAAGGTTCCTCACACCATAATCCTCTGCTTCTTGTGTCTGAACCAATTCTGCCCCCATTTACACACCACACCCTTAACTCCTACTTCTTTTAGTTTGATGCCCAACCTCTCATGTGGCACCTTATCAAATGCTTTCTGAAAGTCAAGATAAAGAATATCATAAGCTCCACTTTGATCATACACTTTTGTTGCTTCCTCATAGAATTCCAGCATGTTGGTAAAACATGACCTCCTTCTTCTGAACTCACGCTGACTGTTAAAAAAAACTGCTGTTCTTGCCTTGTGTTTCTTAGTCTTTTCCTTAATAATTCTTTCCATTAATTTTCCTGTGATGCATGTTAAACTTACTGGCCTATAGTTCCTTGGATCTGCCCGATCACCCTTTTTATATGACGGGATCATATTTGCCATTTGTAATTTCCCCAGTGCGCATTTACTTCCTAAATGTATGTGTCAAGGGTTTATATATGTACTTGCTAATCATAATTATTAATAATAATTGCTAATCATTAAGATCTAAATATTATCTGGCCCTGGTTATTTGTTTGATTTCAGCCTATTTAATCTAAGCAGTACTTCACCCTCTACATTTTCCATATGTGGACATATCAAGATGTCATCTTCATTTAAACAGTGTCTTTATATAAAGGTGACATAATATAACAAATGTCATGCCACATTTACATTTTGTAGTCCACTGTATAATTTAAATAAACACTAAAACCAAATTTAGCATGTGGAAAAAGTAAGTACACCCATACACTTATCATTACCTCAAATACTAAAATTAGAATCAGGTGCAAATGTTTAGAACATCAATAGAGAGGATCTCTATCTCTTTAGTTAAAGTTTAATTCTTCATTTTGGTTATTACCATCTTTTTTGTTTGAAACATGAAGTTCATATCATGTGAACATGAGAAGTACAATAATGACGAATGCACGAGTTTTACTATATGTAGCATTATCCCTTGGTGGATAAATTCCTTCAAACAAAACCTTCTAGTATGGTTAGTTTATCTCTAAGTAGCCCTAATGCTAGGTAAAGGTTCAGCTTTGACTTCCTTCTGTCCCTGAACTTTTGTTTTAATTGGCCCTCATGTTTTATTCAGTGGTAATCTCTTTCCTTTCAGTTAAAGCTGATATCCATGCTTCCGCGGAGACACCTTCTCAAAAAAGTGTGTGTTATCACCATGCCTAAATAGAAAAAATCACTCTGAGGCCTACAGGAAGAAGGTTATAGATGCTCAGTAACCTGGTGAGGGATTTAAAAAGATCACCAAGCAGCTGGAAATCAACAAATTAATAGTCTGGAAGGTCATCTAAAAGTGAAGAAGATTGCACACAACTGCCAACTTTTCCAGGCCAGGCTACCCCAGCCGTTCAGCCTTGGTAGAACACCAGATGCTGAAAGAAGTCTTTAAGAATCACATAATTACATTATGTGACCTACAGGTAGATCTGGCCACTGCTGATGCCAAACTACATGAGCCTACCATTAGACAGAGACTGTACAACTTAAATCTACATGGGAGGTGTGCCAGGAGAAAACCTTTGCTGTCCAGGAAGAACAATAGGGCAACACTAAAATTTACTTATGAACACCTAGGCAGAGACCAGATGTGACAAAGATGGAGTTAAAGTATTTGCCCACAGTACCAGAAGACATGTTTGGCACAAGACAGCATTTGAACAGGTTACCCTAAGAGCAACTGTAAAGCATAATGGAGGAAATATTATGTTTTGGGGTTGCCTTGCTGCACGAGGACCAAGGCAGCTCACCATCACAAAATCCACTATGAGTTCTTAATTGCACCAGAGGATGCTTGAGGATAATGTGAGACCCTCTATCAGAAGGCTAAAGCTGAACCAGAAGTGAACACTGTGACTTGACAATAACCCTAAACATATTAGTAAACCCACCAAGGAATGGCTGAAAAGAAAGAAATGAAGAGCTTTGACCTGAATCTTATCGAGATGCTGTGGAGGGATTTGAAATGGACATACAAGACACTCCTCAAACATCATGTAGCTGAAGGAATTCTTTTCTTCCCATTAAACATCAGAGACTGCTAAATAGTGCCTACTAGAGTTTTTTTTTCAACCAAACCAGATCAATACCAGATATAAGCATTAGAGTTAAAGGTTTACTTACATTTCCCATAGACTGAAATGGCATATCTGTTCATTTTTCTTTGAAAAAATGATTGCATAATCAAATCTTATTTCTTTGTTTTCTACTACACCACCTATATCTGTTATACTGTTAGAATGAAGATCAAATCTTGATATGTCCACATATTTTAAAAAAGGATATGCCATTTCATGTTGTGTACTTACTTTTCACTTTGTTATAGATACCAGGAGATGGAAATAAAACAATGGGATGAAACAGAATCATAGTCAGTAACTTTAGCACATTGAGTGGATTGTTAAATTGCTTTCTTTGCATATACAGGTATAGACTCAATAAACAGGACTCATGGGTAAATGTTTAAAGATGACTATTACAATCTGATTTGATTTTTTTATTATATTGGGCTAGGCAGTTTATTCCAAGGACCTAAATTAAGTATGCAGTACAGGCCAAAAGTTTGGACACACCTCCTCATTCAATGTGTTTTCTTTATTTTCATGACTGAAGGCATCAAAACTATGAATGAACACATGTGGAGTTATGTACTTAACAAAAAAAGGTGAAATAACTGAAAACATGTTTTATATTCTAGTTTCTACAAAATAGCCACCCTTTGATTACTGCTTTGCACACTCTTGGCATTCTCTCGATGAGCTTCAACAGGTAGTCACCTGAAATGGTTTTCACTTCACAGGTGTGCCTTATCAGGGTTATTTAGTGGAATTTCTTGCTTTATCAATGGGGTTGGGACCAGCAGTTGTGTTGTGCAGAAGTCAGGTTAGTTGGACGATCATTTATTTTTCAATAGGACAATGACCCCAAACACACCTCCAGGCTGTGTAAGGGCTATTTGACCAAGAAGGAGAGTGATGGAGTGCTGTAAATGGTCATGAAAATAAAGAAAACACATTGAATGAGGAGGTGTGTCCAAACTTTTGGCCTGTACTGTATGTGTTTATAGTTTATTAGGCTGATATAGTAAGATTGTGTTTTTGCTGTCTCCATTGTCATAACTACCTGCCAGCTTGGCGCTATATTTGCAGAACATTAGACTAAAAAACCTGAAACAGACATACTGTACAACGTGAATGCTTCTGATGGAAAGGATTTTGAAAATCATACAATAGATGTTGATAAAAGTAAATGAACATCCCCCCTGACATTCCGAGATTGTCAAACCATGTGAAACCAGCCCACATTATAAGCTTTCCACAGTTTTCTGCATACAGATATGGCAGTAATAATTGTACTCAAAGCAACAGCTGCAATACTGCATTTCCTTTTTGTCTTCATTGCCATCATGAGTCAACAAATTCAGAGCTTCCTGCTCTGAAACCAACGTTTTTCAGCATGTTGCTTTCAGTTGTCTGTTAGGTCACAAATGCCTGACAAATTAGTTGTTATTAATTTTATGTATGTGTAGCACATCAGGATGGATAACTACACAAAGTTATAACAGACCTGAATCACTTGCAAAATGTATATGAACAGTCAAACAAAAAAATCATAAGCAAGCCACAATCAGAATTAAGTTAATTTTATCTGTAATATAAACATAGTCTTATTAGCCTTTAGCGATGCAGAGACTCAGATGCATCAAGTGTACACTTTTCAAGTAAGTTTTACTATTGCAATTTTTCTAGCATCACTCTGGGACTGGGAGGGCATTTCTCCTCAACTTTAGGATGGAGGGTCAGATGACCCAATGGTCTAGCTTTGACATATGGATAATAACCTCACTATGGTCAGAACCAAAAAATATAATTTAAATCATACACCAAAATGAAAACACAAAACAGACGCTACAGCATAAAAAATATAATCAAACTAAATGTTCCAAAGTCCTAGCATTAACTTGGAATTATTGCCCTAACTAAATCTACAAGAATTGCAGTTTGAATATTTATTTAAAGGAAATGATCCTGCACATAGATAAATGCTGACATCTTAAATAGACTGACACAATGACATTACTCATTGCAACAACATGGCATCACTACTTTGGCTGAAATAAGGAAAGAAAGAAAGAGTTATGGCAAGAATAATGTTTTCAGAATTGGGTGATGTTAAAAGTGGTGTCCCTGAGAGATTTGTGCTGGGGCTGCTACATATTTTAAATACTTAAATGATTTAGACAAGAATATAAACAGTGAGATCGGTAAGTTTGCAGATGATACCAAACCTTGTGAAAGGGCAGATAATGCAGAACCAGCTGAATTACTACAGGGTGACAGACTTGGGTAGATTGACAGCAGATGAAATTTAATGGAAATAAATGTAAAGTAGAAATCTTAGACTTGAATGTACACTGAGAGGTCTGAAACTTGAAAGTACGCTTCATGAGAAAGACCTGGGAGTCACAGTGGACTCATCACTATCAACATGAAGACAGACGCTATGAAGAAGGCTAACAGAATGTTTGGTCATATATCATAATGTGTGGAGTACAAAGTCAAGAGAGGTTAGGCTTAAGTTATATACTGCACTAGTGAAGACTCACCTGGAGTACTGTGTGAAAGTGTGGTCTCCATGATACATAAAAAGACATAGCAGTGCTAGGGAAAGTCCAAATGAAAGAGACTTGGCTGATTCCGGACTGAGAGGTATGAGCTGTGAGGACATTGAAGGAGTTCAACCTTTTCAGTTTAAGCAAAGGGAGATTAAAAGATGACATATTTGAAGTTTTTCAATTTATGAAAGAAATGAGTACAGTGGATCCTGATCATTACTTTAAAATAAATTGTTCAACAAGGACAGCAGCACACCATTGGAAACTTACTAAAGGATGAAATTGCACAAATGTTCTTCAAGCGAAGAACTGTAGTCACATGGAGTAAATTAATAAGTAGTGTGATAGACAGTAGGACTTTCAGGACCTTCAGATCTAGACTCAATTGAATTTTGGTCAGTCCAGAAATGAGAAGAATAGATGAGCTTGTTGGGTTAAATGTCATGTTCTGATCACAACTGTTCTAAGGTTCTATACACAATATGGCTGCAGCCACCTAAAAGCTTCACAAATTGGTGGCAAGCATAGAAAAACATAAATGCAAGATGGAGCTGCTGTAGTGTCTCCAGTAGAATGATAAAAAAACACCTTCAAAAACACTTGTGACAGGTCCAAAATGATACTAAATAATTCTGAAACTAAAAAAACAATTCACGACATGTCAGCAAAATGGTCAGCTAATTGTCACTATTTTTGTAAAGGCACCCTTACACTCCATCTGGACTGGCTGCTTTATGGACATTGGCTTGTTTAAAATCTGATTCACAACATCCTCAGGAGCAGACAAGATGAAAGGGAGTAGAGAAAGCCTTATATTCATCTAGAAGAGTATGTGTGGAAGCGACTGGATTAGACTTTATCTTACAAACTGTAAGCATTTGCATGTTCTGTGTAAGAGATCAGACAAGCAACGATAAAGAGCTGGGGCACCACCCTGGTGACTCCATATAACTGAAATAAAATAAAATGAAAGAAAATGTATATATAGTAAATGTGGAGATGTCTTTTCAGACTTGAGTTCTCAAAGTAAACTGAACTACAGTATGATGGTGGATCTTCTGGCTTTAAGGACTTCCAGCAGGAAGAGGCAAGTTCAGGTGAGACCAGAAGCGATGTCACTGATGGTAGAGATGTTAATCTTCCGGTCTGCAGAGGGAAGTAGAGTAGAGACATTTTTACCCAGCGCTAACCCTTGGAGCGGCGGGTTATTACCATTACTAGAGCACATAAGCTGTCCCTAATGCCCACACATGTGACTCCTGTCATATCCACTGTGCATCAGGAGTGCGGCTGTCCTCAGTTTGTCGCTTATTTCAGCATTAACTTTAATTATATTTTAGGTGGAGTGGTGGCTCTTTGCCTAAGAATCTATGCTGGCATCTATAAGGTTGCTGGTTCAAATCCCATCACTGCCAGAAGGGATCCTATTTCACTGGGCCTTTGAGCAAAGCCCTTAACCTCAAAATTGCTCCAGAGGTTCTGTACAATTGCTGACCTCCAAAGGTCATGTGACAAGACAATTTCGTCTTGGGGAAGAACAAAGTATAACAAATGACAGGTGATGTGAAAAGTTTTTTTGCTTTTACATGACAGGTCATAACTAACATTTGTTTATCCCTCAACAAATCCTGAAAGGTGACATGTCTAATCTCATATAACAAACAACAGAGGATAGATATTGCTTCATCATTATTTATCAACAAGAAATAATCCAACATAATGAAGCAATGCATGAATAAGCAAGTACAGCTCAGGATTCAGTAGCTTAGTAGTAATCACAAGAAGCATGAATTTATGAGTGTCTCGCATCAAATTGGAGGAATTTTGGTTGATCCCTCCTAACAACACTGCTTTAGTGAACTGATGTTTGAGGCCATTCATTTCTGCAGAATATCTCAGTGGGGTTAAGTTCTGAACTTTGACTTGGAATTTTCAGCCATTTGGTTGTAGATTTGGAGGACCTCTTATGACCTCTGTCCTTTGTCTGCCAAGCCTTAGCTGTCAGAGAGATAGCCTCACACTTTTCTCTAGAACAAGGGTGTCGAACTCCAGTCCTGGAGGGCCGCAGTGGCTGCAGCTTTTCATTCTAACCATCTTCTTAATTAGTCACTAGTTTTCGCAGCTAATTAACTTCTTTTGCCTTAGTTTTAATTAGCCTGACTCAGACTCAATTGTTTCTTTTTCCTTAATTAGCAGCCAAACAATAATGAGACACAAAACAAGCCGCCACATGGTCAGCTCACCTGTGCTCATCATACAATATCTGAAAATAAAGGAAGGTTAGGGTCTCAGTAAAGCTGATCTCTCAGGCCACCAAAACGTTTTGATGGTGTTCTCAGAAAAAAACAGAAAATCAACAGTTTTGCAAATGTCTACTGTGGCAGAATTAGAGCAGCAACAGAATATGGAATTAAATAACGGGTTTAATTAACAGCAAGAATCGGCTTCTCATTAAGAAACTGGATAGAGCAGCGTTTCTCAATATTTAAGTATTTGCAACCCGAGTTTTCATAACAGTTTTAATCGTGCCCCCCTAACGTTTTTTTGAAAGGAGCCCACTAATACCAATTTGTTGGTTTTTAATTAATGATATATCATAGATGCATATTTTATTATATCTACTTAACTTTTATCAACATTTATCTAACTCTATATTTATTTTTCTAGTATCAGAATGTAGTTTAAGTTAATTTGTTTTGGTTTCAATAGATGTATTTGTCATGTTTTTGATTCTTGTTTTTTTTTTTTTCACATCTTCGCACCCCTCTTTTTGTTACTCACGCCCCCCCTAGGGGCGCCCACCCCACAGTTTGAGAACCACTGGGATAGAGTGAAATTGATTGGTGTTTGAAGCCCCAGTTTAGATGATTATCAGTCGGCTCGTTTCAAATCTGATTTCTGTTTGGCTGTCATTTAATGAAGAAAAGAATCAATTCAGAAGACTTAATCCTTAAAAACAGGGCTATTAAAATGAAGGAAAAAGGAGGTAATTAGCAGTGAAACCTGGTTACTGATTAAGAAAAGGGTTAGAATGAAAACCTGCAGCCACTGTGGCCCTCCAGGCCCGGTGTTCGACACCCCTGCTCTAGAATAAAGATTAATTAATAATTGCAAATTCTCCACATTCCAATGGTTCCAAAGAAAGCCCAAATCTCCATTTCTCCACAATGGTGCCTGACAGCTGGTATGAGGTTCTTATAGTGATTCAGTGTATTAAGTTACCACCAAAAACCGTGTCGGATGGAAAAAGGCCTAATGTTTTCTTGTTTTATTGATCCAGAATACTTGGAGAAGAAGCATCTGGCTGTACCCCTGTTGGAGTGGATGGGGATTGAGGAGTTTGAAATGCAGCAGATTGAGCTCAAACATCGTCACTGTGGACATGTAAATTCAAGGAGCTCCGTGAAACACTTGAAAACACTCACCCTGAGGAAGCAGCATCCATTGAGGCCTGCTGGGAGAGTTTGATGGACAAATTGTCATTTTTGAAAGAGGTGACCTTAGCAGTAAGCACTGCGTTTGGATCCACGTATACGTGCAAACAGATTTTTTCACACAAGAAGACAATGTTGAGTCGATATAGCAGCCAACTTACAACAGATCATTCAGAAGCATGTGGGCAGCTCAAATTAACCTCCCACAAGGTACGCATCACACAACTAAGCTCTAAACAGTGACCACACTGAAACTGCAAGTCCAATTTATCAGTGCAAGTGCCTATAAGCTCTGGCCCGTAATGGAGCCATTTGTATCGGGCTATCCACACAATGTAGAAGAACCAATTAACCCAAGACAATGTTTAAACAGTCAAACATTTAAACATCTTCTCTACTAAAGACAAATTCATTTATTTATATAGATTTTAATAAGAATTAAATTTATTTAAGAAGACAGTAAAATAATTTAAAATTCTTAAAAGGTAATTGGTTCCAAAATGACAAATGCATTAAGAAAAGGATTAACTCTGCCAACAGAGTCATATATTTGTTATCTTATTGGAGCACAAGATGGCCAAGGACAAAACAGTGAATCCTCTGTTCAAGGCTATCTACATAAAAAAAAGAAAATTCCAGAAAACGGCTACATTGCTAAAGAAAGCCTTCATTTACAAGAAACAAAACTTGCAGTTGCTGAAGTTTTAATAAGAGTAAGCTCTGCAATTCGTTGTTATGATTCATACAGAAATTCTCAATGGCTCTCATGCCACAAATACGTACATTTAAAAATTTTTAGATAAAAAGAAGACCAAAACATCCAACACTTTTTAAGTAAACAACATATTAATCTTGAACGCCTTCCTTGGGAAGTACAATCCTGTTGTGGGACAGACTGGTATTCCCCATTTTTCATTTGCTTTCGCACACAAGTCCTTTGCTTAAGGACTCATAACTTCAAGTGTTCATTCTCCTCACAGGGTCTCCCTTTATAATGTAGATTTTGGGTCTCATCTGATAAGAATCACAAGCAAATAAAATCCAGAGATGTCTTCATAATGCACCATTTAAACTCTTGGTCAGTGAATAAAGAGCCAGAGCTCAACCATTGGCAACCTTGATGGTCAATCTTTGCATCAACTCTCAACCAAAAGTTTGTGCTTATGTGCAGCCAAGAAACCAATGGTATAACTTCTGCTCCTCTCATAGTGATCTTTGGCAAGCATTGCATCTTTTCTTCTGCTGACCTGGCCATAACTTCTCCACAGCAAGACCCCATTGCCTAAGCTGTGGCTGGAATACAGAATTGAAAGGTTCCTTTTACTCTGACTGGAAGACCCTCCATAATGGAGTTGGATGTGGGTACCCAGCAAAGTAGGGCAAGGGGCACAAGCAAGAGAAACCGAATGTACAGCAACAGGTGTATCTTGCTTTTGAAGGAAGTTGACTGGTCACTGACTGCCCAGCAGATTTTTTTGCAGGTAAAAGATGACCATGATGTGTGGATCCTGCAGAGAAACTCTAGTATTACTCATGACCACAAGCTGCAGCCAAAACTAAGAAGGAGAAGAGCTTCTGAACAAAGAAAGAAAAAGTGCACTGAACTTCTGTCCACATGTGCCAAAGCAGGCCGACTACTGAATTGTGTATTGTATTGTATTGACACCCACTGCACGCCCAACCTACCTGGAAAGGGGTCTCTCTTTGAACTGCCTTTCCCAAGGTTTCTTCCATTTTTTTCCCTACAAGGTTTTTTGGGAGTTTTTCCTTGTCTTCTCAGAGAGTCAAGGCTGGGGGCAGGGCTGGATTTAGATGAAAAGAGGCCCTAGGCTATTACACTTATGAGGCCCTTTCACCTCCCATTTTTAAGTTTGTTCAAATCGCTAACAATTTAAATGTAGGCCCCCCTTGATCTTGAGGCCCTAGGCTGAAGCCTAGTTAGCCTATAGGAAAATCCGGCCCTGGCTGGGGGGCTGTCAAGAGGCAGGGCCTGTTAAAGCCCATTGCGGCACTTCTTGTGTGATTTTTGGGCTATACAAAAATAAATTGTATTGTATTGTACTGAAGGAACGGGACAAAACATTGCCCACACCTGGGATTAACAACAACCAAACCATAAGTAGAGCAAAGCAAATCAAATTCTCTTTATAAAACATTATTGTGTTAGCTAAAGTGCTGTACATAGACAAGGTAAGAGGCGAGGAAAAGGACAACAAAGTTACAAATCATATGATCATTAAAATAGAAATATTAAGAAAGCAAAAGTATAAAAAATCTGCATCCAGATAGACTCAATAGTTAATAAGTCCATATTCAAATAATAGTAATAGACAGAGCAGCTCTAATGTTTAGCCTGTTCCACGATCTTGTGGTGATGACTGCAAAGGCCCAATCCTCTTACATTTTAATGAGGACTGAGGCACATTTAAAAATAACTAACATGATGACTGCAATGACCCGGTGGTTGAGTAGGGGCAGAGCAAGTCCACAATGTAAAGTGTAGTAAGGTCATTAGAAGCTTTAAAAACAAAAAGTAGAAGTTTGTAAAACAGCTGGAATTGTAAAAGCAGTGCTAATGCTTGTAATGCACCATCTCTTGGAATGACAACTGCAATGCATTTTATTACTAAAAATGTTTGCACTGTTTTAGAATGACACACACGTCTTTTGTAGTGAGAACTGAGGTGCATGTATACGCCATCTAGTGGCTGTGGTTGAGTGTGAGCAGAGTGGACTGCTACACACACACACACAGATCTTTCGTTTATATATGTCTAATTACTAATATGTATGATCTAACGTCATGCCACATGCATTATGCTCTTTGCTATATTTCATTTATTTGCACAAGTTTATCTCTGATGGCTGTGCTCTTTGTTGATGTGTTTTGAATGTTACATTTAATGTTACTTCATGGTCTCTCTGTAAAACCTGCTGACAAACTAAATTTCCCTCTTTGTAAAATAAAGTTAAATTAAATTCCATTATTTGGAATGCAGATATATAAATCCATTTAATCATGCAAGAGAATCAATGAGTGGCCCCAATCCAAGGTTTTTACAGCCTTGTGCCTGATGTTGCTGTGCTAGGCCCTGGCTCACCATCACCCAGGACTACAAAGATGATTTGACAATGTTATATTATTATTATTATTATTATTATTATTATTATTATTATTATTATTATTATTATTATTATATTCTCAGTCATCCACATCAATTTTACAATGACAGGTGACAACTTAGGAAGGAAATATTAGAAAAGCCAAGGATATTTTGTTAGGGTTCATCTCAAGATGTCATGACTTAAGGAATAGCTGTGCTGATCCTTGTGGAATAAAATGCATTTATTCTATTTTCAGAAAATATAGTTAATCTCTAGCCAAAATGAAGAAAGAGGTACTAGAGGGTTCAAGGATTATGCCAGAAACGTACCAAAGCCAACTACACTGGAGTGATCATTAAGAGAAACTCCTAAAGTGACTGATAAAAAGGATGAAGGTCTACTGATGTGCCAAGGGCCTCTGATGAGAAAGAGTGATCTGAGGGCAAAGCCACAGTGTGTGACACTTCTCTCAAGAAGGTATTGAGTGTTTAGTAAATTTTAGATATTGTGATCTGTACAGTGTATGAGAGTAAACTGTGTTAATCCACGTATAACAAACATTGAGGAGAATATGTCGTATTCTAAGAGGAGTGTTTTTCTGCTTCTTGTTTGTGACGCTGAGTATAAGAAGTTTCTTTCAGAGTTGTTTTACAGAGTATAAAAGCAAGCTGTTTTATAAACTTTGATAGAATTCTGAAATGCCTTCCAAGCCTGCAGTGCTGTCCAATAATAAGGTCTGTACAGATAAAAGAGCAAATTTCAGGGATATTTGACCCGATGTATGAAAGAAAGTATAGTTACAAGTAAGAGAGTGGTGTCTGGGGTAATAGAAAGCATTCATTGTGGGTGGCAAGTGTGGACTTTAAACAATTTCTAATCAGAAAGACTGTATTGAATGGGGCGTCATCAGCAGGAACTGATATCTGGATGTAATAAGACTTCTGCATAATGCTCAGGGAGTAAAATAAAAGTAACATGTAATGACCTCAGGAAGTCACCTACTATTGGGTTCTGTTTCTGGTTCTTTACTTGGCGTGAATATTGTGAGGCATGCTTCTTTCTCTGCTGCAAACTCTGACAGATACGTGAGGAGGATATCCTCCGTTATTGAAGAGTGGGTTTCCTGAGATCTTCATTGTGGAAGTCTGTTTCATAAATACAGAGAAGATGGGAGAGCTCTAAAAAGGAAGTCAAATTTTAGTGTGTCAGGGATTAATATGTGTCTGTGTTTGTAATATATAATATAATATATTATAATATCCATCCATCCATTATCCAACCCGCTATATCCTAACTACAGGGTCACGGGGATCTGTTGGAGCCAATCCCAGCCAACACAGGGCGCAAGGCAGGAAACAAACCCTGGGCAGGGTGCCAACCCACCGCAGGGCGCACACACACACACACACCAAGCACACACTAGGGACAATTTAGGATCGCCAATGCACCTAACCTACATGTCTTTGGACTGTGGGAGGAAACCAGAATACCCGGAAGAAACCCACGCAGACACAGGGAGAACATACAAACTCCACACAGGGAGGACCCGAGAAATGAACCCGGGTCTCCTAACTGCGAGACGGCAGCACTACCCACTGCGCCACCATGCTGCCCACAATATAATATAATATAATATAATATAATATAATATAATATAATATAA
>JANRMT010062791.1:146755094-146829236 GCA_026402145.1 Polypterus bichir lapradei | reverse complement strand
AATATAATATAATATAATATAATATAATATAATATAATATAATATAATATAATATATTATATATATATATATATATATATGTAGCAGACTATAATACAATACTGTACTACCGTCATTTCTTGCTACAGCACTCTCTTCAGTATCACAATACTTGCACTCAAGTTTCACCCACCAACATCAAAAAGGCAGCTTGAGAATACAAATCAAAAGGCAATGATGGGAAGTTTTTGTGCTGGTCATGCCAGTTACAGACACATTTAATAAAGTGGTAGAATTCACAAAGAACTTCTAACAAACATTGAAAAAAAAAGCAAATGAAAAGCAAAAACAAGTAGTGTGACCTTACACTTGTTTGTTCAATGTAGCCTGCGCTTGGCTTATTGCAGTAAAATCCTGCAGCGTTGTGTTGCGTTATCTGTTGTTTATCTGCTCTCAGGGACATTAGTTGAGAAGTAAAAATAATGTGCACTTTATTTGTATTGTAATCATGCATTGCCCAAATGAAAATCCAGGGCATCCTTTTTAAATTTGTCTAAAAAAAACTCTTCACAGTTGGCTAATATGCGTATTGTTATACATATTGCAAATTTCACTGCCATTGGTAGATGGAGAACTCTCTTTTTTGCAATTTATTTTTATTTTTTAACTAACTTAATAATAATAATGCAATTCAAAATCTGATATTGTTCTTCACAAATTCCAATAATAATGTTTTCAAATAATATAGTGTCTTAAACTGAGACTGAATTTCAGTAGGCAAACTCTGCACTGAAACTGCACTTCTTAGTGCTTTAGAATGGATGATAAACCCTGTGGTGGACTGGCACCTTGATGTCATTGAGATAAGCTCCAGGCCCCAGGACTCGCTGTATGTAACTGTAATCCGTTTAATGTTCCTGCTTATGACTTTTTCAGGCAGCACAGAGCACAAGTTAAGACACCCAGTCTAAACTGGGCTCCCACTGGTCCATCGCAGGTCATGCACCCAGACTCATTTGAACTGAACTGATTTAGAACTGTGAATTATCCAAACTTGTGCATTCTTGGCATGAGACAGAAAATCAGAGTAGCCGGGGTAAACCCACACAGACATTGGGAGACTGCGCACAGACAATGACTGGGTTGGGACTTAAACTCCAGTTTGTGAAACTTTGGTAATACTTTACAATAGTGACTGGTTTTCAAATGCTTCTTAAATACACTGAGGGAGTTAGCTGTTCAGATGAATGTGGGCATCTTATTTTGCCAGAGATGAGCTACAAAAGAAAAGACTCTGCTTTGAAATTTAATGTAATGTGGAGGTGGTATCACCAAACATCATTCATTAGCTGACCTGAATGGTCGAGATGGAGCATAGGACCTAATGAGAGCCTCAAAATAAGAAGATGCTGAACCAATGACTGCTCTCTAGGCTTGCATCAATGACTTGATCATAATATGCGTTACCATAGGCAGCCAGTGGAATGTCCTGAAGGAAGGAGTAACATGTTTCTGTCTTGTGGTTGACTGAACATGCTTGTACCCCTATCAGTAAGAAGTTACAGTAGTCAAGTGCTGTAATCAGGCCCTGGACAGGACATTGAGTTGCATACTCTATCAGACATGATCTGATCTTATGGATATTATACAGAATAAATCTGCATGAACAGGAGATTTAGGATGTTACCATATGATCACTGAAAGTCAGCTGGTAGGTCCTAATGATAATGAGCCAAACTCTACAGAGAGGTTATTTTGAATCAAAACACTCGCTGAAATGATGAGTGCTCAGTCTTCGATGGATGGAGCTAAAGATGGTGTTCCTTCATCCAAGCTTCAAAGTCACTACGTCATGTTGAGATTCTACCAGAAACTGTGTGGTCTTCCAGAGGGACTGACAGGCAAAGCAGTGACATTGAAAGCTATGACACTGTGAAGAGGTGTGGAAAGAGTGTGGCTCCAGCACTGAGGGATGGGAATAGATGACATTGTGGTAGCTGTAACCAGCCATAGTGTACCAACAATGGTCAACAGAGCCATCTTGGTGGAATAGCCTAAACTGAAGCTGGCTAGATCATGACTGATCAGATTGTTCTTCAGAACAAAAGAAGAAACAATGTTAAAGACAGCTCAGTCAATAAGAAAGAAGGCACAGGACCGGTAATGGGGCAGCTAGAGAGGAGGTTGGATGCAGTGTCAGAGAGTCAAGAGAAACTAGAAAATGTTTGGCTATGAGATGGAGGGATCAGACTAACTGGCTGTGGTGGTGTGTACTACTGACCTCTCAGAGCTGTCACCTTTTTACAAAGTAAGGTAGCAAAGTCATCAACAGTCAAAGATGTTGGAAGTGGAGGTTGTGGAGGATGGTATGTTAGAGATACTCCTAATCCTGTCCTGAAAAAGATTACTTTGGTGTCAGTAGAGACTGAAGAGAAACAGGATAAAAGATTGATACTTCCCAAGATAAGCTGGTGCCTTAAACCTCCGCCATTTCCCTTCAGCTATCCTAAGACTGATCTATTGACTACTTTAGAGAGCCATTGACAGGAGGGCCTTTCACCTGGAAGCCTGGAGAAGAAGAAGACAGATAGTATTAAGACATGAGGACAGAGCTGAAAACAAGATATTAGTAGCAGCATTAAATATTGAGTGAGCAGAAGAGAACAGGAGGAGCAAAAGCAGAGGAGACTGGGAAAGAGAAAAGAGAAAGGGTGAGGAGGTGATGACAGAAGGACACAAGAAGGGGAATGACAGAGATGAGTGGGGAGAAGCAGAAACTGTGAAAAACGTGAGTCAAGGAGCAACAGTTGTATTTGTATTGCTTTGATTACATGACAGAGCAAGGTCCAGACTTTTGCAAGTTTTGTGAGTGTCTGGGACGTACAGCCAAGGGGGAGAAGGTAGATAGATAGATAGATAGATAGATAGATAGATAGATAGATAGATAGATAGATAGATAGATAGATAGATAGATAGATACTTGTCTGTCACAGGCCCAGTGAGACTTTATGCAGGCGTGTTGCTGTTGGTATAAAGAAGCCCCAGTCACATTTTTTGACACACTTTTGCTGAATAATTCATTGGCTGAAAGTCCTCAGTGTTGGTGTGTCGGAGAGAGGATGTGTGGCATTAATAATAATGGAACTCAGCTTTGTTTTAATTCTCTCCTTCACTATGACCTTTAGGGCGTCCAGAATGGGTTCCATAACTGAGCCTGCTCTTTTCATTATCTTGTTGATTCAGAGGCATCTCTTGAAGTGATGTTATCAAGGACACCATAGGCTCATCCACCGGCAAATCTCCGAGTTTTCTCCGTAATAGGGATGGCTGGATGGCATTGAAGGTGCTCGAGAAACATTAATAAAACAAAATCCTAACAGTGCTGCCAGCTCTGTCCAGGTGAGAATAAGCCTTGTGGAGCAGGCAGATAATTGCATCCTCCACACCAATTTTTGTCTGACAGGCAAACTGTAGTGGGTCCAGGTGGTCTAGGATAGGAGATCAAGGAAGTGAGTAGCATGTAGATGTTCAGGTCCAAGAGGATTAGAAGTGGATTGATGTCATCAGGGATAAATGAGAACACTGTCTCCAGCTCGACAAGAAAGCTCCTTAACTGACCTGAAGGACAATAAATGACAAGACTGTAATGTTAATAGGATATGAGACAGTGATTGTGTTGTACACAAAAGCAGTAAAAGGTATAAAATTCCAGCGCAACCTCTGTGGGTTGTAGGAGAAAACAGGAATACCAAGAGGAGGAAAAATTCAACCTTGAGAAACAGAAACGATGCTTTATAAAATACAGTATAAGACACGGAAAGACACTGCCGGTTTAAAGGAACAAAATACAGGAAAAAATGTGTGTGCATCAGAATTACTAGGTTATATAAATTCAAAGTTCAAAGGCGATTCAAAAAATAAAAATACATAAATACATTATCAAATTCATAGATCGCAT
The DNA here is from genome assembly GCA_026402145.1 of Polypterus bichir lapradei. Classification (NCBI taxonomy): domain Eukaryota; kingdom Metazoa; phylum Chordata; class Cladistia; order Polypteriformes; family Polypteridae; genus Polypterus; species Polypterus bichir. The sequence goes on along the minus strand of JANRMT010062791.1, from coordinate 146,825,299 downwards.
TGAAAAAATGAAGTTGGAATCCTAACGACGATTCTCAAGAATAGGAAGACGCGTAAGCTCATTGCTGCCATCTAGAGGAAAATAATGAAATATACACTCATCATTTTCAACTGTGTTCGATTGTTGGTTCGCAAGATTCGATGCGTATCCCCGCAACATCCAGCGCAAACTGAAATCATTAGGACAGACTTAAAATAATCCGTTCACTTAACCTGCACGTCTTCGGGACGAGGGACGGAAATTGGAGCACCTGCAGAACATCCTCGGGGGCAGCAGTAGAACCTGTAAACTTCACCAAGATAGTAGCTGGGCAGGACCCTGAAGCCAATCAATCATCCAGAGCTGTGAGCTGTGAGCGCTTAATGTCACACCACTGAGCCGTTAAATGTGAGAATTAATAAATACTACTGCACGATATGAGGACTGACAGATAACGCTGCTGAGCAACTGAACACCTCTTTGAAAGAGACAGAGAAGCCCATGTTAAAAGAAAATAATAATAATAATAATAATAATAATAATAATAATAATAATAATAATAAATTCTATTTATAATCACCTCCCCCAACCTCAAAGCCCTTCACAGAGTCACAAAAATAACAGCAGGGTATATGTAACATTGGATACAAATATGTTCTGCATAGGACATTAAAACAGATAAATACAGGATATTAGAGCATTAAAAAGAATAAAAGACAACAAATCAATGTAAAATACTAAATTCAATACTAAAAGAAAAGCCTGAACAAATAACATCATCAGTGATATAACAGACACACACAAATTATCGTTATGGACAGAGAGGTGAAATGAAAGAAGGGGCAGAATGTCAGGTTAAGTTAAAGGCCTTCCTGAACAGATAAGTTTGATTTTGTTTTATAGATGAATGAATGTCAGCTGATCCAATTCATTTCAGGAGGTCATTCCAAAGTCTGGGTGCTATACTGCTGAAGGCCTCATCACCCATAGAGTACAAGTTATTTTAGGCACAACAAGACTGACAGAATCAGAGGACTTTAGTGGGCAAACAGGAGTGTAGTGAGATGAGATCACGAGTGCTATGCTGGTTCTTCATTGAGAATATCCAGTAGGGAAAGAAGTGCAATGATCCAAGATGAGGTAAGGAACATTGAAGGAGACAGGAGGAGAGTGAAAGATAACAATTTAGGGAGCCTGGACAAGAGAGGACCTCCCCCAGAGGAAAATCTCATGGGAGGACCTATGGAGGATTGAAACCATTTCGTTTTTCCTTCCTATTACAGGCAGTCTGCATCAGGAAGTTGCACAGGTGGGATTGGAAGGAGAATTCACTATGGAAGCTGTATGGTGGGAGAGGAACTAAGGCACTCATTCTTTTAGGTTGTAAGGCAGCATTAACCCAGGACAGATTCGGGTGGCACCAGGACAAAGTTTTCTTACTCCTTGCACACATTTTGAAGAGGGTTAGAAGGAAGAAACACCAACCTACTGCCAAGGCCTTAAACACCATTGCCTTCATCAAAGAAAGAGCCAGTCTTACAGCCCCTAGCTCATTAATACAGAACCTGCTGTGTTCAGCCAAGGAATGGGAGCTAAGGATGGCCTTGGAGAGGAAGCTACAGTTCCCTGAAACAGATCTGTTGACTAGCTTGACACCAGATGTGGTCATATGGACTGCTGAGTAAAAGTTGATCATCTTAGAGCTGACAATACCTCAGGAGGAAGGTTGTGTGGATTCAGCTCACAGGACGTGCAGCAAGAACCAAAAATTGGTGCAAGTTTGAAAAGATAAAGGCTGGCAGACATGCCATGGAATTGGGGTGCAGAGGTTTCCCTATATATCTACTCTCTATATATAAAATCCTAAGCCTAAAAGTGCAACAATTTTATGTAATGGTTTTATGTCACGCTTTAAATCGGGCTTATTTTAAAACCTACATATGTATGTTTGGTGTCATTCGTTTCAGAATTTATCTAATTTTAATGTGATGTTGTTCGGTGTCATCATTTGCGTTTTCCTTTTACAGGTCCCTTAAATGTGTCCTCCTCTTGGAGTTTCGCCTGCAGACTTAAATGGGGCGCAAATGAGTTGAATGTGCATTTCCAAATGTCACTTTTTAATGGACGCATTCTCGGAAGATCTTAACGTGTGTGGCGTTTGAATACACGTATATATGCAATATAGCGCCATTATCCGAGGTGACTTATAAGCCACTTTGTACTGCCCCTCTCAACGGCCTCCATTTTTGAACTTATTGAACCCGCTTATCCCAGTTAATAGGTCGTTCAAATGCCGGAGCTCTTTCCGACAACGCGGTTCAGAGCAATGGAGCAAACTCGCCTGCTTAGACCTGTCTCTCCGCTCACAGTAAGGGCTCGTTATGTTGAGGTGCTTAGACAAAAAGAAAAACTGAATAGCCTTTTGAGTTCTGCCACAAAGTCGGGATCAAGCAACCAAAACGATGGTACATCAGTTCAGCAAGATAAACTGCTCGTTTTCCGTACTTGTGGGAGGTCTTGAGGGTGCCAGCATTGAGGAGCTCACCTGTTGCGGACGTGACGCGCTTTCGGATCTCTTGCAAAAACACGAATATCATGTCGCCACTACTGACACAATAGGTGACAAAATTGAAGAATTCTGACATAATAAATCGGATAGTATAAATGTTCAACATTACAAATCACAGATGTAGTACTACGAGATTTCCCAAAGCCGATTTATCCGTGCAGGGTCGAGGAGGGGATGGAGCCTATCCGACGGGCTTAATGGACAGTAAGAATTCACTTCTAGCCGAGAGTTCAGTTAGACTGAAAACTCTGAACGGCCTCGCCACTCCATAACTGAATAGCCAGGCTCGACATTAACACGAAGCCGCTGGGTGCATTGCCGTTTAAAGTTAAGTTTATGATTTGTTTTCCCTGAAACAGATGTATTGTACGCGTGCGCTTTTGATTTAGCACCTACGCATGCGAGACTTGGGCTGCAGTTTCCTATCCCGCGGCGCCCGTCCGGCCGGGTTCGCTCAAACAGCGCCACCGGACTTTTCGTACTGTAGAAGCTAGCGCGGAAAAGGGGCGGTGAAAAATATTTGAAAGGAAGTGAAGATTTCGAGATCGCTGATTAGGGTTAAAGGAAAAAAGGGGGGCTCGTGATAAAGGATGACTAACACGTAATAATTGGCAGATTGTTTTTGTTTATGGCCAACTCGCTCTGCAAAGCCGAAAGAATGAAAGGTGGAAAGGCAGAGCGGGTTTGAAGTTGCTTTTCTTCACAGGACAAAACAAAAAAAAAATTGCTGAATTTTCTCTGGGACGCTAGATTGTTACGATTCTTCGTTTTCTGCAGCTGCACCTCCGTCTGCAATAGGAAGATCATGGGAGGAGGACTCCTGGAGCGCAGGCTGAAATGATTACGGCGCCTAGAGGAAAATGCGACTGCTCCTTCGGCAGACGAAACCCCGGCGAGCCGGGATCTGGGTTGTCTTCGCTGTGCTAGCAATTTCGGTGGCTTTGCTGAGCCTCTTCGTGGCCGCCTGTTCACTGGGACAGACTCGAACTCTGTCTCAGTCGTTCCAGACTCTGCAGGACCGCCTGTCCGAGGTAGGGTGCAGAAAGCTGAAGGAGGCATTAAAGCCAGCATCTGCCAGCACGCCTGGCTTTTTTGTGTTCATGAAAGATACTAAAGTGTTACACTGCATCATTCATTAATTTTCTAAATTCACTGTTTCATTTGAAGATGTATGGGATGTCGGAGCCTAACACGATCGGACGAGAAAAGGGTAGGACGGGACAATAGTCGGTCCGTGCCATGCGTCAGCATCGGACTCCAGCCAGTCCGTGCCGTGCGTCATCTGTGGACAACATTTATTTTTCTGTAATGCCGTGTCGCAGACTCAGACGCCTATCCAGACGGGACGCCGGTCGGCCAGTCAGTCGCGCGGCACACTTGTGCACGCACACACTGCCCTGGCCTTGTCACCAAATGAATGCGCGTCGGTGTTACCTTGTGCAGCATTTGCGTGATTTGAATGCACCGGACGTTCGGAGCTTGATACACAAGCCACAGAAGCGCTTCTTCGTTTTTCATTGTCCTGAAACTAAAGAATGAAAAAATAATATGCCGCAAAAGGAGGCGCGATCTGCTTTCCCTTTATGTGAAACCTGCATGTATCGCACATATTAAGAACAAGGGCTTTATTTCATGTACTATTTAATCTGAAATGGCAGCAGTTCATATTTGTACAGTAACCTGCTAATACTCGGTTTCCGGTTTATTAGTTTTCCTAGCTGCCACTTGTGTGTTTACCTTGGTACTTATTTGCCTACACTTGTTATTCGTAAGACCGCTTGGAGAAAAGCGCCCGCTATATAATCAGATTCAAAAGTTAACTCGTACGTATACACTATTAAAGTCCTAGTTCTTTAATGACACTTATTTGGTTGTTCAGTTCCGCATATAACGACTGATTGACAAAGAACCATTTCATTCTTGGAGTAGTTCTTTGTATATGAAGTTGGTTCTTTGGGCTTTGAAATTTTTCGTAATATATGCAAAAACAAAAACTTTAATGATTAGCTGTCGGCAAGCAGGATACTAACAAATCAAGAAAATCAGAACTCCGCTTTTGTGTACAGCAAGAACTCTTAGTATTTCATAAATTTGTTACCATCTATTCATTGTTAATTATAGAACCAGATACTGATCTAAATAAATAGAGGGTCTTGCTGGGACCTCATTTGGGAATCAAAAAAGTGGTATCACTCTGAAGAACCACTGTGGCCTCTTTTACTTGTAAGAGTACACTCTTAAAAATGCTGGTTCTTTAATGGCACTTTATGGTTCTTCACTGGGTTGTGTGGTTCCTTGTTGAACCTTTGCTTAACAAAACACAATTTCATTCTGGGAAGAATTCTTTGCATGTGCTTTGAAAAATATATGAATATGTAGAAAAAAAATGAAATCTTTAATTTTTGGTAGGTTACCTAGCAGGACAGTAACAGATTAAGTAAACTTGGACATAGCCATTGTTATACAACAAGAGTCCTTTTAAAATTATAATCCATTTGTATTTCACAAATCTGTTACCATCTAGTCTTGGTTATTTACTATATATTATGCACCTAAATAAATAAAGGTTCTTTCTGGAACGTTCATGTGGAGGGGTCTTTTGAGAGCCAAAAATGGTTCCCTTATGGCATCTCTCTGAAGAATCACTCTGGCACTTTTATTTTTACGAGTGTGTTTGACTGAACTGTGCAAGTATCTAATGAACAAAATCCAATCTACCATATCCTCAGCAAAAAGTCTGTGCAGACTTTGGTTACTTAGAAAGTGATTTGTCTCACTCTTCCTTGAATATTTGGTAACAGCCGGTGTATGTCCCACTTAAGAAGAGCTTTCACCAGCAAAAGAAAAAAACAGTCACATGTTGCTAATCTCGCCGGTGGTGCTGTGGCTAAAGCAGACGCCTCATGGATTCAGTGTTCTGTGTTTGTATCCTGAGTCAGGTCACCATGTGTGTAGAGTCTGCATGTGCTCCCTGTGTCTGGGTAGCATTTCCTATACTGTTCCTAAAGATTTACAAATTAAGTTACTCTGTGGTTGCAAATTAACTGTACAATCTGTGTGAGTGGGTCATGAGGTGGACTCCAGTACTCTCAGGATATTCTTGCATCCCCAGTAACTCCAAATTGAGTAAAGTAGCTTTGACAATTTTAGATGCTCTGTTGTGTTGTCAATACGTCATGGAAGGCCCACTCTTCATTACACTAGGAGGATTTGTCCTGCCCAGCCAGTATCCGGGTCATAAGTTGCTGTCTCTCGGGTATCCATAGTCCATTTGTTGTTTTCCTGTTGAGTGCATAAAACAAGCAGTTGAATTAAAGAGCATTTCGTTAGCTGTTGTGGCTATTGGAGATTAAAATGCAGGTGCTTACCTCCCTACAGTTGAAAGGGTGATATGAGAAGATAAAGAAATTCAGTGTGGGTGTGAGAGAGTGGACCCCAAGATGGACTGGTGTCCAGTTCAGGGCCGAGTCCTGTCTGGAGCCTGATGCTGCCTGGATGATACTTAAGCACCCAGTGTTGGAAAAGTGAGCTCAGTAAATTTGTCATGAAATGGTACTACAATTAACCACAGTAGAGTGCCATTTTAGAATTGATATTTTTAAGAGTGCATACACAAACAACTGTTTCATTTTGTAGAGGGTTCTTTGCATAAAAAAATAGTTTTTTTTTGCGATTTGAAAAACAGAAAGCCGAAAACAGAAATCTTGCACCTGTTATTTTAAAATCGTGAACTCGTTGTATTTCACAAACCTGTTTACTCCTCATAGTCATTTATGGAACTTGTTACAACTTCAGATAAATAAAGGGCTCTTTCTGTAACCTTCATGTGGATTGTTCTTTTGGGAACCAAAAAATGGTTCCCCTATGACACCACTCTGAAGAGCCTCTTTGGCATCATGAAGTGTGTGAATGAACTCCTGTTGAATCTGGGCTCGATTCTTGGCTAGTGTGTATTCTGTTTGATATTTGCATATTCATACATCTGGACATCAGTTTCCTGTCAGAGACATTTTGTTGGATGAATTAGCCTAATATGAGTAAGCGGGTTGGCTTTTGTGGTGTCCCGCGACTGTGATCAGGATCAATTAGATTCAGAAGTTGGATGGATGTACACTTGTTGGCTCTATAAAATAGACTGTGACAGGGATTTTTGTAAAAGATTCTTTATTAAATACAAATGTACTGAGTGGGACAGAGAAAAGGAGGTTTTCAATTAGTTTGCTTTAAAAATGAAATATGGCAATAAAATGTGATTGATTAAAGACTGTGTGAGACGGACTGATTGATCCTGCTGCTCCACTGCGCTACTGATCTGGGTTCATGGGTAAATTAATAGAAGACATTATTGAGGAGAAGACTGAACAAGACTTGTCAAGAGCAGGTGTATTGGTGAGCAGTCTGCATGGATTTAGATCGCAAGGTCGTGTTTCATCGACATGTTGGAATTCGGTGAGGAAGCAACACAAGAGTACTATCTGAGATGTGCATATGATATTATGTATGTGTCTTGATTTTGAGAAATCTTTTGAGAAGATACCACATAAGAGGTTTGGTATCAAACTATAAGAAGTGCGAGTTCAGGGTGTAGTGTATGGAAGGGGGCAAACACTGGAAACAAAGGTTTAGGGCGCTGTCCGTCAGAGTTCAGGGCTGATCTAAATCAATGGTTCCTGGGGACCCCCTGTGGCTGCAGGTTTTTGTTCCAATCAGATTCACAATCGGTGATAATAATCGATAACAACTGATCTCATTTAATTAGTTGGTCTTTTTTATACTTCTCTTATTCTGCAAAAACACAACAGTATGGGTTTGACATTTTTAAGACATTTAGAAATATTTCTGTTTGTTTCTGATGCAGTAAATGCTTAACTCTCTTTTGTTGTTTTTCTATTATTTTCCCCGTTTCCTGTGTAGTTTGCTCCCTTCATTTAACCCTAATACTGACAATTAACAACAAGCTGAGCAGAGACCCAGGATGATGAACGCTGCAACAACTTCAGTGTCTGGCCCGCTAATTAGTAAATAATCAATTAAATAACCAGAATACCTGGAAAAGCAGAATTAAACTTAGGTTGAAAATACTGTTAACGACTTAAAAAAATACATATTCCCCATATAACTGCGTATTACATTTTTATGAAAATCTACCAACCTTAGTTTGTAATTTCTATATTGACTCCAAAACACAGAAACTAGAAAATAATGACTCGCTTAATTAGCCTAAGAGTCCAATTAAAAACGGAAGTTGGTTGGAACAAAACCTACAGCCACAGTGGGTCCACAGGACCGAGTTTGGGGGCGATTGATCTAAATCAGGGCTGGGCAGATTCAGTCCTGGAGGGCCGCAGTGGCTGCAGGTTTTTGCTCCGACCCAATTGCTTAATAAGAAGCACTTATTGATCAAGTAACGCTTCTGCTTCACTTTAGTTGTCTCGCTCGTTAAGATTTTGAACCCTTATTGCTTATTGTGGTCTTAAACAGCTGTAGTCTTGGTTTTTAATTGCTCCTTATTAGCAATAATATGCAAATGACAAAAGAGAGCCGCATTTCTGCATTTAGCTTGTTTCCATTTACACCTGTGTGTATTTATCATGCACTATTGGGTTTAATTAAATACTTGGGAGGAAAGTGAAGAGAAAAAAGTGAAGCACTGAGAAAAACTCATCTGTTTTAGACTTCAGATCACTTGGATGATATCCTTAGAAAGGAAAAAAAATCTACGATAATAGAATGACTTGTCATGGCAGAGTTAAAGCACTAGCAAGCCATGAAATTAAATAATTGACAAGGATTGTTTTTTAATTAAGCAACTGGGCTGGAACAAAAACCTGCAACCACTGTGGCCCTCCAGGACTGACTTTGCCCACCCGTGATCTAAATATATTATACAGGTTAATTCTGCGGACATTACCAAACTTGATTGAAAGGCAGATAATTTATAATCAGCCCTACCATCGCAAATTTGTGGCTGATAAAATTAAATAGTAAATGCAAGGTGTTACACACAGGAAGTAAAAATTCTATTTCGAATTACACAGTGGGAGGTTAGAAATTAAAAATACATCTCATGAGAACGACTCAGGAGTCGTTTTGGACTCTTTACCTTCTTCTTACAGGGTAAAGAAAACATTAAGAAGGCAAACCGAATGTTAGATTATATAGCATGATGTTTAGATTAAAGATCAAGGGAGGTTTGTAGTAGTAATAGGGATAGTGTTACATGTACAAAGGGCAGTGACCTACTTACTTGCATTACCAACCAACATGTACCATGTCATCAGGCTCTGGCACTGATGTTAAAAGACAAAATTTTGTTTTAGAGAATTTACAACACAAATTGGCTTCCCTTCTCCTATTTCCATGCCTCCATTACCTGAATCCATATTACACTAAGGTGTGGAAGAACTTTAATTAACTGGTTAAGACAAATCTGTTGTAATATTAGAACATTAGAACACTCTAGACGAGAACAGGCCATTCAGCCCAACAAAGCTCGCCAGTCCTATCCACTTATTTCTTCCAAAAAAAACATCAAGTTGAGTTTTGAAAGTCTTACTGTCTACCAAACTACTTGGTAGCTTATTCCAAGTGTCTAAATAAAATGAGAGACAATTGTATTCTTAAAGAATCCATCTTTGATGTTTATGGTAACTGGGTTTGGAACACCTTCAATCTGAAATTGCCAATAGTTGCAGATTTTCACTGCATCTCTCAGAGAATACATTTATTGAGATATATATATATATATATATATATATATATATATATATATATAAAGGACATTTTCCTAAAGTGAGGCCTTTTCTAGAGTACAGTGTGCAGTTTTGACCTCCATATTGAAGCTGTTATGTCTCCAGTTAGCAACTCTAGAGAAAGACCAGAGGACAGCAACTTGAGGTCTAAGATGTGAGTGAACATTGGAGTTGAGCCTTTTCAGTTAAAGCAATCAGAAATTTGAGGTGGCATGACTGAAGTGTTTAAAATTATGAAGGGAGTTATTTTAAAATAAATTGTTTGACAAGAAGATGGGGACACAGATGGAAGTCTGTTAAGGGAAAATTTTGGAAAAATGTATTTCTTCAGGCAGGGAACCACAGACACCTGCATTAAGTTACCAAATAGACAGTACTGTAATACTTTGGGGACCTTCAAAACTCAATCTGATGTTATTTTGTAGAAGTTGGGTAAATAGGATTGATGAACTTTGTTCGACGAAACGGCTTGTTCTCTTCAAAATTGTTGTGATGTTTAGTTCTGAGCCCAGTCACCCGCTGGTTGAGTTTGTACATTCCTCCTATGTTCTTACTAATTGTCTAAATGTGCTCTGGTGACATCACTCATTCCAAAGATGCACCTGCATTGACATCCTTAAACTGCTCCAGTGTGTCTGTGCCTTGCAGTGGATTGGCATCAATCTTACTCAGACTTGGTTCCTGTTTTATGATGTATGTTGCCACTGTAGGCTTTGGCGTCCATCAACTTGTGACTGAGATTCATTTAATTTATTCCTGCTTGTTATTTCTAGAATGATGATATTCTTAAAACAGAATTATGTGTTCTAAAGAGGGTGGCATGGGGTTACATCTGCAGTGTTGTCGACCCACTTGTTTTAGGGTGGGGTTCCTTTTATTTGATGTTTGCCTGCCATCCCAGATTTTATTGACTGGTGATGCATAATCTTCCAGTTGAGACATGCGGTATTTGGGTGCATCCTGTGGTGCATCTCTATAGGGGCTCCAGCTTCCTGCAGCCCGGACCCTGGTGAAAGTGTGTCGAGGATGGATGAACTCCACGGTTGATGATAATTAGTCCCATTTTTTTCTTGACTCTCATAGCTGCTGGTTTTCTGTTAATCTGTTTTATTATCAGATGAAAAATCCCACTTCAATTTAATTTCATGGCGTGTGTGCTTGACCCAATCCAATTTTTGGCCTAGTTGGTGGCGGTGTGAAGTTTGTACATTCTCCCCATGTCAGTGAGGGCTTTTCTTCAAGTACTTTAGGTTATTCCAAAGATATGCAGGTTATGTAGGCTACTCTAAGCTACCTCCTAGTCAGTGAGTGAGAGGATGCCTGAGAGTACCGGGTGATGGAGTGCGGCCACATCCAGGACTCGATCCTGACTTGTGTGTGATGCTCAGATAAGATGATGATGAAGATAGTTGGTTAAAAAATGGATGGACATTTCTGTTCACAATCTTGTAACTCATAAATGCCAAACTGTGTGCATCACCTCTCAAAAAATATTGAAAAATGTGTGTGTTGTACACCCTGGAATAGATCAGTTGAAATGTAGATTTATTGTCAAGTACACAGTGTGCTCATCATCCTCCAACCTGCCTCATCTAGTTCAGGGTCATGTTTGGGCTTAAGCCTATCCTGGTAATTCTGGATGGAGGGCACCAAACAGCTCTCTACAGCTCCATTATGGTGCCCACTCTTACACACACCTGCACAGATGCCAATTTGCAATCATCCATTAACCTTGCACTCCTGTTTTTAGGGATGTGGGACTAAAGCCAAGTACTCAGAGGGAAGCCCAATCATACATAATGAGAATATGCACACAGACAGCATCCAGGCACAGGATTCAACTTCAGGACGCTGGACCTATAAAGAAGTACACACTATACAATGACATTTGTTCTTATTTGAGTCACTGAGACAAGTGACGGTAGTACAACATTAGCAGTGCCACTTCCAATTACAACTTATTTTTGTATAGTGCAAGCACAGAGTGCTATGAACAGTTCTTGGTTTACAGTATAGATTATACTAATTACTAAATGCAAAACTAGTGCACATAAAATGCAGATTTGTTAAAACACACTGAGAATAAGGCAGAAATTGGCAAAACATAAGGGAAACCAACAGTATCTGTCCATTAATTAAATGATGGACTATGATCAGTTGTCCAAGGGAAATAGATAGGCAACACATACAACATCACATCCTGAGCCCCACACATATGTGATGCATATGGTTTTTTTCCCAAATCAATTGTACAATCCCAATTCTTCAAACACAGGCTTGTTGTATGCCTTCCCCATCTCTGGGTGGGTTTTCTACAAATTTCAGACAAACAGAATCTGAGTCAGGAACTGATTGCAGGCCTTTGGAGTTGTAAGACAGAACTTCTCAAAAAGATGCAATTGGCACCAACTTTTCCAGAACAATTTTTAACTGATTTAGTAAAAAAATAAATAAATAAAAGAGAGAGAGATTAACAACATTCAGAAATTTTTATAAAAAGCCAAAAAATCACCACCCCTTAAAAGGGCGAAGAAACACCCTACCCTTTTCATTTATCCAGACATCAGTTCCCCCATTTTATTTAAACCTGAAGTCTCCATTGAAGGGTTAAGAGGGGCCAGAACCTCTTCCAGCATCTGAAGGTCCATAATAGGGACAGTACTGAGTGTTTGGATGATAAAGAGAACCTGCACAATGCATGTACACAGCGGCTGAGCGACAGATCCAAGCCCGGCCCCTTTAATTGTGCGGCCATAGTGTTTACCACTGTGTCACTACTGTCTTTATCATTGGATACTTTACACTTGTGGAGTTAGCGCAAGACAAGCTGCTCCTATTTAGGCCTGCTGTATGCTAATTGGTTATTGTGTTTGCTCGTTAACAGCTCTGTGAACTCATTGGTACAATTAAAGGGTGGTGCTTGACACACACAAGACAATTACAAATGAATGACCTGGTGCATTAAAAAATGTGATGGGAATTGTAAGTCACTTGAAGCCACGTGCGTCTTATTAAAAACTGGGAACAGAAACAAAGCTTCCTATTAAATGAGTAAATTTAATTAAAAATGGCAGTAGGCCATCTGATAAAAAAAAAGACTTAACATCAAAAACTTCAGATTCTGGGGTAACCCAGGATTTAAAAAAGCACAGCGTGAATTTAAATTTGTCTCATATTATAAACTTTATGTCCTTGTGTTTTAACATTTTGACTCCGATGAACAACAATGTAAAACTGGGCAGTTAAAAGCAATCTCAGCGATTTCAAAATGTTAGCTATCTTTAAAAGTGAAACAAAATATTTTTTTATAAGTAGTGTAGAAGATGTTGCCATTTGAGGTGACATCTCCAGCTGGAGGGTAGTGAGTGATGAGTAAGCAAGTGGTAGATGTCTGACAAACGTAATTACACTGCTGTTAGGACTTAGATGGAAGGTCTAGTGACACCATGACTTGTGAAGCTACACGTCAGTGCTCCTAGGAAAGTACAGTGTTATTAGCTGCCAGGATCATATCATGGTTTGCAAAAAATGCATCTGAGTTTTATTTCTTAGTTAAACAAATCTAATGCTTTTCATGTACATTACTTGCACCACTCCCAGGCATTCCTGCTGACAAAGCACTCTGAGCCTCGTGGTATGAAGCAACACTTCTGGTGGCTGACCAGGAGGCCAGGCGTTCTACTGCATATGACACAGCTGCCAAGCAGCATGTAGCACGTGGTCCGCCACTCTTTTATGTTACCCGCTGCGGATTTGCTTTAAATCTAAAGAGCTGCCTGCTCATAAGTTAAGCAGCTGAACCTGCTTTTGGTTAATGTCCGTTCAATCACAAGTACAAAATCATTAGCTTTTACTATTTATATTATGTTATGATCAAAGAGATGTACACATCTTAAGAGAACCTTATGTGCAGAAAACAGCACAGATGTAGTAGCACAAATGTTCACATTTTTTAGGTATTTCTAAGTCTCATTATTGGCAGCAGACAATAAATAAAAGAACATTCATGCTCATGCCTGCTGTTTCCATTTTTCTTTATGGGTGTACATTTCTAGGACTGTAGGGTTAGTGGAGATCTCCATAACTTAAGGGGAAACTAAAAATTAAATGTAGGCAATGCACAACATGTTGGCAATAGCCCCTCCTGGAAGCAGGCGGCTACAGCTGTAGAGATGGGGCAGTGGTTGGTGGTGGGCCTGTAGGGGTGGAAACAGCTGGCTTCATTGGTTGATTGTCTGTTATCTTTCATTTTGGACCTCTGTTATTAAGGTAGTTTAAATTTATGCAGTCCATCACTCATTCCTTAATTCATATGGCATCTCCCTGTGGCACTTTACAGAGCAAACAGTTTACATTAAATAAGATTCTTAACGTCGCTTGATCCAATTCATAGTTGCAGGGTGAGAAAACCTATCACACCATAACAGCAAAGAGTACAACTAAAAATGTATTAACCTCTGGAGAACTGAAAGACTCAGCGATTTTTTTTTAATTTTTTTTTTAATTATGGTGTGCACAAATTCACATCACAACACAACACACAAAGACGTACTGAAACTCCTCACACAGGCATCACTCCACAAGCAGTCAGAATGTGTTGAGGAAAGCCCTAAAAATCCATTGAAAAGCTGAGGATGACATTTTGGCCTTCATCACAAGGTGTGTGTACAAGCAGTAATTAAGGTTTGCATTCTGCAAGCTGTTTTGTTTTACTTGTTTAATGCACAACCATAACAATACATATAAAGCCAAATGCCACTGACTCACTCATCACAAAATCTCCCGGACTTGGGACTTGGAATTTGGAATGCAGGTTACCCTTGGTTCATAGGTGTTCGCTAAGAGATGGTTTTAAAAATTTTGTCACCCAAGCACATTCTTTCTGTATGTCTGTCCGCTTTTCACGAGAGAATTAGTTAACGGATTTAGATCTGGTTGTTTTCTATAATTTGCTTGAACTTTCGGGTTGATTTTGCGACTTCTGTCATCGCGCTAAGTACTATAGTTCGCTTGAAGTACCAATGTATTTATGCAAATCCAACAGAGTGGCTGTGGGCTGAGAGAAGGGGGCGGGGCCTTCCTCATTCACTCGCCAGCCTCAGTTCGAGTTATAGTCTACTTCTCGCCACGTGTTGGAGTGCACCTTTCCTCTGCTTAGCTAGCGATACCTGTTTGTTCAACAGATATTATCATCAACAGATTGTCAAGGAGTAATGTTTGATGTTTTTGAGAGAGAGATCAGAGCTACGTGTGTTCTAGAGGGTAGCTGCTGATTGCCAGAGATATCAGGGCCATGTGCTTTTCTCCCTACGTGGGGAACACTCTCCCGTCAGAGATGAACACGATCAGATACAGTGCCAACGTCTGTTGATTTTTAAAGTTTGTCCTGTTTCATTACTATGTGGGCAAAGCCACCGGGTACAGCTAGTAATATATAATTGTGAAATATATAGGACCAGTAACGTTGGTACTGTGCAGTGAATACACTTGACTTGAGCATTCATAGTTTTCATCCTCTGTCTCTGTACGTTTAGCATTCATTTGCTGAGAGGTTGATGCGTTTGCTGATTCCTGAGCAGCTCTTCTTTCCTCCACCCTAGCGGCCCGCTTCTACTTTTCTTTCGTCAGCATCTTTTCGCTTTAAAACTGATTAAGTCAGTGTTTGTGCTGCAATTACTTAGTATGTTTTCCTTAATTTTTCACTTAATACAATACAGTACAATACAATTTATTTTTGTATAGCCCAAAATCACACAAGGAGTGCCACAATGGGCTTTAACAGGCCCTGCCTCTTGACAGCCCCCCAGCCTTGACTCTCTAAGAAGAAAAGGAAAACCTCCCCAAAAAGACCCCAGTAGGGAAAAAATGGAAGAAACCACAGGAAAGGCAGTTCAAAGAGAGACCCCTTTCCAGGTAGGCTGGGTGTGCAGTGGGTGTCAAAAAGAAGGGGGTCAATACAATACAATATACAGAACAGAACAAATCCTCAATACAGTATACAAATAAACATTTCAGAAGTAAGTAGCAGAATTTAACAGTAGATGATATCCCATAATATGATTTGGATTTGTTTAGAATCCTGGAGACCTCATCCATCAAGCTGCCTCCCCTATTTGGCCATTCCACAGCTGAAACAGCGCTGGGCCAGCCTATCTGATAAAAGGACCCCTCTTTCCCATGATTCCTGTGATCCTCCATCAGGGATGACTTTACCCTAGGCAGGCAAAACAACTGCCACATTTGAGTACCGAGAAGAAAAACGGAATAGGTGAGGGTTAGTATCCAATTATAACATTATATCATGTTTTAGTGCTAATGACTGACAACAGAGATGCAGTTTGTACAGTTAATCAGCAGCTCTAGTCAGGGTGTGCTAAACTGAAGTAGTGAGTCTTCAGCCGGGATTTAAAAGCTGAGACTGAAGGGGCATCTCTTATAGTAGCAGGCAAACCATTCCACAGTTTAGGGGCCCTGTAACTAAAAGCTCGACCTCCCACTGTTATTTTATTAATCCTTGGAATCATAAGCAGACCGGCATCTTGAGATCTTAATGTGCGCTCAGGTTTGTAAGTCATGGTAAGTTCAGACAAGTAAGCCGGACCTTGGCCATTTAATGCTTTATATGTTAAAAGGGGGATTTTGAAATCTGCCCTAAACTTAACTGGGAGCTAGTGTAAGGATTTAAGAACTGGAGTTATGTAAGCTGGCACTTAAGTCTTCAATCTGCCTCAAGAATGATTTAAGATATGAAGAGCTAGGGGACGTAATGGTGAAGGTGATAGGGATGAGAACGGTGCCCATATGCATGCGCCACACGACTGCCCTGCTGGCCACTGCCGAGAGTTGATTCTACGATAAAATAAAATAAAAATAAAAAGAGGAATAACCTTGGAGGTCAATCATCACCTCGAAAGCGGATAGTAGACATCACGTAGTATATGTGTACCAAATTTCTGGTCAATAGGTCAAATGGTCTGTGAGCTACAGGTGATTTAAAATCCTGGACAGACAAACAGACAGCCACGGTAGCGTAGCGGTTATGCTGTATAAGAAGATACTTTTGATGTACTTATGAACTGGAGTGATGATGTTAAACTCCCAGCTAATTAATCATGCAGGGCCAAGGCACACATGTCGGCAAATAAAGAAAATGCAAGACAGACGATGGTGAAGGAACGTCGGAATATGGGAAATCAAAAGATTGTGATATGCTTCTAGACAATGAAACGAGATCAAAGAATGGACACCTTTGTAGTTTTTATATATTATTGTGGACGTGATAAAAAGACATTAAGTTTTAGTATTGCATTACTTTAAGTAAATGATGACAATTCTTTTAGTAATACTGCTGATTTGTGCAAAGTTCAATGCTCTTTCTATCAAAGAAGCTAAGGGATAGTTTTATTAAATCTATAATTGCAATAGAACATTGCTTGAAATATAGGCAATTCCTGAAACACATACTAGTTCTTTGTAGGAAATGTTAGTTGCATAATTAATTATTGATTTTTACTATTACTTAGTGTTTAATTTTTCTGCATATATTTTGGTATATGAATGTTAGTTAATTTTTTCCACTATTTAAATTTTTGGAAAGGTTTCCTTTTTCTGGGCCTCAGGGCCATGAAATGGGGATTGGTGTGGGCCACTGAAAGAATGGTAACCAATTATATCACAAAACCTGTTAAGTCTCATTGAATCAAGGTATCTGCCAAATAAGTAAAGTAATAATAATAACCAGAATTCAAGAAACTGCCAGCCTTTGACATTCGACTAATTACAAATCATAATTAGTTGCACTAGAGCTGGTTTAGGTGTGCTGGGGCAAAACACTTTCCAAATTTATAAGAAATGGTTGCTTGGAAGCACAGTGTCTTTGTTTGTGTGATTTGTTTGACCATCACCTGATGTGCATGGGACTGTCCTCTCATGTCCTAAAGATATACAAGTAAACCGGTGATTCTAAACCGCCTTGTTAAGTGTGAGTCTGGACATTAGTGCGAGTGTCTCTTCCAAGGGTGGCAGTCATCACTTTTGTGACATACTCGGAGACCCTGTAAGGTATTATGATCTGTGTGAAGTTTACTTGCGTATTATGAGATGATAAACTGTAGACTAGTCCAAATCAGTGAATAACTTCTAATAGCTTTGGTAGATTATGATGGCAGGTTGTCTTGAGCATTGTTTCTTACACAAATTAAAACATCAGTAAGTGATGATCCGTACATTTTTTTTAAATTAATTTTGTATAGGGTGCCACAGTGGACAGTGCTGCCGCATCACAGATATAGTATTGGGTTCAAAGCCTTCACTAACTTGGCACAATATTAGAATGCCGGTGCATTTTTTTTTTCTTTTGGACCTTCCTTCATTCACCGTTGGTTCCTGCATTGTTCCCAGTACTGCTTGAATAGGCTCAGCCCCCCTCGACCCTGAATTTGACTAAGCAGACCTGACAATATCCTGTTGTATCATCCATTACATTTAACCTTTTGCTCCTGTTATTCAGTAGCTATAGCATGGTGTCTAGGCAGTCTGGGTAAATTAGGATAACTACTTTTTGTAGGGTAGGTGTACAAGGCAGCCACTTTCTCCTGCTGTGCTCACCTACTACTCTATGTTGTTAGCTCCTTGTCCTTTTGTCTCATTTTGCTTGTGCTCCGTGTTCACAGGAGTGTAACAGCAGCAGGTGTCATGGTTTTGTATATTTAGGCAGTGCTCTGAGAGCATCTTTGTATCTGAATTTGTGTCTTGAGATGGTTGCCTTTCTGCACGCCGTGCTGTCCGAATAAGCAGCTGCTTCTCATGATCCCAGACTGGACAAGCTGGTTAGAAAATTAATGGATATTTCCACGATATTAGCTTTGTATCGAGATGGCACAGTTGTACGAGCACGAGTCCCATTCAGGGCTGGGTCCTGTCATACACCCAGCATGGCCTAGCTGTTCTCCAACTCCCTGTCCTCCAGTAATAGACGTAATGTGTTTCTGAAATGAACAGGTTTTCAGAATTTTGCTGCCCAGCAGCTCTCGCCACCTCCCCCTCTTCTGCAAACAGCAGTAACCCGACAGACAGATCGCCATTGCACAATCCAGATGACTTTTTTCCCGTAAAACGTTTCTGAGATGCAACGCGTCTCCCAAAATAGCAGGCATTGAGATGGCGGTGCTTCAGGCTCACGATGAATAAATAGTGAGGCTCCTTCAGGCCCTTTTCTGTATGCGTGGGACAGCACTGGCCTCTTCAATTGACCCCAGTGTGCATCAAAATTGTTGACATCTAGTGTGTCTTCTTGCCCTCTTTGGCCTCTGAGCAAATGCCTGCTTAGTTGTCAGCTTGTCCTGCCATGACCCAACCCTTTGTTGTCGATACAAATGCTCCATCTGTTACTGTTTAGCAAAAGTCTTGTTAAATTTCTTACAATATCTGTCGTTCACCTAGATCATATGTGCTTTAGTTTAATCTACTACATGCTCACATTTCCAACACATAATTTTTAATTTTCTACATGACTAATCTGCATTGTAATGGGACCTAGTGAGTTGGGAATTGGAAGCCATAAGGATGGTAGTCCAAATGCCACCATGCACTCCCAATGAAATTCTGGGAGTCACTTCACTTTATAGAGATCAAGTTATAGAATTCAGA
The DNA here is from genome assembly GCA_026402145.1 of Polypterus bichir lapradei. Classification (NCBI taxonomy): domain Eukaryota; kingdom Metazoa; phylum Chordata; class Cladistia; order Polypteriformes; family Polypteridae; genus Polypterus; species Polypterus bichir. Next base: position 146,806,351 of record JANRMT010062791.1, on the reverse strand, counting down.
AACAACTGTGTTTTACCTGTCAAGAACCTTGTCCAATATCAAAGGCACTATATAACATACAACTGTAAAAAGCCAGCAGAGTAAGCACAAACGTTTAACTTTTATAATCAAGATATGTGAGGGGGAAGCTACAGGGAATTTTGAGAGTTAAACTATGGGAGTGCGAAACATAATTGAAGTTTCCTGCCACCTGAAATAGGAGAGAAATTGAAAACTGTTTTGTGATCTCAAACTGTGCATCTGGCAGCCTAAAGGAAACGGTGCCCCCCCATGCACCCCTTGTCAGGCTGGCTCGGCCCCAGCCCCGGAGCGTGTCGGTTATTCCCCCCTCTAACTTGGGGCCTCTTCTCTCTTGGCTTTCCTTATGTTTTAGTTGGAAAAGAGAAAACTCTTTAAGCAAACCTCACTTCTGAGACCTCCCCCAGGAGAATACATGAGCCGCTCTCTGTCTCTCCGGCCCGCTCAATGCACCGGCGTACATACCAAGGCGATGATTTCAATGAAGAGCACTTTTTTTTTTTTTTTAAATTTTAAAGCATGATGTTCTTGTAATACTGACAAGTTTGAACGTTTACCTTCAGCCTCAGCTGAGATGTTCATAAGGGTTTGCAGCAGTGCAGTGGCAAAAAACACAAACTCTTCACTTCCAGTTTGTATTTTTGTTTGGAGACAAATATAGCACCCCCTTTAAAATGAAGGGATGTGTGGTTTTAATATCAGCCATCAACTGCTTTCTAAAGAGAACACATCGAGCTCATCACCACACTCAAGCTTTTTTTAAATCTTTGCACAATCACATGAAAGGTGCCCTGTCCTGTTTTCTGTGATCCGGATGTGTCACAGTGTACCCTCCACGGGGTTAACAACAACAACAACATTTATTTATATAGCACATTTTCATACAAAAAGTAGCTCAAAGTGCTTTACATAATGAAGAACAGAAAAATAAAAGACACAGTAAGAAAATAAAATAAGTCAACATTAATTACCATAGAATAAGAGTAAGGTCCAATGGCCAGGGTGGACAAATAAAATCTGTAGGGATTCCAGACCATGAGACTGCCCGGTTATATACATACAGTGTCCTTCCTCCATGATGACTGCTCCAAAGTTTAAAATTACAAATCAAACAATTTGGACGTGATTAAGGTGCACGTTGCAGACTTTCATTACAGAGGATTTGCATACATTTCGGTCACACCATTGACAGCACTTTTTCTGCATGGTCCCCCCATTTTAGGGCACCATAATGTTTGGGACACAGCAGTGGTTGGTATATTAAGTATTTTGTCACATATCCTGTGCATGCAATGACTATTTAAAGTCTGCAATTCACAGACATCACCAGGTGCTGAGTGTCTTCTCTGGCGATGCTCTGCCATGCCTCTAATGCGGCTATCTTCAGCTTCTGCTTGTTTTCTCTTCGGCATATGGAAGGCCTGTTCAATTGGCTTGAAATTGGGGGACTGGTTTGGCCATTCAGGAATTTACTACTCTTTAGCTTTAACAAAATTCCTGTGTTGTCTTAACAGTATGTTTGAGATCATTATCTAGTTGCACAATGAAGCTCCATTCAATGAGTTTGGAGGCAGTTACTGGAACTTGAGCAAATAAGCTATTTCTGGACACCTCAGAAGTCATTGTGCAGCTGCTATCAGCAGTTCCATCATCAATGAAGAGAAGTGTGCCAGTACCTGTGGCAGCCATACATGCCCAATCCATAACACCCTCACCACCATGTTTAAGAGATGAGATGGTCTGCTTTGGATCTTTGGCAGTTCCTTTTCATCTCCATATTTTGCTCTTGCCATCACTCTGATCAGGTTCATCTTTGTCTCGTCTGGCCACAAGACATTTTTCCAGAATTCTGCAGGCTGTTTAAAGTCCTTTTCTAACTAGTGGTTTTCATCTTGGCCTCTGTATTTCTGTTCGTGAAGACCTCTGCATTAAGTCGTCTCTGACACACACAGATTGGCCTGCTGAAGACCATTTCTAATCTCTTGGACAGATGTTTGTAGCTTTTTCTTTACCATAGTGAGGATTCTTCTGTCATCAGCAGTGGAGGTCTTCCTTGGACATACCAGTCCCTTGGCAATTGCTGATCTCACCAGTGCGTTCTTTCTTCTTAATGATATTTCACGCAGTTGATTTAGGAAGTTCTAAGGTTTTCCTGGTGTCTCTAATGGTTTTATTCTTGATTTTCAGCCTCATAATGGCTTATTTGACTTTCATTGGCACAGCTCTTGTCCTCATTGTTGAAAAATAGTGACCCCAGTCTCCAAAGGGTAGAAGCAAGCAGAGGTATCTTATGAGGCAATGTTTGGTCCCTGTACAACTGGTGTCAGAGCTTGGTCCACATTGCCAGCAGTAAGTCGAACCCATTTCCAGTGAGAGTTGGGCTCTGCCAGGGCTGCCTTTTGTCACCGATTCTGTTCCTAACTTTTATGGACAGAATTACTAGGCGCAGCCAGGGCGTTGAGGAGGTCCGGTTTGGTGGACTAAGGATTGGGTCACTGCTTTTTGCAGATGATGTTGTCCTGTTTGCTTCATCAGGCCGTGATCTTCGGCTCTCTCTGGAACGGTTCGCAGCTGAGTGTGAAACGGCTGGGATGGGAATCAGCACCTCCAAATCCGAGACCTTGGTCCTCAGCCGAAAAAGAGTGGAGTGCCCTCTCAGGGTTAGGAGCGAGATCCTGCCCCAAGTGGAGGAGTTCAAGTATCTCAGGGTCTTGTTCATGAGTGAGGGAAGAATGGACTGTGAGATCATCAGGCGGATCGGTGCGGCGTCCACAGTGATGCGGGCTCTGCATCGGTCTGTCGTGGTGAAAAAGGAGCTGAGCCATAAGGCAAAGCTCTCCATTTACCAGTCGATCTACATTCCTACCCTCACCTATGGTCATGAGCTATGGGTAGTGACCAAAAGAACGAGATCACAAATACCAGCGGCTGAAATGAGTTTCCTCCCCAGGGTGTCTGGGCTTTCCCTTAAAGATAGGGTGAGAAGCTCAGTCATCCGGGAGGGGCTCAGAGTAGAGCCGCTGCTCCTCTGCATCGAGAGGAGTCAGATGAGGTGGATCGGGCATCTGATCAGAATGCCTCCTGGACGCCTCCCTGGTGAGGTGTTCCGGGCACGTCCAACTGGGAGGAGGCCCCGGGGAAGACCCAGGACACGCTGGAGGGACTATGTCTCCCGGCTGGCCTGGGAATGCCTCGGGATTCCCCTGGAAGATCTAGAAGTGGCCGGGGAGAGGGAAGTCTGGGCATCTCTGCTCAAGCTGCTGCCCCTGCGACCCGATGTCAGATAAGCAGATGAGGATGGATGGATGGATGGATTAGCATGGCGAGCACACATATGCTGTCGTGATACTGATCCGTAGCAGTGATAAAGCATCTGAACCAGAATGTGAAGCTCTCAATTTATCAGTCCACCTACGTCATAACCCTCACCTATGGTCTTGAGTTTTGGGTGATGACATTGTGGGTAAAAGCGGCTAAAATGAGCTTTCTCTGCAGGGTGTCTTCACTCTCACTTAGACATAATTTGAGAAGCACAGACATCTGGGAGAGATTCAGAGACGCTGACCCTCCACATCCAGGGGAACCAGCTGAGGTGGTTCAGACATCTGATATTGAGGCCTCCTGGAGGCTTCCCTATGGAGGTTTTATTGGCGCAACCAGCTTGGAGAAGATCCTAGGGAAGATCCAGGGCCTGCTGGGAGGATTATATCACTGAAATGGCCTGGGAATGCCTTGGGACCCCGCAGTATGAGTTGACAAGTATAGCAGGGAAAAGGGTGATATGGGTCTCACTGCTAAGACTGTTGCCAGGTCCCACATAAGCAGTGGATGAATGAATGAAACCTCTGTGCATCTCATTAAAGAAATCTGCTGCAGTATTGAGAAAACTTGCCAAAAAAACAGTATATTTAAAATGAGCAAGTGAAACACATTTATCACAAAACAAACAAAACGGACAACATATTTAAGCTTCACAGCTTCCAACATAAAGCCCTCAGGGTTCTTGTTGTGTTTTGTTTGTCATATTAGTGCAAGGTATTGTTACAAATGTATAAAGCTTGATGATGGCTGGACAATTTTTCAGATTCAGATTCCTGTTATTAACATCCAATAAAGTCTTCCTTGGCCGATGTGCTTCGGAATATGATTTCCCTCTTCAGGGCCAGCTAGACAAACTACCTTTGAATACAGTACCTTGTTGACACTATCACACACAGAATTCAATTACAGTCCATACTCGTCTGAGGTACTCCACAGAATTGAGATTCACAGAAGCAGCTAAGTGTTAGAACTCTTAACCACTGAGTTAGCTAATTTAAGTATACAAGTGCTGCTTGAGCAATAATTAAGATATTGGGTTGTAGTGAAAACCAGCAACCATTGTGGTCCTCCCAAACTGAACATGAGCACCCGAGTTAGGTTGTGAAATGATATTTTTGGCTGCACAGAATGTACACTTTGTCTAGTTTCTTTGTTATTCTCCATTATTTTGAGCATTGTTACGAGTTGTTGAAAACTTTAAAGAAAATAGTGCTTATACTTCCTTTATGAATCCATTTGGTCCAAAACACAAGTACTGCACAAAACAAAGACCATCTAAGCCACCAAATTGTTTGCTTAAATATGGCTTCTGGCACAATGAAGATGCATCCACTGTAGTCTTCTATCTTTGCATAGAGATTTGTGTCAAAGCTAAACAGTGACATGATGTCACCGGGGATTCCTTGATGTGGTTGCACTTACATATTTCTGATGCTTACAGAAATATGTAGGTGAAAAAGTTGTTCAATTAAAGCATATACTGTAGCAGGCTTAAGACTAATTAATACTTGAGGCGTCCGTGTATCGAAAGTGATGTCAGATTTGGAGACCTGCGCGGCTGGTGCTTAGGCTGTTTCCATGTATCCAAAATGGTGAATTTGAAGGAGAGGCTGGTTAGGTTGGTGCCAGAATGATGAATGAAGGGCTGAATATGACACAACAGGTCTCCACCTTCACGTATTCCTTTTCTTCTATAATAGCAGGCACAACTCTTCTTCCATCAGTATAGTCTCCTGTCCTCTGCTGTGACATTATTAGCTATAGGACACTGACCAAACACCTCCATTTAATTACTAGGAGAATTTCAACGCACCATAAACAAATGTAAATGTATTCTGGTGGTTCACCACATGCAAGCTATGTGCGCGCCCAGCTTCATGTGTTAAGTATAAACAAGACTTTAGAGAGTTTGGTGATAATGGAAAAGCAAAATTCCAGAGTGACATGTCAAACAATGTTTATCTCTTCCCCCTCTTAAATTTACCATGCCAGGCATCCTTTTCATCATTATAACAGAGATGACATTTGCCTTTAGCACCATCTGGTATTTGTCGCCCATTTGGAACCTTATTTTTATGGTCTTGGGCCTTTAAGATTAGAAACACAAATTATTTAACTAAAGGGACTTTAAAAGCTTATATGTCACAGGAGACTAACACTTCTTTGATTTGTGGTGGTCATAGAGTCACTGCAGTGGACTAAAACATCAAAGACAGTTATCCTGTTATCCACTTAAATTCACCAGTCTCAGAGACGGGCATCATCCTTCTGACACCATTGTTACAAGGTTTAGACTTGCCCTTAAGTCTTTCCACTTTTTAACCTACCTGGCATCAAATTTGGCTCTCCATAGACTGGACACACAAGCAACCTAACCAGGTAAGGTAAAGAAAAGCATTTGTAGCTCAGGTGGCTGCAGGGGCCTTGACATCACTATAAAAGGTCAACATATAGAACACCACACTCAGGCTGACATTTCAGCAAAGGATACCCCATCATCTGCCTGTTTCAGCCCATCGTCCACTAAAGATCAGATTTGGCTTTCTTGCTCTTTGCCTTGACTGACTAAGCTGAAGGACCAGTGTGGTTCATGAGATAAGGACCATTGTTATCTGTGGGAGTAGTGCCTTTACTCTGATAGACGTGCATGCTTAATGCAGTTTCACTATATTATGGTGGTGAAGCAGGACCTAAATCTATGGTTGAAACTTTGGATATATTGGTCAGCCTAAAGCACGGGTGTCAAACTCCGGTCCTGGAGGGCCACAGTGGCTGCAGGTTTTCATTTTAACCATTTTCTTAATTAGTGACCAGTTTTTGCTGCTAATTAACTTTTTTTGCCTTAGTTTTAATTAACTTGACTTGGGCCCCTTAGTTGTCTCTTTTTCCTTAATTAGCAGCCAAACAATAATGAGACACAACAAGCCACCACATGACCAGCTCACCTGTGCCCATCACACAATATCTGAAAATTAAGAAAGGTGATGGTCTCGGTAAGGTTGATCTCTCAGGTCACCAAAACATTTTGATGGTGCTCTTAGAAAAAACAGAAAAGTCAACAGTTTTGGAAACATCTGCTGTGGCAGAATGAGAGCAGCAACAAGTCATGGAATTAAATAACGGGTTTAATTAACAGCAAGAACCAGCTTCTCATTAATAGATTGGTTGGAGTGAAATTGGCAGGAGTTTGAAACCCCAGTTTAGCTGGTCATCTGTTAGCTCGTTTCTGTTTGGCTGCCATTTAATGAACAAAGAAAGAAATTCAAAGGCCTGAATCCTTAAAAACAAGGCCATTAAAATGGAGAGAAAAGGAGTTAATTATCAACGAAAACTGGTCACTGATTAGGAAAAGGGTTAGAATGAAAACCTGCAGCCACTAAGGCCCTCCATGCCCGGAGTTTGACACCCCTGGCCTAAAGTTTCATCCTTATCTATGGTTTGGAATTTTAAATGGTGATTGAAAGAATATGATCTCAAATTCAAGTTCCTACACAGGGTCTTCACTCTGTAACAGGATGAGGAACTCGGTATTACAGGAGGACCTCAGATTTGAGCTGCTTCTTCTCCCGATCCGGAAGAGTCAGTTGAGGAGGTTTTGGTTTGTAGTTGAGATGCTTCTTGGCACCTCCTAGGATACACTCAGAGAGAATGCATCCCTTGGCTGGGAACATCTTGGGAGTTTCAGGAAGGTTTGGAAGACAAGGTGGTCTGGTCAGCCTAGATCTGCATGTGGCTACCACAGCACTCATGGTGTGGATTATTGCTATTTATTTTTTTGCAAAGCAATAATATATAGGAGTTATTGTGGGAACTCTAGGCAAATGCTTTTTTTGCTTTCCACATTTGAGTGTTTCATGCATGTGAGAAATGCGCACATTCCATAGCGTTCTACCAGCTATATTGACTGACATCACAAAGGTAAAGCAACAAGGCTCTTACAAAACCATAAAAGACTATGTTTTGGTCAAAATTATCTCTAAAGTATTCTAGGAGTAGTGGCAGATTTCCAATACCACTCAGACCATAACATTTTCACAAGGCAACCTTATTTAAAGCCAAGAATAATACTTTCCTTTTTTTTTAATGTTGTGTGAAATTAAAATGGTCAGTTTATTGAAAAACCACGTAATTGCACTTTGCTGGTTTTGGCAGCTAGCTGCTGAAAGACACTGACAACTGCTGATGTCTAAATTGAAAGGGTTATACTAGTAGCAAGAAATGTGATCCGTGGAATGTGCAAGCAAAACGGGGGTCCTGAGGTACAATGGGATTGTGGCTGGGATGCCCTGAAAATGTTTATGGGCTACGGCTGCCAGAAGACTGAGCTGATAATGTAGTAGAGAGTCACATTTAAACCAAATCCCACTTAGGCTGAACAGCTTGAGTCCGCAATCTTGGCCTAGACCACCATGTTACATACGAGGCCTGTATTGTGTTCTATGTAAACACAGAAGAGTCCAGACTTGTTTTGGTTGGCAGGTCTGTATGCCCATATAGAGTCCCGCAGAGACCACTATACCCTGGAGAAGACTGGACATTGTGGGTGTAAAAGTAGTGCTTGATTATGCCCTGGACTAAAAGCATCTCACTGAGTAATCATTTTGTGATTGGGCCCTTTATTGCTGTGTTGTGTGTAGGCCCAGAAGACCAGAGATATTTCTAGGTGTGGATACCGCTGCTCTAAGTTTAAAACTATTACACTGAGGGCTTTATCTTGGAAGAGTAAATTTTGGAGTCCAAAGTACTTGATGACCTTCCCATGGAGAAAAAAAAGCAAGACTGTTTTTAATTCCTACCTTATCTGATTACTTTTACTTGCATTGGGCCAAAAAATGTAATAAACAAAAAAAGGGCCAGAAACAAGCATTCAAAAGCATGTGTGCCACTCACAGATTGAGAGTCCTGCCCAGGGTTGTTGTTTCTTTTGAACTTGCAAGTTTCTCCGCATGTCTGTTTTTGTTTTTACTCAGAAGTTCTTGATTTTCCTCCCACACGTTTGGTGAGTTGGCGACTCTGAATTGTGACTATTGGTGTGTAGGAGAGGTGCCTGTGATGGACCAGCTCCCTGCATTGCACCTGATAGGCTTTGGCCCCCTGTGATCCTGAATTTGATTGAGTTGGTAGGACATAGTGCTTATAAGCAAGACAGTTTGTTTTTAAATCCCATGTCCGCTTGCTGCCACACATTCATGCAGATATCATCGACTGCTCCCACACTTTCCCCATTGTTTGATGAGCAACAGGATTTTCTGTAAAAATGTCAATGAGGTATTGAGCAAGCTACCCAAAGCCTTTAGCAGCTGCACAGTCATAGCTGTGAATGTCTTAACATACAAGTATGATGCATTGCTCAGCACTAACATTGTGCACAAATGCTTCCCTCTGAAACGTGATTTGGTGTGACTGATATTGTTAAACAAAAATGTCACAGCTGGCTGGAGACACCCGATTTTTATTTCCACCATATTTGGTGGGAGCCGTGGGATAAGCTGAGGCAATAGGGAACAAAGATTGGACGGAGGGACTGCAAGTGGGATAGGTGCCTGACTTTTAAAGTACAAACTGGACTAAAGCCAAAGGAGAACATTTTAGAACTTTGAACTTTTTAATGGGCATGTGTTTATTGTCAAGTATTATTTGTCATTTTAAAGTCCATGTTTCTTTTAATCCCCTCTTCCCCCGCCCCCGGGGGGGGGGGGGCTATGGTTTTTTGTTTTATGAAAGGGTTACTTTTAGTTCTTTTGTTTTTTTTAGTACAGCGACAGGACCACGCCATGGACCTGTGCCACCAGTTGCACTGGGTTGGTTGAGGGGTTGAGCCTTTCTATGAAACTGGCGGCTTAAAGGGGGGAGGTATGTGAAATAGTGGGTCCGCAGCTAAGCACCATTGGTCAATTTTTAAATAAATAAATAAATAAATCGCCAGCTCTATCTCCGCCAGTGTGAGTGCTCTGATAGCTGCGGGAGGTTGTTGGGGTGATTGCATGTGATGGTGTGTTCTGTCTTAATTGCTTCATTGGCTTTCCACAGTTATAAATAAATAATCCATAAAAAGTCCAAGTGATAGTGCAGGTTTAAAAACAAATAAATAATCCATTAAAACAAGGTTAAAACACTGTGCAGGAAGCTTCTTTACAAACCATCAAGCACTGTGCATCTCCAGCCTGGAGGCTCCTCCCCTTATCCTGGATGGGCCTTGCAGGAGGAGAGGATGCTGAACCGACAAGCACACCTACCCTTCTTTTACAGGTCTGTATCCGTACTGTCCCATGGCATCCAGCAGGGCTCCCAACCTGGACCTCACTCCAAGGCTCGGATCCCTGTGGCCATTTGTGGCCTCTCTTAGGGCTCCCCATCTGATCCTCCCTGACTCCAGCTTCCTTCCCAGACTTACACAGAAGTGGCATCCAGATCGACCCAGCTCCTTAATCGCTCAGCTGGAGTAACCTTCTTCAGTCCCTGAGGGTCAGCCACATACTCCCCAAGGGACTCTCCTTCTTGTTACCTGCCTCCTCTCCAGCTTGCTGTTGCACCAGCTCTCTCCTGCCTGCTTCTCTCTCCTTCCTTCAGCCTCTGTTCTGTTCTTCCTTTCCCTTTTGTGTTCTCCTTTTCACAAATTCCATTTGAATCTAAAACTGGTGAATACCTGTTTCAAATCATCCATCATTTTTCTGCTGACCAGTTTTGATTGCCAGCTGCTTATCTGTTGACTCCATTTTCTCAATATGTTTTGAGCATCTAGTGCTTGGATATGACTACATAAAATCGCTTTCATGATTGGATTTTTAAAACATGAACAACACAAGCATTTTTATAAAGGATTTTATTCATATTTTTACTGGAGGTTTTGTAACATTATAGGCAATGTAGAACAAAATAGAAGTAGGGCAAAATGAAGATGGGAATTGCCCCGTACTGTATATTGTTGTTGAGTAGTCACAAAGGACTGAAACTGGTCTTATGCACTGTAAAATAACAAAAAACAGTGACAAAAAATGGATAGATCAGTTTTTATATAATGGTGGCAGGAAGCAGGGTGAGGTCATCTTAGGAAGTGAGGTCATCAGTACAGGACCATAAAATGTTAATACTCTTTACTAACCCTTTTTCTGGTGTTTTCACGCCCTGAATTGAACCCTTTGGCTGTCTCCTAATCGCACGTGTTGCATTTATTCCATGATCTCAGTTCTCACCACCCATTCCCACCTGCATGAGAGTGAAACTTTTATGTTGGGACCCATGGGATCCCAGTCCTGATTCATGTTTTTAGAGAATGGAGAATGTTGTAATGCTGAAAACTGAAATGATAAATGAGAGGAAAATCCCCAGGGGTGTTTCCACAAATGCCACAAGGGGATCACACTCAACCTTGATATGTGTGTTTTTTTTTTTTGGCTTTGATCTTTTTTTTTTTAATTCCCAGTAAAATATTTTTCAATAAACACATGGATAGTTCATTCTTTTTTTTAAACAGATACAAGAGTGACTTGTACTGTATAATAAAGAAAAACTAAAGAACACATCTTTTCTTTATGTCATCAAAAGAATGAAAAAGAGTGATGACTGTATATAAATGTATTTAATTGAATAATAATCTTTGTGCTGCCCCACATGGAAGTATGTAGTCTCTCAGAGCCAGATGTGTAATACGCACATTTGAAGACAACCATGAGGGAATTGTAGTTAAATCTGAGTGGGAAGAATTAGACAGTTCACTGAGTGTCATATTCCTAAACCAATCCAGTGGCTCCTGAAGGTGGGGGCGTTGATTTTAAACAGCAGAAAGCAATGGTGGTCTTTTTAACTTCATCTGACCGACAGTAAACCATCTATGGCTGCAAAGTCTCCTTTGAACCCGTTGAACATATACATGTGTGTCATGTGTGCGGAGGACAAATTACATGTGTTAAAAATAAACATTACCTTTTGCAAGGGGGAAAACCATTCTGTAAATCCAGATTAAACTTTGGCATATAAAGACATTCCTGGGCTACTTGTCTCAGTCGCTCACTGTTACAACATTACAGTCGGAGTCGATGTGAGGTTCAAAGAATCGGCAGCTTGCATTCACATAAAGATAAACTGTGAAATATGCACTTAAATTAAGCGCTCTGCCGTCACACCCAGTTTACCAAACTCCTGTTAAGCGTGTTGATAATGTAGGGCCATGGGAGATGGCCATTTCTATAGTCAGTACAACCACAACAGTAAATGTGCCTAATGCTGACACCAATGTGCTGCACAACATCCTCTTTCTAACTGCACATTTAAATGAAAACCTAAAGTTAACATTACTGTCAAATTGGAGATAACAAACATGGCTGCAGAGTTTTAACCATAATATTTGCTAAATATGATTTGCTGCTATTATGCCATGTAGCAAGACGGCAAGATATATAAATTAATCAAGTTTCGGGTACATTGTGGAACTGAGGAATGGATAACAATTTTAGATTTTTATTTTCTCTCTGTGTTCAAGGATTCAGTAATTTATTGTCCATGCAGACAATGAACATGAAATACCAACAAGCATGAACACCATTAAGCAATAGAGTGAATGTGAATAGTGACAGAGTATGATGTTCAAAACAAGATTACCGATTCTTCATGAGTCTTATCTCAGTTGGGTAAAAACTGTTCATGAACCCAGAAGTACGTCTTCAGATGGACTTCAAGTGCTTTCCAGAGGGAAGGAGGATGAGAAGTGGCAATGCGTTCTGGCCTGTTACCATTCATCTTCTGAGACAGCGAGTGGTGTAGATGTCATGGATCACAGGGAGCTGTGTGGCCCATGATATGTTGTGCGGCTTTCACCACATGCTGTAGAGCTCTGTGGTCCTGAGCTGAGCAGTTGCCATACCAAGATGCGATCACATCTCAACAGCACACCTGTAGTAGCTGGTCAAGTTTGTAGGTGACATCCAGGCCATCCACAGACTCCTGAGCAAGTAAAGATGTTGGTGGGCCTTCTTCACCACAGCTGCAGTAAGACATGACCATTTAACGTCATCAGTGAGGGTGACCCCTGAGGAACCCAAAGCTGCTGACCTGCTCCATAACATCTCTTCCAAAATAAAAGGGGATGTTGTTCTGTCACTTACTTGTGGAAGTCCATGATCGGCTCCTTAGTTCTGGTAACGTTCAGGGTAAGGTTATTGTCCTGACTCCGTCCTGCTAGGAGTCTGACCTCCTTTCCACAGGCTGGCTTATCATCCTCACTAATCAGACTGATGACAGTGGTGTTGAGGATGATGTTGGACCTGTACTTGGCTACGCAGTCATAGGTGAAGAGGGAATAAAGCAGGGGACTCAGCATGCTACCCTGAGGTGTGTCAGTGTTAATGGTGATGGTGGACAAAATGTTTCTAACATTACGCACATGCTGGACTCTACCAGTAAGGAAATGCAGGATCCAGCTGCATAGCTGCACAGTGAAAAGCTGAGCTCTAGATCCAGGAGCTTAGTGGTGAGCTGGGATAGAATGAAGTGCCATAGAAATGGCACCTTCACTGGACTTGTTGTGATGGTAGGCAAACTGGAGGGTTCCAGACCATCCCTAATGACGTTGGTAATGTGTCCCAGCACCAATCTGGCTATGGGAGTAAGTGCCACTGGTCGATAGTCATTAAGGAAATCTACTGTACAGTAGTTTGGGGCAGGGATGATGGCTGTATTCGTAAATCAAATGAGGGGACAGATAAAACTCTCAGAGAAATGTTAAAAATGCCCATGAAGACAGTAGCTAGCTGATCGTTTTTTGAAGTCTTTTGTTCAGTTTCTTTTGCTTCCTTATCGTTGCATACCTATTTTACGTATTTGTGTGATACTTATGGAAAAATATGACACTCAAACACTTAATGTTTAAAGTACATGAACTGGAGCAAATTGGGGGAGGCTTTTTGAGAAGTATTCTCAATTAAATAAGTAAGAAGTATTCACTATGCACTCTTCAACAAGTTGTCCTCAGATGTGTTTTCTTGTTTGAGCCCCGCAAGGCTAGGAAGTATGAAAAACAATGGCTAGCACTGTTGCCTCTGACTTTAGCTTCCCGAGTACAAATTCTATACCCCGTTGCCATATTTGTGGACTTTCCTGCTGGCCCTCTGGTTTGCTAACCACTAACCACATTCCCAAAGATGTGCTGGTCAGGTTAACCTTTGGGGGTGCAAGTTTTGGTGTGTGTGTGTATCAGTGGGCCCTGTGATGGCCTGACCCCCTGTTCAGGCCTGGTTATTACTTGTGCTCAATGCTGCTGGGATGCTGCCACCCCTCTAGAGCCAAGCATTAAATTAACAGAGTTTGAGACTATTATATTATAGTTTTACTTATAACCCCAGAGATATACTATACAGGTTTACAAATATATTTGTCCATTGATTACCAAACCTACTAAGTCCAATGAAGGGTCACAGAGCCTACAGAGTTTCTTAGGAAAGTGCAAACACCATAGCCAGTGACTGGACTGCCACTCGTATGAGAGGGCAGTGCAAACCAATGTGCCACCATGCTTCCGTGAATCAAAGAAAAATTTCTGACAATTTGGTAACTCAAGCTAGGTCCTTTCTTCAGTAATGTATGCCACTGACAAGCAGAAAAAGTGAATGCATTAGCAATTTTTTAAAAAGAAAAGTCATTTTTTTTTTCTTCTGCTTAGTATTTCCTTGTCTTCTGGAATCCTAGAATTGATAATATTTTGGAAGCATTGAGTGTGTAGGACTAGCGAACTTTGTTGGCCTGAATGGCCTGTTCTCATCCAGATTGTTCTAATGTTCTATAGAAATTACATTACAAATTACAACTGTTGCCACCAACTGTGTAAAAAGAAAAACGAACCAATAAATGACAGGGTTTGTTCTGATTCACTTGCGCCCTGTGTTGGCTGGGATTGGCTCCAGCAGACCCCCATGACCCTGTGTTAGGATATAGCGGGTTGGAAAATGACTGACAGACTGACTGTTCTGATTCACTGTGTTATGTCCCCTTTGAGATGAGGGGGGATAAGGGGGGCTATGGCCAGCAGAGTCATTTGGCACAGACATCACCTCATGGGGGGCCTCATCTCAGCCAAGAGTGCAAGGCGCTCCGCTTTAACCCTTTGGCAGTGTTTCTTATCTTGAGTCAAGCCAGAGTGCCTAAAGCTAAATAATGTTATACTGTCATGCATTATACCAAAAGTTTTTTTTAAATATTCATTTTTACATTAATATACTTTTGCCCCTCTTCCCAAACAATGAGAGTGTCTCACAATGTAAAATGGCCTGGGCCTCATCTGAGCTCTCGGAGCACCTAAGTGTGACAGAAACAGAATTTTTTTTTCAAAGTGCTCACGTGAACTTCTAATTGTAGCGTCTCCTATAAAAAAATGAAACTGGAAGGAGTTGGCTCTATATGAAGGGTTAGCAGCTATGCAAATTCAGGTATAATCTCTGCTTTATTTTTCACTTTTTCTCCCATTCTGTCAAGTTATTTAAAGCACAAGACGTCAAAGAGATACGCTTCTCTTCTGTTTTTGAAGTCTTATTCCTATATTCTATGCATTGTACTGCCAGATGCACACAAAGCTTGCCCCACGACTAAAGACAAAATCAGACTTGTTTAATTATATCAGAGCGACTCACAGACTAGTTAGAGTTGTTAGGTATGTCAGAGTAGACGACTAACCTTCACGGGAGTGCACCGCCGCTGACTGCCTCCGACTCACTAAGATTATATAGATAAAGGCAACAACTGATAATTACTGCCAAAGCTGCATAATGTGACATTGCCTTTGGTTGCACAACAGTAACAGGTAGCAGTAGAGAACTGGCTTTTGCCCCATTGCCACTTGTGTTTGTGCCTGCTGAAAGTGTTTGCTTGATTAATATATATATAGAGAGAGGTGCTAATCCGTGTCAATTCACAAAAAATTGTAAACAACTAGGGTGTCTGATGCTGCACAGTGACAGCAGGTCAGCAATTATGAATTGTATGGGGTACATTTCAACCTCCCCAAACATAATTTACATCCTAGGTGTCCCAAGTATTTAAAGATTTTTTTTTTCTTTTTTGAAAAGTATACAATGCCACAAGGAAAATATGGAAAGTTCAAAAAATACAAAACAATAATAATCCTAACACCACTCTATACATGTGGACCCTCATTATCACTTGGAGTGCCTGGTCCGCTTTCCCATTTGTACAATCTGGTACTCCCTGTTCCCATCAGTTGAGCCCTTGACTAGGGCCATGTCCACACTACTGCATTTCTCTCTATTATAAAAAAAAATTCTTGGAAGGTTGGAAGGAGATGAGACGTGATTTTCTCAGAGAGACACTTTCACGTCCCACAAGATGAGTCTTTGTGCCAAGAGATTTAACCACGCCCGGGGCCAGAAATAAAGCAGAGTCGATAACAAAGAGAACGTCGTAAAGAATTCAAAAACGTTGTCGTGATACACATGCAGAGCAGATTAGAGATAATGGAAGTGCGAAAATTCGAAAGTCTCAAAAAAGGATAGTAAAGATTGCATTAGCGCAAATAAACAGAAATTATTACTCAGTTAAATAACGGAACACTGAAAAGACATTGAATATATTGTTTGGATTTAAACTCGTAGTTGGAGACTTGTAGAATGTCTAATTTGTGTTGCCATCAGAGAAAAAAAAGTAGTGTTTCTTCCCAATGAAGAGGCGTTTCCACAAGAATTAAAAGATTTGTTTTTTGGTGTAAGTGAAATCCCGCGAGAGAAATCATTTCTCATTTGTGTGAATGCTATTGGCAGACATATTTCTTGTAGAGAGAAAGAAATGATATACATCACGTTGTCACGATGTAATTCCAAACAGAATCAAAATTCAATGCGATATTAATGAAACTGTAAAAGCGAAAAGAGATCAAATAGATGGACATAGGTGATACGACAGAAGTGTGCCTGCGCAAGGTGCCAGCAGCTGATCGAGCAAAAAGGAGGTAAAAAAAATAAAACTGTATTTGTTTCCCATTGTATCACTGTTAAGAGGGGGTTTCAGAGGAGCGATCGCGTTTCCTTGGGGTTAACCACCCTCTTCGTAACGCGAACAGCAGAGATGTGAAGTGGCTGGCACATAGCACAGGCCAGGGGGTTGGATGGTGAGCGAAGCGAGCAGGGGAATAAGCCCCCTAGTTTATTTAAAAACACAGATATTAGTCTCCATTTTTGCCTTTCATCTACACTTCCCCCTGTGTTTTTGACTCCCAAAAATGAAGGCTTTTGGAAACGCTCTCCAGAGCTGAATACTTCTGAAAATGCAGCCTTAGCATTTCAGTGTGGATGAGCGAAAACGCAATTTTTCAAAAAGACAGACTTTGATTGTGATTTGATTTGCTTGTGCTCATCACATAGCCTTTCCTTGATTGGATCCTGTTCATTGCAAAGCCTCCTTACCTAATCGGTTACCCTTCACAGAAGAAAACCATATTCTAATGTAGCGAACACAGAACATTTGCTTTAAATGGCACTTGTAGCATTGCTTACATACAGTACAGGCCAAAAGTTTGGGCACACCTCCTCATTCAATGTGTTTTCTTTATTTTCATGACCATTTACAGCACTCCATCACTCTCCTTCTTGGTCAAATAGCCCTTGCACAGCCTGGAGGTGTGTTTGGGGTCATTGTCCTGTTGAAAAATAAATGATCGTCCAACTAACCTGACTTCTGCACAACACAACTGGTGGTCCCAACTCCATTGATAAAGCAAGAAATTCCACTAAATAACCCTGATAAGGCACACCTGTGAAGTGAAAACCATTTCAGGTGACTACCTGTTGAAGCTCATCGAGAGAATGCCAAGAGTGTGCAAAGCAGTAATCAGAGCAAAGGGCGGCTATTTTGAAGAAACTAGAATATAAAACATGTTTTCAGTTATTTCACCTTTTTTTGTTAAGTACATAACTCCACGTGTTCATTCATAGTTTTGATGCCTTCAGTCATGAAAATAAAGAAAACACATTGAATGAGGAGGTGTGTCCAAACTTTTGGCCTGTACTGTATATGCATCTAAATTGTATTTTGTACAGTTTGAATGCTGCATACATGTGTAAAAGGCTAATAATTTACTGGTAACTACAATTTTGCATTAAATCTTGTGGCTGGTGAGGTTCTCACTACTTCAAGTATTTTTCAGGTGATGCTCAAATGCCCATTGTAGGCAAACATCTACATCAAATGCATTTTTAGTCGTTTAAATGTGGGTGGAGATACTTTTATAAATCATTTGAAAATGCTGTCATAATCAGAGATAATTTTGGATCAAAAACAGTTTTTAAATGAAAACATAGTAGTGTGGATGTACCCCAACTCTGTCTCTAAGTTCACTGATGATAGGCCATGAATAGGCTTTTAAGCCCTGGCTTTTTATTACTTTCAGGTACACCTCAACAACTATTCCTTTACAGAAATGGCATAAACATTGTCATAAAGACTATATGATGAGGAATAAAGCGAGATCAAAACAAATGTGGGTCCAAAGCCAAAAATGACATCAAATGTTGCACTTCAATATGTAAATCATTATCAAAGTCAAAATTAACTTGGAAAAGTCTTGACTCCCTAAACGATTTTCAAATAATTAACATTCAATAATTGTTTGAGATTATCCTGAAGTTGAACACAGAGAGTAGCTTGCCGTTATCTTATACTAGCTAACATAGCTGAAATAACCCTGCATTGCCCGGGAGGAAAAGAAAGTGTTTTTTTTTTATTTGTTTGAGAAAACTATAATTAAAAAAAACCACAACTTTAAAAATAAAAATAAATTAGCAAACAATGAAGACTCACTAAAGTGCTTGTCTGACTAAGTCACAGCGGAATGTTACTCCATGCACACATTTTCCAACTTCTTAAAATGAGAAAGTGCTTATTTACATAGACATACTTTGTTTTGACAATGTTTTCTGTCATTTAAATATCATTAAACATATGTATGTCCTTTTTCGTGATTATGACTGATTTATAAGCCAATTTAGACAACCTAGAGCAGTTGTGTGCTGAACTAGAGACCGTCACGCAGAAATCATGCAATCCCTGTTCCGTTACAGGTTTAGAGACCTTGGATGAATGGACATTTGAATGACACATCATTTAAATGTGCAATGAAATGAGCTTTCCTGCTCACTTCATTGTCCTGCTGCCTGGAGTCGCTAAAATCCTAACACCAAAAAAGTCTGCACAGGACTTGCGGGTGGTCGAAACTTTCCGTAACTTTAAGTCAATTTCCGCGGCAAGTTCATGTTTTATAAATGCAAACTTTTGCATAAGAAACGGCTTATGCACGTGTCCGAACTGAAGCAAGTTGTATACATCAGGCCCCTGGAGATGTTTAAGCAGCAAATAGTAGTGGTGAAGACAAGCAAAGATTAGAAGAGCAGGAGAGCAAAACAAAACATAACCAGAGTCTGAAAGGGCAAGAAAAATGTTAAGTCAAGTAATGACAGAAGTTATACAAAATGCAAAATCCTACCACTTTGAAACCTAACTATTGGTAAAAATAACAAAGAGAGTTGTATCCAAGAGAGATAAAGCAGTGTGCTTTGATTAGCTGTGACAGGATTCAAGGCATCACTTTAAATAAAGAAATAACATGATGGCAGTAAAAATGAACTTTGTCAGGCCAATTTCAAATGTGAAACAAATTAAAATCCTCATGTAAAAACATGTAAAATTTCACATGTAAAATATGGCTAATACTACAAAGTGTTCCTGCGCCCCAATAGCACCATAAATTGGTACAGGGGAAGGCCAGAGGGAGAGGGGCTGTTATCCACAGTACCCTCGACGAGCCATGACCTGACCTGGCGCTATACACTGCCTTCTAGGAACTTCTAATTCTGCAGGAGAATTCTCATACTGGAATTGGGATGTTGAATCCCCCAGTTACCTATCAGCGATGCCCCCATTGGTTGTAGCTGCTTGTGTTTCTTTTACATAACACACATAAGTACTAGGATGTTGTACCGTGTTAGCCATTATGAATGTAGTGAGAAGTCAAGCAAAATTACCCCTTTTATTGGCTAACTAAAAAGATTACAACATGCAAGCTTTCGAGGCAACTCAGGCCCCTTCTTCAGGCGAGATGTAATAGAGAATCTGGAGTTCCCTGTGTTAATAAAGACTCCAGGACAGATAACAGCATTGGAAAACCTTTAAGTGAGACGTCTTAGATGTAAAAAATGAATAGACCTCTCCAGGTTAAGATTTATTTAGCAAGACAGGAGAACAATGTCTAGTCAAGATCTTTTGATAAGATAACTGTCAAACAGAGTCTATTGAAGTTTCTGATGAGTTTTTCAATGCAATGTCGGTCTGTAGTCAGGTTGTTTGTGTCAGTCTGAGAGATGCAAACAATCCTCATATCTGGCCATAAAACTCTGGTCTCTATTAAAGCCATGTTGTAATGTGTTACATTTTAGCATGAGTTTCACTTCCCATTCTTTTCTGTCTTGCTGTGTTCTGAAGTTGCCCATAAGTCCTATGACTTTAAAGTCCCTCTCACAGTGTCCATGGCTGCTGAGGTGAGCTGCGACAGGAACATCTGTGTTGCCATGTTTAATGTGGAACCTGGGTAAGTTCATTCTCTGGCGGAGTGTTTGTCCACATAGAGTGCAGTGTCAGGACATTTTATACAGAGAATGAGGTAGACCACATTAGATAATCTGCAGGTAAAGGATCCCTTTATGCGATGTTCTAGTCGGCAGTGTGGTATAACTACACAGTCTGTATCATAAATGTAAGGACACGTTTTACATCTTTTCTGTAGGCAGGGAGGTGTGCCATTTTCTGTTGGTTCACTTAGGGAGTTTTGGACAATTAGTTGCTGCAGGTTTGGCAGTTGTCTGTATTCCAGGAGGGAATCGTCATTGTTTAGCATTGGCTGAAGTTCTTTTATAATTTTTCGAAGTGTTTCAAGATGTGGGTTGTAGGTGACAACAAGGGGGATGCGGTTCTTGTTGTCTTTGTTTTTATATTCCAGAAGTTTGTCTCTGGGTATGGCAGTAGCTCTTCTTATTTGAGTGTCTGTTGTTTTGGGGGTATAACCTTGTCTGATGAAATCTTGTCTAAGCTCCTGCAGTTGTTTATCCTGGTCTGAGCAAATACGGTTGTAACGTATTGCTTGGCTGAAAGTAATGGAGCGCCTTATATGCTTGGGGTGGAAGCTATCACTTCTCAGGTAGGTCTGTCTGTCTGTCGGTTTGTGAAAAACAGAAGTTACAAGGGTGTTGTCTTTCAGTTGAATGGTGGTGTCCAGGAAGCTGACTTCTGTTTTTGGGTAATTCATCTTCAGCTCTATGTTGGGGTGGAAAGAATTAAATTCATTATGAAAATGGAGGAGGTCCTTCTCACTGGCAGTGCAGATTATGAAGATGTCAGCTATGTAACGGAGATACAACATTGGTTTTAAGATGCACGTCGTCATAAAATCTTCTTCCAATTTTGCCATAAATAGGTTTGCTTAGTGAGAAGGGCTCAAGTAGAAGTCTTGTCCAAATGAAAATAAATTATGTGTCAGAATGAATTTTATCATTTGTATAACTGACTTTGTGGGTAAATCATGTTGTTTGAGGTACGTTTCACATGCCAATATGCCATCGTCATGGGGGATGTTTGTGTAAAGTGCCTCAACATCCATTGTGGCCAGTAAGGTTCCCTCAGGTAAGGGGCCTATAGCAGACAGTTTTTTTTAAAGAAATCTGTGGTGAATTAATATTATTATTAATGTTATATATGTGTAAACACAGAGGCAACCTTTCAACAAAGGATGTAATACTGATTACATTTGATGATTGTAGCTTAATTAGTCGAGGGTTTCCAAAATTGTTCAAAATGCAGCTACCAAAAAGATCTCAGCGACTAGTTTCACTTGTGTACAATAAACCTGTACAGTCCAAGTGTCTTCATTTTAAAGGTTTTAGTAAAACTGAAAGCAGACGGTTCACAAAAAAAGAAAATAAAGATGAAAGCTGATAATACACACAAAAAGGAAGAAAATGTGTGTGATTTTTCATTTAAGGATTAAACGTCTTGGTTACATTTCTTAAAGTTTCTTTAGGCAATCACATACAGTAAGGCTTCCTGAGGTTTGTAACAGTCAGACAACTGTATGCCTTTAAACCTTTCTGTCTAATAATTTATGTTTTTATTTGGCTGTCTAATGGCAATATGAGATCATTGTATTGTCACACAGAGTTATAGCTGAATCCTAATGGTATTCCATTAATTTGTCAGCTTATAGGATTGAAAACAGAATCTTCTGTTATCTATGCGAGTAAAATTGTTGGCCTTTACTTTTCTGTCCCTAATAGATTATTCAGGGGGCAGAGACAATTGCTACATTTTACTTGATAAGAGCCATGAATTATTCGTAAGCTCTATATACAGATACAGATTTAATCATAAAACCACAAAGATAAATTATATATGCTTTTAAATATTTCTAATAGTTCATGTTTCTGTTTAGTTGTTTAACTACAATCTGTGATCATTCTGTTGTCCCACTGAGTTATAGCTGAATATTAAGGGTATTCCATTAATGTTAGCTTATAGGACTGAAAACTGAATCGTCTGTTATCTTTGCAAATTTACCATTAACATTAACTTGAAAGGTTTGGCTCTTTCAATGATAGTAGTTTCAAATAGCCTACCGCTGTTATGCATTGAACATTCAAATGTGTTTCTAGGAATTGTTTCTCCATAATGCTTCATCACAGTTCACATGTGAAAGGTAATGCTCAGAAAAGAGATCTGAAATCCAAACATTTTGTTTATCTTCAGGACTCTTTGGGCCTAATTTTAGACTTATTCAAATTTTTTGTTTGATGTTTGTTTCCATTTTTTTTTTTTTTTGGATAAACAATTACATGACATTCCAAGTTTCCACAGTTATTACTTAGAAAGACTTTGTAAAGATGTTTCAGCAACATTTTTGAAAAGTGAGTGTTGCTCTCATGTTTAGAGCCAGCACTGGACAACAATGGAAGGTTTCAGGACAGGATAAGGCCAATGCCGGGAAGACCGAAATGCATAACCAGAAGTTCAAATTAGAATGTTCATGGTGTAAACTATGGATAAAATGTAGAATTATTTTAATAAAGAGTTAAACCTTTTGAATGATTACATTAATGCTATCTTCAACACAGGGTGCCTGTAAAAGAAAATAATCCCCCCAGAATGTTGCAGTAGTAGTATTGTGATTCTTATTTGTATGTGAACAAGTTGCTACTCTCCTGCAACACAATAAACATCATTTTATTGAATAGAGAACACACTTACCTGATGTTCAGTTATGGCTCAAGTTTATAAACCCTTGTAGAAAAATCTCCAAGTATAGTTAGTGGGACTCTAAAGGCGGAGGTGATGATAAATTGTCATGTTTCAGCCAGGATTTCTTCCCTGGCTGGCGTTCAATAGATAGATAGATAGATAGATACTTTATTAATCCCAAGGGGAAATTCACATAATCCAGCAGCAGC
This sequence comes from Polypterus bichir lapradei, assembly GCA_026402145.1. Lineage (NCBI taxonomy): Eukaryota > Metazoa > Chordata > Cladistia > Polypteriformes > Polypteridae > Polypterus > Polypterus bichir. Next base: position 146,783,528 of record JANRMT010062791.1, on the reverse strand, counting down.
ATATCGATAAAAAACAATATTAAATTAAAGAGTAATAAAAATGCAGGTATAACAGACAGTGAATAATTTTGTATAATGTTAATGTTTACCCCGCCGGGTGGAATTGAAGAGTCGCATGGTGTGGTAGGGGAACGATCTCCTCAGTCTGTCAGTGGAGCAGGACAGTGACAGCAGTCTGTCGCTGAAGCTGCTCCTCTGTCTGGAGATGATCCTGTTCGGTGGAAGCAGTGAATTCTCCATGATTGACAGGAGCCTGCTCAGCGCCCGTCGCTCTGCCACAGATGTCAAACTGTCCAGATCCGTGCCTACAATAGAGCCTGCCTTCCTCACCAGTTTGTCCAGGCGTGAGGCGTCCTTCTTCTTTATGCTGCCTCCCCAGCACACCACCAAGTAGAAGAGGGCACTCGTCACAACCGTCTGATAGAACATCTGCAGCATCTTATTGCAGATGTTGAAGGACGCCAGCCTTCTAAGGAAGTATGTCACATTTCTTGTCATTTTTCTGCCATTTATCTATGTTAATGATACTTTTGTTTATTATCTGCTTTGTTGTCAATGCCTGTGTTCTGTTCTATAAATATGGAAAGTCTCCCACAGTTCCTGGTGGTTCATTTTCATTTTGGAGTGTTTACTTGTGTTTTGTTGCACTTTGTAGCTTTTGTGATTAGTGGATTTTTGAACCTGTGCTCTATTTTTGACTTTGTTTTGGATTCCGTATTGGGACCATGTTTGCTTTCGATGTCTTCCCTTTTCTAAGCTATTCCTTTTTAGTGCTCCGCAGAGCTTCATTGTTAAAATTACAAAGATTCCTTGAGGCCTTTTTTAACTGTATCTGGAGTGTTGATGATAAATACTCTCCAGTGGGCAATTGTGGTAATATTTATGGAACTTTTGTGCTTTTAGGACTCCTAGTTCACAACATAAAGAAATAGTAAGTCTTCGTTATGGCTGTAGTGAGGAGACTAAGGTGACTCAAAGTAAAGAGTACATCTAGCAAGCTAGTTTATATTTTCTGTAAAATGAAATGGGATTAAGCATTTTAAGATATTCTTGCTATAATGGTGCCAGAAAGTGTCTATATAATGTAGCCCAATAAAGAATCAATTAAACACTAAAATAACAATTTCTCTCTGTGCTTTATTGAATCTTGATGTGATCATGATTTATAGCACAGCAGACATGAAAGTTAAAAAAGCAACGTTCTATTTCTGTTCATGTGGTGACAATCATCCTCATTCATTTTGATTTTACCTGCATGTTATGGCTTTTCTGTGGGCAGCGCCTCCTGATCTCAACCTGCACCATGGCATGTATTGTGTGCCAAGCTTGATTGGAATGCTACCCTACATCGTCCACACGGCTCAGTTCTGCCTGGATAGCAGTGGCTGGATGGGGGTCCCGAGTGGTTGACTGCTTTTGAAGGTGTGGTTGGGTTGGCTGAAGTGTTCAGATTCCTCCTACAGATGTACCGTGATTAAGTCACATTTGTTTAAATATGCTTTAAATGATGTAATCTGTTATGTTGGTATATTTTAAAAAAAAGTTTATTATTGAATCATGAAAAACCTGATTAACTTGAGATTGGAAGCCAATAATGAGGCTTAAAAGAAGTGCTCAATCCATCCATTTTTTTGAACCTACCTGCATCAGTAGAGAATTGCAAAGAACTAGTGCCTAACGTGACAGACCCCATTCAGGATGCTAGTCCACCACGAGACACCCTTGTACAGACTTGGAGTTGCCAATTAGACAAATGGCACAGATTTAGAAGGACACTGAGATAGATGGAGAAAATACTGTGACGACATTGTGGCCTACTGAGTGTTTAACACTAAAACACAAGACTTCCAGTTTCATTTCTTCTTTAAATTCATTGTGTGAAAGTGACCTCCAGTAGTAAAAAATGTATATATATGTAACTATTAGTAATGAAATCCAGTCTTTTAAATTATATAATGATAATAATATGCAGACTTCACATAAACCAGGGGTGTCAAACTTCGATCCTGAAGGGCCACAGTGACTCCAGGTTTTTGTTTCAGCCAATTTCTCCATTAGTAACCACTGACTACTGCTAATGAGACTTCTTTTGGTTAATTTTAATTGACTTCGTAACATTTAGACCTCTTGTTTCTTTTTTCCTTACGTGGAGTTTGCATGTTCTCCCCGTGTCTGCATGGGTTTCCTCCGGGTACTCCGGTTTCCTCCCACAGTCCAAACACATGCAGGTTAGGTGCATTGGCAATCCTAAATTGTCCCTAGTATGTGCTTGGTGTGTGTGTGTGCCCTGTGGTGGGCTGGCGCCCTGCCCAGGGTTTGTTTCCTGCCTTGTGCCCTGTGTTGACTGGGATTGGCTCCAGCAGACCCCCATGACCCTGTTTTATTTTTTTTTTTTTTTAACTTTCATATATACGAAGTATAGGGAAGTATTTTCCCTGAGTCCGAAAATACCATTTTTGGAATTATGTCTCTCTCTGTGTGTGTGTGTGTGTGTGTGTATACACATGATAAATTGAGTACGCTTTCAGTTAGAGAGAGAGAGAGGTTAGGAGCAGGCGCTGATACAGCGCATTGCCGCACCCACCACATGACAAACCATCTCAGGATCCCAGATTAGGACCCGAGTGCAGCCATGCAACAGGTGACACCCCAGCACCACACTAGTTAGGTCAACCAAATTTTGCATACAAGTTACAATTAGGTACAAAATAGGTATAATTAGATACTAACCCTCACCTATTCTGTTTCTCTTCTCGGTACTGAAATGTGGCACTTGGTGCCATGGCCCACCTGCCAAGTTGTTGTGCCCGCTTATGGTAAAGTCATCCCTGATGGAGGATCGCAGGAATCATGGGAAAGAGAGGTCCTTTCATCGGATTGGCTGGCCCAGCACTGTTTCAGCTGTGGAATGGCCAAATATGGGTGGCAGCTTGATGGATGAGGTCTCCAGGATTCTAAACAAATCCAAGTCATATTATGTGATGTCATCCATTGTTAAATTCTGCTACGTACTTCTAAAAGTTTTATTTTTATACTGTATTGAGGATTTGTTCTATTCTGTGTATTGTATTGTAGTGTATTGACCTCCTTCTTTTTGACAACCAATGCACAACCAACCTGCCTGGAAAGGGGTCTCTCTTTGAACTGCCTTTCCTGAGGTTTCTTCCATTTTTTCTCTACTGGGGTTTTTTTTGGGAGTTTTTCCTTGTCTTCTTTAAGAGTCAAGGCTGGGGGGCTGTCATGAGGCAGGACCTGTTAAAGCCCATTGCGGCACACCTTGTGTGATTTTGGGCTATACAAAACTAAATTGTATTGTATTGTAAAATGTAGATTTCTAACAACTTTTGAGCTGTTTCCACTAACCAGAAGTGGTACTGTACCTGAAACGTTTCCCCAAAACTACTGAAAAGTTGATAATTTCACATCACATTGTGCTAAAGCACCACATTCTAATCATTTTTTGTCGCTATGCATTTTTTCGAGAAGTGACCAGTTTTTGAGATAATCGCAATTTTCCATTGGACATATTTGAGAGCGTTTTTGCTTTACATAAACAAACTTTTGCGTACAAGTATTACATTACTAAAGTCTCTTGCAACTTTTGACCCACTTCTGCTTACTGAAAGTGGTAAGTTACCTGAATTATTTTCCAAAATAAAATTATCATGGCAAATTTTGTATTCATGCAGCTGCAGAGTCCAATTTATTCAACTTTACTTTTATAATGCTTGTTCAATATATTATTAATTTGGTTTGATTTTGTTGTTGATGGTTCTTTAATGCACATAATATAAAAATATAATCACTCTCTTGCGGTTTACTCCTCAAATATCCCCCCCCCCCCATATCTGAGTATATGAGAAAGTCTAAGGGAGACCACTCCAAATCAGCAAAACAGAAGTGAAATGTAAAGATTCTCTATATATGACAAGCTATGATAGGGGATCAAAAATCCAACCAATGTCTTAATTCTTGTTATTAGTGAAACCTTTATTTAATTCAATGGCCTGTTAGTGATCATATTTTGCCACACCAGACATTTTTAAAACTGAGAGCGCCATCACAATGCTCTGTGGATCAAAACAGATCCATATTTCTCAGTCTTTCACAGGATGGATCCACAGGTGCAAATCAGATCAGGTTAGCTTGTTGTGTTGATCCACTTTGTATATGATTATTGTTTAACTGGTGAATTAAGGATCTCTTAAAAAGCAAGCAAAGTAAAATTAAGGTAAAAAGTGTGTTTATCAGTAGTAATTGGCTGGTAATTAACAAAGTGTCTGGGTGAAAATCCTGCAGCCACTGTGGTCCTCCAGGATATGAGTTTGACACCCCTAACATAGTAATTTACTAAAGTGGCATTTGGTGCTGTAAGGACATATCTCAAGTAATTGTGCCACACCATCACATTTAAGGGTTAGCTAATGAGAACAGATAAAGTGAACTGAAGTAAAAGTAGGCCATCTCATGAGACAGTACGGGTCCTGACGCACTGCTGTCAGAAACCAACCCAAATACCTCCAAAGCACAGCCATATCATAACGAAGGGTGCAAGATTTTGCCCATCTACATGGATACTCTCGAGCAGGATGACTTTGTTGCTACTGCTGAAATAATAATGTTGTAAATCAAGTGCCTTTTTCTCTGGTGCTTCATCAAACCAGAGCAGGTCTAGGCTGCCTCGGGTTTGAAGGCGATTGCCTGGTGAATGCCCATATTCACTTGGAGACAAAAGGCAGCTGGCTAAAGTCTCAGTCCTAATACACCATCTGCTAGATTAAGCATGGGAACAATCAGAAAAGCAGAAGATGGATGTGAACATGTGAGAACACAATAAGTTTAAATTATTAACAGAAAAACGTGCTTCGGTATCTCACTAATAATATCATTTTGTTCATAAGATGTACAATTTCTTGAATCCTGGAATTAAACAGAAAGTGCAACGTTTTGGTTAAAAATACTACAGGGTAGACGGCACAGTGGCGCAGCAGGTAGAGCTGCTGCCTCGCAGTTAGGAGACCCGAGTTTGCTTCCCGGGTCCTCCCTGCATGGAGTTTGCATGTTCTCCCCGTGTCTGCGTGGGTTTCCTCCGGGCGCTCCGGTTTCCTCCCACAGTCCAAAGACATGCAGGTTAGGTGCATTGGTGATCCTAAATTGTCCCTAGTGTGTGCTTGGTGTGTGTGTGCGCCCCACCTTGGGGTTTGGCATGAAATGCCACTGCACGCTCTCTTGGTGTCAAACCAAATCTATGTAAACTAGCTGTGCTACCCATCTAAGATGGGTTGAAATCTATATAATCAACATAGATCTCTGTGTTAACATTTGCAGAGCTTTGTGTCCATTCGGTTGTTATATACTGTCTGGTACAGGGTTTGTAAAAGTAGTGCTAATGTTTGTGATGTGCCATCTTTTGAATCGCAGAGACATAGAAACTGGCTGCCATACAGACACTTGTCCTTTTATTAAGGCAGATGCTAAAAGTAGACCCCTTAGGTCTTGCCCAAGTGAGTGACAATGTGCTATATCTAAGGATGCTCCCCTCGTTAATGAAAGAGGTTTGCCTCAATCTGCCAAGAACTAATCGGGATTCCTAATTTTAGTCTTCTTATTTGTGTTTCTGTTTATTCCGCACTTTAATGATGCTAACTCCTTTGTTTCTGTGTATTCTAGCTGGACTCCAAGCGGGAAGCCATCATTCATCTGTTGCTGGATGAGAAGGGGTTGCTGGCCAGCAGGAGGCACCGTAGAGAAGGTAGTGTACTTCATGAGGGGTACATGGTGCCCACCTCTCATTTAAAGGGAGCTCATTTCTGTTGCACTCAGATCCAGGGTGAGGCCAGAAACTGTAAGAGGCGATGGTAACAACCTGAAGGGCAACCCATAATTCTGAGACTAGTCGGATGAACAGATCAATATAGAAGGCAGATTATCCATGCAGTGTATCATAATTTACCAGTTACTGAGGTAAAGTATATGTAGGAATTGTGTCCTCAATGGTGAGCTTCACACATCCTTAATAATTCCAGTTTTCACTAAATAAATGGCAAGAGATGCACATATTGACTTGGCTAATATATTATGAGCATTTGCTGTAGTACCATGGCCGTGGTGTTGTACAGTGTTAACCATTATGGATGTGGTGAGAAGTCAACCAAAACAACACCTTTAATTGGCTAACTAGTAAGATTAGAATATGCAAGCTTCTGAGGCAACTCAGGCCCCTTCTTCGAAAGCTTGCATATTGTAATCTTTTTAATTGAGCCTTTGCTAGAAGCCATGAAAGTTGTCAGACAACAGTAGAGGAAGCAAGGGGAACTGATAGAACTTTGACTTTTTACAAAAGCTCTTTATATACTATATATATATATAAATTTATAATTTATTTGTATAAATAAAATTAAAAACAACAAACACTTCTGACCTGGCAGTCACACTCCAGTGAAGTATTATGTAGGCACACCTGACACACTTCTGCTGAATAGTTTGTTGGCTGAAGACAGAGGGAGGACGTTCCACATTGTTCATGAGGGCATTCAGTTTTGATATACAGTAATCCCTCCTCGATCGCGGGGGTTGCGTTTCAGAAAATCCGCGAAGTAGAAACCATATGTTTGTATGGTTATTTTTATATATTTTAAGCCCTTATAAACTCTCCCACACTGTTTATAAATATTCCCTGCACAGTTATACAGCATAAACCTTTGTATTCTCTTAGATATTCGGTAAGATTCGTTGAAATTATGTATGTAAACACAGTTTATACACAGTAAAACCTAAATATTATTTTAAAGATATCGAGTGTCTCCGATATCACATATGTTACAGCCATTACGATAGACAGGCCACCAGCAATAAATGTGTACAATGCAAGAAAAATTTTATACAGTAAATGTGTGTACAGTGACACTAAACGTACGTAAATGTACTAAGTACTGTAAGTAGAAAATTAATTATGGTTACTCACCAACAATGACACGACGACTTGTCGATGAGTTTAGTTTTACTGCACAACAAAGGAGAATGTTACAGCTCTTGTAAAGGAGCCACTTCAGGCGATTGTGTAGCACCGCCGTTGTTCTTCTTCTGGCAGTCTTCAATCCAAATCCCTAAAGCAGATTCCATCCGGACTACCACCTTATTACATCCACTTACAACTCGTTTTGCGCCCTGGTTAAAAGGACAATGCGGCCTTAGATCTTATATCCTTTTCCTCCTTTTTAAATAAAAAGAATCGTGGAATCATTGATGCCATAATGGCATCCTACAGCAGTGTAGGTTTTCCCTTCCTTCAACATTTCCAAAACTTTTACTTTTTTGGCAGTCGTTAGCATCTTCCGTTGGCGTTTGGTCACGGCCCCTGAAGCAGTAGCAGGAGCAGATCATTTTGGAGCCGTAACGAAGGGCTTAACTATGCACAAAGATAAACAAAAAAGAGCACAAAAGTGAACTCTTTACACAGCGAAACACGTTGATGCTGAATGAGCGAGACGAGACTTCCTGGTTAACGCCGCAGAATTGAATTCAGCGCTCCGTCGCTGAGTCAGTCAGCATACAGGAACTTAACTGCATGCTCTGATTGCTTAGCTTCTCAGCCATTTGCCAATAGCGTCCCTTGTATGAAATCAACTGGGCAAACCAACTGAGGAAGCATGTACATGAAGTAAAAAGACCCATTGTCCGCAGAACCCGCGAGGCAGCGAAAAATCCGTGCTATATATTTAGATATGCTTACATATAAGCATCCACGATAGAGTGAAGCCGTGAAAGTCGAAGCGCGATATAGCGAGGGATTACTGTAATTCTCTTCTCCTCTACTACCTTCAGGGGGTCCAGAGTGACCATATAATTGAGCTGGTCCTTTTAATTAGCTTGTTGATTTGGTGAGCTTTTCTTGAAGGGCTCTGTGGCTCCCCCTAGCCTTCACACCACATTAATATAATGCATTTTCCTAAGGAACAGATCATAAACTGCGTAGTAAGAGTTTCACTCTGTATTTGTTGGGTTGTCACTACAAATGGATTGCTAAATGTAAAACAGTGAACCTGGTCTATTAGGGATTGTATAATAAATAACCATCAAGACATTAGTAGCATACAAGGCATTCAATGTCACAGCATCTGTTTCTTCTTTTAGAAATGGCTTGTTTGAGGAACTGAAAGACAACAGTCATGATAGAAAGTGTATTCAGTTTAGCTCTAGAATTATAAAACTGGTTATCTAAGATAAACGGTGAGAAGGAAGATGTTATTCTTGTCCAGTTTAGGCCCTATCTTAAAATGAAAGATTCAGAGACACCTATCAATCAAATCTGGAAAGTGTGCCATTAGGTTTATAGTAGGGAGACACTAAATTCAAGATAGTTTGCGTTTTACATTCAGGAGATTCACATCATGTAGTTAGTAGCTGTTCCAAACTGTAATCTACAAACAAATTTTAAGGACCAGAGTATATTGTCAATAAAATTCACATCCAGTCTCTTCTTGATTTGGTTGATATGTAGTATTTCTTTTTAATCTCTGGTGTAACAATTAAACTTGAATAGAATTTCAAAAAGTATAAAAATAGAATTGAAACAATTAATGGTGGTCCTATAGGTAGAGGATTTCATTTGAATTTTTCATTATGTTATGTCATTGTAAAGCTTTTTTCAATTTTTGACCATCAATTCAACCTCCCCAAATGTTATTCTTAGATATCCATGGCTGCTGATGCAACAATCACAGGATATATTGGGAGTTTTGGAGGCATGCAGTATAGTATTCAATGCATAGTAAAAATATTTTAGGGATGTTTTGGGTGTTAAAGTATTTGGTTACATTAATGATACACTCATATAAGCAATGAATTTAATTATTTCTCAGTTTTATATCCAAGGTATCAATAATCCCATAAAGAATTAAACATGGACCAAACAAAGGTTGTACGCCGCCGCGTACTGGCATATTTTTTGTAAAGCCAATCGATGTGTTGTGGTTTTTTTGCATATTACTAAAGAAGGTTGAGAAATATAAATTATTAGTGCTGTAATTGTACTCACATTCAATGAAATTCTTTTGGTCTTCAGAAGTATGAGGTGTCTTTGATGGGTTTCAGGTCTTGTTTAGCACAATATCAGTGCCATGTCATCCTGACAGTTCACTGCCCTTTTGCAATGCTTTAAGAGTGAAAAAGCAGAAATACATTTTTTCTACATAGAGATTCGGAGATGAAAAAACAAGCAAAGGTCAAATGAGTGAATCTTTCCTATCTCTTGTTGCAGCCAAATCACTGAACAAAGGTGTAGTGAAAATACTGTTACACAACTTTTTTAACCAAGAAGATGATAACTAATACAGGCAGTCTGAGAGTTTTAAGGTTTCTATCCAATCTCAGATAATCAGGAAGTCCGTGTCCTCTGACCTTTGTACCCTCTAATCCAGTTTGTCATGAGTTGTGATCTTGGGTGTCTTACATAGCAACGAAATCCAAAATGGTGTTGGATACTATTAAAAAAATGCTGTTGTAATGTTAGATATTTTTAACACATTCAATGATTGCCTTTAGTACAAAACTTTAAATATGAATTCTCAATATTCAAATACCCCCTTAAAGACACAGAACACAAAAAATACTGAATAAACCCATGAAATGTTAAAGTAAAAAAACAGAATTGTAACACCTTCAAATTTGGAGGCTGTCGTCTAAAGCGTTCAAGTAGAAGCTGTTTTATCAGAACATTTGTCAGACAAATTAAACCCCTGTGTTATAATTTGTCATGGGACGTAAAGGACAACACCAAAAAAAAAGGAACTATGATTCAATAATTAATTAAAATAAAAGAAATAAAGCTAAAAAAGCCAAGACAAGAATCAATAAATTAAATAATAAAGACAACATAAAACATTCCAAAACTGAAGACAAAATCCTGAGGAGATCCAAACTTTTAAAAGCAGCCAAAAAAGCAAATTTTATAAGGCACTTATTTTTAAAAGATAAGTGAAAAAGACCAAAAACCAAAAAAGATTTTTAGATTTATTTATTTTTTTAGATTTTTAGATTTTTTCCTGAAGACTAGGAAGAAAATTGAGGGTAAGAGAAGAAAAAAATCAAAATAAAACTTAAAACAATTGTAAGGGAAAACAAAATACACAAAACAAAATGTAGACTGGGGATGATATGCTTCAGACGCCCTACGTGCATTTCTCAAAGAAGCTCTTGTCTGCTAAACAAAATTATTATGTAGAGTTCTGGAATTACCAGCCATAAAAATAACCAGCGAAAAATGGTAACTCTGGCTAGAGAGGAATGAACAACCTCTTATAATGTATACTGACCACAAAAGTTGAATGTACAGTATTTAAGAAGTGCCTAAACTTTTTAAATGCAAGAAAGGATACATATTCTGTATACTGTAGATCAGGAAGAAGAATTTGAAATAATCTGGTCTTTGAACAAGAACAGGAATTAATTATTCTAACAAAAAATTTCACAGCAGCAGTTCATGTAGACACTCCACTAGATTTACTGGAATTGATAAAGACGGCTCAGGAAAGTGATGTGCCTCCATTTGGGCTTTTAGATGAGTTAACTTTTGTTCTTAAGTCAGCTCTTCAAAAGGTCTTGTATTGGGGTCATGATTCTTTGTTTCTGGAAATTTAGCAGTTTTTAAAATAAAATGTTACGTATTGAGGTATATCTGCTGGACAGCAATCCATACTGATATCAACAGCAACATTTGTGAAATCTGTAGCAGGGTCAAATCTAGTAATTGTTGTGGGTTGTTGTTTACTATACCCACTGTAAACCATATAAGGGAGAATATCACTGTGGACATCATTACTATTTTATTCACTATAAGGTGATTCTGTCTACAAAGAAATTGTCCAACATTTTCATTAAAAATGTCCATATCCATGCTTTAGTGAAGTATCAAAAACTGGCATTAAAGTCAATGTTGGAATATTATCTGGAAATTAACAGTCAAACAGAAAGGACAGATCAGAAACTGTAAAAATACACTACCTCACTTCTAATTTACTTGTAATGATGTTTTACCAATTGCAGGGTACTCTAGAATTGTTTACAAGTTACAGTGCACTGAACTATTACCTTTTGAATGTCAGTATTGGTATAATCCCCAAGTCGTCAATTCTTTCATTGATTAGTACTATTCCCAGCCTTTCCAATTATGGAGAATGTTAGAGTGCACTTGATTAGGTTGTTGACTGCTGGAGCATCTATCAAATGTTTTACTTTCACATTTACTTATTTGGCTGATGACTTTTATCCAAGGCAACTTACAACATTTATAATACAGTTGGTTACATTTCCTTTTTTGGTTTTCCAATTGAAGCACAGGCAGGTCAAGTGACTTGCTCAGGTTCACAAAGTGTCAGTAGTTGGATCTGAACCCACAACCTCAGGGTTTGAAGTCCAAAGCCTTAACCACTACACCACACTGCCTGTTAGGTCTAACCTTGAGGAAAAATACTTCAGAATGTTTAACAGTACTTATGACTCTCTATGTGAGATATTCAGTTGATGGTTCTGTTCTGAAATGAACCCCAAGGTATGCTGGTCTATCTAGGGTCATTGTTCGGTATGTGATGACCACATTGTGTAATGTCATCACGACTGTGCATACTGAAGAGTGTCTAGGCTCAATCCTTTTAAGGAAAAGAATTAGATTGGAAAAAAGCTTTGGTTTATTTGTACTTCGAATGTAGTTTTGTGTTTTAACTCTGATACTTCTAACTGAGTGCTTATAGTGGGTCCATCAGCTAAAACCAAAATTGGTCTTGGACTTCTCGGCTCTTTCTCTGTCTTTTGCAAACCTCAACTCCACAATCTTGGTGTTATCTTTGACAGTAATCTTTCTGTATTCTGTTCTGTAGTCAAGAGTTGCTTTTTCCAGCTTCGACTATTAGGTAAGATCAAGCCTTTTTTATCTTCTAGGGATCTTGAGAAAGCTATTCATGCTTTTATATTTTGTCGCCTCGATTACTCACTGTATTCTGGGATTAGCAAATCCCTGATACGCAGCTTACAGTTGGTCCAGAATGCTGCCGCTCGCTTTCTGGTTGGGGGAAGAAAGTCTGCTTCTATTTCTCCAATATTAGCTTCTTTACACGGGCTGCTTGTCAGTTTTCGAATTGATTTTAGAATCTTGTTGCTAATTTTTAAATCTTTACATGGCTTGCTCCTGCCTGTTTATCTGAATTGTGTGTTTTACACCAGCCATCTAGAGTGCTTAGATCTTCTAGTCAGTTGTCTCTTGTTGTCCCTCATACCAAGTGTAAAACTGAGGGGGAAAGAGCATTTGCAGCTGCTGCTCCTCGCCTGTGGAACTCTTTACCTCATTACATAAAGGAGTCGTCTACAATTGAACTGTTCAAAACAAGATTAAAAACTCATTTCTATTCACTTGTTTTCCGTGACCTTCAGTAATACTAATGGTTTCCTCATTGTGATTATATAACTTTACTTCTATTTATTATGTATTTTATTTATGTTCTTATATTTTATTTCTATTTATGTTAATTATTTGTTTTCTTTTATTCTGTTATTGTAAAGCACTTTGACCACAGCATTCCTATGTCGTTTTAAATGTGCTACTGTATATAAATAAATTGACATTGACATTAACGTGCTCATTTTATTAAAGAATCATAAATATTTGAGTTCAATAACTACAGAGCCCTCCAGGTGTCAGACAAAAACAAAAAGAAAAATCAGTTTGGACAAATTATTTGAATGTGTCCGAAAGGATTATTAATTTGTTGGAACAGATTATTATTTTTCCCCCTTGCAGACCAGTTCAGTGAACTGGAAGAGGAAGTAATTGTAATACCATTGCAGTTGAAAAGGTTCTTTTGAGGATTCCTGAAATGTGTGTCAAACGCAGGAAAAGTTACAAGAATGGAGTTATGGAATTTTCTCCGACAAAGTGGTATTCCACAGTCAACCTTGAAGCTGTATGACACCTGCAATGTCGTCAAAGTGTTTATGGCAAAACAATCTGTTGTCCTTTAAGACATTTAAGAGTTGAGTCCAGGATAAAAATTAGACTGTATGTAATCTAATTGGTCCATTTTCAAATCTGGTCAATAATGGGTACTGAACAGCGTAGATTAGACCAAAACTATCAGCTGACTACATTCTTCCATTCATACCATGAAAAATAAACTGAAATAAGAGTCAGGGAAAAAAATGATCCGTTCAAACAAATTACGTAATTCGTGATTATTAATTCATTCAAACAGATTATTTTTAATTTTCCTTCTTGACACCAACCGGGCTCTGTAAATAACAAAGGTGCTTTTAGTGATAGTTCAGGAAATGTGATTTGTATTAGGCTTTTGAGAATTTGTCCATAATGATTTTCTTATTTTTGTTATTCAGAATATTTTAATAGTGAGAGATAAACGTAAGGAAACTCTGTAACCATATATACACCTTTCCCAAAGCAAGATCAAAATGAATAAAATTCAAGATAATAGTTCAGATTTAAAGTCAAGAACAAGAAAATCAAGCCTACTGAACACCCAAAATTGCCTTTGCTTAGTTGCAAACCTAAGTTCAAATGCAATATACTGTAGTTGCAATCGTGGTCTTTAAAAACCTGCAGCCCCATAAAATAGTTACCAATTATTAGTAACTAGCAAAATACCCGCTCTTCGCAGCGGCGAAGATCTGCCTTAAAATTTTTTTAAAGAAGAAAAGTAAACCTTTTTAAACTGAGGGAAAATATACCAATAATTATTTGTTAAGGATCTCTTTGCATACCATGTTGTCAGTTCGGCCCTCCGGTTGTAATATGACCAAGCTGTGTGCTGAACTTACTCTTGAGCATGCAACATACAGTTGGCCATGTGAAAAGCAATCTTGCCTCAAATCAATGCCAGCCTTTTGTAGGGTCTGTCCCTGAGACTTATTAATTGTCATTGCAAAGCAGACCCTTACTGGAAATTGGAGGCGTCTGAACTGAAATGGGAGATCAGAGGGTATAACGGGGATATGACGAATAAAAACTCTCTCCCCTGAGCCACTGCCAGTAAAAATAGTTGCCTCAATTGGGTTCTTTTGCAGATACGTGACCTGAAGTCTTGTGCCGTTACAAAGTTTCGGTGGCTGCAAGTTTCTCAGTAACATTATTGGTGCCCCAACCTTCAAAATTAGATTATGCTCAAGAGTGCCTGGAGGATTCAGAGTGTGGAGAAACTCTATCGGATAATGTACCGCGTCTTCCACTTCTACAACTGAATCCACAGACTGATATGTTTTCAGTTGTGAAGGTAGTTCTTGAAGTAAAATGTGGTTTATAGTCGTAGTCATGTCATTTCTTGGTGTCAGGATAGCTCTCTCTCTCAACCATGACACGTCGTTTTCGTTGGAAATTTCAATATGGCAGCCGACAGTGGCGCCATATCTCCGAAATAAGTACGTACATTGGTTTCGGTTAGCGCAGGGAAGCCGCCTACCAAATTTTGTGAAGATGGGGCCATAAATAAGAAAGTTTAACATGCCGGACGCGTAGAATTCTACACGTAGAATTTGGAAATGAAACCTACTTAACTTTTGTAAGTAAGCTGTAAGGAATGAGCCTGCCAAATTTCAGCCTTCTACCTACACGGGAAGTTGGAGAATTAGTGACGTTGGAAAGTTCAATATGGCGGCCGACAGTGGCGTCATACCACCGAAATAAGTACGTACATCGGTTTCGGTTAGCGCAGGGAAGCTCCTACTAAATTTCGTGAAGATGGGGTAAGCCTTCTACCTACACGGGAAGTTGGAGAATTAGTGATGAGTGAGTCAGTCAGTCAGTGAGGGCTTTGCCTTTTATTAGTATAGATAAGACACAAAGGCAGCATAATGACATCTCATATAAGACACAAAAATATATATGTTTTTTTCACTTACAGATAAAGTACAAGCAAAATAATAGACACATTTTTTGTCTCTGAGAAATGTAATTAATAAACAGTGTAGTTAAAATAATGTACTAAGGACCTTAAAATTACAATGTGACAAGAGTTTGTAAATGTTGCATAAATAGAAACTGGCCACCTCTGTTCAGTCAATAACCTACCTTAGTACCTTCAGCAAGTATTCAGTCCCTTTTACTAATTATGCACTTTTTATGTTGCAATCTTATGCTAAAATTGTTTCAATTTACTTTTTCTCACATCAGACAACACTCAGTACCCCAGAATGACAAAGTGAAAACAAGATTTTAGACATTTTTTTGCAGATTTAGTAAATATAAAAAACTGAAATATCCCATTGACATAAGTATTCGGGCTCTTTACTCAGTACAGTATTTCATTGAAGTATCTTTGGCAGGGATTACAGACTAGAGTCATCTTGGGTATGATGTAACAAGCTTCACACACCTGGATTTGGGTTCTGCCATTCTTCTTCGCAGATCCTCTCAAGCTCTCTCAGGCTGGATGGACTGATGGCTGGTGGACAGCTATTATCAGGTCCCTCCAGCAATGTCTGGGCTCTGGCCTGGTCACTCAAGCACATTCACAGAATTTTGACTAAGCCACTCCAGTTTTGTGTAGTGTTTGTTCTAAGGGCCATTGTCTTGTTGGAAGGTAAACCTTTGGCCCATTCTGAGGTCCAGAGTGCTCTTGAGTAGGTTTTCATTAAGGACAGCTCAGTGCTTTGCTCTGTTCAGATTTTCCACAACCCCATGTAAACTCCAAGTTCCTACCATTGCAAAATAAATTCAAAGCATAATGCCACCACCAACATGCTTCACAGTTGGAACGGTATTGTACAGGTGATGAGCTGCGCCTTGTTTCCTACAGACATGATGCTTAAAATTGAGGCCAGACAGTTCTTTAGGTGCCTTTTTGAAAACACCAAGCTTGTTTTCATGTGTCATCTGACCATTCTGCCTTAAAACACAGATTAATGGAGTATTGCTCTTGTAAGTGGACTGCCAGAAGTTTCTCACATCTTCACACATGTTCTCTGCAGCTCAGCCAAAGTGACCATCAAGTTCTTGGTCACCTCTCTTACCAGGGCCCTTCTCCCTGACTGCTCGATTTGTCATGGCATTCAACTGTAGGAAGAGTCATAGCTGTTCCATTTAAGAATTATGGAGACCACTGTGATCCTGGGAACCTTCGACTCTGCAGAATTTGTGTAGCCTTCCCCAGAACTGTGCTTCAAAAACAACCCTCTTTCTAAGCTCTGCGGGTAATTCTTAGGACCTCATGGCTTGATTTTTGCTGTGATACACATTGGTATCTGTGGGACCTTCTATAGACAGGTCTTCTTTCTCAAGGTGTGGAAACATGTCAACGATGAGTAATGGGATGGGGTGTACCTGAGCCAGATTTCAAGAGCAATAGCAAAGGGACTGAATACTTGTGCTAATGGGACTTTTCAGTGTTTTATTTTTACTAAATGTGTAAAAAAGTCTAAAATCCTGTTTTCACATTGCTATTCTGGGGTATTGAGTGTTGAGTATTGAGGGGAAAATGATTTTAAATAATTTTGCACAAGGCTGCAACATAACAAAATGTGAAAAGTTATATATCCCTGGGTAAAATTATTTGAATCTCTGAAGTTATGATTTAAAAACTTTAGATCTTTACATCAATGCAGGATATTTACATGCTATGTAAACCCCACCTTATTAAAATCAGTGGCAATTTGTTTGAAAGGGTTTTTAAATCATATATGAATTTTTCTAACAACACATTCGTTGACTTTTAGCTGATTTTTTTCTTCAAAGAGTTAAGTAAGTAAATAGTTGATGATAATTACATTCCTCCGCTAACAATTAAATGACAATAATAACTGTATATCTATATTCCTGCCCCACCCACCCCATGCCATAATAGTCTGACAAGCTAACTCAAGCTGTCTGAGCATATTGATGCAGTAAAAAGAAATAAGGTTCCCATCACTAGTCAGTTACCTTTATAACTATTTTTTTTTCCCATTTTTATTTCTTTAAACAGCTCCTAGAGGATCGAGGAAACAGCAAAAAAATGGGCCCAGTGCAGCGCACTTTGAATGTAAGTATCATTGGTCATTTCTGCACTTTTGTTACAGTCTCATGGGAAGTTGAGCAACATGGAACTGGCACTTATTCATAGTTGTAATATGCTTATACTACATATATGTATTACTACTTGAATGGGAGGTCAGCTACTGTATAGAAAAGTTTTCACACATCTGTATTTATCATCATTGATGCAGGGTCTTTAATTTAAATTATTTGTGACTATGGTGTAATATTGCAAAAAAGAATTAGTTGTGCCTCCATAATTTATCTGATGAATATGTCCCAGAGCAGCAGTGGGATTCATATAAAATGTGTATATATATTTACCTCTGTCTACATATACATATATATATATATATTTGCAGCTGGAGATCCACAAAGGGAGAAAATGAATCACGTATCATAAAGTAGTTTTTATTCCTGAGCTTTCAACCCCTACCAGGGGTCTTCATCAGAGGATAATGCTTAGACTTACAAGAATCAAAGGCAATATATAGCAATAACTTACGGGTGGTGGGGAGGGGTGGCTAGGTCCGTGTGGTTGGGGTTATTGGGTGTAAAGTCTTGTTTATTAAGAATAAGTTCTTCTTAAGTTTGCATATGCTGGATTTATGTCCAAGTGTCTGTTGATGGCGTTCTCATTTGATAACCAGGATTCGGACAGCTCTCTGGCACTTTTATTATTGGCTTTAAATTTTAATTTAATTTTAATCGAAGCCTACACAGAAGACGCCAAAAAACGCAACAAACAATTGACTTGAATCAGAACCCCCACCCCACCTGGCACTCACTCCTTTATCACCACAATGTGTCTGAATATGCTGCACGCATCCTGGCCAAGTCAGGTGTCAGAATAGCACACAAACCCACGAACAAATTGCGCACGGTCCTCTTTAATGCTAAAAACAAGAAAGCGACAGCAGAAACACGAAACACAGTGTACAGCATTCCATGCAGTTCGTGCTCAGCGGAATACATTGGACAAACTTCAAAAAGAATCGCAACACGTATACAGGAACACCGCAACGCCGTCAGAAGAAGGGACTCACTATCATTGATCTATACGCATACTAAATCAACAGGACATACATTTAATTGGGACGAGGTACAAGTAAAATTTAAAGCCAATAATAACAGTGCCAGAGAGCTGGCTGAATCCTGGTTATCAAATGAGAACGCCATCAACAGACACTTGGACATAAATCCAGCATATGCAAACTTAAGAAGAACTTATTCTTAATAAACAAGACTTTACACCCAATAACCCCGACCACACGGACCTAGCCACCCCTCCCCACCACCCGTAAGTTATTGCTATATATTGCCTTTGATTCTTGTAAGTCTAAGCATTATCCTCTGATGAAGGTCCCTGGCAGGGGCTGAAAGCTCAGGAATAAAAACTACTTTATGATACGTGATTCATTTTCTCCCTTTGTGGATCTCCAGCTGCAAATATGCAAAACGTATCACAGACCTCCTCTTCCATATATATATATATATATATATAATATATACTGTATGTATTTATGTATGTGCTTATATATTTATGTATATGTATGTATGTGTATATATATGTATACTGTATATGTGTATATGTATATATAGTATACATATGTATATGTATATATGTGTATATATATATATATGTGTGTGTGTGTGTGTGTGTGTATATATATATGTGTGTGTGTGTGTGTGTGTGTGTGTGTATATATATGTATATATGTGTTGGAGGGGTTAAATGTATACATAATATACTGTATGTTCTGTGATGAAAAACGCTTTTGTACCTCAAAGCCATGGTCCAACTTCATGAGAATCAGAATGGAATATTTATGCATCTGCAATGGTCATGACTGTCATTTGAGGGCAGCTTGTCCAGCTCACCACAGGAGATCATGGTGACCTTTGAGATGCTTATACTGGACCACCGCAGAATAAGACTGACTTGCCAATACACTTGGCAGTTCTTAAAACAACTGTGCAAGTTCCATAGGGTCTGAATAAATTTCCTTTGTGAGTGCCGGTGGTCAGCCTGATACATTTGCGTGCATTGCTGGTTACAATGTTTGATGGAAGGCTGTCACACTTGCCAACAAGGATCTGGGAGGCTCTGAGCAGCAATGCCATGATTGCATCAGGCCATCACAGCTGCAAAGTGAAAAATTTCCATTTTGTGAGGCACACCATTGATCCTTGGGAAGCATTTCAGAATGTGGGCTAACAAATCGTAGAGACACCATTAAATGTGTACATCAGACAGACAGTCTACCATTAACCTTTTCTAATCACTACTTTTAATACTATGTCAGCACCTTTCATTGTGCTAGATCTGACATCTTAAACAGTAAGAGTTGTTCCCCATCCTGGGGCTGATGACCATGGTATTCACACCGTAGTCACACATGACTATAACGTGATGTAACTTAGACAGCATTTTTGCAAGATTCATAAGAACATGTCTGCCATCTTTAGGGAATGTGCATGCAAAATCAGCAAAATATGGATTTGTAATAATTTCTGACATATGATTTTATGTCTCTTTTTTAAATTAGGCCACTGCTTCTGCATGCAACTGTTTATTGTTGCAGCAGATACAGGTGAGGGTGAAAATATCACACTTTTATGTAGCTGTTAAGGCCTCTGAAAACTGATTATAATGTAGGCCTGTGTAGTACCTTACTGACTATCATATGTTAGAATCATAATGCTGTATCAACTGTCGAAGAATAGTTGAGGAGAAACTTGGTCAGCACCAAAGTAAACTCAAGGAATGCAATTGATTCCCCCAAAAATAGGACGATAAAAAAAAAATAGACAACACAGAAAGGAAAAGATTAAAAGAAAGTAAAGCAAGTGTCTTATTGGCAAGTGTTTGCTTTGCCCATAAGATTATGCAGTCAAAGCGAGTGCCTATCTAAATGCCTAGCTCCTGTGAGCAGAACCAAGGCATCAGAATGCTGAGGAACATTGAACCAAAAATTCTATATGCACAAGCAATGTAATCGGAGCATAGTTAGAACAAACAGAAATGCACAACGCAGGGACATTGCAAGATTAAATGTCCCAAAGATAGTGTCAGACTAGCCAGAAAGCCAGCAGATTACCGAAATCTTCTTGGATCTTTTACACAACGTGTACTGAACAAAACTTAACACAAGCTGTTGGGGGTATGGTGAATACCATGGTGATATCATAATAGTGCGCTTCTCTGGTAAATACAGAAATGAATGAATAACGCTAGTTAGCAAAAGCAAAATGAATACATCATGGGTAATTTGAATAATAGTAACATAAGCGCAAAGGTAACTTCAAGGAAAATATCCTGATACCGTCGCCTATTCATAGCCTTTATTGACCTTCATGAAACTATAAAACCACACATCACAAAAGAACTACCAACTCAAGTCATGTTGTTTGCATAAATTTACTAATATTTGTATCTGTTTAATGATTCAAGAATGAACTAGATAAATAGATAGATAGATAAATACTTTATTAATCCCAAGGGGAAATTCACATACTCCAGCAGCAGCATACTGATAAAGAACAATATTAAATTAAAGAGTGATAAAAATGCAGGGATCATAAATGATTTGGTAATCTTCTCTTTCAGAAACAAATTTATGTGCTTTTATTGGTAAAATTTGGCATCATCCTGTGTTGCGTATGAAAGAGCACAGCAACGCCAGACCTTTGACTTTGCCAGGCCATTAAAAATGCTGTCGGCACATCACATCCAGGATCTTAAGTGTATTCTTTGAACAACCTGCCATATTTAAGTCACATAGGGATATACATTCAGGTACTGAAAACTGCAACGATTCATCACATACCGGCCACAGTTGGAGACGTCATGAGAACTGAGGTGTTACCTACATACAAGGATTCTGTATCTAACATTTACGTGCAGCTGAAACTCCTACGGTATTATTGTCAAATTTACTTGCTGCACGTTAACAAGTGAAATGGGATTCTTACTTGGGATGTCCTTTCATTTAAGCATGAAAATTTAAAAAGGGCAACACAAATACAGAATGTAATGCATACAACATTGTGCAGAAAAAAGGAAAGGCGATATAGTAAAAATCTAAATGTGTGTCTTTTCAGAAGTTCTGGTGTGAAGGAAGCTTTTATAACTGCTTAAGTGCTGATTCAGTGTCACCAGGCCGCCTACCATGTGCCCAGAGACCTGACTGAATTCAGTTTGTCCAGCATTAGATGCCCTCTTGTTGTCAACATGTTCATTTAAAATTGCAGTGCCTTTGTTACTGTGACCATCTTTGATACTTTGACTTTTTCCCAGATCTTAAGCTAGAGATACTGAACAAGGGAAATACTGGCTAACACTCCCAAACGAGCACCACTGAAGAAAGCCAATGTAACAGCACAGGGTTAGACTCCTGTTACTTATGCTTGTCCTTGATTTCTTTTGGGGAGTAGAAGGAATTCATTCTTGGGCAGCAGAAACACTCTGTTTTTATTCAGGTTATATTTAGTTGTCAAGGATGTGCCTGCTATATTGTAATTTTGAGCTGATTCTTTATTTTGATAGTCCACAAAAGTAGTAAGAATTAATTTTCCAGAAATATATACTAATGCAATGAAATATCTATTTACTTTCTCTTAATTGATGATGACATAAAAATAGCAGCCTTTATGGCATTAATGTTTAGAGCAAACTTAATTTATTCAATGAAATTTAGGTTACACAATCTAAACTCAATAAACAGATTATTAATTAATGGAATACATTATTAATTATCAATGCAAATAAATATTTGCATAAACACAAACTCCTGGAAATTCCAAAAATATATTTTTAAACACAATACTAAAAGAGCCAAATGAAATTTATAATTTGCCATCATTCATGTATTTGAGACATTTGTGCATGCATGCTTTCATGTCTCTGTTGTGATTATATGATCGTCCAATTCTACAAAAAGAAATTGAAGAAATAGGAGAGAGTGGTTAGAAGTCATATTGCAGAGAGATTTCAAACAGAGAATTCCGATGGACCAAGCAGAGCCAAGTGAACTAAGTGGCTTCATAGGGCCCTGCGGCCACCAGGGGGCCCTGATCTGCTAAGCCTGTCATGGAAAATAGGAAAAAGTACAGGAAAGAGAAAATGACTACTAGTGCTTTGATCACATTCAACACTCCAAAGATGACAGCTCATCAATTATGCTGTTTAACCCAAGGAAACACACTCCCCCCCCCCCCTTCCTAGTGGCACCCTGCCTTCACTGGGCATCACCAAGTATAAAACCGGCACTGTGGTCAAGTCAGAATGTTGTAAATCAAGAAAATGCAGAAATGTAAGGCAGCATGCAGGAAACATAATCTTAAACAGGGAAAATCTCAAAAGCAAGAAACAAAAACAAATTAACAAAACTAATTGCATAAGAAGGTATTGTTCTTAGGCCATTTAGTCTTTTCTTTGTAAACAAATTGGAGATACTAAAGTAAACGGATCTTGTTTCTTATATCTGGCTTAACTGAGATGCCCTCAAGCACCTGAAGCAAAAGCAGGTATTTATGAATGCTCCGTGATCACATACTGCATTAGAAGAAGCAACCCAGAAAATGGCACAATTGATGGTATCACCAGCAACACAGGAAGAAATCAATAGAACAGACTGAGGAGATCGTTCCTCCCTCACACTATGCGACTCTTCAGTTCCACCCAGGGGGGTAAACGTTAACATTATACAAAGTTATTGTCTGTTATACCTGCATTTTTATTACTCTCTAATTTAATATTGGGTTTTTTTTATCAGTATGCTGCTGCTGGAGTATGTGAATTTCCCCTTGGGATTAATAAAGTATCTATCTATCTATCTATCTATCTATCTATCTATCTATCTATCTATCTATCTATCTATCTATCTATCTATCTATCTATCTATCTATCTATCTATCTATTAAATCACAAAAGTGGCACACTTCCTTAAAAATATCAGGGAGCAAAACACATGGGGGTCTTGGGCTTCTGAACATTTTGGCACTTTACATGATTAGACAGTTTCTTCTTTTCTTTTCCTCTACATAATGATTGCAATGAACCACTCACAAGTCCGCCACATCTCCCATTTCACCTCAGTTTCTGTTGTTCCCAGTG
Source organism: Polypterus bichir lapradei (assembly GCA_026402145.1). Lineage (NCBI taxonomy): Eukaryota > Metazoa > Chordata > Cladistia > Polypteriformes > Polypteridae > Polypterus > Polypterus bichir. Next base: position 146,760,402 of record JANRMT010062791.1, on the reverse strand, counting down.
CTGATGTCCTCTTTACTTGTGGCCAGCTTCTTGCATGTACTGTTTGCCATTTGTCCTTGTTAGTGTTTGGTGACTTCCGGAAGTCACAGTGCTCACCCCCCCAATTTTTTTTTTTTTTTTTTTACATTTTATTGAGTTTATTGTAATCAAACAACATTCCATATATATAGATCAATTTTTACAAAAATAGGATCGCAAAAAATCAACCCCCACCCCTGAGAAAGAGTGCATGGCCAGCAGAGTAAAACTTAAAGCTAATAATTAAAATGCTTACTCTAAATGTGATTGATTAGATCCTGCCAGGTTTTGAAAAAGTTCTGCACAGATCCTCTAGGTGAGAATTTGATTTTTTCCAATCAGTTATCCACCCCAAAATTTCAAATATCAGTTGCAGCCGAGGGGAGATGTTTGAATTTATTTCCCTTGTCTCTTTGTTTCACTCTTAATGTTGATACAAATGTTAGAAAGGTTAGAGAGTTGGATTCAGGTGAGGCAGCAGCTGGCATGGCTTCTGTATGCTCTTCCTGTGCCGTTCTGTCGTCTGAATAATTAGCTGACGGGTTCATAAGTGGTTTGCCCAAATGCTGTACCTGGCCAGCTTTTAATGAGCAAGAGTTCTTGCTCAGATTTACATTTCAAATGAACTAACTGAAGCTGACTAGTCTGTTTCTTTTTATTTCTTTTTTTTTTTACCTTTGATGCATTTCACCAACTGCAGTACCTGAAAAAGAAGACCCACAAAGTGGTGAGTATTTATTTGTTTATATTGTTTTATTTATTTTCCTTATTAAGCTAATTTTTGAAGGAAAGGCCTTAATTAATGATGGGCACTTTAGCTCCTGGAGCAGGATGTCTTATGATTTACTGAGCTATAAGCCTCCGAGGACATGTTGGCTCACTGCCAAGCAAGCGATCTAAACAGAACGTACCAAGATAAGTACTGGTTTGGCACCACTGAAGACATTAGGAATGTGTCTAACTGCGGTTAGGAATTCGATCCCTGGCTCCGGGCAGAGTTAACTGAGGACAATAACCGTGTTCAGAATTGCTTAATGAGTGGTGCTTGCTCCCCAGGGAGAGAGAGGAGGGTTGAAGGGGTGTGAGGGGTGCATTTAATGTGTCTTTTTATACATCAGGCATGCCAGGGTGGAAGTGTACCAGTCCAATGGAAAATTCAGATTTTAGTGCATTTCACATGCTGCTCCCACATTCATTTAAAAAAAATAAAGGAATTCTGAATGTGCAAATGACAGTATACTGTAGTGTGACAATTATTCCAACATCCCCGTGTGAAAAAGAAACGGCCTGTCTTTTAGTTTTTTGAACCTCAGCTGACTATGGCAATAAATGTGTGTGGTGTAATTGTTGACCAGGAACCTTTTTAGCTTGTTCTGCCTATGTGAAAACGCCACACAAAAAAGTTAAAAACTGAAGTGACTAAATAACAATTAAAAATGCAGCTGCAAAGTCGAGTCCTTTTAGATTTCTAAAGAACAGAATGCGTCAGCTGTAAAATGGGTCCAACAACTAGCACTTTAAGCAGCATGAGGTAACTAATTAATAAATGAACATAAATAAAATCGATGCCTGAGTTGCAGATCAAAAAAACTGAAAAATGACTACGTGTTACAGGGACCAGTCTCAAAATGGCTGCAAATGTCAAACATGTCAGCAAACAAAGCATTTGCAAGTCAAAGCTCACCAAGAGCGAGACAAACACTTCACATGACAGTTACCAAATGGCACAGAAGTACAGTACAACCTCAAAAATGATCATTGAATTAAATAAATGGTAGTCTCGACAGAAAACGTGAGTGTGCCAAAGAATGCGATTTAACTCAGTGTCTGCTGCCAACTGTTAAACACATAATGGCGCGGGCAGCTAAGGAATACTAAGGCCGTTTAATAGGACCGTGGGCACTCTTCAGTGAGAACACTGTTCACTATTCCAGGTGGCTAATACTGTCATAATTATAAATATGTTTACTCTTTTTAATATTTTTTCCTTGTCCATTAAAAATAATACAGACCTTTTTCAGGGATTGCAAACCTCTGAACCAAACCCACAAAGGGGGAAACCTAACGGTCATGTTTGTATTTTTTAACTGATGTGTGTGTGTTTCATGATTCTGAATATTATTGATGTGTCTCCTGTGATGCCATTTTGCGCTTTTGTCACTTGGTTGCAATGCCATTTCTATGCAGGGTCAAGCTGAGTGTGCAACATATGACAACTTGTAAATGTAAAGAATTATTATTAAAGGTCCCATATATCATTGTTTCTCAATCCCTGGTTTTAAAATTCTTGTTCTGCTTTTTGACTACGATTAATGTTAACAATTTTTGGCTTTGGTTACGTGGTTTGTTTGTCAGATTTTTTTTATTTTTGATTTCCTGTAACATTTCCTGAATCTGATTCCTGTCTCGTCCAGATGTAGTTTGTCTGAGCAATCGTATTTTTGGTTTTGATCCCTTGCACCACTTGATTTCTTTGGGCTGTCCGCACACATACACCCATCTGAACTGATTTAAGTGGTTTCATGAACACCAGGGTAAATGCAAGTGCCTTCCATGGCCTCCCCATTAGCCAGATCAAAACATCATTGGACCTTGATGGGACGTTCCCTCAGTCCTCATTTTGAAGAATGGTGTGCTGTCCCGCTACGCACAGTTATAGACTGATATGACAGCATTGCAAGAAGGACTGAAGCTGTTCTGAAAGCAAAGGATGACCGTGCTCCTTACTAGGTCTTTCACGTTAATAGGCTGTCCAGTGTCTTCTGGAATTCAAAATGCCTTGGATGTTATAACATCATAGGGAAACTGGGGTTCACGTGGCTACAAAATGTGATTGTGTGGTCATGTGAGGCAGCTGACAATTTTACTCCTCTGAAAACGCAGGCCGGCACAATGGAATGATTGTCAAATTCTCTTTTTATTGTGCAATTTTGTCCAAATATACTGTGAATTTTGTAGAAGACTTAGTTGGTTTCATTGTGTTGCCTTTCACTCTTTTCATCTCTGAGGTGTCTTTCTTGTTGTTTGCTCTTCATTAGTTAGCTATAGCAGGTAGGCACTCACACCGGTCCACATAATGACAAGTGAGTTAATCAAACTCTTGTTCATTTGACAAGCAGGCCTTTGAAATGCAGCTTTTTTACATTAGCCTGTCAGGGCTTTTAATACCATTTACTATTTTCTTTAAGTACCTGTTTTGTATCTCTAGAATAGAAATGGTGAAACTCAAAGGCAACACTGATTGCAGGTTTTTGTTTCAGCCAGTCTACATCAGAAGGTGAGCCTATAATGGAATCATTTCCCAATTATGCTCCTTGTTTCCCAATGACTGTGTTTTAAAAGTTGGAATTGGTTGGTTGGAATTTAGAATGACTATAAAATATCAAGCCAGCATTATGTTATTTTTGAGATGACGTAGCTGGAGTGATTATTGTCATTTCCAGCAACATCAATTTTTTTACAGATCTTTTTCTGTAAATGATACGTCCAGTTGGTGGACCAACTTAATTAATTCCTAATTTAAGAATTTCAAGGACCCATAACCTATTTGGACAACGATGAATAAACCAGCCACAGAAAGTATGCTAGACTATCTCAGACAGGGGCCAGTTTTAGACAACAACAGACTAATCTCCAGGACATGTGGGCATAAAACCAGACTTCCTGGGGTAAAATTCAGGTGAATACAGAAAGTGACAAGGCCAGGAGTTGAATCCAGGATCTAGAGCCAAGAAGCACTAAAAACTGTTTCATACATGAATGACAAATGAAAATGATTGATTTACTATTTTTGTCTGTTCATGAGAAATTTTGTTACTCGTAGGAATATTCTAGAAAGATATAAAAGAGTTGGTGTATATTAACAGGTGTCAGTTATCAGATTGACTTAAATAAAAAAAATGCAAATACCCCAGCATGCAGTATGGTCACTTTTTGTTATACTCTATGATGAGTCAGCTTCATTATTATAACAGGCTCATATGACAAACTTTTGTGGTAACAGAGCAGTAATATGTAAAATCTGCCAGTTGTTTGTCTGCATATAAACTCAGCAAATGCCTTCAATTGGATTAGACTGAACCATAGATAGATGGATACGAAAAGTACTATCTAATATAGATGGTAATCTGGTGGCTCTGAGGCAAGGGATCTGCATTGGCAATCGGAAGGATGCCGGTTCAAATCCCGTAAATGCCAAAAGGGACTCTGCTCTGTTGGGCCCTTGAGCAAGGCCCTTAACCTGCAATTGCTGAGCGCTTTGAGTAGTGAGAAAAGCGCTATATAAATGCAAAGAATTATTATTATTATTATATACTTATAAAGACACTTAAAGGAACTATATGATTAAGACATAGAACTGTAAGAGAGGTACTGCATGATTGATAGAGTATTAAAGGTGCCTTACCCCCAGTAGCTTAGGTTTTTAGCGAAAACTTGCAGTGGTGAGGAGTAAGTGCCTTTCATACTCTACTTGTTCATCTATTGTCTTTCTTATACATCTCATCTATCTGTGTTCTGTAGTACCTTTCACTGTCTATTTGTATTATAGGATGCCTTTCATACTGATGTATCCATCTATGTTACATGAAGTAAATCAAACCTATTTGTGTTATACAGTGGCATTTACAGCCTATTATACGGTACCTTTCATGTCTATTTTATATTTTGTTTTTTTGTATTTTTGTCTATCCATCTGTCTTTCTGTGTTATGTAGTGTATTCCCCATCTATCTATCTATCTATCTATCTATCTATCTATCTATCTATCTATCTATCTATCTATCTAACCACTGCTGCATTTCCTTGCTTTATTGTTCATTTATATTTTTCATTTATATTTTTGGAATGTCTGTGTCAAGAATATGTAAAAGGGAATGTTTACTTTGCAATTTTTTGTTAGGCCAAGCCAAGATGGATACTATAAAAACAAGAAGAAATAGAGATAAAGATCTGACAAGCACTGATGCTCTATTAATGTTTAAGGTCCTCCTTCAAAGGAGATTGAAGATTGAATTTGCATATTTTAATCAAATTAATCAATTACATATATTTAGAGAAATCTGAGGTGTAAATGATATTTTATGTTCCAATGGAAAATGAATGTCTAGTGCTAAAGTATGAGTAGAAAAACGTTATTTTTAAATGTTGTTGAATTTTGCCTGTTAATGTGACTGCAATCATGTTCTAATTGTTAAATAAAGTCTATTTAAAATTTGAATCTATCTATCTATCTATCTATCTATCTATCTATCTATCTATCTATCTATCTATCTATCTATCTATCTATCTAT
>JANRMT010062791.1:146732648-146755084 GCA_026402145.1 Polypterus bichir lapradei | reverse complement strand
TATCTATCTATCTATCTATCTATCTATCTATCTATCTATCTATCTATGCATATTGTGTTTGCCTGCCTTCTTCTTGTATATTATTTTGTGATGAACAACACTTTCACTAAAGCATTTCATATTTAGGACAAATTCTTGTTATTGTGTTCTGCTCATCACTGTCTGAAAAACATTGTGATTGTGCACATAATGATTTAAAGATTGATTTTTGTCATGACAGTAGAATTTGATTTAAAATATCTTTTTTAAGTGATTGAGCGCATTTCTGTCCACTTCTGTCTTTTGTTACAGTGAACAATGATGAGATTATCAAAGGCTGGCAGGAGGTAAAACTGAATGTCACCAACCCCATTAACTTTGACAAGAGCCAAGGGAAGTTCACTGTGACCCGGAGAGGGCTGTACTATCTCTATTGCCAGGTGAGCAGGCCTGTCATCAAAAAGTGAACGATGAACGTAATGTTTTACAAGTTGAGATGACACATTCCTGGAGGCTTTAGACATAAATACTGCATTAATGTATTATCTAACTAACTGCTCTTACTGTTCCACTGTCTCCATTACCTGCTTGACATTTGCTGCACTGGGGCGAGGCACGGTTTTATTAGTAGGTGTACCAAAGTGATTGTGCTGATCTCCCTTTGTCTAAAATCTTCATAGGATGAAACTGTATACAAGAATAAATGATCCATAGATAGGAAAGGTTTGTATGATATAATGGAGAGACTGCTGTATAAGAAACATAATATACACACACACATACATGCAGTGTTTTAGGAAGGCACTGTATAATTAATAGATTAAAACGTAAAGCTACTATATGCCAGATTGATGCAACAAAGAATAATATCATGTAACGACACATATAAATAAGAGAAGTGTCATTTAGGATAGATTGGTACTCTGTAAGCTTGACAGACAGAAAAAGGAAAATGATGTGTAACATATTGTAAATGGTTTTGCTTTGTTATGAATGTTGCAATGATTGGGACTGTTTGTGGAAAAAACCTGAGGAATGTGCAGGTTTAGAACTGAGGGAGGGAACTTTGAATTTTGGCAGTATGACTGGTAAGGGAGAGAGTTAGCAGATATGATGGAGAGAAGGAAGGCTGATATATTGTGTGTGCAAAAGACTAAATGGAAGGGGAGTAAGGCCAGGTGGATCGGAGGTGGATTCAAATTGTTCTATCATGGTGTGGATGGGAGGAGAAATGGGGTAGGAGTTATTCTGAAGGAACAGCAAGTCAACAGTGTTCTGGAGGTGAAAAGCGTGTCAGACAGAGTAATGATTATGAAGCTGGAAATTGGAGGTGTGATTATGAATGTTGTTAGTTTATATGCACCACAAGTTGGTTGTACAATGGGTGAGAAAGAAGATTTTTGGAGTGAGTTGGATGAAGTGATGAACAGTGTACCCAAGGGACAGAAAGTGGTGGTTGGAGCGGATTTCAATCGACATGTTGGTGAAGGGAACAGTGGAGACAAGGAGGTGATGGGTAGGTATGGTGTTAAGGAGAGGAATGAAGAAGGTCGGATGATTTTGCAAAAAGGACGGGCATGGCTGTGGTGAATACGTATTTTAAGAATAAGGAGGAACATAGGGTAACGTACAAGAGTGGAGGAAGATGCATACAGGTAGATTACATCCTATGCAGAAGAGTTGATCTGAAGGAGATTAAAGACTGCAAAGTGGTGGCAGGGGAAAGTGTAGCTAAGCAGCATAGGATGGTGGTTTGTAGGATGACGTTGGAGATCAAGAAGAGGAAGAGAGTGAGGGCAGAGCCAAGGATCAAATGGTGGAATTTGGAAGACTGCAAGGTTGAGTTTAGGGAGGAGGTGAGACAGGCACTGGGTGGCGGTGAAGAGTTACCAGACAGCTGGACAACTATAGCAGATGTAGTAAGGGTGACAGCAAGAAGGGTGCTTGGCATGACATGTGGAAAGAGGAAAGAGGAAAAGGAAACCTGGTGGTGGAATGAGGAAATACAGGAGAGTATACAGAGGAAGAGGATGGCAAAGAAGAAGTGGGATAGTCAGAGAGATGCAGAAAGTAGACAAGAGTACAAGGAGATAAGGCGCAAGGTGAAGAGAGAGGCGGCGAAGGCTAAAGAAAAGACGTATGATGAGTTGTATGACCGGTTGGACACTAAGGAGGGAGAAAAGGACCTGTACCGATAAGCTAGACAGAAGGACCGAGCCTGGAAAAACGTGCAGCAGGTTAGGGTGATAAAGGATAAAGATGGAAACGTACTCACAAGCGAGGAGAGTGTGTTGAGCAGATGGAAAGAGTACTTTGAGAGGCTGATGAATGAAGAGAATGAAAGAGATAGAAGGCTGGATGATGTGGAGATAGTGAATCAGGAAGTGCAACGGATTAGCAAGGAGGAAGTAAGGACAGCTATGACGAGGATGAAGAATGGAAAGGCTGTTGGTCCAGATGAAATACCTATGGAAACATTGAGATGTTTAGGAGAGATGGCAATGGAGTTTTTAACCAGATTGTTTAATAGAATCTTGGAAAGTGAGAGGATGCCTGAGAAATGGAGAAGAAGTGTACTGGTGCCGATATTTAAAAATAAGGGGGATGTGCAGGACTGCAGTAACTACAGGGGGATAAAATTGATGAGCCACAGCATGAAGTTATGGGAAAAAGTGGTAGACGCTAGGTTAAGAAGTGAGGTGATGATTAGTAAGCAGCAGTATGGTTTCATGTCAAGAAAGAGCACCACAGATGCGATGTTTTCTCTGAGGGTGTTGATGGAGAAGTTTAGAGAAGGCCAGAAGGAGTTGCATTGTGTCTTTGTGGACCTGGAGAAAGCATATGAGAGGGTGCCTTGAGAGGAGCTGTGGTATTGTATGAGGAAGTCGGGAGTGGCAGAGAAGTATGTAAGAGTTGTACAGGATATGTACGAGGGAAGTGTGACTGTGGTGAGGTCTGCGGTGGGAATGATGGATATATTCAAAGTGGAGGTGGGATTACATCAGGGATCAGCTCTGAGCCCTTTCTTATTTGCAAAGGTGATGGTCAGGTTGACAGACGAGATTAGACAGGAGTCCCCGTGGACTATGATGTTTGCAGAATTACACTGGAATATCATTAGGACATTAAAACAATTTGGACAATAAGAGGCTATTCAGCCCAACAAAACTTGCCAGTCCTATCCACCTAATTTCTCCAAAATGACATCAAGTCTAGTTTAGAAGGTCCCTAAAGTTCTATTGTCTACCACACTATTTGGTAGCTAATTTTATATGTCTATGTTTTTCTGTGTAAAGATAAACATCCTAAATGTTTGAGCGAAATTCACTCTTAACAAGTTTCCAACTGGGTCCCCATGTTCTTGATGAACTCATTTTAAAGTAACAGCCTGAAGCCCCAGTACTAATTCACTTTACAATTTTAAATACTTGTCACATCATGTCATGTCTTTATCTCCTTTTGCTTCAACTGTAAAGGCTCAGATCCTTTTATCTTTCCTCATAACTCATCCTCCTTAGTCCTGGAATCAGCCTAGTTGCTTTTCTCTGGACTTTTTCAAGCATTTCTATAAGAGAGTAACTTGGAGTGGTGTTTCTTTATATGAATCTTGTAACAAGTATAAAGCATTTGGAGTTGCTTCTCTGCCTCAGGGGATGGTTGACTTGCCATTACTGAGTCTATCTTAAATTCAAAAGTGCATCAGAAAGTACCTGAGGGAAACACGTCAGCTGTCAAAAAACTGAAATGTACTTTGAAAATGGGACCAAAGCTGTAGGAAATTCACAAAAGGATGGCTCAAAATGAAGAAATTGAGGGTTCAGGAATGGCCAAATCCAAGCCCAGATCTTCAGCTCATAGAAATGAGGGGGGCCTTGAAGGGCAGTACATGTAGGAAAACAGCAAAAAACATTACATAGCTGAAAACTGATAGGAAACTGATAGACAGCTATAAGAAACTCCTATAAAATGTTATTTCTTCTAAAGCTGTTGAATCTTGGGGTAAACTTATTTTTTTTAATTTCTGACTTTTTTGTTTAATAATGATTTCGGGGAATATTGCTCATTTGACCTTGGTTTCAACTAGACTATCGGCAGGGTGCTGCACTCTGTGTATTCAATGGAATTGTACCAAATTTGTATCATCAGAATGTTTAAATTGGAGATACTGGAGTACTGGATATTGGAGTACTTCAACTGAGAAACATTATTGTTCAACTTACATATAGTAATTTCAAAGAAGAACCTAGAAATATGACCTGGACAGTAATAAAGGAACCCTTCTTAATATTTGGTTGCAGAGCCTTTGGCAGTGATTACTGCTTTCAAATGTTTTTGTAGCCATCTGTAAACTTCTTGAACCTGTCAGTTGGAATTTTCTTTCACTCTTCCTCTGATTGGGGCTCCTGAGAGACTGAGCGAGGAGTCTGAGTGTCTGGGCTTGTGAGTGTCCTGGATAAAAACCAAGATCCAGGCCTTTAATGACCTCTTGGGTACAGCCATCAGCAGTGTGTCAGTCTGCAGAGAGAGTGTCAACCTTGTTGAGAGGTTTACTTACCTCGGCAGTGATATTCATCCTCATTGTTGAAGGACCTGAGTAGCTAAACCAGGATTCCAAATTTCAACAACAACAACAACATTTATTTATATAGCACATTTTCTTACAAAAGGTAGCTCAAAGTGCTTTACATAATGAAGAATAGAAAAATTAAAGACACAGTAAGAAAATAAAATAAGTCAACACTAATTAACATAGAATAAGAGTAAGGTCCGATGGCCAGGGTGGACAGAAAAAACAAAAAAAAACTCCAGACGGCTGGAGAAAAAAATAAAATCTGTAGGGATTCCAGACCATGAGACCGCCCAGTCCCCTCTGGGCATTCTACTTAACATAAATGAAACAGTCCTCTTTGGATTTAGGGTTCTCACGGAAGGACTTGATGATGATGGTCACGTAGACTTCTGGCTTTTGATCCATCCATAATTGTTGGAACATCATGATGCTTTGAGTAGGTGGTGGTGTCGCAGGCCACCACCACAGAGAAACCGGAAAAAGAAACAGAAGAGAGAGTAGGGGTCAGTACGGATTTTAGAGCCACCATGAGTAGTTATTATAATGAGTTGGATATACAGAGTATCAGGATTAAGTTACAGTGAAGGTATGAGAAGGCCATGTTAAAGTAATGTGTTTTCAGCAGTGTTTTAAAGTGCTCTGCTGTATTAGCCTGACGAATTCCTATTGGCAGGCTATTCCAGATTTTAGGTGCATAGCAGCAGAAGGCCGCCTCACCACTTCTTTTAAGTTTTGTTCTTGGAATTCTAAGGAGACACTCATTTGAGGTTTCAGCTCTTTCCACAGATTTTCATTGTGATTGAGATCAGGACTCATTGCTGGCCAGTTCAAAACTGTCCATATTTTCCTTTTCAACCATTCTTGTTTCCATGTTTTTGGTGTTTATCTTGCTGGAGAAGCCATAATCTTTGACTCAAACCTAGTTTTCTTGCACTGTGTAGCACATTTCACTCTAAAATACATTTGTAATCCCCTGATTTCATGATTCCTGTTATACGTTCAAGGCCTCAAGTACCAGAGGCAACAAAGCAGCCCCACAACATTATGAATCCTCCACCATGCTTCACTGCAGGTATGCCGTCTACAAGGAAATTGATAGTGTGCATTGCCAAAAAGCTGTAGTTTGGTTTTGTCTGTCCACAGAAGATTTTTCCAGAAGGACTGATGTTTGTCCAGATACTCCCTGCAAAGATCAGTCGTTCATTTTGATGTCTTTACTTCATCAGTGGGGCATTCTTGCTGTTGGCCCCTAAAGCCCTTCTTCAATTGGTGTGCGGAGTATGGTACATGTTGACACCGTGACTCCAGATGGTTCTAGCTCAGCCTTTAGGTTTTTGGACATTTGATGTGGTGTTTTATCCACATTTCACAAAAACCTTTGAAGACTTCTGTCATCAATTTTTCTCTTTCCTCCACAACCAGAGAGGTTTATGACAGTTCCATGCTTAACAATCTTCTTAATAAAGTTAAGCACTTTGAAACAGGGATACCAAGGTCTTAGGAGATGATGGTGTTATACCATTTAGCAGCCTTGTGTTTGATGACAGTAGCATTTCTGATGTTCTCAGAGAGCTCCCTTGTCTTCATCGTTGTGAAAAAGGAACATAGAATTACATGAGGCTTGACATTCATAACATGAGTCACCATTTATTGGCAAATTCAATTCATGTGACCACTGACAATTTATTGCAGGTGAGTCTAATTTCCAATTTATTCCAGAGGAGTCAAATGCAATCATTTTTTCACATTGATTTAAAGGTTGCCAATACCAGTGTCATGGCAATATTTCAGTTCTTCTAGTTTTTTTCCTCCTATTGTTTATTAAAATCATTTGCTCTTCTGTACCCAACATGAGTCTGTACAGACCACAGCTGTTTCACTAGATTTTTTCCCAGGAGATACTCTACATGTTATACTTAAATTTCAGAGGTGCCAATAATAGTGACCAGGGGCCTCATGCATAATGCCGTGCGTAGAATTGACACTAAAACATGGTGTAAGGACAAAAGCAGAAATGTGCGTATGCACAAAAAAATCCAGATGCACAAATCTGTGCATTCGCCAACTTCCATGTTCTTCCACTCCATAAATCCTGGTCAGCATGAAAAGTAATGCACGCGCTTGTTGCCACTCCCAAACTCCTCCCAGAATTACACCTCTTTGAATATGCAAATCAATATAAATAGCCTTTAAGCTCAGCGTTCTGTGAAAAGGCAATGGCAAAAGTACAGGGGGAAATAGAAGAATTTCAGTGAATACCAAGTGGAGGCAAGGAAAAATGTACTATTTGTTGGTTTAAACAGTGGTATAAACAAGAAAAGGAAGTTGATCGAGTAACATAGAGTGTCAGAGAAACTCGAAAGCTCAAGTTCACAAAGTCGCACAATGCCTGAAATAAAAAAGAAGCTGTCAGATATCAAGGTCGCCGTGAAAAGGCGAGTCGTAGCCCACCGTCTGAGTGTCATATGGAAGCCTTTTAAGGTACAGAGAAAAAAAAATAGGGACACAGTGAGAAAAAAGCACGAAATGTCAACTTCAACCTCGAAATTTCCACTTTAATCACGTAGTCTATTTTGTCATCAAAGTAGAACATCATAAACTTCACCTTTAAATTGTATAATTTACTAGTTTCTCAAATACCATTATAGCTAAAGTAGCACATTAAATGCTTTGTTTTGTATTTGATCTTCTATGTGCTCTGTATGTGTGAATCACTACATGCTTCTTAAATGGGCTTTCTCTTCCTCCGACAGGACACAGAATCCATTACATTCGTGATATTACAGCTCTCTGAATAATTAAAATACTGTGATGTATGCTTGATATCATTTTCATGATGACAGGAGTTAAAGCATGTTATTAAACATGGGGAACATAGTGGCGCAGTGATAGTGACGAGCCGGCGCCCTGGCCATAGATTGTTCATGCCTCCCGCAAGATGCTTGCTACACTGTGCATGACCTTCGATGAAATAATTTATTGCAGCAGTACTGTCTCTTTCTAACCTCTAATTTCTGTCCTTCCTTTTCTTTCTCCAAGTAACCAATCACCACACAATCAGCTCTGTAATAGATGTAAAGCCATCTGTAAGCTGAGAACGTCGATTCTTCAAAACTTTTAAGGAACATTGAGATATCTTCATAGTACATGTTGAATTATTCTATCCATCCAGTGTCGCGTCAGCACCAGCAAGAATACAGCGTGAGGCAGGAACAATCCCTGAACGGCCGCCAGCTCCTTGCTAGCACTGCAACACCGTGTCCTCACATGTTTAATTACTAACAATATAGATTATTTAAATGATTTTAAAATATTATAACTGTAGTGCAAGTTTACAGTGAGGTGATTGTACTTATAAGTACAACCAGTTCTACAAGGAGCACTTGACGGACTGAGTGTGCTTAGAGTTCTTGGGATGAGGTCAGTACAGGAAAGGCTCTGAAGCATTTACCGTATGACAGCAGTTCAATAGACAGCATGGCTGAGGCAGCGTGTGCTTGATGCCGTATACCAATAATTCTCTTTCCAATCAGCTGCTGTAGAGCTGTGATTCCCCACTCAGATAGAGTGATATAAATACTCTGAGTGGTGCAGTGAGAGTAATATGGAAAAAGATGATCCGCTGTGACAACCCCTAACAGGAGCAGCTGAAAGAAGAAGAAGAAGGTGCAGTGAGAGTAACAACACTAAAGCAGCTATGGTATTTGGAATAGTTTGGCTATTCAGTGGACCATTATATGTTACAGGTTAACTACAATCAGATGCCTTAAACTAATAAACAATATGTGGTTAATTTCAGTGTATATGTTAAAGCTGCATCAGGGATGTGGATCTAAAAAAGAAAAGGAATCCACACTGGAACAGTAGCACTGCTTTGACGCTGGGTGCCGCCAGTTTACAAAACCGAGCGCAGAACTTGCATACGCCAGGGTTTGAGCTACCATGAAAATGTTTCTTGGCTTTACGTCAAGTTTAGGTTTTATACATCACGATTTGATTGTGGAAACGGGAGTACGCAACATTTTTGTGAGTACTCACCATTTATACATGAGGCCACAGGACTATACCTGTACTTAATTACAGACACATTTTATAGACAAAATGTAACAGGGAATGTAGTCAAGACTTCTAAGAAAAAAAAATTGCCAATAACTGCCTTAAGTAAGACAGCAAACATCATTTCTGAAGAGTGACAAGATGCCTCTATAAACTCAGGACACTGCATTGTGGAAAGAACTCTCAAAGTCACCGTGTATTTACAGATAGAACTGATTTCTGTTTAAACATCCGAAAGCAGATTTTCAGAAACTTACAATCCATAAAGCATTTGGCCTTTCTGAATGTGTCCTCACTGGGAATCAAAAGAAAAAAAAAAACCTCTGAATCAAATGAACTCAAGAATAAAAGTGTCTGCCATTAATTGACTGTAGTCTATGTCCCAGCTCATTTATGTCAGTAAAGTTTTGCTCCTGGAGCGTTGTGTCTTTCTGCACCAAGTCATATTGCTCACCATGCTTCTTGTCTTCCCTGACCAAGTTCAGTTACAAAACCTGCTCTCTCTTTCGTTACAGGTGCACTTTAGAGACCGCAGCTCTGCCTACCTGAAGCTCTTTGTCAAGCTCAATGACAGGGTGGTGTTTAATTGCTTGCAGAGTCACACCACCACTCCATCATCAGGTCATAGTATCTTGCAAGATTTTAACAGCTGCCATGTGTCTGGTCTGATTGAGCTACCTGAATCGGCCGTGCTCACTGTCCATTCCATCCGAGGCGTGAGGATCCATTACAGCCAGAAACTTAATTACTTTGGCCTTTTCAAGGTGAAATGAACTGACATTTGGTGACTGCTGCAGAGTGCCATATAAAGAATGGAGAATCGGCTATTATGTGACCAAAGTACAATTAAGTAAGAAGAAATCTACTGCTTTATTGCTGCCATGTTGGGCTTCCTCCAATGCACAAAAGATGAAGAAATCTTCAAACGTATTATTCAAACGTGGTATTATTAAACTGATATTACTAGCGTTGTGAAAATTTAACCACCATTACAATCTGGAGAAGCATGCTGGGCAATGGTTCCTAAAAAAATGAAAGGTGTTTTTAATTCCAGCTTTGCAAGATTTCCTTCTGAATATCCAGATTTCTCATTTTTTACCTAGTTTTCCTCATTAATATTTTCCTGGATATTTTTTTCTGAAACTTTAAGAAAACATCCTTATACTTTCTGAGGTCTTAGTGTTCATACTTAATTTTCCAGATTTTCTGCTTGACAAATATACCTGGAATATAGGTCTAGGACTCCACTGGGGGGGGGGGGGGGTTCCCGCATGTGCCCCCCAGACAAATCTTTTCTTGCTAACAGTGTTAAGAATGTCATCTGGGAATGACCTTGGAGAATTGTTTCTGGCTCGTTCTAATGGGTAACTTTTCAACATAATTAATGCTAAATGACTTTACGTTGTAATCCTCCTTGGAGAACATACATCTGCGGCTCCCTTTCCTGTTCCTAGTATTCCAGGCAGTATTTTCAAATGGCTTTCTTCGAGTAAAGCTTTCTCTCTTTTTTTTTTTTTGACCACAGCTTCACAACAAACATTTCCCCAAGTTATATTTTAAAAAGTTCAGCTTTGCACATCGGAGAGCCTCTGCTATTCATCGGCCATCGCGATGTTCACTTCGATGTGTGTGTTTCTTTGCAGTTGTACACAACAGGCTTAGCCCATGTTACATAATTTTCATCTGGTTACCTGTGTGAAGGGTTTTCAGCTGGAGGATGACTCGGAAATGTTTTTGAAGGTGCACCTTTTGGACAGAATTGTGGATAGAACTTTGTCTTGGAAGATTTCAAAGACCAAAGAACCTTATATAACTTTCAATGTAAATGACGTTTAAAACTGTTTTATGTAATGGTTAAAAAAGCCATTTCAAATGGGTTTCGCCAGTTTGACTCTAGAAGGATGTTGGTAAATATGTTACTGAATCGTAATCGTAAACTACTGGACTAGAGCAATCACCCTGATGTTGTCCAAAGGACCATTTTTTTAATGCCTGCTACCAAAAGAATTGTTGATTTGTTTCTGTGCAGACTGTTTGACCATTTGATCCACAGTTGTTTCACAGGAGCGTACTGTTTTCTCGACGGTACTGTTAAAGGAGATTGCTTTCCATTCTGAGAAAATCTCTTCCCTTTGATAAACTCTTTAAATTGCCTTGTTTCCTATTATTGTTGTTGTCACTCTCTCTGTGTTAGTGTTTGTGAAACATTACAGGGTATTAGATACCCATAGATCAAGAAAATGGCAACAATGTGAAATACAGAACATCAAAGCCTACCATCCAAAAGAGGATGCCACCAAAAAGTACTTTGTTATATTTTGTATTCCCTGAGGCAGAAAAAAAATGTCTTATGTTTTATAGGCAAAGAGCCATGTTTAGACATTGCTACAGGGTCACAGAAGACATTAGTGAAACTTTTGTAGTCCCCAGCGAGTTGCTGGTTGAGGCCAACATCTTTTATAGCCTTAATAAAAAAGGGTGTTGTCGACCAGCCAGTCGGTGATGCATATAACCAGTAAAATTAAGTGATCCTTTGGGGGATGGAATTTAGATTAAACTGGGCAAACAAACATCTAACGCTGCTAATGAAACCCTACTGAGGTTTTCAGCGCACACTGGAAAAGTAATTGATTCTATCTGCGTCTTATATTTGATCTAAATCTTTCCCACGGAGTATTTTGCGATATACAAAAGCATTTAATGTTCAGTCAAAATCCTTCTAAAGGGGTTCAATATTAAAGATGTTATAGTTAACATTTCCTATGATTTGCAAGATGCTTGTTTTTGTAAATACTGATTGATACAAATGTTCACTTTCTGAGCCAACTTAGCAGTAGAGTGTTGTACCGTGTTAGCCATAGATAGATTAATACAGGAGAAAGTAGGCTGAAATGACACCTTTTATTGGCTAACTAAACAGATTACAAATGCAAGCTTTCGAGGCAGCTAAGGCCCCTTCATCTACACCTTGCCTGATCAACGGGCCTTAGCTGCCTCGAAAGCTTGCATTTGTAATCTGTTTAGTTAGCCAATAAAAGGTGTCATTTCAGCCTACTTTCTCCTGAGCCCACTTAGTCAAATTCATGGTCACAGGGGGCTGAAGCGCAGCATTATAAGAACGTCAAAAGCAGGCCCTAGATGGGATATCCGTCTGCCCCAGGGTGTTCTCTCTCTGTCTCTCTCTCACACACACAGAGCCAATTCACAGGTGTCAAATGAACCTTCTTCACAGCTGTGTCACGTGGGAGGAAAGAGTGGAGTTCTAGGAGGAATTTGAACGAGGAAAGAAGAGAATTTAGAGTGACCAGGTTGAGATTTGACATCTGGGAGAGTAGTTACCTGATTGCCATGATGCCTTCAAACATGTAAACACACCAGCCAGAAAAAAAGTGTTCATGCTAGTGTTTTAAACATTTTGAGTTGCAATTTGGAATCAATGTATTTAATTACTAAATCAGTTTTTTGTACTGAGGACCGTATTTTTCCCCAATCTTGGGAACTGATAGTTGCAGTTTTGTTTGAGTTAACTTATATCAATTGGGAGCATCAACTGGACTCCTCTTTACAAGGCGAGGATATACTTTATTAGGCAGATCCACTGTCACTTGTTATATTGAGTAAGGTTCAGACATCCATGACCTGCCTGATTAGGTTATGAACCCAAATCCCCACCACTTTGCAGTGAGTTTGTAGTCACATAACGTTTAGAACAATTCCAGCACTGTTATTTTTAATTTTAAAAACAGCCCAAAATACCACATTATTTTTTCAAAAGAAGCCCAAAAAATTGCAGAGCTGCAAGCCTGCCATCCTCCTCCCCCAACCAACAGGAACCTATCAAAAATAGCCCAGTTGGGCAGGAAATTGCATACCTGGCAAAATTGCATGGCTATTTTAAACCATTCGTAGACAGACAAGAGAGAGTGTGGGCATTGAAGGACGCCCAAGGCAAACACAGAGAAGACCGTTACAAACATAGCAGCCTCACCAAGTTACACTGCAAAATAAGAATTGGTACACATAAAGACAGATTTGTTCCAACACAAAGGAAATAGTTTGAAATGGTAATACAGTATGTGTCAATTTATTATTGAATTATGGCCATTTGACAAAAGAGGAGAGGAAAACTAAAACTGCAGGCAGCAGCATCCTGGACAAAATGAACCTCTGAGGTGTCCATTGTCAGTTATAACAGGCAAAGTCAGGCGCAGTCACAGTGCAGGAGACCTCGGCCAACTGCCCCCAGCGCCCCCACCCATTCTCTCAATCCCTGACATTCTATAGTAAAATTTGTGCTAAACTGTCCAATCAGAGGACAGAATCTTTCCATCCAATGATTCCAAAATGCACATGTGGGAAATCATAGGGAAAAAAGGCTACTCATTGTGAACGTCGTTAAAGTAATTGTGCATCTTCTAAATACAAATCGGCTGGGCCAGAGCTGACTTAGATACATCCAAGTGAAATGGGGCAAGTAATTATTGAGGTAGACTTTTTGTTAATAATTTAAGGGGAACTGCGGAATTGTTTTCACGTTGACTCATTTTAAAGATGAAAGACCTCACAAAGCCTGTTGTTGAACATGCTATATCCATTGACCATAGCCATGCTGATCTCTCTATGTTCTGTCACAGGGCTTTAAAGACATTTTTGTTTCAGAAATAGCTAAATTCATTGTCTGCCTTGCATCGCATATCCCTCTAGGTCTTAATGACCAGTTTAAGGCCCCATAACACTATTTAATTTCTCCAGCGATTTTCAGTCACACACTTAATTTACATAATCTTAATAAGTAATGAAAGTAATGGTATGCTCCTGACCACTAGTTGTGTAGTCTGACGTCCCCCAGCAACTTGGACCTAGTTCACACATGCCCAGGTATTTTTTAAATCCCACCCACACGAACTCTGTCTCTCTATTATAAAAAAAAAAATCTTGGAAGGAGACAATACGTGATCTCCTCGGAAGACAATTTGATGTCCCGCGAGACAAGGCAGTGAGACAAAAGGACAGCTGCTGTACAGGCTTTTAAATGATCGACGTTGAGCGCGACAAGCAGAACTTGCAGCTCAGCAGCAAGCTAGCAGATGATCGGACCGCATCTCCTTAGCGTGTGTTCAGCCCCCCCCTTCATAATGCGAGCGACAGAGATGCGAAGTGGCCTGAGCTTAGCACGCCCTGGGTGCCGGGAGGAGGGGGGGTTTTTGGGAGAGCCCCCTACTTTTTTTTAAAATTTCCATTCACATGAAAACGCAAAAAGCTGCTCTCAAGAGCATGCCAAAAAATAGACGGCAATATAAACTTAATTGTAACGCTATGTTGGCCAATCAGAAGCCTGAAAAAAGTTATTACCTGTTCAGGAAGACTAACAACAATGGCACATATCATATTTGTGGACTGAGAGTGACGTAGAGTAATTCCTCAGTATCACACTCGAATATAAAGTTAACAAAACTCAGGGAAACCTAGAGTGCAATGACAGGTAATTGTATAGTATATACTTAAGACCCAAGTGGACTGTAGTTACATCACACACTTGCCTTACTATTGTAGAAACCACCTGTCTTGACAACCCAAAAGGGTTTGCCATCTTGTGTAATCTCCCCTCGTCTGCTAAATAGTAGAGTGTACAGGCAACTTTTTTGACAACACTGACAGGCGATCTCATTACTGTTGTCTTTCCTTTGATGTATGGGCAAAGCAACTCATTCAAAGACAACAGTGATCTCCTTGACAAACAGATATTATCTTGCCATTTTCAGCAACAACCACTTATTTCTCAAAGTTGTCCCACCAACCAGAGGTCCAACCAGGTCTTATTCAGAACTGGTGACGTTGGCAGCTGGGTCTGTGTCGTCAGTGCATTCCATGTAGCAGTGACCACTGTTGCACATTCTGACTCCTCTGTTGCTCAATATAGTAATAAAGTAATCGTACGTTTAAATGTAAACATGGAAAAAGTCCCACTAAGAAGTTCACATCAGCACTACTTTAGCTACATCTGTCATTGCACAAATTTGCCTCATGGAAACAAAACAGATAATGACGCACACACTGACATCAAACAAATAAAGATACCAGCACACACTCTTGACGTAAAGGCCAAAAACTAGGTTTTCCCTGTCTACACCTCAACAGGGACATTGAAGTTTCAAAACATTTTCAACCTGGAAGGAATTTTTCAAAAGGCCCGCTTTCAACGACCTAAAACGCAGTGTGTATGTGGACAAAAGTCCAAAACGCATATAAAAAGCTACAGGGTGACACAGAAAAACGGGAACTTTTGAAATGCGTAGTGGCAGCCATGTACAGTTGGCAGCACTGCTGAACAGGGACCTTGAGCTGTAAACAATCTCGCCATTTAGTAATCAATTGCAAGGCAATCAATGGCAGCTGTGTGAGAATTGTTCGGTAACCGTGTCATCTCAAGATTCGGTGACATTCCCTGGCCCTCAAGATCACCGGATTTGTCCGTTTGTGATTTTTTCTTGTGGGGCTACTTTAAGAGTCGGGTCTACACGACTCGGCCAAGGACAAGGATGAATTGAAACAAAGAATTCAAGACGAAATTCGTGGTATCCCAGCTGAGATGTTGCAGCGATCAATGGGGAACCTCAACAGCAGATTGGAAGAATGCATACGTACAGGAGGACGCCATCTACAGTACGTAATTTTCAGACATTAATAATTTAGATTACTGTCTCTTAAAAGGCAAGTTGTGGTGGTTCAATTGCTGTCAATAAAATGTTTTTGTTGGATTTCTTCTATTTTTATTGGGTTTTTCAAAAGTTCCCTATTTCTGTGTCACCCTGTATATTTTAAAAAAATACCCGGGTACGTGTGGACTAGGCCTCAGTCAGACCAGCCTGTGGATCATCCCAACTAAATCAAATAGGTTACATTTCTCTCTATTATATAAAAAAATCCTGGGACAAGACAAGACTTTTTAGAAGTGACTTTTTCAGAGAGTTACTTTCAAGTCCCGCAAGATGAGACTTTGTGCCAAGGGATTTAGCCACACCCGGGGCCCGAAATAAAAGACAAAGAGTAGATGACAAAGTAGAACGTCATAAAGAGGTTCAAAAACATTGGCATGATACACATGCAGAGCAGGGTAGAGATAATGAAAGCACTAAAATTTGAAAGTTTTAAAAAAATGATAGTAAAGATTGCATTAACGCAAACAAACAGAAATGATTACTCCGTGAAATAACGGAACAGCGAAAAGAGACTGAATATATTATTCGGATTTAAACTTTAAGTTGGAGACTCGTAGATTGTCTAATTCGTGTTGACATCAGGGAAAAGCAGTGTTTCTTCCCAAAGAAGAGGCGTATCCGTGAGAATTAATAGATTTGTTGTTTGGTGAAAGTGAAATCCACATACGCGGGCAGCAGAGACGGTAAGTGGCTGGCGCGTAGTGCAGGCAGGGGAGTTGGTGAGCAAAGCCCCCTAGTTGTCTTAAAAGAGGAGTTTGGTATTTTTCAAGTCAAAGTGATTTCTTCATTAACGTGGTATTTATTTGTTTTCTAAGGTTAAGCATTCTCTATGAATTTTAAAAAATACAGAGCCTGTCCTGGCATTTTATAATGGAAGCCATGGAGCACAGAACATGACCAGTTATCAGGAGTTGATATTACACACAGATTTTAAAATATCTTATCCATGTCACTTTTAACAAAAAAACAGCATTACAAGATCCAGCCATTTTAAAAGAAGACCATCTGTACATGCGAACTCAGCATTTGTCTTCTTCCACAATAACATTTCAACTGGGGTGTGGTGTCCTCTCGGAAGACAAAACCACACTAAACTGTTCCTGCCACAGGCTTGGTATCATGTTGATTTACTTCCATATTTATGTCAGAACTCCTCCCAGGAAGGCCACTGGTATCACAGAGGCAAACAGAAAACATATCCTTACCTCAAGATACATAGTACTAGGAATCTGCGATAAAACAATCCTTTCTAGATCCATTTAGTTGTCACAAACAGAAGACGTGTTTTCTTGTATTGAAACTTTTGCCGCTTCAAAGTGGACATATTCTTAGTACGTTTTTAGGCTTTTGTTTTCTGGTTGTGCTCCATGCCCCATGGCTTCCATTATAAAACACCAGTACAGGCTCTGCATTTCTTTAAATTTGAAGAAACTGCTTAACTTTATAAAGCACAATTTCACATGCCAAACGCTTACTGTAGATGCCATGTTTGTGAAGAACTGGCTTTGTCTTGAAAAATAGCAAACTTATCCTTTAAGTCACCGGGGCAGGCTTGTGTGTGTATGAGTGACAGGGCTGATAACCAATTAGCACGCACCGGGAAGGACAATGGCACAGTGTAAACAAAAGAGAGAGAGGTTCATCTGTCTAATGCTTAATGTTCCTCACACCATGACAGAATGGAAAAGGGATAAAATAAAAGGGTCTTCATAGTAGCTGAACTCGCTATATTTAAAAAAACCTTTGTAAAGCACTGTGGTTGTCAGCCTGATAGTTTGGATATTTGATACTGTGCTGGAAAGCTGTCACAGAGCTGCATGATTTGTTACCACCTGCATTTCCAAGTCATATAATATGACACCGTCAGTGTGACAAAGTCAGAAATTGCAGTCATCAAGTTTGACATCCACTTTGACTAGAAATTGAGCAATGTGCTCCTTCCTGTTTTAACATCTCTCCGTTACTCTTCTCTAATGGCAGCTTTTCACACCTTCCACCATTTTGACTAATTTAATCTGTCCTGGTTTTGTTTCCTCTCCTATTTATGTTACCTACTTTTTCTTTTTCAGTTGCACACGTGATGAAGGCTGTACAGCCAAAACATCATGTACCGTACCTTATTTCTTTTTCAACGTTGAAATACCTTTAACTTTTTCTTTTCTTTTCTTCTTCGTTTACTGAATATCTGTTAACACAAACATGTGTCTGAAGATGTTGCCTGCTCCCTCCTACTATGCTCTAATCTCCTTTGTCGGCTTCATTCTCATTATTTTGCATTGGAGAGTCCGCTTAGTAGGAGTGTGGTGCAGAATGTGGGGGAGCTTTCATTAGCCAACACTATAGTTTCCTTGCTCACAATGGATGTTGTTTTTGTTGTCTTTTTCATGTTAATCCACAACACACCATTCAGAGTGAGAAGGGGTCAGGTTTTCATTTGACTTTTTCTGCCTTCACTATCTTGATTTTTATAGCTCTGTTACATGAGCGAGCTCAGCTGGTATTCCTATATTCAGTAAGAGTAAAGTCCTCAATATGTTAATTTCTGTTAATGGTGTGTTGAAAGGATCTTAAGATAGATATGAACTTTAGAATATCAGATAAAAAAGAAAGAAATTATACAGTCATTTTCCAACCTGCTATATCCTAACACAGGGTCATGGGTGGTCTGATGGAGCCAATCACAACCAACACAGGGTGCAAGGCAGGAACAAACCCCTGGGCAGGGTGCCAGCCCACCGCAGGACACACACACACATACCAAGCACACACTAGGGACAATTTAGGATCGCCAATGCACCTAACCTGCATGTCTTTGGACTGTGGGAGGAAACCGACGCAGACACGGGGAGAACATGCAAACTCCACACAGGGAGGACCCGGGAAGCGAACTCAGGTCTCCTTAGAAATTATGCAGCAAGTGTAAAAATGCATTTATCATTTTAAAAGAATATTTATTAGATCCTTTTGGCAAACTTCACCATTAAACATTCTAAGTGCTTAAGGTATGAATCATCTCTGTTGCATTAGAGGATTAATTTACTAGACTGCTAGAATGAAAACTACAGTAGTGGAAAGAGCAAAACTAATCATTGACAGAAGCTTTTGACAACAAGCCCTGTGCAGAGCTGACTTGCAAATGTTTAGTCAACCCGAATGATTCTGTTCCTGTATGGCGGTAAACATCCACAATTACAAAAACACAAAATCAGACCAAAGAGCAGGACACTCCACAAAGCAGATGTACAGAGCAGTTGAAGAATACGGCATTGAATCCAATGAATGAATGGAAAATGGCTTTTCAGAACCTCTAAAACCTAATTAAAAAAATCACAGTTGATTAACAACCAACATTCAAAAAGATTTGTACGGTTTGACCTGCTCATTTAATACTTGGTTTATTTGAGCAAGGAGGGAAAGTCACAACTGCGTTTTTAAAAAATGAGGTGACTCCTTAGAAGACATCTCTCTATTATTCATATGCTTAAAAAAAAGAAAAAGAAAGAACATGTGTCTTTGGTTGAGAAATGTCTACTAGTATGGTGAGGGGAAATGAAAGAAGCAAGAATTCATTCACAAGAGCCGACTTTCAAACCACTTCTTTTTTCAATTCTGTCCACATCTGGAGGCCATTCATTCCTTGAATTTTACTTCTTGTGATATTGTTAATTTAATTAAATCTATTTTCTTTAGAAAAGAGAACATGGTTTTGTCACATTCTTCATAATTCTGCATACTTGGACTGGACCTTTAAAATATGTAAGACTCAAAAAGCCTTTTTTTCTGTTAAATTCTAAGGAGGTCTGAGAGGATTGTTGGTACATTTAATCTGTTTTGCTAAAGAGTGATTCTGCTAAATAGAGCAGATTCTTTGTTTAAAAAATGGTGGTTTCCTATTATATTTGGAGTTAACCACAATGCCATACTGCCTTTCACAATTGTTTCACCCAGCGTTTCTCAACCTTTAAGTATATGCAACCCGAGTTTTCATAACAGTTTTAATCGCATCCCCCTAAGGTTTTTTTTGAAAGGAGCCCACTAATACCAATTTGTTCTTTTGTAATTAATGATATATCATAGATGCATATTTTATTATACCTACTTAACTTTTATCGACATTTACCTAACTCTATATTTATTTTTCTAGAATCAGAATGTAGTTTAAGTTAATTTGTTTTGGCTTCAATGGATGCATTTTTCATATTTTTGATTCTTCTTTTCTTTTTTTCACATCTTCACGCCCCCCTTTTTGTTACTTCGTGCACCCCCAGAGTTTGAGAACCACTGGTTTAAGGATTTGGACTTCATACTCCAAGGTTGTGGGTTCAAATCCCACTACTGACACTGAGACCATGAGCAAGTCATTTCACCTCCAACTGAAAAAACAAGGAAATGTAACCAATTCTATCTAAACTGTCGTAAGTCTCCTTGGATAATGACATTAACCATAAAAGAAATAACAATAAATGTTACAAATACATCTAGGGTTGTCACAATACTAAAATTTCAAACTTTTAATACCATACTAAAAATGTATTGAAATTTAATAACATTTTTGACACCTGATAAAGTAACTCAATTAAACAGTGAATTTAAATAAATCATTTGCAAAAAGTAGCAGTAGAATTCTGTAAACAATAAAATGTAATAAATTTTAAATTCGGTGAACAGTTTTTTTTTTTTTTTTTTTTACACCAATTAAAACTAATGCTATTACTGAGTTAGTACAATGAAATGTTATACAGTATATATCATTAAATGTTAATTGAATAAGTACTGCAACCTTTCGAACAGTATACATAAAAATATTAAAAGAAACAACCAATAAACATTCAAGTAAAAAGAACATGAATGTGGGGTTCTGTAAACAGTTGTTCAGAAAAGTAGCACACAAACACACCACTAACACGCTTAAAGACTTTGCATAACAGCAAAGTGTAATTTTTTGTGTAAATAAACTGCGATGTCTTTGTAACTTTTTGCAAGCAAGACTAGCATGTCCATGTGCCCTTCCGTGAGGCCGCTGTGTGCTTTTGCTGGGCTGCAAATGAGCTCTGACGTACTAAATAGAAGCTCAGAAGCACAGCTGGAAATATATGAGCACACAGAGGAGTGGCACCACAGTCCATACAATTGGGCACTGAAAAGTTATAGCGCCTTACATTATATAGGAAATGTGATGAAATACAATTTTTGGACCTCAAGTAAAATGCCACAGCAGCAAACTTTATGGGACTGATGGAGCTTTAGTGCTAAACAGTGCCGAATGAACAGAACAGAACAAAACTGTCCTAAAGGTAAAAATAATTACAGGCCCCTGTCTTGACGTGTTAAACGTTTAACTGACTACAAAAAAACTTTTAAACCTGTAAATAAAATTAAACATCACATTGTTGCTTCAAATGCAACAGTTTATAAGTTTAAACTTAATGTTTCTGTCATTTAGAAATAAGATACCCCTCAAAATTCTTTGTACGACTCACATGTTGATCCTTCAAGTGTCTGGATAAATTGGTTTTGTTAGCCTCTTTACAAATCTTGCATACAGGCTTTCATGTATCTTGTGATTTTCCGTCCCCATTTAAAGCCAAAGTATTTCCAGACGCCACTCAAGCTGCCCCATTTGTCAATTAAGTGCTGAAGTTTCCATCTTATTAACACCTGTGAGTGGACGGAAGCGGGGCTCAACTGTCAAATGCCGCTGCAAACTGGAAGTGCATTCGTAATAAAGTATCTACTGTATCTATCTATCTGTCTAATGTAGGCGGTAGAATCAATACCATGTAAAATGAGTATTTAAGTAATTTTAAAATTGATACTTATCAATATTTCTGTTGACAACCCTAAATACAGTCATTTCAGTCAGTCATTCTCCAACCCACTATATCCTAACAATCATTAAAGCTGGAATCTATAAGGGAACTGATACAAAAATGTCCACTGGTCTCCATTTAAAATGTCCATAAGCGGATATGTGACATACTTTATACTGAGGGGTTTTATTCATTTAAAGGTATTGTGTAAGATGAGGTTAGCTGAATACCTCTGTGTAACTATTGAGACATTCTAGAGGCAATGCTTAACTAGGATTATTTCTTTATTTATGATAGCTGGGCTATCTACAGTATCTAAGGCAGGCTGAAATCTACAGTAAGTAATCAACATGGACCTCAGTGTTAACATTTTCAGTGCACCATGTAATGTACGTGACTCTGTTGTCTGCCATTTGGTAAGGGATCCATAAAAGCAATGTTAATGCTTGTGATGTGCAATCTTTTGGAATAAAGCAACCAGAAAGACACCCAGACACTTATACACCATATGAAAGGATATTACTCAACATCTCTGGTTTAAGGACACTGTAAGCAAATATACTCACTGAGCAAATTATTAGGATCGCGAGCACACCTGCTTATCCATACATTTATCTACACAGCCACTCGTATGGCAGCTACACAATGCCTAAAATCATGCAGACACAGGCCTGGAAACTAAGTTAATGTTCATATCAAACATTATAATTGGGATAAATGTGATCTCAGAGATTTCAACTGTGACAAACTTGTTGGTGCCAGGTGGGCTGGTTTAATTATTTATATAACTGTTTTTACACATACATATATATACATATACATATATATATATATATATATATATATATATATATATATATATATATATATATACACACATATATACATATACATATATATATATATACATATATATACACACATACATATATATACATATATATACACACATACATATATATATATATATATATATACATATATATACACACATACATATATATATATATATATAAAAATATACATATATATATACATACATACATATACATATACATATATATATACTGTATATACATATACATATACAGTGGCTTGCAAAAGTATTCGGCCCCCTTGAACTTTTCCACATTTTCTCACATTACAGCCACAAACATGAATCAATTTTATTGGAATTCCACGTGAAAGACCAATACAAAGTGGTGTACACGTGAGAAGTGGAACGAAAATCATACATGATTCCAAACATTTTTTACAAATAAATAATTGAAAAGTGGGGTGTGCGTAATTATTCAGCCCCCT
>JANRMT010062791.1:146694471-146722648 GCA_026402145.1 Polypterus bichir lapradei | reverse complement strand
TTTTTTTTTTTTTTTTTTTTAAACAAGAATATCAGGTGGTTCTATCCCTGATATAGTTTTATAAAGCACAGTGAACATATGATTGTTCATAACATTTGGCTTAAATGCTTAGCAATCGCATAACACTGCACAACAGAGGCTGGCCAGATGCCAGTGACCAATACCAACAGGATGCACCTGGCTTAAGCTTAGATGCGAACAAACTGTAAACCCCACCACTCCCCCTGCTGTCTATGCGCCAGATTTCACACGTGTACTGTTACTGCAGACAAGTCTGAAAATGCAGTTTCTAACATTCTTCTCTTTACAAGCTGATAGTCCACTTAATAAGCCTCAAGAATATCTAGACTCAAAATATACTGGGCAAATTGGATGAATTAACAAAGCCAGACAAATCAAGAAACTGTACAGCATTCAATTCAAATTGAGACTTTTCAGTAACTAAAATGCAAATCTTTCTTTGCACAAAGGATACTCATTAAGTCAAGGTCAAACAACTGTGTTATCCCTTTCTAAATGGCTACGCCTCGAGTAGTTGATAATAACCACATGTGTATATTCAGAAATCTCATCTTGATAGTACTGAAAGTGCATCTGGCTGAAAAGTTTACTTGTCTTATTCATTCACTTTGTGACTGTTTCAACTGAAATCATTTCGATCTCAGTTTGTAAAGGAGACTATTCTTTAATAAACTTTTGCTTGTTAAATTGCTATGTGGAATACTGTAAAAGAACAGTTAAAGATGTGTTTTATTGTAGTAAAACCTAGCACTGCCCCAAGAAATACATCCGATATGGGCAAAAAAGCACAATGAAATGGGAAAGGACAAAACAAGGAATGCTAAAGAGCAGTGCAAAGAATTTTTTTTTCCTTGGTGTGGCACACTTACACAGATAAAGAAAAGATCATTTTCCTTTATTTACATTTGTTATATTTTTTTGTGTCTTTATAAATTCAAAAGTTTTTTTTATTTTTTTGGTAGACTATTTTGTCCAGTGCCAGGAGTACAAATATACTCACTAGATTGACAGGACAAAAGAAATGGTTTCGTACCTTGTTCTGAAAAGTATTCCTGGTTAAATCATAAGCAGAAACTGAAGCCAGAACTCTTCCAAGTGACTTCAGAAGCAAAATGAAAACAGAAAATGGCAAGTAAGACTGCCTCTAGAAAAAGATATCAACTGCAGAACCTCTCAGTGTTTATTGTATCAAATAAATACTAGTGGTACAATTAAAGTTTTGCCTTATTTGCAGGAAAATATTAACCTCTCAACATTTTTGTAAATATCTGCAAAAACTCTCAACAATCCAACCCCCCCACCCCATTTACTGAATGAACAGAAAAACAGAAAAAAAAAACACACTAGGCTGAATCATGTGGCCTTTCAATGAGCTCCCAACCTCTTAAGCTGGACGACATCTGCCACTAGAAAACCTAGGGGACAGCAGCGGCTTTAACTCACCATGTCATAACCAGTGCAACAATGATTCTAAAAGCATATTTACAAAAGTATATAGTGCATTCTGTACAGAGCAGCTAAAAACCTCAGGCTGAAGGCTCTCGGCTGCTTCCTGTGCCGTGTCACAATAGAACAGCGTTATTGAATATGGCTTTATGTCAATGGCTTGCCTTTTTTTTTCTTTAACGGAGCTTGACTGAATACTTAATGTGCCTCTTTCTTAGTCTTCAAAATTAAAAAGCTAGGTCACATAACCACCATATAATTTGGTGAACAGTTGCCAATACTATACGTTTTTGCTACTTGCCAAAAAAGGGCTACTTTTAAGTCAAAAACAGTCACCTTGCATAAATATTTAATGTTCTCAAGTAAGCAGGGTCATGGTAACATTACATAAAAAGTAGATTTAAGCTGCACAGACCTGCTTTCACTTTTGAGGGTCGAGGGAGTGCAAGTTAGGGAGGGTAAATATTATGGTACTTATATAATACTCTGAATTGAGCTATTTCTGAAATACAAACAAACTCAAGCACTCTGAGTTTGTGATAAATAGGACTGTACACATTTGGACAATGCCAGAAGACACAACTGGAACTCTCAGGTTTAGCTGAGAAGAACAGACTGCCACCCCCAGTAAACACCCGCAGCCTTCTTACAACCCTCTGCCAAAAACTCTTTAACTCTAAGTGAAGAATAAGAATCAGAATCAGGAATAGATGTGGTGTATCCAATGACTAGAGTGGCAGAGCAAGGGCTAGGAAGCATGGAATGGAATGGGGATGAAACAAGATAGGACAGGATAGGACTAGGCCACAGTGTGCATAAAGAGAGGATGGGGTATCAGTCGTCGATGCAGATGATCTCTCCGCTTCTCATTTCCCTTCTTTCAATCCCATCGCCTTCCTTCTCTTTCTTGATTGCCACCATGGGACCATTGAGTGCTGTGGAAACAAGAGCAAAATGAAATGATGAAAACTAAGTGTATGTTTTCAACAAATTATTATGGGTTAATTATCTTCCCTGCACACTTTGCTGTCTTTCAATTCTTGCATTCAATAACATCAATCACCTTCTGGAAAAGAAACAATGTCAACTGCAATCATGATTCAAGAACAGGACTTGATTATATGTACCCTAACTTGGGTGTTGTGCACTACTGCAGCAGCTTGTTTTCATTCAGACCAATTACTTATTAAATGGGTAATTTCCTGCCTTTGCTTTATGTCCTTCAAGCCTCGTCTAATGTTTATTCTTTAATAACAAAGGTAACCCTCAGTGAATGATTCATTTTATATGAAAACAAAATGATGCTATCTTACTGTTCTGAGACAGATAGAAGATCAAAATTCTTGTTGGAAAAAGTTTTAGTCTCATTGTTAATATACAACCAAATAACTTAAAATTAACTACTACTAACAATTTCCATTAAAAATGAATTAGTGAACAGTAGGCACGAGTTCAAATGCAAATGTATACTTTTGAATTCTGAACCTATCTATCGATTTAGCAAATGGAAAGCAGGAAGCCAGTCTACTGTAGGACATACTTATTCATATACAGAGACAATTTAAATTTCCTAATTAACTTAATTTTCAATTCTTTGGGATAAGGTAGGAAAAGAAACTCAAACGATGTTAGTGTACATACTCCACATGGGGACTTCTCTGTATCTAAAAAGCTGCTGTTAATTCTGTTCTGTCTGGACTTAAATGAAAAGCATCAAGAACACAGGTTCATCAAAAAATCTTTTACTCTGACAATAACTCAAAACATCTGAGCTACAATCATCTAAAAATGAAACAAACTTTGGTTTGGTACTTGTACAAATTGATTAATATGTTAACCATTGAAACAAATCAATATATTAAAGATTGCCACATGCACTTAATGAAGTGTTTAAGTAACGGGCAGCATCCACATGGGTTCAAACAGGTCCTAATCTGGAAAGTCCTAAAGTGATAACACTCCTAACTATTTCAGCTATCATAGAATATATTGACTGCAACAGTTATAAAACATTGTCCAGGAATCTACTGCACCTCCACTTAGATAAACGACACACCATAATTTTTCGCAACTGCTATCAGGTACAGAGAGAAAGGGTAGGGTTTTATATGGATGAAAAATTGCATCCGTGGCTTAGTGCTGAAGGCCACTGAAAACAAAATCATAAAAAATTTCAGGCAAAAGTATTTCTTACACAATGTTTTTACTATGGGGTAACAATTTTATTTTATGCAGCAGCTGTCATAGTGAAAACAAAATAGAAGTGCAAGTTTTAACGATTCATGTTTATGTAAACTAAAAAGATAGGTTAAGCACCATACTTTAATTGAACTCAGTATTGCCTGTTAAGCACATTATTCAGGTGACTTGACTGCACATCCCTTCAAAAATTAGTAATAAAGATTTTCCAGAATAAAATTCTAAGAATCAGTTTGGATGGGAATCACACATTTTCGTTAAGAATTAATTACCAAAGACACAACTTCAGGAGTTTGCAGACAGCAAGGGTCAGTAACATGTGGGAAGCTGCAAGGTTTTCTGTTAAGTTAAATACCGATGATATATCAACAACAATATTATTTAAAAAAAAACAAACAGCAAAAATAGTGGCCGTTTCATCCAAAAGAGAGTTGCTCTGATGCAGCTAATTAGCAGTCAGCTTTTCTCTCCTTTCCTATGAGGGTAAAAATCTGAATTTCATCCACAGGTATTATAACAGACAAATACTTTCTCCTCTTTATCTCTTTTTAACTCAATACAGCACAATGCAAACATAACACTATTTGAAGTTTGGTTTATTGTATTTAAACAATACTTTTATACAATGCAGTGTTATACAGCAGTGCAGCACGGACAGAGAGACACCTTGTAATGTATTTCAGATTCATCCAAATGGAAAACAAAATGTATTTATTAAAAAGGCACTAACTTAGATGATGGAGAGTAGGTATTGTACATCAAGTTTGATGGCATTAGCATGAGAACACTGTAAAGTGACATCTCATTATCAGCAATGTCAGCACAGGTACAATGATAATGCTTCTAAAAGCAGATCATGTTTTGTAGGACATGTGCGAAGCAGCTCTTCAGCATAAAAAAAAAAGAAAAATATCACCCAATGTAATGCAAAAGATTGCCAATTAAACCTAATAGCTCTCATTTATTTTAGATAGGTTTTTCTAATTAATGAATTTTCCCTTTGTAGACTTATCCTACCAGGGGGGAAAATCCACAAAAAAAAAAAAAAAGAGAGCTTCCCCTATACTATAAATGTTGTGAGAGCACAAATCCTCCAGAAAAAAAGGAACTAAACATGTTCACTTAAATCTGTGCTGCACTGTATCCCTCTTAGTAATTCCATGCATCAGCAGAAGAATATTACTAATCTGAAATAAAGGCCACAACCAGAAATAAAACAGGTTTCAGTAACATCTAGCAAAGTGAGTTTTTCCTGTAAAAGAACAGGAAACTGCTTCACTACAGATGATCTTAAAATTCCCCTCAGTATCGCCTGATTTAAGTAATTTTTTATTAATCTAAAAATCACCTTTGTATTTGCCTCTACCTCAACTCAATGTATCCAAAAGAGCCTTTCAAGAATATTCAAAAAAGAGGAAGTAATTCTAAAATTCTAAAATTCTGGTTATTTGAGGCAGGTTTGATATTTGGCAATAACTGATGCAAAAAAATGTCCTTGCCATTCCTTAACAGATTCTGTATATTCCAGACGATCAATGTCAAAAGAGACAGTACAGAGAGGTGCAGAGGGGTCTGGATATCAAAGTTACTTCTAAAGCATTACAGAATAATCAGGGCATCTCACAGGGTGAAAGGAATAGTCACAAAGATAGATCACAGCTCCTTAATTTCTGCCCCTATTCTTCAAGTTTAGTGTTTTCTTAAATGAAAAAGTCAGAAATGCACATTTCTGTAGTTCAATGAAACAGCAAAATTCTGCAGACTGAGGCAAATGTTCTCAAATTAGCACCACTTCCTTCTTATTCCTTTCAGAACGTGACAAATGCTCAGTGAAAGGCCAAGGAAGAAACTAAAAAATAATAAAAAATAAAAATAAAAAAATACAATAACAATTGGTGAGCAACAAAAAAATGAGGCTACTTTTTAAATATGTACACACAAAAGAAAAAATAAATGGAGCTTAATATGTGAACTCATAAATCTTTTGAGCTTTCTGAGGGAATGGGAAAGAAAGCATGGGAGAGAGAGACAGTAAGGGTGTAGGGGCATGTGGCAGTTGCCATATCAAAAGAGATGCTTCCTGGAGTGAATTTTTTCTTTTTAAAATCAATGCTGTTGGGCAGGGACGTCCGGCGTCCTTTGTTTGAGCAGAATTGTTGACTATTGATCCTCCTTTTCCACATAAGACTGAATCTTTTCCTAATTTACAATATACTCAGCAGGATTCAATTCTTCATACATTAAAGCTCCCAGTCAAATATATGTATATAGTTTTATGTTATTAAAAAAATGATAGAAAACAAGCAAAAAACAACATGGGGGGAAAAAAACCCAAATCACTGAAGATCTTTTTCTGGGACCACAGCCTGCTTCTGTGGAAATACTCTTGGGTTAATATTAACACTTGTCCATCTTGTTTGCTTCAAGGTTTTTTCGGCCTGCCATTGCGCGGCAGGTTTTCAACAGTGTTGCTAAGCCGGTACTTCACTATGATACTGTGCACCGTTGACTTGGGCATCCTCAACTCAAGTCCGATGGAGCCCTCCGATTTTCCATCTTTCCATAGGTCCACCACCCTCTGCCGCTGGAGAATGTCATGCTCCTTGGTCTTCAGGCTGACGTTGGCTTCTGTGGGACAGACAAGTCACACTGTATACGGGAATAGGTCAAGAGCTTTTGGACTTTTTTTAATAAAAGCATGTATTTAAAAAAAGACAAAATCTTTTAATGAAAAAGCTATTCAAAAATTTAGTCCTGGACTTCAATAATTTGTGGGCTGGCCAGTAGGGTCATGAAGTCCCCAGAATCCTAGGAGCACTAAGCTGGAGAAAGGAAAAAATGACTTCCCTCTCTTTATCTCTTTTTATTTTTCCAGCACTAATGGGACACAATTACATTTTGAGCTACTGTATTTATCAATTTGTAACTGTTAGGAGTGAACATTCAGTCTATAAAAATATTTAAATTAGAAAAACAAACAATTTTGTATAGCACCTTGTTATAATCAACATTATTTTTTCTATGTCTACAGTACTGGGACATTATGTGATTTTTTAATGTGTTAAGTGTTGAGAATTAAAATGACAGCTTTATGGTTAACAACACAAAACCATATCAAGTACATTACAAAAGTGAAAATATAACAGAAACAGAGGGTTTTGGATGATGTAAATCTGCCAAACATATAATTTTGTTTATGAAAACCTCATTCCTTGAAAGACCACGCACTACATTTATGCTCCTGATGGACACAGGACATATGCTACTGACATGCAACCAAAGCCCCAAAAATGATCCAGAGCAATCAATACTTCAAGCTGTTCCCAAACCACCTTCAACATCTTCTAAACTTTACATTATTACTAGAACACAATAAATCCAAAGAAGGTACATGTGTAAGAGAGCAGTTGCTCAGTCAAACCTGTATTATTTCCCTCTTGTTGTTTGTAAACAGCAAGAATGTGTAGCTTGAACTTTGTCATTTTTTTCTCACACCCTTGTTTATTTTAATGCCACAAAAATCACCCAATCTGTTACCTCACCCCTGCAGCACATGTGTAGCTCATGAGCTGCTTGCATCAGGAAGGATATGTGCTTGCGGATTTCTAAGAAAACTTCACAAAACTGTTTGCTGACACAGGAAACTGCAAAAACATATATATTTCTGCAGGAAGCAACAAACTCTGGTTGCTTTCACCAAAACCAGGCTAATCATGACAGGAAATGATTTTTGGAAGAACTTTGCTTACACATGCTGTGCAGCAGTGAGACTGTAAATATTCAAAGGGGTTATACTCCAATTCAAAAAGGAGAATCAAAAAAACAAAATTGTACTTTATGCTGTTATTAGTAATTACAAGACACATGTCTAACTGAGATCACGTTCCTATGCCAAGAAATATTTAAATTGCAGATAATATCAGGGTGTAACATGAGTAGAAAAACAAGGGCTATCTTAATCTCAGATATTGTACTGTTGCTTTGTTGAGAATGATCTATAAAGGACCATCCATTAAGTGCCTTGCATGAATATATACCTATCATAGTTCCCTTTTCACACAACCTTTGTAACTTGTTCAGATCTAATTCCATTTCATGCTGTGCATGACTGCAAATAAGAGGCAAAATATAGTGATATAACTTTTATTGTTCCTGTGTGAGGAAAGCTAAATGGGGAAGGCAAGACACGTATCGATGTGAAAATAATGAATTACAGGTGCAGTCAGGTGTTGTAGCATATAGCTGAACCTTCACACTGTGTTTAAAAACAAAGCACTGAAAAAGTAAAAATAACAATGCCAAAGAAAAATCTTGCCCTAAACGTTTCTAAAATCTTAGCAATCCATTTAAAGAGGAAAACAACAATAATAAAGCATCTCAGTGCTTACCACAGCCCAGAACATGGTAAAACAGGCACGAAAAACATAAAACCACAGAAAGCAGTCAGTAAAAACCACTCAGTGGTTTGATTGCTTCAAACAGTGCTGCTTCTAGTAATGGAAAATAGGGTACACAGCTCTGGAATAAACTTTGTGTTTGTAGATGCACAATTTTTTCTTTATTGGTTTCTCCAGAATCCATTCACAACTATGCTACATTTTTATCACAAACCTACAGGATACAAATTCTGCACACAAAAAACAGCTGTTCACTGAAATAATAGGGTGTTGTAAGATTAACAGTTAAACAAAAAAAGCCTTCTATTAGGTACATATTTTGCTATATTCTGAAATGGTGGTGAAGTCAATTGGAGGAGCATTGAAGTTATAATATATATGGGTTTGTTAGCTTATCATTTATGAACATACTTGTATTGGTCTTTGAGTTTAAATTAAAGTCCTTTTAAAAAAAAGAGAATGACCCAGAGGGTATTTCTTTACATAGTAAAAGAGATGTTAACTAGCAAAGAATGAAAATTCCATTTTAAATACCCATTTAGGTACTGCTAGATCAAATGCAGTTTGCATAATTTTAAAAAAGAATCTTATTTTAATTTTGTAAAAGGAAATGATCCTTGGTCATTTTGTGTTAATAAAATCATTTTTACTGTCACTTTATTAATAATACTGAAACACAGGGAAGAACATTTTTATAGATTAAGGCTGTCAGAACTCACTTTTACATAAAAAGCATAAAAAAAAGGAGTTCTATTATTAATGTATATTTTTGAAAGTGCTATGCTATATTCTGTTCTTCTACATACAGATACTGCATAAGAACTTAAATGAAACCAAACCTCTCAAGGAATCTGCGTCATCCTCAGGAATGTCATACTGTATTGACACAAAATGTATAGTCTTCCTTGAGGAAGCCCTCAACATGGCTCTTTAACATAAAATGCAGCCTCATAAAAGTGACCACACCCCTTAACCTAGAAACACCCGGTCTCTTTTACTTTTTTTTTTGTTCTCTCAAACAAGCAGTGCAGTTTTCAGTTCAAAAACAAAAGCACGAAACATTGTTTTCCCATGGACATAAAAAGTAGAGCATTATGACATGTAATATCTAGACATCTCCAGGCCAAAAGTTAGAAGTCCTACTTGGAATGTGTCACATCACCTCATCTCTGTTTCTGTAACATAGATCACTATTATACCTACTGAAATGTCTGAAAAAAGTACATTATTATTGCATATTTCTACTTTTTACTGTAATAAAATTACTGTACGGTAATGCTGCACAAAAAAAATCATTGAAAGTTTTTGGTACTTTTTCTGCAGGAGCTGTAAAAATGACTATAATACTGTATCTATAGAGATTGTGTTTTTGTTAAACTTGGCAAAACTGTTCATTATAATTCAAGTCGCCAACATTTACACCAGGAAAGCATTTACACTTTAACCAGTTTTAAAATAGTGTATGCTTGAATTTTTCGGCTTATTACAAAATATGAAAAAATTTTTTGCTTGGTCCCTACAAAAAGTGCTGCATCTAGCTTTATTATAAATAGTATAGTATATGAATTACTGTCAAGAACAATGTAAATATTATTTTAGGCATTGTATTATGTTAAACATCAATAATTGACTACAGACTACAAATTTGTTTCTTCTGTCTTTTGCCATTTGTTTACTGTGAGAATGTAATTAGCATTGAAAAAAAGTATGCAACTGCAGATTTCAAGGTACTGTTGCATTTTTATATGGCAGAGCATGCTGTTTTTTAACATGGAAGTGCAGTTCATGAGCTTATATTCAATTAAAAAATAAATTAAATGGACACAAAGTGTGTTTTAATTTATGTATTTAAGCAAATACCATCATAAATGTAATTTCTACAACATGCATTTCTAACACTGATACAAGGTGGTGGGGAAGTGAAAGCTTTCCCAGCAGTAACACTAAATAGGATACCAATGTAGGACACATTGAGACAAAGAGCTATGAGAAGTTTACTCATTGTCTCTATGGATATAGAAACTGGGGGAAATTTTGGTAGAAAGCCACGCAAAACTTGTAAAAACAAGGAAACTCAACTCAAGCCACCCAGGCTGGGATTCTACCTAGGAGTCAGGCAATGTGAGACAGTACCACTAGTTGCTGATTCCCATTTTTTCCCATTCCAGAAGAAAAACAAATATTAAAGCAAAATTGTTTGCTTATACTGAGATAGTCATTTAATATTTTGGTTGATTTTACTTTTCAGGGTAACTCAGTAGGATTTAGGAATAATGCAGTAGTCTATTCAAATTTATGTAAGTTATACAGGGTGCGGCAGAAATAACTCCCACATTTCAAAGGGGGATTGAAAAAAAATGCTACGAGGTATCACCAAAAACTTTTTATTTCCCAAATGTAGATATAAAAAAGTTTTTTTACTTTAAGTTTTAAAAATTATATCGCCCAAATGGTGCCCTTGACGGCCGATACATATTTGGAGCCGTTCTTGGAAGTTTTCCATCACTCTCACTAGCATGTCGGGCGAAATTCCTTCAATTTCTTCTTGAATAGCCTCCTTTAGTTGGTCCAAGGACCGAGGACGATGTTTGAAAACCTCCTGCTGCCCTTACTCTTTGAACCCACAGCAAAATCGTTTTCCGGTCTGGAACACTTTCATTAACACGTAAACCGAACCGCGTGCGAAACACCCTCTGCGTAACAGCTACAAATTTGCCATTTTTGAAAAAAGCCTCGATGCTCACCTGACCACGGCATGGTGACGACTGAAAACTTTACTATGTACCGTACCTAACGGAACGGACCGCACCCCTCTACCTGCTTTGGGGACCCCACAGTGATTTTTCAAAATGTGGGAGTTATTTCTGCTGCACCCTGTACAGTATGTAGTAATGATCAATACACTGTATATTTCTTTTTCAGAGTAATAAAAAAAATAGAGAAAAACATATGAAATGTAAGTGCTTGCTCCTAAAATTTGCAGATGACACAGATGTATAGACAGTATTTCAAATCAAATCTCGCTTGCGAGATATACATATGTCATTCTTGCAATAGAAAATGCATTACTTAAAAAAAAAAACCTTAAAATTACATTTAATGTTCATTAAAACAGACTGAGTTAGAGAGGCAAATCAAAAAATCTATTAGATAAATTTTGTTCTTCACTTGCTAGTTGTCTAAATGCTACAAATGAATAAACATAAACTAGGAAAAAAAATTATTTTAAATCAATAAGTACTTCCATCAGCATGA
This sequence comes from Polypterus bichir lapradei, assembly GCA_026402145.1. NCBI lineage: Eukaryota > Metazoa > Chordata > Cladistia > Polypteriformes > Polypteridae > Polypterus > Polypterus bichir. Next base: position 146,711,330 of record JANRMT010062791.1, on the reverse strand, counting down.
CAACAAGATCACTATGAATAATCAATTTATTCCATGTATACCTACCCTCATACCTGCACATGTGTTCAAATTGGACTACAAGGTTTTATCCAATACATACATTCTCATTTTAAGTTTAGCCAAATAATGTACCTTCCATAAAATAACAAGAAAAAAAAAATCTAAGAGGAATATGTTTTATTTGGATCAAGCGTTCATTATGACAATTGTATGTTTTTGTATTTATTTTGAACAGTGCAACAAAACACAAAGCTGCATAGTCTAACAGAGTTTAACAAATAAAATACACAACAGCCTTTCACTGTTTAAACTACCAAGTTGTTTTTGTTTTTTTTTTTGGTTCTTTGGTTGAGCTGCATTATCTGGTTGACATAGCCTAACACACTTTAACAAATAGAACACACACAAAACTACCAAGTCAGTTGCAGATTCTTGGTCTTTTTCTTCTTTGGTTAAGTTGCATTGTCTGACGGAGATGTAGCAAGATCTTTCTGTTTTGAGTACAACTTTCAGGGAGTCTGAATTTGGGAAAGCTATGAAACAGCAATATATACTTCAAATGATTCTTTATCAAATGAAGAAAGAATCAGCTGAAAATCAATGTCAGGGAGAAGAAGACATTCAGTTAAAATATTTGCTTTTGTGTACTGTAACTGAATTGCCTTTTTAAAACCAAAGTGGGCAGTGGGCTAAATAGTGTATTTGGATAAGATGCATTTTCATTTTAAAGGATGAATCTTATTCATTCTATTTTTAATCATGGAAAAAGAAAAAAAAAAGACACCAAAAAGGTATATAATAGTAATGGTTTAATTCAAATATGAGAGCAAAGAGAAATTTTTCATGTAAATTAGGATTCTCACATCCTTTTTATTTATTGGAGATAAATGAATGATAAATAAATACGGGAGAACTGACCTGACACAAAGGATCCTGTAGGCATTTGTGTGTAATTGCCACTCCCTGCAGACAGTGTTCCAGAGGAAGTGGTGTTAAAAGAAGCTCCAAAATTTGGCGGTGTGGCATAAGGACCCGGAGGTATAGGCTATAAAGAGATGGAGAACATTCAATTAGTCTTCCACTTATAGAAGGATTTTGAGAAAGACTATATTGTTAAATGTGCAGCAAAACACACAGCTATAGAGCTTGCTATGAAAGATGCTTAAAAATATAATTGTTTCTATACAGTCTGTGACCAAACTTATTTATCTGGTCATCACAAAGTGTACAAGAGTTTCATATAATTTCAAAAGTAGACAAGACACAACACTCTAAATATTGTTTCTTATTACCAGTCTAAAACACTTATTAACCTAACAAATTATCTAATTTCAAAAATTTGAAATACTCCATGTTAACATTTCAGTCTAAGTTTACTAAGGCATGGAATTGTCAAAGACCACTAAAAATATTATAAAACAGGAGGAAAAAATGATTAAGTGCAGAAACTGCATTTACTTCTGAATGGTATGCTATACAGTATCTGTATTAAAAATGACTTAGATTTAATGGCGTTCTATTCTTAAATCTAAATCATTTTGAAGAAAAAGAGATAACTTTCTATTATGTATTTTGTTTCATCTTATGTACCTCAAGGTCTTGTAGGGGATTAATTAAAAAAAAAAAAATCATCAATTTATGTTTACAAGCCTTAAGTTTTGCCCTGCTGGCCATGCTCTCTTTCTCAGGGGTGGGGGTCGACTTGTTTTTCAATCTCAATCCTATTTTATGTAAAAATTGATCAATTTGTATGGAATGATTAAAAAAAAAAAATCAAAGAAGAAAAGATGATATGCATACCGGAGGAGCTTGAGCTTCATTGCCCTTGTTGGCTAGACGACTAAGTATGCTGCGTTCAGACATTTGCAGGCGAGCTGCGATTGGTGGAATACGGGACAGGGTTGCAGGTAAGCGTGTCACATCTGCCTTCATATCGCTCAAAAGCTCCTCTAGCTGGTTCAAGACTATAAACAACGAACAAAGTTAATTAAAAAAAAGGATAATATCTGGAGAAAAGTGTAAAGATTAGTTTGTAACTTAAGTGTTGCTGAACATCAGTTTTATAATAAAAAAAGTTAAGAAAGAAATTCAAACTATTATAGAAATGACAAGTGAAGAACTGTCCTGGCAAAAACAGTATTTGTCATGACAGTGACAAGCATTAAAGCAAGATGTAACAAATTTTTATATAAAATGTAGGTGGAAGCAAACAAAGACTTACTAAATCTTTACACCTTGGAGAAATAGGTTAGGTTTTAAATTCTTTAGAAGACACATTATTTAAAAGAACATATAAAGGCTCAGAAAAGAGCATGCATTTTCATCTCACTGTGTAAATCATACAGTGCTGTTCTGCTAACATAAAACTGAATCTATAAGCCTGAGGCATTTCGGTTTTAAATTACTGATCACCAAAACAAATAATTTTATTATTATTACTGTCACTTTGTTTATTTCTTACAGTTTATGTCTAAGGGTGAAGCAAGTATGCTTTAAACAGATTTCAAATATGTACTCTCACAGTTATTCCACTTATTCACATGGATTTCTTCTATTTACTTGAACATCCTACTATAGTTATAAGTTATGCATTTAGTTGGACAAATTAAATTGCCCCAGTTTATACATGTGTGGCTACAATTAATGATATTTTGAACAAACACATATTTTAACATTCCTTTGAGACAACCAACTGCTCAGTATATTGGGATATAATATTTGCAGGATTGATAAACTCTAATGAAGAAAGTGAAAAAGAAGTGGTTGTCCACTCTTCCACTATAAAGCCAGAATCCATATTGCTCCTCCTAGATCTGACTTTGTAAGGAGAAGGCAAATGTGATTCCCCCTGAAAACTGAGCATACTCTCAAGGCACAAAAGTACTGTATTCTTCCAATAAACACATAAGAGACACGTTAATCAAAAGACTTCCAACATTACCCAGTGCTTTCAGTACTTCTGATCAGATTTTACCAAAGCAAAACAATGAAACATGTCTATAAAAATTAGGTAAGAAATTGTGACAAATGTAGCTTTAAATAATAAACCTGTGTGTCAGCAATCTGTCGGATAATCTGAGATGCTGCACCTGCATTGACTTATCACATTGAAGATGTGGTTTTAGCAGGTGCAGGCTGAAGCAAAAAGCAAAAATGCTTTTATCAGGTATAGGCTTATGCTTCTTTAGCATTCATGCTGGTTTAAAGTAGTAGCACATATATAAACCTGTGCATGCACTACCTTCTCACACATACTTTCTCATGGCTGTTTATTTCTCTGCTCTATATGCACTTGTAGAAGTGGAGAACCACTTGCTTATATTTTTATCATTTCACTTTTGATGTACTGAGTATAGTAGATTTCTTATAAGTATTTTTAGCTTAAAAAACTATCAACACAAAGCAGAATGATGTTTGCCTTAGTGGTAACAATATTTTCACCAAATAATTTTATAATTATACCTATTCAAATATTTATGTGTATACTATATACATTACTGACTGACTATGGGTAACAAAGCAGTGGGGAATGTACAGGAAACTTTCATTTACAGTCCAGTGTCTTGGGCATGAGGCTGCAAGACCTAAAAAAATATCAAGAGTTTCAGTTCATTTAGTACCAGCTCTGTTGCTATTTACTTAAATAAAACAACATTTGCTCACAAAATTAACATTTTCTAATACACATTAACTTTTAAGGGACTGCATTCTAGTGTACTAAGAATTACATCAATCTTATCAAACAACAAATATACTGTATTTGTAGAACTGCATCACTGCAAGACTGAGGAAAATGACATTAGCACTGAAATTGTACACAAAAAAGGAGACAATTGAGAGAGAAAAAAACAATCCTGTTTTGCTTCCTGCCTTCAGCTAGACAGAGTAGCATGGAGTAAAGCACCAACTTCCAGCTGTGCTGAAAATATTTTTTAATACAACAATAAGGTACACTTATGAGTGAAACACCACTTATTTATACAGCTTTCCATAAAGCTACATTTTAACTTTGTTCTATACATTTCAAAAAGGAAACCGTAGGAAAAAAGTCTTTTAGGTTAATTACTCAGAAATGGGAAATTTTGGTAAACTAACAATATAGTTTTGGAATATAATTAAAATACCAACAATGAAACTGCATAATGTTTATTCTGTCAACAATCAAACAATTGATTTTCAGCTACATTAGTCATTCGAACGAAGATACCAGTTGAACCAAATGTGCCAAGCAAAAAGAACCAAATTTTATAAAGCTTTTTTGCTTATAGGGTTGATCATATTATTGCTATCTATGATTTTCAATTTACGGTCATTTCATTAAGCCATTAGAAATTCCTGTTAAATTCCAGAGTAAGTGGCTTTACTGAGTTCAAGATTCTCACCAAGATAAGCTGGCTAAGTAGCCATGCAGACAATAATGTTGTAAATTCATCAATTTCTGTAGAATAGGTGAATGAAAACAATCTTTCTTAACCTCTGTACAGTCCACCAGGAATATGTGTGCATCCTCTCACGGCAGCCATTCAAAAATGTTTAACACAACCTCTACAGGTAAAGAGGCCTACGTTGTTCATTGCGGCTTTTTTCTCCTCACTTTACAACAAACTACAGCCAGACACATACAGTTAGGTCCATAAATATTTGGACAGAGACCACTTTTTTCTAATTTTGGTTCTGTACATTACCACAATGAATTTTAAATGAAACAACTCAGATGCAGTTGAAGTGCAGACTTTCAGCTTTAATACAGTGGGGTGAACAAAACAATTGCATAGAATGTGAGGCAACTAAAGCATTTTTTTAACACAATCCCTTCATTTCAGGGGCTCAAAAGTAATTGGACAATTGAGTCAAAGGCTATTTCTTGGGATGGTGTGGGCAAGTCCGTTGTTATGTCCTTATCAATTAAGCAGATAAAAGGCCTGGAGTTGATTTGAGGTGTGGTGCTTGCATGTGGAAGATTTTGCTGTGAACAGACAACATGCGGTTAAAGGAGTTCTCCATGCAGGTGAAAGAAGCCATCCTTAAGCTGCGAAACAGAAAAAACCCATCCAAGAAATTGCTACAATATTACGAGTGGCAAACAGTTTGGTACATCCTGAGAAAGAAAGCAAGCACTGGTGAACTCAGCAACGCAAAAAGACCTGGACGTCCATGGAAGACAACAGTGGTGGATGATCGCAAAATCATTTCCATGATGAAGAGAAACCCCTTCACAACAGCCAACCAAGTGAACAACACTCTCCAGGGGGTAGGCGTATCGATATCCAAGTCTACCATAAAGAGAAGACTGCATAAAAATAAATACAGAGGGTGCACTGCAAGGTGCAAGCCCCTCATAAGTCTCAAGAATAGAAAGGCTAGATTGGACTTTGCTAAAGAACATCTAAAAAAGCCAGCACAGTTCTGGAAAAACATTCTTTGGACAGATGAAACCAAGATCAACCTCTACTAGAATGATGGCAAGAAAAAAGTATGAGAAGGCGTGGAACAGCTCATTATCCAAAGCATACCACATCATCTGTAAAACACGGTGGAGGCAGTGTGATGGCTTGGGCGTGCATGGCTGCCAGTGGCTTTGGGACACTAGTGTTTATTGATGATGTGACACAGGACAGAAGCAGCCGAATGAATTCTGAGGTGTTCAGAGACATACTGTCCAGCTAAATGCAGTCAAATTGATTGGGCGACATTTCATGATACAGATGGACAATGACCCAAAACATACAGCCAAAGCAACCCAGGAGTTTATTAAAGCAAAGAAGTGGAAAATTCTTGAATGGCCAAGTCAGTCACCTGATCTTAACCCAATTGAGCATGCATTTCACTTGTTGAAGACTAAACTTCGGACAGAAAGGCCCACAAACAAACAGCAACTGAAAGCCGCTGCAGTAAAGGCCTGGCAGAGCATTAAAAAGGAGGAAACCAAGCATCTGGTGATGTCCATGATTTCAAGACTTTAGGCTGTCATTTCCAGCAAAGGGTTTTCAACCAAGTATTAGAAATGAATATTTTATTTCCAGTTATTTAATTTGTCTAATTACTTTTGAGCCCCTGATATAAAGGGATTGTGTTAAAAAAATACTTTAGTTCCCTCACATTTTTATGCAATCTTTTTGTTCAACCCACTGAATTAAAGCTGAAAGTCTGCACTTCAACTGCATCTGAGTTGTTTCATCTAAAATTCATTGTGGTAATGTACAGAACCAAAATTAGAAAAAAAGTTGTCTCTGTCCAAATATTTATGGACCTAAGTGTAATGCACTCAGAAGAGATCTGTTAGGAAGATCCATACCAAGTACTGAAGGCACTTGGCAAAAATAATGTAATTATAATTACGGTAATGTAGAAATGTGTACATTTTACTAAAGTACTGCATTTTCCAATCATTTATAACTGGAAATAACATTTCTTGTTTTAGTCCCCATGACCCATGAACAGAAGGTGTTTATTTACTGCTTCTGTACCTCCTCTTACCCTTGTGGAGCACAGCATTAGCAGGTTTATTTCCTGCTAGTGACTCTTTGGAAAGATGTTGATGACTCTCAGCTAGGCACTCGACTTCAGCAAAGCGGGCATTGAGAGCCATGGCTGGATGGTTTGGGTCCTGTGTCATGTTGAGGTAGGCAGCTCGTCGGAGCTGTTCTTCAATCACCAAAGCCTGCTCCAACAACTATTCAAGAAAAGGAAAAGTAAAAACATAAGCCACACAAATGTATAACAAAACTTGTAAAACAAAGTATATCAGAATAGTATATAAAAATGTATTGCATACTGTGAAATTGTAGCTGGGAAGAACGTTTTAGCATTAAGCATGATGAAGTAAGATTACAAGAAAAATAGACATGTAGAAAAAAGAGAAAAATGGTTACGGAAAGCCTAGCAGCACATAGAGATTGGGGGTCATTTGCCTAGGATTGACATATAACAAAAACTATTCAGTAATTTAAAGACTAAAGAATGACTGAGGAGTGCAGGTGGGGGAGCCAGACACACTGCATTTAGAGTTTACTCATATACTGGAACTACTTACAGTACATTTAAAACAGGTTTATGTGTATTAATCCCAACATATAACCTTAATTAAAAAAAAAAATTTGCAAACTGCAGTTTTCCTTTACACAGAGCTTTTATATAAACACTGGAAGAGAAGGGAAAATAAGTAATCTTTGGATATGTTCTTTAAAATAAGTTTTGATCATTAAATGCCTAAAACACTTCAGAGGCTAAAGGCATTGTTCTTACCATTAAGAGAGCTCTCATTTTAAATCTATTGAATAACAAAAATGTGTTTTAGGTCATAAACCTAATAAGATTTTTCTTCTTTTTCACTGCATCACAACTGAACACGAATATTTTCAGTTCTACTAGAGGAAATAAATTAAAACTCAATGGAAAGCTTCATGGTGCTATAGTATTTAATTATATTGATAAATCCACAAGAAAATATTCCATCTGCCAAATGGAGAATAACTGGTGGTTAATGGCCAGGGTCCCAAATTCTCAAAATTTGTATTATTTTGATCTTAAGCATACATCAGCTAATTTCTTATTGGTCACATATTTCTTTAAGATTTTGCTTGGTTAAAATATATTTAACATTGTTTTTTTTGCCAAGATGATAATATAACATTTATGTATGGTGATCTGTTTATAACAGCAGGAATAGTAACATTTATAAAAAACAAATAAGAAAAAGAAGGTACATCACATACACTCTATCTTCAAACTCACCTTAAACCTCCGGGCAAGGAACTTATTCTTCATCTCCAGAAAATTTCCCTTATTTGACTCAGTTTTGAAGGGCTCATTGATGATTGCAAATTGAGGATCATTCTGAATATCCTGCCACCTGGCATAGCCATGACTAAATTCAATGTCAAGGAACAAGTCATCCATGATATCAGTCATAATTTCATAACATTGTATTAAAGTGTTTAAAATTACCTTTGTGTAGGTTTCTTTAATTATTGAATGCTAAGAGTATAGGAATCATGCACAAAGAACTTGCACATTAATTTATTAAAATTGAAAACAAGACATTCTTTTTACTGTATATGGCAGATATAACCAATCATTTGTTGTAAAAAAAATAAAATCTCAGTAGGTTTTCACACCAGTTTCTTAGTTATAAACCAATTCTTGTGGGTAATGGAGCTGGCTGTTTACATACACATTTGGCTCCTTTGTTCGTTTTGATCAGCTGTGTCAAAACTTAATGCTGGTGTATACACTTGTATTATTTTCCTATGAAAATCAACACATTTTTATATCCACATGTTCTAAATATTTGAATAAAAGGTCATTTATGATATAATTAGAAAATAGTACTTAGCATTAGTGGATATCTAGCTTGCTACTTGAATTTCACTGTTAACTGCCTGGTTGACACAGTGAGAAACTGATTAGTACGACTGCCTCAGACCCTGCAAGTTGTAAGTTCAAATACCAAAACAGGCACTAAGGAATCACCAGGGTATCCCTGTGTCTGTCTGCAGTTACTCTGGGTTTTTTCCCTCACATTTAAAGTTCTGTACAGTTGGTTATGAGCAAGTGAGGAATGTCTTCATAAAGACTTATCTTCTATTTACAGTAAAGTATCTATTATAATAAAGAACATGAAAACGTTTACACCTTACTGAATAAAATGAAAATAGATGCTGAAAAACTCTTATTAGCTTTATAAAGAGCACTCATTTGCTCACATACGAGGTGTGGCAGAAAAGTAATGAGACTGGCAACACTGCAAGCGATCTGGCAATGCTGCGCTGTTGTCCTTGATAGAGCACGTGTATCAGTACCCTCCCATAGCTCAGTGCGAGTTTCAACTCCTTCCGTTAACTACGTGATTTTTGTGACTGCTATTAGCGAAGTTGTGTTTTTGGTTGTGCGTCACGCAAAATGGAACAGCGGAATTTGGAGCAACGTTGTGCCATTAAATTTTGTGTTAAGCTTGGAGAATCGGCAAGTGTGACTTTGAAAAGTTAAAACAGGCCTATGGGGAACATTCTTTATCCCGAGCTCAAGTTTTTCAGGGAGGCCTTCAACTTCAAAAACCAATGAAAACATCGAAAGTGTGAACACTCTTGTGAGATCAGACCGTCGTTTAACATTAAGAATGTTGAGTGAACAATTAAATTTGAACAGATTTACCGTTCATCAAATTTTGACTGAACATTTGCACATGCGAAAGGTCTGTGCCAAAATGGTGCCGAAAAACCTCACAATTGAGCAGAAGGACAATCGAAAAAACGCATTCCTGTGGTTCCCCAGCCCCCTTATTCACCTGACCTCAGTCCGTGTGACTTTTTCCTAAACTGAAAAATGTCCTCAAAGGATGTCATTTCGGGACTTTAGAAAACATCCAAAAGAGTGTAACGGACATGCTGAAGACCATACCGGTTGAAGACTTCCAGCGCTGCTACCAACAGTGGTAACAACGTCTCCATCGGTGTGTAGCTGCCCAAGGGAACTACTTTGAAGGGGATAACATTGATGTTTGAAAAAAAATAAAAACTTTGGTAAATAAAAAAATCAGTCTCATTACTTTTCTGCCACACCTCGTATTTCTGCAATATAACCACCAATGCTTATACTGACATAAAATACTGTATATTTAAAATTCTTCGAAACACTAGATAAGAACCCCAAATATCACATTGTATAAATCCATATATTACACATAAAGAAAAGGTGTTGGATTGGATTCGCTTCTGAAAGCCAATTCTGGCAAATTGTGCTACTTTCATGAAAAATTCCATTCCAATATCAGTGTGATGTCTTTGGCTACATAAAGCTACCTCAGCGATATTTTGTGAAAATACATGTATGGAATATTAGAAACAAAGGATACAGCACAATACCTGCCAGCAACCAGTAGTCATGCCGTCGATGCCAGATATCATTGATTTTGCCAGAGGAAATTGCTGCTCTCTCTTCATTCTGCCACAATGTGTGAAGTTCTGCAGAAAAATGACAGTAAATTACATACTATAAAGAAAGTGAAATGAACTGATCTACATTCATTAGTAATGTCTTTTCTAAGAATTCATACTTAACCCAGCAAACTGCAGACAAAGCATTGGATAGCAATAAGAGAGACAAATGTGATCAGGAATCAAGATAGATGTGTCACGCGTTCTTTATTCTATTTAAAACCTGGTCATTAACTACTATTTTCATTACACTCATTGCAGCCATTTTTAATTGTTTTGCATTTTTACTGCTTTAACCCTTTATTGCTCTGTTTATTTCTTTTTTTCCCCCATGCTTTCTCCGGTTTGCCTTCCATACCCTAACACATTTCATAGGACATTTTTATGCAGTCCACTGAAAGGTTAAACTATTCTGTTTTCACATCCCAGTTATGTGCATTTACAATCATTTCAATTGAAAGGCATTCTCATGCTAAACAGCAACAGATATAGGCTTTACTTCATGTATTTTAATTTAGTGCCTTTTATTTACAACGTGGAATATATTACACTGCCTGTTTATCAAGGACAGCAACCACAGGACAACAAACTGCTACTGTAGGCTGCTGGGAGAGAGTAGTTTTATTTTATTTTAACTATAAATAAAGCTTCACTTAGCAATACTTACAGGGACAAATTAATTTATACCTATATACAACTGTGAAAAAACAACTTGCAACTTTCACAACACTGAAAAAAAACTTTTTTTTTTTTTTTTTTTTTAAAAAGGTTTCAATCATGACCCCAAATAGAAAAAAGTGTCTTTATTTCTCATCTCATCTGCAGAACCTCACGAAACTTATAGAATCGCTTCACAATAATTGAAAGCAATTATAAAATCTTTAAATCACAAAAAATAAAGCTACAGTAACTAAATAAAAGAAAACAATGTGTGTGTGTATAATGGCAAATAGCACAATTTTTAAACATGTAGTTACATATCATACTTCTTACTATGAAGTAAAATTACAAATGTTAAATGCCTTGCTGAACTCTCACTTGGACAAAATTTTTTACTGCAACACACAATTTTGACAACTTTGGGGTCTGTTAAAAATATATGTATCGAAAAACAATTTACAATATTGACTAAAACAATTTTCATCTGATCAAGGGTAAAAGCTCTCATTAATATATCAGTTGCTGAAGGACACACTCCAGCCACCATAAAAATTTCATGCAGCTCCAAAACGGCAGACAAGATTCTTTTCTGCTCTTTGGAAGAGTAGCTCTACTGAAGCTGCCCACAGGAAGGTTGCTTGCATTATGAAGGGGATGAGGGAAAGCCCTCGGGAGACTCATCCCTGGAAGAGTTTAAACTGCTGGAGAGCCAATGAGATCAAGCCTGTTGGGGACCGGTACTACTGTAATGCTGAGGTGTCACCCGCTGCACTCAAGTCCCAATTTGAGGCGGCCCATCCAGGTAGATGCGTGGAATGTCCTGTCTCTCCAGCATGATGATCATCTTCCTCTGGTATCAGAGGAGCTTCATAAACTCTGCACTTCAGTGGATGCCCTCTCTGAGGTGCACAGACCTGGGACTGGCCAGAACTCTGTAGGTGGTACACCTTTAATTGGTCTGGTCACTCTGATGGCTGTCATTCTCAGGGAGTAGATGTTGCTATGGTGGATTGGCTCCTTCTGATGGTGTCCGATGTCACTCCTTTCAATAAGAACATTATGAGACTCACATTAAGGCACTATCTGGGTGCCTTGTCTGTTGTCTCAGTGTATGCTCCGACCACGGCGAGTGATGTCTTGGCAAGGGAGATTTTATTCACAACCTTGCTTAGTGGTTGATGGATGCCCATGAGGTGACACTCCTCTGGTCATGGAGGACTTTAATGCGATCATTTGCATTGACAGGGCTGGCTATGAGGACTGTGATGGTCCCCATGGGTCTGGTGGCCATGGTGAACGTGGCTCCATGTTACATAATTTTGCAAAAGGCCAGGGGCTGCGGATTGCTGGTTCCAGTGCCCTGAGCAGTATTGTTGGACTTGGTACTCCAATACCGGTGGTGCGGTGAAGGAGATCAATCACATTCTTGTGGGTAGATGCTGGAGGCTACTACAGAAGGGTCTACAGAAAGGCCCAGTTTGTGAATTCTGACCACAGACTTGTTGGTGCTACTCTGAAGATCCAGCTACCACCTACTAGGAGAATGAGGCTGGACCTAGCCAGATTCCAAGATCAAGCTGTATCTAATGAGTTTGCACACAGCTTGTGTGAGGAACTTGCAGACATGGGTGTGACTGCCAATCCTTATGCGATATGAGACCTTCCGCAACAAGACTTTGAAGGTTGCCCAGTGTTGTGTTGGTGTTGTGTGTGTTCTCTGAAGGAGTTATTTCATCTTGCAGGGAACCATAGATATCATCAAGAGGAGTTGCAGCATATGGCTTGGTGACAACTCCTGATGGATGAAATTTGGCATGTGGTTGTTACACCACAATTGTAGATTTGTATTAACTTTTGGCTCAAATCCATCACCCGGAAGTGGTACGTTACCTGAACACATACTCGATTTTTTTTTTTATTCATGCAGCTGCAGAGTCCAATTAATTCAACTTTACTTTTATAATTGTTCAATATATTATTAATTTGATTTGTTGTTGATGGTTCCTTAATGTACATAGTATAAAAATATAATCTTTGTCTTGCGGTTTACTCCTTAAATATCCATCCCCATATCTGAGTATACAAGAAAGTCTAGGGGAGACCACTCCCGATTTTTGAAAATAAAACGGCACTGATCGTGAATCCGACAGTCTTCATACAAGATCAGCATATTGTTGCTGACCAATCAAATGACTTTAAAAACATCGTTTAACAATGAAGTGATACAAACAAAGGTAGGTAGGCGAAGAGAGTCTGCCAAGTGACGAAAAACTAAACATACTAATGGGTTTTTGTATTTATTCTATATTTATTAATTTATCTTTTTTAGTTCATATTCACAACTCAAAATACCTGACATTGTGAAAGTAATCCATTAGCAGAATTATATTTTAAAATATTTGTCTCCCTTTTTTCAATGTTTTTATCTTTCTCTCAAAATATATAGTTTAATTATCATTCATATTGCATACCAGGGAGACTTGAATAGCCTTACATCCAAACCTGCTGCGGCAGGCCCCAGGTTTCCTGCGATCCTGATCTGGATAAACAGGTTTAGATAATGTATACATTGTTCTTAATCTCAGATGCTGTCTCTGTCGTTTTATGCCTGTCCGTACTCCTATTACCTGCTCTTACTCTGCTCATTATGGGTTTACTGTCCTTTATGGTGGGCTATTCAAGTCTCACTGCCCCTAACCTTGACACTACATGCTTACAGCTAGGTGGGGTCTGCACACTGATTTAAATCTAAGAGCCCTGTTCTTTCTAAGCCCCCATGATTTTCATGAGAAATATTTAAAAAATGATAAAATTGTTTAAAATTGTTCATATTCAGTATCTAGTTTTGATTATGCTTGTTTTTATCAAACAAAAACAAAACCAGATAGTAAACCATGTAGTGCAGTAAGCTTACACTAACATTAAACTCGTATCCAAATCTGTTAAGTGTACAATTCTAACTGATTGCAACACAAAACTAAACTCCATAGGAGCTCCATGCCATAATTACTAAAACTAAAACTAATAAATATAAAAATATAAAATTTCTTTGTGAAATAAAAACTAAACTAAAACTAAAAATACACAATGAAGGAAAACTAAAACTAAACTGATTTTCCAAGTAAGGTCAGAAAAAATATAGAAATAAAAACTAATATAAAAAGGCAAAACTATAAAAACCTTGCTGGGCTTCTTCGGTACTATGTCTTTTGGAGAATCCTTGGGTACTGCTGGTTTGACTCTGTGTCGAATAACCAGTCACTCATGGAGTCCCTTCATTGTGAGGAAGCATCAATTATGGAACTGCGGCCATGTGGCATGATTCCCCAAGGCTGATTCCATTCACAAGATCCACATTGCTGGGGACCTGAGTGGCTGGAACAGGCCAAAAGGACACCCAAGTAACACCTGGCTGTGGCAGATAGATGGCCATATCCGGAGGGTGGGAATGGGCCAGGTGTCTGCTTTGGGGAGGTTGGCAACTGGGATCCCTAGCTGTTCTCTCATATTCAGCGACGTGCTGTACCAGTGCATGCTTCCCAACCTAACCTGATTCAACCTGAATATTTTATTTAGTTAATAAGAAACATTTCAAAAGTTTAATTTTTGAGTTTTATTTTCTAATACAAGTTTGAATTTTACTTCCTTGCTTCAGATGGGTTTTATTTATTTTTTTGGTTTATATTTTTAGCTGTGTCAATGCTAAGAACCACTATGAGTTAATATGGCTACTATGGGATTTCGTCAGGTTGCTAAGGTGTGTTCTCCAGATATATAAAATGCAGTGCAGTGATGTAAACCTCTTTGTCCAAGATATGAATTCCACCAGTGAACAAGTGCTCATAAAAGATGTAGTACCTGATAATCTGGTTTTGACTCTTCTTGTTTGCACAGACTCTGTTAATCCTTTAGTTTTTTAGCTCTTGTTACTAAAAATAATTTTTTTGGTAAACAACATTTTGCAATTTCATTCTGACTATGATTACAACTAAGCCATTTGATGTGAAAACTTGTGTGCTCTGAAAAGTTTATCTTGTGTTTTCAAGTTTATTTTTCAGTTTTTGTGAAAAAATAATTCCTTCTCCTGGTCAGCTTCTTTAAAAATAGTGTCACTGAGTGGTCAATTTGGGAAATGCAGGCAGGTGTGTGGCTGTGTTGGAAAAGAAGAACAAGTAAATGAATTGACTAGTACTCAGACTGACATGAAGGTAACTACTGATGTGGATAGGAAATTCCTAAAAATATCATACACTCTATCCAAAAAAATAGCTCAATGGATAGAAAATTCAAGATAGCGAAGAAACCTTGATTTTGCCTTGAATAACTGGAATTATGAAGGAATTATTTGGAAAGGAGCAGTTCAAGCAATCATCGAAAATACCACTTTCAAACAACACTGTGAAGCATCACATCTCATCCATGTCAGAACATATAAAAGTTCAATGTACCATTAGAAAAGGTAACCAAAAATGTCACATCTAACTGCATTTGCTATCAATTGGAAAGGGACATACATATGGAATATTAATTTTGTAAAGAATTACACATTACTACAATAAGAAAAAGAAAATAAATTTCACACAATGGATAACTTTATGATGTCAAATAAAATAAGATGGGCCAACTGCACTAGCATGTGTACCAATGGATCTGTGGCAATGGTCCAATGAATAAAGACTGTTGCTTCTTGCTTTGTTTCAATATAGTATTCACTGTTTTCATCACACATGTGCACAAACAAAATGAAATCCAGACTTCTCTCTCTCTCTGGACATAGCTATAATCATAGATAATTTTGTGAAAGTCAGAGCTACAAAATGAAGGTGATTCAATGTGAGGGAGTGGACTCTAATAACCACTCCATACTCATGTACAAAGTGCTGAGATAGTTATCCTACAGACAGATGCTGACCTGTCTATTTAGCCTTTGGTGAGAAGCTACAGGCATTCTCCAAAGAGGCCAGATTTTAACTGACTTTTTATGAGATGAAAAAGTGATCACTGTACCATTACCCTACAGAACATATTCAGTGAAACAAACAAGCATAATAAAACAATGTATTATGTAAATACAAACAGCTTTTCCGAACATGAATTAGTTAAGGCTTTTAAAAGAAAAATGCAGCACTGGGAAAACCATGTCGGGAATTAGTGACATGTTCGAACAAATACATGCATTTATAGAAGAGAGAATGCTGGATTTTAGCACAATCCAAAATTATATACAATAATCATGCTCCTCTTACAGATGTTGTAAAAAAAATTTGATAGTTACAGAAAAGGAAGCAAAGCACCCAGCCACTTCCCCATCAAAATTCACAGAAGAGCTCATAAGACGTATCACATAACGGCACCCTGACAGCCCATGAAGTCTCATTTAAAAAGTTCTGGTGTGGGAGTGCTGCAAAAATTAGATCTTTTATAACTTTGTAAGATGCTGAAATATTAGTTCACGCTTTTGTTTTTAGTCGACTAGATTACTGCAACACACTCCATTAAGGACTTCCCAAAAAGACATCAATCGATTACAACTAGTGCAGAATGCAACTGCCAGAATCTTAACTAGGAAAAGAAAACCCAAGCACATCTCTCCACTTTTGATGTCACTACACTGGTTACCTGAGCCATTTACAAATTAATTTACAATATTGCTTATGGTTTACAAAGCCTTAAATAATCTCGCTCCATGGTATATTTTGGATTGCCTCTCACCTTACGCTCCAAATCATAACCTTAGATCTTCAAATGAGTGTCTGCTTAGAATTCCAAGAGCTGAACTTAAAAAAAGTGGTGAGGAAGCCTTCTGCTGTTATGTGCCTTCTGGAATAGCTTACTGACAGAAATTTGCCAGGCTAATACAGTGCAGAACTTTAAAAAAAACTGCTAAAAATCCATTATTTTAATGTGGTTTTCTTGTAGCTTCATTTTAGTGTAACCCTGATCTATACTAATAAAAGGCAAAGCCCTCCCTCACTCACTCACTCACTAATTCTCCAACTTCCCGTGTGGGTGGAAGGCTGAAATTTGGCAGGTTCATTCCTTACAGCTTCCTTACAAAAGTTGGGCAGGTTTCATTTCGAAATTCTACGCGTAATGGTCATAACTGGAAGCTGTTTTTCTCCATTTACTGTAATGGAGATGAGCTTGAACGCCGTGGGGGCGGAGTTTCGTGTGACATCATCACGCCTCCCACGTAATCACGCAGTACATAGAAAACCAGGAAGACCTCCAAAAAGCGCTGAAGAAAACATGCATTATATAATT